>CM053583.1:380056314-380103449 GCA_028627135.1 Pseudochirops cupreus | reverse complement strand
GTTTTGGAGTTCTAGGATTGGTTTAGAGCCCTATTTTATGGGTATTTTGGGGTGGCTATGTGAGAGCTGCGATGTGTTGCTGCTGCTACGCCGCCGTCTTGGCTCCGCCCCCTAGCATGCACATAATTGTCAAGAAGATAATTAGAAGGTGCTAGACAAGGAATTGAATAACATTATTGAAAATAATTTTGCCTTATTAGCTGTCTGTGTATAGTCAGGCAACCAATTTGTTAGAGCAAATATCAAAATTAGTGCAAAGCCAGAAGTAAGAATAAACTTTTGACTAAGATTTGACATGCAATTAAAACAAATTACTAATAATGAAAAAGGGTATTTGGACATAAGAAACCACATAGACACAGACTAAATTAATTTAATAAAAAAATTTATGTAATATAAATTAAGTGCTCTAACAAGAAGACCAGGGAACCTAAAAAGTACTCTAGTCTTCAAACTGATTTACTTACCAAGAGGAGAGCTATGGCAGCCAAGTGTAATACCAACTTAGATTATAGACTCATTTTTAAAACCTCAAGGAGGGTGGAATACTTTGAACAGTATTATCTCATAAAATAGAAAGAAGCAATAGGAGTAAATCAATTTAGAAAAAGTTTGGTAAGAGAACCAAGTAAGAAAAGTCTTCACAAGGGTATTTAAGGATAACAATGGAAGGAAGAAAACAAATGAAAGAAAAATGGAAAAGATCTGCATTTTTATAACAAAATTTTTGACCATCAAAACAGTAGAACCTTCATACTTTGACATCACAGTCCTGGATATATTTATATAGGAATTAAATGTGACATTAAAAAGGCTAATATGATGAAAGCAGCTGAATTAGGCCAAGTAACATAGAGGAGATCTGTGCTGCAGGCAACACAATTTTGAGAATAATGAGAGATCACTTCTCAAGGTATCTGTAGGAAAAGAAGATATCGAAGTTGTGGCAAAAATTTCAGCCCTTATTAATATTTTTAAAATGTTATTGAGAACATGCAAAAGCTATTAGCTTGCATGAGTGCTCTCATAATTTTATAAAAATTTTACATAAAAATTCACAAGTTTATCAAAATCAACACATTAAATCTACTGGTAGTTAGTCAGGCTTTAGCAATGAATACTACAGAGTATACTGTATCTTTCTGACCATGCAGTTGCTGAAAGTTTTAAAGAAAATAAGATCGCATTATACTTAATTGTTCATGGACATAAAAAATTCCTCCAGTAAGACAAATTGCCATTTTAAGAGCTCTTTTCCAACAATGTGTTTACCACCAATACATTAAAATGTTTTGAGACTACTTAACAGATACAGCAAAAGAGATCATCTTGATTCTAAATGTCAAGTCAGGCATAAAATAGGGGGACGTATGCTTATCAAAGGTGTTTGCTGATGTGATGGAGTTGATCCAGTGTAGAATCCAAGCTAAAGAAGGATTCTCTACAACCTTCAGATATTCCTGTTTATATATGAATGGCACCACAACCACTTAAAAGAGTTTGACTTAATCATCCAAATAGGGAAAACCAGAAAAACAAAGAATTTCTGTCATCTAGATTATGATATACAGTTAAATGAACAACTTAGATAAAATGATTCATCCATTCTCCCTCTCTCTTTCCATATATATGTATATGTATATGTATATGTATATATATACATACATACATACATACACATACATACATATATATTATGTATAAGACATAAATGTGTATGTGTATATTGTTGACAGGGAGCACTAGGTACAACTAGTTGGACTTAGAATTGAACAAAAGGATAACAGGCAAGATTCCCTTTAGGAAATTGCAAAGCTCCTTTAGTGATCCCAAATAGAATTCTCCCTGAAACAAAGGACTGGTTTTTAAATGTCAATATTCTACCAATGTTGTATGCTTGTTAGTCTTGGAGGAATATAGTTTTAGAAATAAAAATGAAGCAATGGTAGGCATGAGTAGTCTATAGCGTATAGCAAATGAATAATGAAGAAGAAGAAGAAGGAGGAGGGGGAGGAGGAGGAGGAGGAGGAGAATTAGATTTAGAAGAATTAGAATTAGAAGAATTAGAATTAGAAGAAGAAGAATTAGAAGAAGAAGAATTAGAAGAAGAAGAAGAAGAAGAAGAAGAAGAAGAAGAAGAAGAAGAAGAAGAAGAAGAAGAAGAAGAAGAAGAAGAAGAAGAAGAAGAAAAGAAGAAGAAAGGACTTCATTAGGGAAATGTATTATCAAAAAAGATGGGCTAACCACATGACTAGAGTGAGGGATAGACCATGAACAGCCTTCATATTCCATTGGTATCCTCATAATGTTGAAATGTCAGGGAAGTCCCTTAGTACACAAGGCAGACTTCCTTCAAGGAACCTATGGAAGGTTATAGATAAGAGACCCCCAACTTCAGTAGGAACATTCACACCATTGAAGCAAGTGAGTCAACATTGCAGGAAATCTCTCTTAACTTGAAATGGATGGAATGGATGGAAAATTCCACTTGCAGGCACACGAGAATTTTTATAGTTTCCTACTGATGGCAAAAAATAAAGTGCTATGAGGTGGAAAAAAAGTTTATGAACCACTTTTGTAAAAGGACTTGTTTTCATATATCCTTCTCTCCTCCCCCCTTCCACTTTCTATCACCACTCCAACACCTGTGTGGCCATAGTAGAGCAGGCAGGTAGAATTAGAGAATGTTAACACTAGAAGGGATCTTAGAGTTCAGCCAGGCTTAACCCTTCATTTTATAGATGGGAAAACTGAAGCAAAGAGAAAACAAAGAACTGGACCAAGGTCACACAGTTCATGTTGCTGGGACCGTTTTGATTTTATTTACATTTTCCTTTCTATAGGAGAGAAAATGTTCATGATCGACAGTGGACGCAATGCTCCCCTCCACTCTCCTCCCTCTGAGCACTATACCATCATCTTCAATACCTTCGTCATGATGCAGCTGTTCAATGAAATCAACGCCCGGAAAATCCATGGGGAGCGGAATGTGTTTGATGGCATCTTCAGGAACCCCATCTTCTGCACAATTGTACTGGGCACCTTCGCCATTCAGGTAACCTGGGGCATCCTCATTGGAAGAACGTCACCTGGCCCCCTGCCAGCAGGAAGTCCCAGTCCCTGCTCTGAGAGATGAAACTTGTGCTTCTCCTGGTGATGGGTTTGTGTCTCCAATTTTGTCTCCAGATAGTCATTGTGCAGTTCGGGGGGAAGCCATTCAGCTGTTCTCCTCTCCAGCTTGACCAGTGGATGTGGTGTATATTCATTGGACTAGGAGAGCTTGTCTGGGGTCAGGTAAGCTCTTCTTTCCAGGTTTCTGTTCTCAGAGTGGAACACAAGCAAGCAGCTTCTGCCTCTTGTAACTAGCCCCTACCTCCTTCAAGGCTCAGCTCAAGCGTCACATCCTATAAGTGTCCCTTCTTGATCCCCCCTCCCCTAGACATTAACACAACATCCAAAATGATTTACTACTTATTTTGTGCTTGTTTGCATTTTGTGAATATGTTGTGGTCCTCATCACACCCCCACCAGTCAATGGAGGCTCTTTGAATTTCTGAGTATGAGGACTGGTTGGTGTTTGACTTCATAAACCCCAGACTCTAGTATGGTGCCCAGCATATAGTGGGCACTTAAGAAATGCTCATTGAGTTAAATTGAATAGAGTTAGGAAAAACAAATCCTGGTCCCGACTCTACCAAAGTTACTCATAGGATCATAGATCTAGAACCTGAAGGAACCTTGGAAACAATCTAGTCCTACCACCTCACTGCACAGGTGAGGATAATGACATGACTGAATCAAAACAGGTACTAAGTGCAGAGGCAGGATTAAAATCCAAATCATCCGATTCCACATTCAGCCCCCAACACCACATTATATCTTTAGTTAAATCCTTCCACTACTTGGGACCTCTGTTTCTTCTTTTGAATGTATATACATATACACACACACCTTGCCAGTCAGTCAAAGGGACCATCACCCTCTAATTCACATTTCCACCTTCATGTCTTTCTTTGCCTGTTCTGCTATTTCTGCCTAAGATGCTGCCCTTCCTCTCCTCTGCTTATTCAGGTCTTCTTGGGCCTGTGGGGCACATAATAGGAACTGGGGCAATATTTATTGGTTGAATAAATGAATTAGCACAGTAATTGGCACATAGTAGTTGCTCAGTGAATGGTTTTTGACTAAATAAGTAAATGAATGAATTGAGCAATGAATGAGTTAATTCACAAACGAATAAATGTGCCTCTGTGGATTTCCACTTGTCTCTTTCCAGGTCATTGCCACAATCCCAACCAGCAGGCTCAAGTTCCTGAAGGAGGCAGGGAGGCTCACTCAGAAGGAGGAGATTCCTGAGGAGGAACTCAACGAAGATGTGGAAGAGATCGATCATGCTGAGAGAGAACTTCGACGTGGACAGATCCTGTGGTTCCGTGGCCTGAATAGAATCCAAACTCAGGTACGTACAGTGTGGGCAACCAAGAGTCATCCTGGGCAGTGATGGGCACTCCATCCTCACACCAGGGTACTGCACATGAAGGCCTCTGGCAAATGCAAGGGTTTGGGTGGGGCGGGGGTGGGGGAAGTGAGGAAGAGGAATGGCCATCTGTTCCAGAGTCCTAATCAGCAGGCCCCTCAATAATGTAGTCAAAATCTCTTCCTCCCACTAATGGCAGTCCCCAAGGCCATGCCATTCAGCTGGGTCTTTTAGAGAAGCAGCCATACTCCTGCCTTTCCTTCCTCCCTTACACCAATTGTGACTCAGAGCCAAGATCTCACATGGTGAGATGCCCCCATCTCCGTAGGTCCACCACCAGCTCTGATGTCATGGCACACTCCCAAACAAAGGCACTGGGGGTTTTATTTATATAGATATTTTCCATTGGAGTGGCCTTCTCTAATGACATTTTGTCACCTTGGTTAATTAATTATCTTCATTTTTATAAGCAATTAGAATTGGGGGGAAGTAGCAATGACCACAGCAGTTAATGAGCTCAGGGGAGGTGGCTAGAATTTCTCAGTGAGTCTGGGCAGGATTGAGGCAAGGCTGGGGGTGGAATGGGGAAGAGTGGGGGTAACTGCTTCCACCCAAGACTCCTTCAGCTGACCATCGGTTCTCAGAGGTGAGTGTCAGATCCCAGACTGCAAGCCCAGGCTGGGGTCTCTACTGTGTAGAGTTGGTGGTGCTTGCTTGGAATGGGTGGTTGGGCATATCCAGCCTCTCCCCTCTTCCCCACAGAGGTTTTTACTTTGATAAGGAAGAGCAAAGGACAGTTAGGGGCCTCTAACCAAGTTGGGGATGCTCTAACCCAGCCCAGAGCCCTCTGTAGGCTGCTTCATCTTTCCCAAAGTGTTTCCTTTTCATTTAACCTTCACAACAGTGGTTTGAGGCCTACATGTGACATACAAGGAGCATGCACACACATCCAGGAAGTACTCACCCAAATGCCAACTCCCTTCTCATACACATGCACAAACACACATGGAGTACAGGGCAGTGAGGGGGCTGAGGGCATAGAATGACATTCTTAGAGATCAGAAAATCTGAATTTAAATCCTTTCTCATTTGTTGTCAAGAAGACCTGAGTTCAAATTGGACTCAGACACTTACTAGCTATGTGACCTGAGCAAGTCACTTGACCCTGCTTGCCTCAGTTTCCTCATCTGTAAAATGAGCTGGAGAAGGAAATGACAAACCACTCCAGCATCTTTGCCCCCAAAAAACCCCAAACAGGGTCACAAAGAGTCAGACATGACTGAAAACAAGACCTAATAACCTCTGTGACCCTGGCCAACCTGCTTAGTGTCCCTGATTCTCAGTGTCTCCGTCTGTAAAATAGATGAGGCTATGAGCTTCCATCCAGCTCTAAATCTAAAATCCAGATCCTCTACCTTCTGTGCAAAAATGTACTTCTAAATCACATGCAGAAACACAGCAATGTGGACTTGCAGAAATTACATGTGTGCATTCACATGTAATGTGTGCGAGTACACATAGAGACACAGCATACCATCTATGCACATGCAAAAACATCAGTAAGCATACACGCACATGCTGAAAAGCCCACCCATAAATAAACTCACATGTGGAGATGTACCTGTGCACACAGTGCTGGAACACACAGATCCTGTATGTGCAGAAACTTTTGTTGTTGGGTCCCTTCATTTGTGTCCAACTCTCTGTGGCCCCATTTGGGATTTTCTTGCAAAGATGGTAGAGTAGTTTGCCATTTCCTTCTCATTTTACAGATGAAGAAGCTGAGGTAAACAGGGTTAAGTGACTTACCCAGGATCACACAGCTACTAAGTGTCTTCAGTCAGATCTGAACTCAGGTCTTCCTGACTCCAGGCCCTTCTCTCTGTCTACTCCACCATCTAGCTACCCTTGCAGAAACTTACACATAATATAGATGTGTATGAATAAAAACATGCTTAGGATATACATACACATGCATAAATATACCTATGCTCTTACACGTAGAAATATACTCTTGCATATAATATAAAATACACCCATTCCCAAACACAACAAAGCCATGCATCCATCCACCAAAACATACCCACAAACTCACATGTAGAAATTCATTGGTGTATACACCAGTAAAAATTCATATATATTTCATGCATATGAAGAAATCTATATGTAGTACTCACAAATGTAGAGGAATGCTCCTATGACTAATGTAATTCAGTGGATCATAGTTGAGATTCTGAATGTCTGTTATTTATCCAAACAACTTTGGGGACCTCAAATGGGAATAATACACAATATGCCAACACACATAGGCAGTGTGGTATACTGGAAACAGCCCTGCATTGGGAGGCAGAGAGACCCAGGCAGCCCTCCTTACTCTGACATTTCTAGCTCAGTGACCACAAGTAAGTGGTATGACTGGGCTTCAGTCTCATCCAAAAAATGGAGATAATCATATATACACTACCTACCTTAGAGGGGGCATGAAGAAAATGCTGTGTACACCTTAAAAAGCTCTAGAAAGGTGAATGATTGTTCTGGTGGCATCTGGAGAAATTCTACCATCTACCATGCATAGAGGATGGGCATAGTTCTGGGGCATGGCATCATGACATGTGTTTCTTTCTTTATTACTGATCTCAAATTAGAACCAGGGCATGGTCAAGCTTGCTCTCCCTTACTACCAGACTTTATGGTAACTTTTGCACATTTCCCCCAGAAGTCAGAGGTTGTTTCCAAACAATCCCACTCTCGCTCCCTACAAGGGAGTGAAGGGATCATGTGTGGGGCTCTAAAGAGCCTGGGGACAGTGAGGGTCCCCAACCCCATAGACTACAGAAAGGGGGGAAATGGCAAAACCTGTGACATAGGGCACAAGGCCCAGCCTATGGACCTTGTGTGCCCCAGGCTTGATTCTGCCCATATGTCTTAGGGCAGAACACTTGTTAACAAATCTGGCCTGTCCTCTCTGTGGAGAGTGAGCAGTCTGAATGTTACTGCCCAGGAACTGGAAAAATGGAGAATGGTGAAGAGAACTCTGGTTCTGAGATTCTTTTCCCGATACCCCAACTTCTTCTGAGAGGCCTAGGCTTCTAGCATTCTCAGCGATCTCCCTCAGTGATTTTTAAGGCTACAGGGGCAGTGTGTGGGATGAACCGTGGAAAGAACCCTGGTCTTGAAAGTTTAAAAGCTTGGGTTCAAAGCCCACCTCTATCCCTTTCTACCCATGTGAACCTGGCAAGTTAACCTCTCTGAACTTCAGGTTTGGCATATGTAATATGAAGGTAGAACTACCAACCATCTCTGCCACCCAGGGTTCTTATGAGGCTTAACTGACATAATTTATGGAAAGTATTTTGCCCACTTTCAAGTGCCATCTAAGCCAGTTACTAACTACTGCAGTTGTTCAGAATCCTAGTAGCATCCGTTCAGCTGAACACACCTCATACGGAGGAAGGGGGCAATTTGTCTGATAGATCTTTTTCCGGATCTCTTCCTCTTCCATGATGAGCGTTTGAGGGTGATTCCAGTCGATAAGCTTACTAGAGAAGATTGAACCAGAGTCCACAATATGGTGTGCCATTTAATCAGCTAAAGTCCCATTCACCCGAGCCACAAACCTGTGAAATGACCTGTATGTGTCTGTTTGGGGGCAGAGGTGGGAGGAATCTCATTTCCTAAATGGAGATGAAGCGATGGCGTTCAATGAAGGACGCTGATGACTGTCCTAGCAGGGGCCCAGGGTGGCATCTATCTCTCTAATCTGCCCAACTCCCGCCGTGGATGGGCCCAAGGTAGGAACGCTCCTGGAGCGCCCAACCTTCTCCAAGACCCTCTCTTCTAGGTGCTCTCCCTTCGACCCACAGCCTGGAGAAGGCTTTACCTGGGTCCTCCTCGGGAGCTGGGGATGGGAAAGAAGTTCTTGTTCCCTGTCCCCCCCTTTGCGTCACTAGAAACCAACCAAAGCGGCCTTGGAGGCTGGCGGTGCCCAGGTCTAGAGCCTCCCAGAGGGGGTGGGGCGAGGCAGAAACTCCTTAAGACATTTACTTTTTGTTTATTTGTTTTTTCTTTTTTTAAATTTAAGTAATATTATTATTATTATTATTATTATTATTATTATTATTGTTGCTGTTGCTGGTGTTATTGTTGCTATTATTATCAATTATTATTATTAATTATTGCTCTTATTTTGGTTGTCATGCCTGTCAGTTGTGTAGCTGTTGTGTCCATCCTTTTCGCAACTTGTCTCGTTCTCTCCTCCGTTGCAGATTGAAGTAGTCAATACTTTCAAGAGTGGCGCTTCCTTTCAGGGGGCTCTCAGGAGACAGTCCTCCGTCACAAGCCAGAGCCAGGATGTAACCAATCTTTCTAGCCCTAGCCACGTATCGTTATCCAATGTTCTTTCCTCTCCTACCAGCACACCTCCTGCTGCAGCTGGGCGTGAGTGTGAATTCTTAATGCCTCCAATTGCCAGAGATGCCAACTCTCTCAAGCGGGCAACAGGGTGGGTGGGGTGGGTGGGCAGGGTGCCTAGATGGTTGGGAAGTTCAGTCCAGAGAGAGCAGTCAGTCAGGTGATCACAGCTCATGAAAAGGATCACAGTCAATGAGCTGCAGTTGATGAAAATAATATATAGCCAGGGAATCATAACCAGCTACAAGGGATATAGTTGGTCATGGGGGCTTTCCAGTCCTGGATGCAGGCACCATTTCTTGCTGTCTTGTCCCCGGGGATGACCTGGAATCCACTCTGCCAGTAAGAGAAATAAGAAATATCTCCAAAATTCCAATTCCCAATCCCTTCCTTGAATTAGCCTTGAGCAGAGATTGGTTTCCCTCAGATCATTGAATTGTGATTTGGGCCAGATCCCAAAAGCTTGGCAGTCTCTAACTGGAAGGTCCCTATGGCCCAACTGAATTCCTTGTCTCCAATTTGAAGACAGGGCCAAAGATCTGTTTAGTCAGTGGTGATTCTCAAAATCCCCATTAAGCATCACTAACAAGGAAGAGAAAGGATGAAGAGAAGGAAAAGAAACACCCCCCGTTGCACTCCTTTTCCTTCTATGAGTACAGAGTTCCTGCTGTTATATAGACAAGGGCAGGGAAATAGATTCCCATGTTATTTGAGATTCATACAATGCCAGAGAGTCAGGCTTAGTGACAGATGGTCTAGCTTTGGTCATGGGATTGACTTGGTTTGCCCTGGTACCTACAACCTCTGGTCCTTACCTCCAACTGCTCATAAAAAATGAGAAGGTCAATAGAGCCCTCTGTAAACTAATGCCAATCCTCTACCCTCACTGTCAGAATAAGAACCCTGCTACATTCTCCTCCCAGGCTGTACTGGCCTCATGCTTGGAGGCCTTTTTGTTCAATGAGGACAGCACTGCTTCAAAGAGAAACTCATCAAAGTTGGAAGGAACCCCAAAGATACATCATTCTGGCCAACTCTACCATTTTATAGAGGAGGCCCCAGAGGGAGATGTCAGGGTATTTAAAAATATTTATCAAGAATCAGAAATACTGATTTCTGATAGATAGCCCACTCCCAAAGACTTTTAATAATATTAGCACGTTAGAAGTATAAAACAACTGAGAGAGTTTTAAGAACATAAGAAAGCTTCCTCTTCCCTACACCTAGATCTATCCTATGGCCCCTTCCAGCCCAAGATTTGATCTCTGACAGGGCTACCCTGGGACATGATAGTCATCCCTCATATTCTTGATTTCAATAATGTCTCCCATAATATTAATATCATAATTATTATTGATATTACTGATAATAACATCACTTCCCTTGAGTGAGCACTTTTACCACCTCTATCAGAGTGTGTGAACCTCTCATGGACAGAAATGTCCACAAACATTCCAGCTTCCCATAATGACCTTTGAGTGATCAGTCATCCACAAATTGATTCACTACTTCTTTAAGCTCTGTATATATTCTGTCTACTAGTCCTTTTCTGTCCACTGCATCTAGACATCTTCTGGATTAAGTGAAACAGTCCTTTTTTGCATATCCAGGAATGATATCGACTTTGATCCCATCCCCATCTCCATCAGTTTTGACTTGAAAAACCTCATCTTTTTTAAGCTCACCCTTCTATGGCAATTGTTTGATCATCTCCATCAATTTTGTCACCTTCTCTTGAGTGTTGTCCAGCTCTGTCCAAACTTTCTTGAGATGGTGGCCATAGACACAGCTACAATTCCAAGTGGTCTTGACTGTGACACACAACAAGGAAATGAATATTGCCCTCCTTATTCTTCCCAGTCCCTTTCTTTTGTTGGGCTTTTGGGTCATAGGAGTATAAATGGCCTGATATATTCTGAAAATAGTCTACAATAATTTCCAGCTTTCTGCTAGGCTGTGACCACTAGCCCTTGATGCATTATCCTGTAAATGAACTTTGAAATATTTTTTCCTACTTTCAATCTACCTGCCGTTCATTGCTAGCTATACAGCCTCAAATAGTCCTCTAGGTGACACAGTGAATAGGGAACTAAGTATGGAATGAGAAGACCTGAGTTCAAATCCTGCCATAGGTACCTAGGGATCATGATCCTGAGTAAATCTCTTAACTTCCCTGGGCCTCCATTTCCTCATCTATAAAATGAGGGGGTTGAATTTGATGACCTCTAAAGTCTATTCCGTCTCTAAATCTACATCTATACCAAGAGGAAGGCAAGACTCATCCTTGTTACCTGCAAGATATTCAAGCTGGTTTGGAGTTTTTCTTGTAGGCTCTGTAGGTTAGAGGATGAACTATCCTAATCTCTTTCCTGGTGATCTCTGACACCCTGAGATGAACTATACATAGAACACAGGACTCGGGCCTTGAAGGTCCCTTCCAGCTATAAGGCTATGATCCTATGACTCTTAATAATCTATGACAATCTTCCTTCAGTTTGTTCGCATCATCCTGCCATCTTACACCAAGCAGAGATGACACTGACCTGAGTATTTCACTGTGCAAGCTTTTTTCCCCCTTCAAACCCTTTATATTGATTAGATGTTACCAGACCCTTGGAAATTCTACTGTTTATGATTTCCCAGCTCAAGAAATGCCCTAGCCTTTCTTTCCATGACAGACCAATCTCCATGCAACCAGAATGACTCAATGTTTTGGTGTGGAACTTCATTCAATAATTGTAAAAATTTCTTGAAGATATAGCCAGTGATTTCTCTTTTACCACATCTGTATTATCCCCATCAAACAACTCTAATCAGTTAGGAAGATGTGATTGCCTTTTAGAAGATACTACCTTTTGTTTTTCTTACAAATGGGTTTTGTTTGCTTGAATGTTCAAGAGACTTACCTTTTACTAGAGAACCCCACCATCTTAACTGGTATGGAAATGAGGCTTACTAGTCTATAGTTCTTCAGGGATTTTTCTTAAACCCTTCTTATGAATGTGGATTGAATTGACAATCTGATAGTCACTCAGCCCAAGTACTATTTCACAGGACCATAGCATCTTAGATTGAACCTTAGAGATCTAGTTCAATCATTTCATTTTGTAGCTGAGGAAACTGAGACCCAGAAGAAGTAACTTGCCTAAAGTCACACAAGTAGTAAGTTTCAGTGTAGTTCTGACTCAAAATCTAGTCTTCTTTACACAATTTGTTCCAACAAGTCACACTCTTGGGTCAATATCTCTACTTTTCCTCTTGAATTCAGTAATATCTCCTACTTCACTTAAGGGAGCTTTCTTTACTTTGATCATGACTTGTGAGCTCCTCAATCCCCTTCCCACCTTTTAAAATCAAAACCTTTGAGTATGTACTCTCATCCCTAGAGAAGGCAAATGGACAGAAAGCTTAGGAAGAGAAAGGGCAGCTGTACTTTGCCTGGAGCTTTTCTGAGAGGTGATGCTGTCCATTCCTGAAAGATGATGCACATCCTAGAGTAGAGGCCAGGAAAAGGAATAGGAAGGAGGGTGACTTTGAAAAGCTAGAGTACCTTTCAATATCTGAACTGAGTCTTTCCAAATATGGCCTCATTACTATTAGTTTTCACATTGAACAAGGTTTTTTTCAAATGTATTTGCATTGCAGAGCCAAATAGTTGAGACTTATCTGTGGCCTTGCTCTCATCTCTTATCTTGGATAATCAAAAGTTGACTATATCCACTAAAGCTTGCTCTCTTATGTTCAGATTCATTTGCTATTTCTCCCCAAAGGCCTCAGAAGGCCTTGGTACTCTAACTTCCTGATGTCACAATTCACTATCAGTGAGGGAGGGGGTGCCTGGCAGAGCAGTGTAGTTGATAGAGACCCAAACTTCGAGTCAGAAAACCTCAGATTCAAATCCTACCTCAGACGTTACCAGATGTGTGACCTAGAATAAGCCACTGAAACTCTTTGGGCCTCTATGTCCTCAACTGTAAAATGAGAAAGTTGGGTTCTAAACTGGTCCCCGATAGCTGAAAATCTCATATCCTCTACATTGATAACCTCAGTGATGAAGGAAGGGCCATAACTGTCATTTGCAGGATCATTAGACCAGGCAGGAGCCTTTATTGTAAGCCTTGAAGGGTGAGTCATCCCTATGTCAGCCATTTTCCCGGTGGATTCTGATGTCCCAAGGCAGTGTGATGAGCTACACATGGGCCAAAGTGTATGGTTTGTTGCTTTTCTTCCCCCCATCCAACTCTCCATTTGGGATAGAGAGCCATTTCTGGAAGTCCACACTTAATGCAGGATGGCCCTACTCTCCCAGGTAGAAGATGCTGGATATACACTAGGATGGTTCACTCTCTTCCAGAACCCCCCCCCCCCCATCTCCTTGTTGGGAGAAATATTCCTGATGGCAAGCCAGAATATAATTTTATAAACCCTTCTTTCCTTCAAGACAATCATGGCCAGGTTCCAGATGGGAAGCCAACACAGAATTTTACACTTTCTTCTTTCATTCAAGATGATTATGACCAGATTCCTGATGGAAAGCAAGAATAACATTTTACGCTCCCTTCTTTTATTCAAGATGATTGATTCCCCTCTTTCCAAAAACAAATAAAACAACAAAAAACCCTTTATTTTTGTTTAGTCAAGTTTTCAGTGCTAAGATTAGCCTCTCCCATTTCTTAAGATAAGCCTTTTTTCTGTATCAGCAACCACGTTGTAGCATGGTTTAAAAAATCCTTCCACTTTTTAGGTGGCTAATCAGCTTCTGGTTACGTTGGAATACACTAAGTTAGAACTAGCCCGAGGAAATTCTCTGCTACAGGATGCTCTGTTGCCTTCCTCAAAGCAAGCCCCAGCCCACCAGATGGACCAGAATCCCTCCTGCCCCCTTCTCCCCAGTAAGATTCCTGATTCAGAGTGTAGTTAGGGCAAAGAGTTGGCATCTCTTGGGAAAAAATAAAATACAATAAAAATTGGACCTCTTGTTTGCGTTTTGGTACTAATCACTTATGGATCTTTCGCTAGCGTGAAAAATGACTTGCTTTTGCAGTGCCCTCCTCCTCTCTACTGTCTGAATATTCAATGTGTTTGTTTCCCTAGAGGGCTAGAGAACCCTGGACTGAGAGTTCAGCAAGAGAGAGTGAAATTAAAAGAGGTTGTGAGTCTTTAACTTGAGCCTGACATGAATGTGAACCAATCCCAAGACACTTGGCTTCCTTGAAGCCGGGTAAACATTCGAGTATAATCTCAAACGCTCCCTGTTGAGCCTGGAAGAGGCCTGATGTATTTCACTGCAGATGAAAGGGTTGAGTCTCACTTTAATTTCTCCAGATGAGTAATGGAAAATTAGAAAGCCCTGAAATTTCTCTTCTGTCTTCACCTGATCCCTATCTCCATGACCCATGCAACATACATATATATTTTTTAAACTTAAATCTGACTTTCAGCATGTGGGAGGGAGATGGAAAGGTTTTTTTCCCCTTTTTTTCCTCCCATATTTTTTCATTTCAGCTTTGGAGAAGACCGAAGTGAAGACTTGAGCCAGCGTGGCAGGATGCTCTTAAAGTCTTGTCCCCATAGTCTTGTCCAGAGCAGTTCATTCTTTATGTCGTCTCCATCCCTGTGGAAGGAGGGGCCTGCATCTCATTGTGTGTGTTCCCAATCCCCTTCCCACCTGCCAGCCAGCTTTGTCAGTTGCAGACCAGGCCAAACTCCACATAGTTCACAGGGAGCCCACAGGGATGGGAGCTCTGGCCTTTAACTTCACAATTACCTAGCACAGGATCAGAGAGTCAGAAAATGCTGTGTTTACTCTGTCCTTGAGTAGAACAGGCAACTAACAATGAAAATGTTTTTCTTCAAATTAGTCGTATAGTATTCTGTTTATCCTAAAGTCAGATTTTGGGGTTACCTCCAAAGTCTGAAACATAGCTACCCATCCTATAAGCCAGAAGGGCTCCTGAGTACTCATCTCAGCCACTTCTACTCGCAGAAACTGTTTATTCTTCCTCAGCACTTAATTCTAGCTGAAAAAAAACCAACCCAAACCCAAATGGAGTCATGGAGAGTTGGACATGACTGAAAAATTACTTAATTCTAACACATTTCATTATATGGTCTCCCTTCCAACATTAGATTAGCAAAAATAAATGGAGGAACAACAGTAAAACCTGACAGCTAATTGTAAAAGAGTTTACAAATTTAAAAAGTGGACACCGAAGTAGGCTATATATTATTGTGGGGTAGAATAACCTATATGCCTAATAATGACCCTGAGACATCCAGGAAAGATTAAATGATGCTTAAGAAATGAAACATTTAATGTACTCAAAAAAACTTTATCAGAAGTAGCTGAAGCAAAGTTGTAGCAGTTAAAATTTTAACTCTAGTTAGCTACAAAATTCACTCATACAGGAGAGCTCAGGCTCCAATAATGCCCAATAAATAAGTCTTAAATGTTATATTTTAATTAGAACCTCTTAATCTAGGGCTGAAAGTATCATTGCATGCATTCCCCTGCCTCCACACAGGCCTTCCATTAAAACAGTCCAACACTGTTGGCCCCTTTGGGGGTATTCTCACATTTATATATAGCCATCAAGTCTAAAAAACACATTATGAGTCAGAGACCCCAAAGTCTTAGAGTCAGTTTCATTCCAATCCCCCTCATCCTCCAGTATAAGTTCTTCTTTGATCACTTTGTGGTATTGGCTGGACTGGTCTTGGACTAATTTGGTGGTGGGGAAGAATACTTGGAGGCTTTTTAAAAGCCTCAATCTTCTCAAGACACAAAGTAGTCTTAGTGAACTGAGAAAATGATAGCATTTCCCCCAAAGATAGTCCTACCTTTCCTCCCCACTCTAATAAGATAGGCTAGATTAGAAAACAATCATTCCTAGGACATTCATTATTAGGAATCATCTAGTCTAGCCCTCTGGTTGTACAGAAGAAGAAACCAAGACCCAGAGAGAATGGAAGGGACTTGCCCAAAGTCATACCAGAATGGTGATCAGTAACAAGTGCTTAATGGGTGCTTGTTGACTGACTCATTGATTGATTTGGTTTTCACAGTGTTGTAGAAAGTACACTGATCTTAGAGTCAGAAATTCTGGGTTCAAATGCCAATTCCAGTGCTGATAAGCCTTTTGATCATGAGCAGGTCTCTACTTTTCTAGACTGCATTTCCTTCTTGCAGCTAGGTAACATAGCAAGTGGAACAATGGTGAGTTAGAATCCTGCCTCAGACACTTTGTTAGCTGTGGGACCCTGTGTAAATCACTTATTTTCTCAACCTCAGTTTCCCCATTGGTAAGATGAGGTAATAACCATCTCTCAGAGCTTATAAGATAAGAGCTTATAAGAGTTACAAGGATCGAATGAGACAATGTATGCAAAATACTTTGCAAATCTTAAAGAACTATATAAATGCTATTATTATGATTTATTATTATTATTATTATTATCATTATCATCATCATTAAATGGAGGTAACATGTGCATCATCCCACAAAATTATTGTAAAGAAAGTGCTTCATAAGCTCTAATGTTCCTATATAAATGTAAGCTGATGCAGGGAGTCATTTGGGATTGATAGCTCAATAATAATAATCAAAGCTAGTATTTATATAGTGTTCCAGGCACTGTGCTCAGTGATTTACTAATATTATCTCACTTTGATCCATACTACAACTCTGGGAAGTGAGTACTATTATTATCCCCATTTTATATTGAGGACACTGAGGTAAATAGAGGTTAAGTGACTTGCCCAGGGTCACACAAGTAGTAGATGTCTGAGGCTGATTTCCATACTTAGAGACTAGATTTGCTAAGGATAGATTTTTGAGTTTAGCTTTGGAGAGCCTATCAGAAGAGAACAAGTCAATAAACATTAGTTGTGATGACATGCATATATAATATTGGATGATACCTTAGATGTGGTGCAATACCTGCTATTCTCCTTGATACAAGATACACAGCAACAATATCCATTCTGTTCAATGGATTATTCTCCCTAAAGGACATTATAATATGGTGGAAAGAAAGACTCAGGAAGGCCCTTGGGTTCCAATTTCAGCTCTGCCATTAACTAGCTATGTGACTTTGGACAGCTCATTTCCCTGGCCCTCTGGGCTTCCTTTTCTGTCTCCATTAGAGGAAGGGCTTGGGCAAAATGGTTTCCATTGTCCCCTCCCTGCTTTGAGTCTGTTAGTTTACCTTGCATTCAGTTTACCCAAGTGCTGAATCAAATCAAGGTTGGTCCGTCTAGCCAAATTACAAGTGAAGGAAAGTTCATCCTAGACACCCTCATCCACTCATACCTCTGACTTAACTTGGCCTTGAATTATCCATTTCATGACCAGAAGGAGTTGATACCATTTCCCCAAAGGCCTGATTTTTATTAATGAGAGAGAAGCTGACCCCGTCAGAAGAGTCTGACTCACAGATAACTTGAGAGCAAAAGGTGTTGCTGACGACTTACCTTAAGGAGATTAAGAAATACAGTGATGCTGTAAACAATAGATTAAATTTTTTAAATTAAAAAGAATTAATTTGATGAGCAGAGTTCAGAGCTGAGACACAAAAATTGAAGGAATGTGACTCAGTCCTATGAAATCCCCAGAATGATGTCTTGGAGCTGGGTAAAAGATTTGGCCAAAAAAAAAAAAAAAAAACCAACAAGGAAGTGAATAGATGATTACAAAGCAAGCTGAAATGAAAGGCCAGAACGTTGAGTCTATACTCGAGTGTTTACCTCCCAAATGCATGAAGGCAAAGACCAAGTTGGAAACAGACCAATCTCTGTTCACATTGTCTAGGCTTCCAAGCGTAGCATTGGTGTGGCAGTTCCGTGTGTCTGTGTGATAACCAGACTCCCTTCTGCTGTGGCATGATTCCTCCCCTGAATGTTGTCTGCTTGGCTCCCCCATGCTTCTGGCTGCCTCTGGTTTTCTTCTCTGAAAACTCTTTCCATCTGGTTTGGGTTTGGGGGGTGGGTTTTGTTCTGAGTTCGGCTCTTGTGTGTTGTGTCTCTCATCTTGGCCCATCTGACTGTCTCAATATTTTGTTCTTTTCTGTGTGTGGAGTGTGATGTGTTCTATGTCGTATAGTTTCTTTTAAAACAACGTTTGGTTTTTTGGTTTTTTGGTTTTTAAAGAAGGTTTGGTTTATTTTTTTAAGCCGATCCTATTTTACTCACATCTGAACCTGCCCCCTCCCAGCCCCATGCATGGTTTCGACCTGTGCATTGAAATTAACACAGCTTGGTCTTTTACTACTAGGTATGGGCACCCACCTGAGTGGACTTATGCTTTCTTTAACTCCTGCTTCCCATCAGCTCTTTGATGGTTTGCGACTCCAACTATTCTGATGTTGCAGTTACATATGTTTGCACACATGTGCACACACACAACCCCCAAGTGAATGCACAAACTTGAGCCCATTCCTTTCACCCCATCCCATCAATGCTCCTAACATCCAGCGACTGGATTCCAGCCATCTGCTGTGCCCTAACCCCTTCTGCTGTGCTCCTCCAAAGGCCCCCCTCAGCCTGTTAAACCATCCCCCTACCCTAAGCCCTCTCTGGAGTTTGGTGCCTCTGACCTGTTTCCTGATGTTTCCTTTCCAGATCCGCGTCGTGAAGGCATTCCGTAGCTCTCTCTATGAAGGTTTGGAAAAACCTGAATCTAGAACCTCCATCCATAACTTCATGACTCATCCTGAATTTAGGATAGAAGACTCACAGCCCCACATCCCCCTCATTGATGACACTGACCTGGAAGAAGATGCCGCTCTCAAGCAAAATTCGAGCCCGCCATCGTCATTGAACAAGAACAACAGTGCAATCGATAGCGGGATCAATCTGACCACTGACACGAGCAAATCAGCTACCTCTTCGAGCCCAGGGAGTCCTATACACAGCCTGGAGACATCGCTTTAGCGGGAAACATTCACATCTCAAAAAAACAAAATATACAAAACAAAACAAAACAAAAAAACCACAAAACACAAACAAAAAAAAACCAACCCATCGCCACCATCAACTCAGAATGAACCAACCCAGAAACTCAACCATGAAACAGAACCAAGAAAATAAACATAGACAAAATGGGAGAGAAATATATCTCTACCCACTAGAACCTCTCTCTGGCTGAGAAGCTGTTTGAGCTCTTTGTCCCTTTGAGGCAAGTGACGGGATCCCTGATGTGGGTTCTTGGGAGTGAGCAATTGCCTGATGCGCCCTTTCTTGCTCCCGCCTGCCCAAACACAGACCAAACCCACCCACCACCTTCCTGCATGGACGTACTGTACTCTTCCGGTCCTTCTCGTTTATTATTTTTTTTCCTTAGGCAGGAACTGCAAAAAAGAAAAAAAAAGAAAAAAAGACTCCTTTCTGAGGCTTATTTATCCAATTCACTGGTCTGTGAGTTTTTTGAACTGCTTGTGTGGCATGGTCTCAGTTGTAGAGATTACTTTAAATAACTTTTTGAAGTTGCGGAAGCTTACCTTGCACAGTAGGGTTATACCAATGGGACAGAAGAACTTCATAGACACTAATGAGATTATATCCATTTCTTTGTATCTATATCAACGTATACCTCATTGAGAATGTATACGTCCATATAGATAGGTAGATATATATGTATATCTATATACATGGATATATAAAGTTTTTTTTGCTGGCATGTTGCCTTGTTTTTGCTTAAATTGCTCTATTTTAACTTATTTATGTCTTAAAAGAAGAATGTAATTTGTTTACAAACCTGTAGATAAACGTCCTTCACTATTTGTAGGGTTAAGAACACTTCTGCTGAGAGAGCAGAGGGACTGCTCAGCTCACCAGATTCTCCTCTCAGATTGCATCTTCGATGTTTTACGACAGCTCGGCTCGATTTTTTGCCTGCTCCTTTTTTTGTTCAGTAATGTAGCTCCTGCTGGTGAATGACAAAAGAAGCCAAAATATAACATATTGGATGTAGGAATGTGCTCCACAGACATGGGGTCATGGGACTGAAAGCTTGACTCTGTCGGGGGAAAAAAAAAACACCATGTGCAACAATCAGGTTTATTTTTTGTAAAAAAAAATGAATAATAAATAAATTTCTAAATTGCTCAGCCCAGTTTCAGTATGCCCCTCACCGGCCAGAGGCCACCTTGGTAAGCCATTATATTAGAATGGCTTCCGTGGAATATATATTTATTTTTTGGAAGACTCTCTCCTCTTTTTGAAACTCCTTTGAGTTTATTGAGAGCATTTAAAAATAAGTTATATTTGGCTTTATATGGAGATCAAGGTAGTGTTGAAATATTGTGAACTCTATTGTGTTGATTTTTTTTCAGTTAGTCACTTAGAAATTGATTTTCTTATCATTAGCAGCTTACAGCTGTTGGCATTTTGGATGAGAATCACTACAGCTTGCTGCTTTTCTTTCTTTTTTTTCTTTCTTTTTTAATTTTGGAAGAAAACTATCCGTTTCCCCCTCTACCCTATCCCAACCCCTTGCACTATTCAAATATGAATGAATTTTATGACATGTATATTGAAAATGTGCTCTGTGTGATTTTTAAACAAAGCTTGTCTTCCTGTAATTACAATATATACTGTAGCCACGTAACAATGTGTCTTGCCTTCCTGTAAGGGAAGCTGTTCTGAAAGCCTACAGTATCACAGGTGAGAAAAGGTTTTTGTAGTTCTTTTTTTTCCCCCAGGATGGTATCAGCACTAATAATCAACTTACTATGAGCTTCTTGAATTGCTACGTCAGCCACTTGAATGCTAAGCACTTTGTGGGCCACGGCTTTTTTTCATAAAGAACTTTTGTATTTAATACAAAGTTTGCTTTGAGACTTTTCAGCACACAGTCTTTTTTCCATAAACTTGTACAGTGCAAAAGACATTTTGAATACATAACATGGTCGGTGATGTCAGATGTGTTGAGGAAAAGCAAAGCACTTTCCGACTCACCTGCGAAATTAATTTGTCCTGCTGACCCTACCCATCTTGCCATCTGTCAGGCCCCTCCTCTGAGCCTAGAACTTGGCAAACCAGGGGCTTACAAACCCCTTTCTTTTGAATCGAGAACAGGACCCCCATGTCAACTGTAAACAGACTGGCAATGAAAACACCATGATGTTTCAGAATGGAAGCTTAGTCAGGGTTTCATTTCCACATTGCAAATGTGGAATCTAACCTTAGCTTTCATAAATTGGATTGGAGTGGGGAGCATTCCTTTTCTCTGCTCTACTTATGAGGAAGGGGAAGAGTGTTGTTTGGATTTGCACATCTGTGAAATGGGTTTGTTCTGGAACATGATTTAGTTTCTCTGTCTTCACTGCAATGAGTTATTTTCCCTTTCTAAAGCTCTCTCCACCTCCTGTTTCCTTCAGTAATGCTCACATTCACCTGGGAAGAGCAATAAACCATTAGGGAACCATTTTGCAGACTTGGATTAGTCTCTCACATGTGGCACTATTTCCTCCACCCAGTGGCCTCCTGTAAATTGAGAAGTCCATAACACACTGGGCTTCTCTCCAAAAGGAACCAGAAATTTGGGTGGGGTTGGGGGATTGGTAGTGGGGTGGGCTCAGGAAAAGGGAGGGGGCAGGAGTCCATGAGAAAGTTTGTCAAAGTAATATCCACTTTCGCATATGCCTAAAGTTCCATCTTGCATCCTGGTCTCCTTTCCCACTTGGCCTTCTCTTGTTGGGAATGATGGCTCCAAACAAATGGCGCATAGAGATCATGACTGGTTGGTTGAAGCTTACGACAATCCATACACCGCCTGCATCCTGCCCCCTATCCTTGGCCGCATGGAATTTGTGCTCAACAATAAACAGCCCCCTGGTACATTTGGCCATCCATCCCATTAGGGGGTAATAATTTATGTCCATTCATCTGTTTTTATGAATTTTTTTATCTAGACAACAATTGTAAATAAAGAACTCACCGTCTCTGTTCATTTACTACTATGCAATGGCTATGCTTTCTCTTACTCTGGTTCACCGAGCTCCTGCAGCGTGGTCCTGGAATGTTTGTCGTTTCCAAAACAAACAAAAAAAACAACAACAAAAAGGGTAAATTCTGTGATGTAAATTCTTTCCTAGTTTGGAACAGAATGATCCAACTGGACCCGGCTTCCTTCCTTTTCCTTTCCCTCCCCCCACCGCTGACTTTTCTACACGGGTGCCGCAGGTGAAAACAGCAATCAGCAAAGTAATAAAACCAACTCCCACGGTAGCGTGAACAGCCATGGTCTAAGCTTTTCTGCACTGCACCATTCCCTCCCTCTCCCGCCATCCCCATGTATGTTGTACTTTACTCCCCACTATGGGTCTGAGAACATAGATCACAGACACCAAGATGTTATTCTGTAATAGGGCAAACGCATGCCTGAGGGATAAGACTTGTGCCATTGGGGGAAGCCCATGGAGTTAAGGTATTATGGCTCCAAGTCTCATTCCCACTTCTCCCCAAAATAGCTACCTTGAGGGGGCCATGTTTCAGCGATACCATGCAGGAAGCAGTTACTCTCTGGGAGTGACAGAGACCCTAGTGACATGCATGTAGCATGTAGCCTTCTCCAGCACAGCTCTGAGCTCTGCTGGGGAATAACTATGGATCTAAGGTCATGGAATGTCAGGAAGCTGAGAAGTTCATGAAGGCTCAGGAATAGATAGGGGTGATTTTGTTTGGCTGTGAGTAGCATCCTTGCTACACTCCCAACAGAATTCTCACTGGCCTCAACCTTTCCCTATGGGCTGGGGAAGTTAAGAGGATAAAGTTGATAGAAAGGGGACTGCTCCACTGAGGATGAGGAAGGGCTCTCCTGCCTCTTGAAAGGAGGCTCTGATGTCCCCTTGGAGCATCCCTTTCCTACCTCTTTCTTCACCTCCCCTCTCCTCCCAGGAGAGATATCATGAGAAGCTACTTCCTTCCCCTTCCTCACCTGGGAGATACTGGTGCCATGGGACGACTCCCCATCCTTACCCTGCAGTCACCTGCATTTTGAAAGTGCATGTCCCAGTGAGGGCTAGGAACTCCTCCCTAGGAATGGCTATGCTCTGGCTAATACCTGTGCCCCTGGGTCCACTTTTCTGTAACAGGTGATCAAGAAATGAGACCCAGAGATGGAATGAGAGTAGAAAAATCCATTGAATCCTACAGCCAAGGACCTTGCCATCTACTTCTCTCTGAAGTTAGTGGGAAGAAACATTCATTCAGGCAGGAAATTTCTGCTTGACAAAAAGTTTCATCCTGGAGACCCCTATCAACCCCCCCCCCCCCAAATAACAATAAATGTAATAAGGATTTAGGCCTTCTCTGTGTGTGTGCTTGACCTTTGTGCATGTTTGCACACCCTTTTCAGATATTCCCAGATTGTTTTAAGAGGTTGAAAAGCTGCTAACTTTCTGATCAGGCCCCATTAGCCTCCCCAAAGCCCACAGGGTCTGCAGTCTGGCATGTGCTCAGGCCTACCACATTCCCCTGCTCATACCATATCCCTGCCAAGACCCTGTCTAAGGAACTGACTTGGCTTCATTAAGGACCAGAGGACAGTAGTAGGCCACAGGCACCTACCACTGTCCAAAACCAAGCTGCTTTCATTTTTATTTCCGAACACCAACTCACCAAGCCAAGAGTCACAGTCACTAAGCCCAGCTTCCAACTCTTCCTGGGTCTAGGCCTCTCAGCATAGGGGGTACTAAGGGCCCCTTCCTGGCTTCTTGAGGGACAGTGAGCAGTCCCTAAGCTGGGGCCAGGCAGACGCGAGCGCCTGAGAATTTCATGTCTGTTGTCTACCCCAATGCCATGGAAATATCGTCTTCGCTACAGTTTCTGTAGTTTTGTATAAGTGGCTCTCTCTCTTTGACCTTTTGCTGGTCGCCACACTTTCATAAATATTGTATGTATATTTTTTATAATCAATAGTGTAAAATTCTCTATACAGATTCCAATGATCACAGACCAGTTTCAAAGAGCTGTTGATGCTTCGTGGGGAACTTTGGAAAACATTTGGTTTTGGAAAAAAAAATGTGCTTACACTGTAATATCTTTTATTTTTCTGTATCCTCCTGCCTTGCTCTTTGTACTAGTGTGTTCGTCCGCCTTTTCAACACTATCCGAAGCAATAATAATAAATGCACAAGTGGAAACGCAGACAGAGACACATGTGGCCTGATCCTCCTCTTCAGACCCCCTTTGCAGGACAGAAGATGGGACCCTAGCCATATAGCCTTCTTGGTGTCTGTGCCCCTCTGTCCCCACCCCACCCCAGACTATGGGAATGTCTCTTCCTTTCCCCTTGGTCCTGTTTTGAGCACTCCCCACTCTAGTGGCCAGTCCCTTCATTGGCAGTGTCAGGGTCCATAATGGGGGGTGGACTGTGAGAGGAAGTCAATAAGAAGGTCTCTCTCCTGTCCCCAAAGAGCTCCCCTATCCTTGTAATAGGGCTTGATTTCACTCCATTCCTCTTCCTTTCAAATTTTAGAGGATTTTTTTAGTCTTTCAAGAATTCCCAGGAAATTAAGCTACCCCTGGAAAGAAGGTCAAGTCTTGGACATTGTCACTCAATGTCTCTGTAGGAATTATCCATATGTGCCCACACAACTAGGCCTCATGGGGATGGAGTCTAGGACCTGCACCTGGCAAAGGAAGAAGACAAGAGATGGGAAGAAGGATGATGAGGGGAGATGAGCAAATACCAGAAATAGATTTCACTGGTTATACAGATCATAACTGAAGTTACCCAGTAATTTTAATTAGATTCCCAAGCCTGTCTATTTGACAGCAAGGTACAGGATGATGTTGAGTCCACATGTTAGGTCTGCCCCCTCTCCAGCCCCTTCTCTCCCCCATCTCAGCCAAGGAAGAGGAACCCTTTGGCAATCCCAGGTGGACAATGGCCTAGGCTGGTGGGTGTACCCCCTTGTTTCTTCCCTTGACCATCCACAGAGGGGAAGTGTGGGAGGAGAGGGTAGAAAAGGGAGGGAGAAGAGATGGCCAAACACATTTATCTAGAGTGGAGACCTGCTTGTAAGTCAAGCTGTGTAGACATGAGACAGGTAGAACACTTTTGTTTGGGGGCCCCATAACTCCAGAGGGCTGACTTGGGGGCATACCTCTATAACAGGTAACAGGATAGTGTGATTTCTCGGCTATCCAAGGTTCTGATATGCAGATCTCAGAAAAACTACTCAACCAAGGCATCAGGCATAGTCCATCAAGTCATCACAAGCATCCAATTACCCTCTTAGCTCTATTTGCTTGGCTCTGCCAAGCAGAACTGTTCCTGTCATGAGATAGGGTCTAGGGTTGTCATTTAGAGAGCAATCTGAGAACTAGGGACCAATTGTACCATGTGCCCCATCATACAGCACGTTTATTTAGGTGAAGCAGTCATCCAAAGACATCTTGAAAGGGCAAAAAGTTGAAGAGTAACCTGCTGGCATTCTTAAAAGTTGGGGGAGGGGGTTGAGAACAGGTGGTATTATTACCAAGTAGGCAATTCCTAATTCCACCTAACTTGCCTTGATGCTGGTGAGAATGCGATGGGGGGTTTCCGGACAATCAAGTGCCCACAATGGATGTAACACCCTGATAAATCTTGGAGATGAAGAAAAGAAAAATTAGGCAGCTGATTTCAAGAAGTTACATGTTGTTTATGTCTTGAACTTTTTAAAAAAACACATTAATTGGTGGTAGATGCCTTCTCCTGAGTTCCCTAAATTGAGAGTCCAGTCATGATCATTTTAGAGTCTCCAAAGCATAGGACAATTGACTTCACAGTACCTTGGATTTAGAGTTGAAGGCAACAGAGGTCATCCAGTCAAACTCCCTTTTTTGACAGAGAAGGAAACCGAGGCCTAGAGAGTTGTCAATGACTTGCCCAATTTTACACAAGTTGTAGATAGAAGTACTGGGATTTGAATTAGATTCTATGACTCTATAGCCAAGAGTCTTTGACTCTTCCATCAGGAAGGAGATCCAGTCAAGTTAACAAGCATTTTCAAGGTATTGTGGTGCCTCAGACAATAGGAACATAAAGAAAGGCAAAAAGAGTCCCTACCTCAAAGGGAGACAACATGCAAACAATTATGCACGTTCCAAATAATATATAGGGTGAATGGGAAGTAATCTCAGATGGAAGGCACTAGCAGTGGGAGGAGGGGTGTGGAGATGGAGGGAAAGGCCAACAAAAGATGGGACATAACATCATCGTCATCATCATCATCATCATCATCATCATCATCATCCTTATTTACAGATGGGGAAACTGCATTTCAGAAAGGCTAAGTCAATTACCTAAAGTCATACAAGAGAATATTAAATGAGGTCTCCTAATTCCCAAGTCAAGTTCTCTTTCTATCACATCATTGAGTGGTTTAATGAAATGGTATAATCCATGCTTTGATGAAATGTGCTAAGTGTACCACTGGTAACGAAATGTACCCAATGTACCATTTCATTAAACCATTCAAGTGCTTTTTTTTTTACCAAGGGCTTATAGACTGCATAGAAAGCCCGTTCCTTTCTACCAATACTTCCTTCAAGATGAGAATTAGGAGGTGCTAGATATGGTACAACCTAACAGGGCAGGTTTTACTTGTTGGAAAGACTTTGAGTAAAGATTTCATGCCAGTAATAGGTCTGCCACACAAGGGTCATCTTAAGCTTGGAAAGATTCATCACCAAGAGACTGAGGACCATATGATATGATTTTTGATCATGGCAACCATGACAAACACTTTAACTATTTTATAATCCAGAGTACACCAAGATTGATCTCAATTCAGCCATGGCTTCTTTAAGACTTAGTTGGTCCTAGATAGGATATATGATCTGATCTCACACATTTACTACTTAAGGAACCCCAGGAAAGTCACTTAAGTCCTCTTAGCCTAGTTTTCCCATCTCTAAATTGGGTGTAATATTAGCACCTACCCCATAGGCTCTTATGAAGATCACATAAGATAATGCTCACTTTAACATGTTCTGTAAATGCTAGCTATGATTAGCATAGTGGAAAGGAAGATGTTTTTTTAAAAAAAAAAGTGCTGAAAGGTCTGTGTTGGAATTCTGTCTCTGATATGTGCTACCTGTGTGCCCATGGGCCAAATGACTTCAACTCTCAATGATCATATGATCTTAAAATCACAAGGCCTCAGTTTCCTCAACTGTTCCTTGAAGACTAACATTCTGTGATCCTGTGTGTGCCAGTACATAGCACCTGGAAGGATCCTAAAAACAAGTCTTTTTTTAAACATCAGCTAAAAGCTGGTTTCCCTTCCTTCTCTACTCCTTTTTTCCCCCTTAACCTCCTGATCCTCCATGCGAGAAGGGGGAGACCACCAAAACTCAGATGTGTGGGCAATTTTTCCCTTCCTCATGACTTAATGGGTGTCCCAAAAGTTTTTGGGCAATTTTAAACTTAAAAGGCTTAAAACTGCACTGAGACCTTTGGGACACTTTTTACTATGCACTGAATGTGAATTAAACAGCACTATCACTGAGCAAACTGACCCTACTAATAAGCCTCTTAGTGAACAATGAAATGCACTAACCCACTGAGCCCCAGGGTCCTCTTCATCTCCCATACAACATACACACATATTGGAGGTTCCTAGGCCCCCATCTCCCATGACCCTGCACATTTTTAATCTCTTTCCCTCTTATAGATAATGGACAGGGCAACCCATCAGGGCTGAGCAAAGGCAGGAAGGTAACAGTGCTATACTCCTAATGATCACAAGGTGGCAGCCCACCCCAACGCAAATCTGAGACCTTTACAAAGGCAGGAATGTCAGACACTAGGCAGAGTAGCTCCAGTGGGCTCTGGTTTAAGGCTTTAAAACTGGAGGAGAAATTAGAGATCATGTAATCTAACCTCCACATCTTACAGAGGAAGAAATCAAGGCCCACTGAGGTGATGTCAATAACCCAGGATCACAGAAAGAGTGCCCAAGTCAAGGATTTGAACCTGTCATCTGTGACTCCATAACAGTTGGTTTTCCCCACTGCACCACCCTATCTACCTCTTTACCTCTGAAAGTGGAGAGAGAGTAGTAGGTGAGGATAGATGGAGTTTACCCATTGGATTATAAAGTAACCCTATCAAACACCAGGGCCCCCTGTGTCCCATTCCTTCAGAGCCCAGCGGGCTGTCAACTCTTCCATTCAGCTCAACAAGCATTTGTGAAGCACCTACTATGTGACAGGCACTGTTCTAGATGCCGAGGAAACAAAAACAATATAGAAGTCAATCTCCTATCTAAGATGTTAACTAATTATAGACAAGATGAGTCAACAAGCATTTATTAAATATCTGCCATATACCAGGGGAGGTATATAAAGAAGAGCAAAAAGTCCCTAATTTCAAGTAGTCAAAAGTTTAATGAGAGAGAGAATGGGCAAATTATGCACACACACATGTGCACATGCACACACACATACACACAGAGACACAGACACACATACGCACACAGATATATTGAGGATAATTTGAACATAACCTCAGAGGGAAGGCACAAAGAATAACGGGGGCTAGGAAAAGCTTCTTTCCCAAGGTGAGACATGAGCTGAGACTTGGACAAAGCCAGAATAGCCAAGAGGCAAGAATGAGCTCTAAGCATGGCAGCCAGCCAGTAATCATTCTCGGAGTCCAGAGATGCCATATCTTATTCAAGGAACAGCAAGTGACCCAGTATCACTGGATTACTGAGTACATTGAAGTGAGTGAGATAATCTATGAAGTGAAAGAACTATATCTAGCTAAAAAAAAAACCAAACCAAGTAAAAAGGTTGAAAAGGTAAGAAAGAGCCATATTGTGAAGGACTTTGAACACCAAACAGGCAGTTCACATTTGATCCTGGAGATGATAGGGAGCTACTAAAGTTTTTTGAATGACTAGACTTGTGCTTTAGGAAAATCAATTTTATAGCAGAGGGGAGAATGAATTGAAGTAGGGAGAGACTTGAGTCAGGGAGGCCAACCAGATGACTATTGTAGGAGGTAATGAGAACCTGCATCAGGATGGCATCAGTAACAGAGGAAAGAAGGGAAAATATCTAAGAGATGTTACAGGACTTGACAAATAATTGGATATGGGGAATGGGAAAGTGAAAAGTAATTGATGACACCTAGGTTATGAGACTGGGTAATTGAGAAAATGCTGGTACCCTGGATAGCAACAGAGAAATGCCAAAGAGGGAAGGGTTTGGGAGAAAGAGATAATCAGTTTGGTTTTGCATATCCTGTGAGTTCAAGGTGACAATGAGACATCCAGTTTGAAATGTTTAGTAGGCATATGTAAGACTAGAAGTCAGGAGAGAGGTTAGGATTGGGGAAATAGAACTGAGAATCATCAGTGCAGAGATGATCATTGAATCTATGGGTGCCAATGAGATCACCAAGTTAAACAGTATAGAAGGAGAAGACAAGATGGCCCGGGACAGAACTTTAGGGGATAGCCACCATCATCAGGCAAGACCTGAATGAAGTCTAAGACAGAGATGAGGAAAACAATTTTTACAACTGAAATCCTTTGACTCATAGAAGATATCAATTAAAGACCATTCTTTTATAGAATTTTAAAAAATATATATAGCTATAGATCAGTTTGAGATGGAGCTAAAAACCAAGAAATAGGAGTCAACCAGTAGATGAACAAGTACTCATAAATTGCTGACTATGTTCCAGGAACTGTGCTAGCTAGTGATACAAAAGCCAAAATGAATTTCTTTCCCTCAAGGAGAGAGGGAAGAAGGAATGGAGGGAGAGTGATGCTGATGATGCTGATGATGCTGATGGTGATGATGGTGGTGGTGGTGGTGATGATATAAATATATCATTCTTCCTGGGAGTGCAGGGTAGTGGAAATAGTGTTGGATTTGGAGTCAGAAGACTTGGGTCTGAACCTGGTGTCAGAATACTATGAGAATTAGATCATGACCAATGACTTTATCTCTCAGTATCAAGTTTTCTTGTCTTCAAAATGGGGGTAGTGATAGTTTCCCCACAAATCTCATGGGCTTATTGAAAGAAAGTCTTCCACAAATGTGTAGGCATTGCATAAATGGTCATTATTATTATTATTATTACATAAAGGTAGACTTTGGTACTTGAAAGATATAAAATTTCAGTAATATAGCCTGGCTCTTCTCCCAGATGAAACAGATGGTAACTCTTTTCCAGCTCCATTTTAGTAAAAAGTCTTCATGAACTGCTGTGAACAAAATGTTTGCCACTTGGTGGACAGCCCTTCGGTGATTAGCCTTCCTGAATTTAGCTGAGTTTGTTAACCAAGCAATCAAAAATATTAATTAATTGTGTAGTATGTGCCAGACAATGTGCTATGTGCTAGGGAAAGAAAGGGGGAGAAGGTGGCCCCTGTAGTCAAGCAGATCACATTCCATACAATGGTTCCTTAGATGGCAGACACATCATCATACAGGCTGAAAATTAATTGTATGGTTGTAAGTCATGGATCGTTGTATTCTCTGGAGGGTTAAAGATGAGGATCACCCAAAGAGCAGTGGACAGGTGCATGGTGGGCCAAAGTGGGTTGTGGTGAATTCCATAAAAGTGGTGTAAAGGATGCCATACAAGAAATGTACAATTGAAAAAGGGCATATGGTGAGAGTTAAGGACAGCTAATGGACAACCCTCTCGCTCTATCAGTATGCTCAAGCTATCAGGAAATTTTGAGGAAGGCCCCTCAGTGCTTTGAGTCATACTGCTCCACCCTCCCACCATGATGGGCATGTGGGCAGACACGGAAAGACACTCCCAGGATGGGCAAGCATGCCTGGGTTGCGTGTTAAGAGAGAAGACTCATTACTGTGATCATAGTTTCATGAGGAATGGCAAGCTTGCAGGCTGTTTCTGTTTTGTCCGGAACTCTTCCTTCTTAAATTTAAAGGAGCTTTCTCTCTTTCTAGCTCTCTAGGGTGTTGTCCTAAAGGCTATGCTCACTGTCTCCAGTCCTTTTGTGGTTTTATTGATGGGAATCATGAGCCACCCTGCCCCACCTTCCAATATGAAAAGGTTTCATCTTAACAAAAAATAACTAGGGTCTACTAGGTGGTATGTGTGCAGAGGGATGGGGGGGGGGGTAGCAAAGAAAAAACTCACATTTATGTAAGGCCTTAAAATTTACAATGTACTACCTTCAGAACAACCCTGTGAAGTAGAAACGTTTATTAATACCTTAAAAATTAATATTTGTCTACTTATCCCTGTTCTACGGATGAGGAAATTGAAGTAATTTAATTAAAATCCCACAGTGAATTAGTGAGTTTGTTATAAGAAAATCAGTTGAAGAACTGGGAACGTTTAGCCTGGAAAAGAGGAGAGACATAATACTTGTCTTTGGGTAACTGAAAAGCTATCACATGGAAGAGGAATTGTACCCAGAGGGCACAACCAGAAACAATGAGCAGAAATTGTAAAGAGGGCAAATGAGAAGTGTTCCTAGGCAGAACCTTAAGAGGTTCTGACCTCCTCCAGAACTAGAATTGAAACACATCTCTGGTTTCTACATTTGGTGCCCTTCCATTAAAACCCTGTGCCATAAGAGATATGACATGCTCTTGACTTTTGGGGGGGGGGCTCTTGCTGTCTAGCTGAAAGGGTAGCACTAAGCCATGCACCTCGCTTATGAACAAGACAGGCCATAATATCATGCTACATCATTTGAGAGGTCATGTGAAACAGTGAAAAGAGCTCTCAGTTTAGAAATCAGGAGATGTGGGCTTATTTCCTGGTTCTAATCCTTACCTGCAATGGTGCAAAAGACAGGGCATCTCAGAGTTGTCAAGAACCTTAAAGATCATCTAGGCCAACTCATAACTGACCAAGATTACCTTCTGCAGCATTCTTGGTCATGGATGTTTAGTCTCTGCTTAAAGACTCCCAGAAGGAACCTCCTACCTTCCAAAGCATTCCATTACATTTTTTGAGAACACCTCTAATTTTTAGGAAGACTTTATTCACTTCATTTAAAGCTTCATTTCCTAATCATTACAAGGAAGGGCTTGGACTAGAATCAGGGGGTCTTAACCAGGGTTTCATGAGTGTGTTTTAAAAAATACATACATTTTGAAAACTGTATTTCAACATGATTGGTTTCCTTTTTAGTGTTGCATATTTTCTTTTGTGCATGTAAACACATATTTATGAGAAGGAGTCTGTGACACATCCAGAGGTTAGGAATCCCTGCTCTAGAGGATTTCTAAGGCATTCTTCAGTTCTAAATCAATGAACTTATGGTCCTTAGCAACAAATAAATGGCAGGGAGGAGGTCTGAGGAAGGAGAATGTAATAATGGTTCCCATATCTATAGTGTGACCCTTGTAAAATTTCTTTTATTCTCTGGGACTTGTTTTCCTAATCTATGAAGTGAAAGACCCATACCTTGCTAAAATAACCAAACCAAAAGAAAAGAAACAACAGCAACAAAAAGTAAATAACCCACCTCTGCCTTTAGGGAGGAGATTTTAAAACCTGGAGTGGGGGGAGATAGTTTCTCCATTATCTGGATGGCCAGTTCCCAAGTCACTCTGTGGTTTACACATACACATCTCCAGAAATCTCTACTTCTGTCAGCATCACCCAGGGCCATGTACAGAAATACTAGGGGTTGTGGGGGTGGGGATAGGAATGAAATATGGTTTAAGCCATCTCCAATTTCCTCTTTCCATTCCCATTTCCCTATACCTTCCTCCTTGGTCATCTCTTCAGCTTTTTTATTTCCAGTTGCTCTTTCCCCAATCCTGCCTGTCAGAGCCTGCTCTTGCGGAAGCACTACCTAACTATCAGTTATTGATACCTGAGCACACACCAAAGCCCCTGAATTACCCCTTCCAGGAGCCCCAGTTGCTTTAAGCTTTCTCTCTCATTTTGGAATGGACATTGGCCACATGTGAACATTGGCTCACATTGGACAATGGATCATTGGAGTGATCTCCAACCTCAGGGAGCATTCTGGGAAGGTATTTGGGGATATGGAGGGGATGGTTGGGATGGATATTCTTGGTAGCACTGAAGATATACCACACAGGCAGAAATTTGCTGCCATTATATTCTGGTAAGAGACCTGAACTCTGAAGTTAAAGAGGCTTGGGTTAAAATCCTGGTTCTACCAGGTTCTAGAGGTGTGACCTTGGATTAGGTCTTCACCTCTTTAAGGCCTCATCTCCACATTTCTTCAATAGTTAGCATCTGTTTTCATTTTTCTATATATCCTCAGTGCTTAGCCCTGGATACTGGAGCATTTGCAGTTCCTTAATAAATGCCTTTCAATTAATTGCTTCATTGATTAATAGGCTATAAAAAGAAGTGGACAATAAGATTGTAGATTTAGAACTGAAAGAAACCTTATATCTCATTTGTTTCAATCCACTCATTTTACAGAAAAAGAAACTGAAATCCCAAGTAATTAAATGACTTCTAAGGTTGCCCAGGTGAGAAGCAGAAGAATAAGGATTCTAATCTGATTCCAAATCCATTACTTCATGCTGCCTTGATTTATAACTATAAGCCTTTTGCAAGTTTAAGTTCATTATTACAATCCATATCTTGCCAATCACATTTATGATAACATGACTTAATGAGCTCTTTGAGCTAGTTTGACACACTGTCTGGGTGGGCATTAGGTGCCCAATGCTTTCTCATCACACAGTATGCTAAAGACAATGTCTGTTTATGAGGTTATGTGTGTGGGGATTCATCAGTGACAAGCCAATGAGGTGCTGGTCAGTGAGAGAGGAGGAGGGTTGTACTGAGCATCACAGCTGTTGCCATAGAGACAAAGAATCATAGGATGCCCAGGCTGGGGAGCATGCCCAGCGAATGAATAAACGTGGCCCATTTTTCTCCCTTTGTTTGGTGAGCTCTCTTCAGACTTCCTGTTGTCAGGCACAGCTGTGGAGACTGTTCTATTTGCATGCTATCGAGAGCTGGGCCCAGCCGCCTGGCAGAGCTGTGTGCTGGGTACTGTGACTGCTAACACTGAGATTAATGCCGGGCAAACAATCCGGACTTTGTTTCTGTGGGAAAGTCCAGCCTCTCAGGAAAAGGACTTTCCTCCAGTCCCCTGTACAGGGAATCACTTCTGTTTGGAAGGAAGGTCTCCTACAAATCACAGGACCCAGTGGTCACAAAGACCGGCTTTTCCCCTTGTCAGGGGAATGCCTTATTCTAAGTCTTCTTGCCCTCTCTCACCTAGGAGACTCAAGACAGGGATAGTTTCATGAAAAACTGCTTATGCCTACTTCCCTCCTTCCTTCCTCAGCTCCTGCCTTATTGCTCTCTGGCCTGTTAGCACCTATTATGGAATGGTCCCATGGCCACCAGCCTGGGATTGTTTGGGATGCAAGTCATTCAGCAAGGGCCTGAGGGGCTATGTGGGCCCTTGTCCAGCTGGCTGGCATTAGTGGGTGGCCACGTGCCCAGCCTGAGCAATAAGCCCAACCTTGGCTCCCACAGCCCACTGGGGTTGAGGTGCTAGCTGTATTCTAGGCCATGAACCTTGAGCTGATGACCTCGGAAGAATGAGGACTCTATTGGATTGGCCTAGAATCAGGCTAAATATTCATTGCCAAGCCAAGCTAGAGGTCATTGATAGGCATATAATGGCACCTTTCCAGTTGTCATAGTGTTTCCTTTTCTTTTAAAGGATTTCAGGATCTAGAACTTCAAGACATTAAACATCACTGAGACCAAGAATAGGCTGTCTGGGAAGTCAGTGGGCTTATCCTCACTAGGAGTCATGATATAAAGGTTGGATAACTATATAATGGGTGTGTTGTGGTGTGGATTTTTTTCCAGTTATAGGTTGGTCTAAATGGCTGCTATAGTACCTTCCACCTCTGAGATGGAATCATTCTCCTATGATATTAATAACAGATAATGGAGTTGTACGTTATCTGTCCCAAGGCATTTGTGTTTCAAAAGGGATTCCTGTAAACAGAATATTATAAGCCAAAGGAGTGATTCTAGTGGCTACTCTTAGTTCTGTAAGAGAGAAGGGAGATTTATTTTAGGGAAGGGAACCTTTTGGCCATCACATAACATGTAATTCTGCCTTCTTCACTAATACACAAGAGTGTCTTCGAGAACAATGAAATAAAGGGTAAGGCAACTTTTAAAACAATTTGAGTAAGACTAAATTTTTTAAAAGACCCTGTAAAACTGAATTCCAATCCTTAAAACAATCTAAAGTGTAATTCTAACCATATTACTCTCCTATTCAAAAATTTTCAATGAGTCCCACATTGCCTAGAAGATAAAGTCCAAATTCTTCATCCTCACAGCCAAGGCCTCCCACAATCTAGCTCTAGTCTGTTTTCTCACGCAAATTCTATACTCCCCAGCCAAACTGGACTGCCTCATTTTACCTGAACAGCCCCTATACCTTTGCTTGTATTATAAACCACCTCCTGCCTCCATATCCCTAGAAGTCAAAATCTTTCTCATCTTTTAAGGCCAAATTCCAACACCACCTCTTTCATGAAGCCTTCATGATCTCTACAACCAGATATGATCTTGTTATCCTTAGAGATCCCAGAGTACCTTGTACCTCATTTCTGGAATTTAGTATATTCTTCTTACTACTGTCGGGTATATTTAAATCAGAAGACCTGAGTTCAGATCCTAACTATGATCTTTATTACCTGTGTGATCTTGAGTGAATTCTATGAACTCAGTCTCCCTATTTGTGAAACAGAGGTAATACTGTTAACATTGCCTATTTGGAGGAAAGCACCATAGAATCTTCAAGAACTACAGAAATGTGAATTGTCACCATCAACTATAAGCACTTTGAGGGGAGGAACTATGTCCACCACATTTGATCACAGAATCGCATAATTGTAGAGTTGCATGGGACCTTGGGATCCATCTAATGCAAAGGCCCCCTGCTCTTCCCCCCCAATAAAGAACTCCTACAACATACCCAACTTGTGGTCAACCATCTTCTATTGGAAGACCTTCAATACAGGGGAGCTCACTACTTGCCAAGGCAATCCATCCCACTTGCAGATAGCTCTCATTTTGAGAAATGTGGGTTTTTGTTTTCTTTTCTGACATCAAAACCAGATGTTTCTTTGCAACCTCTGCCTACTACTCCTGGTTCTACCCTTTGGAATATATCCCTTCCTTATGAGGAAACAAAGACCCAGAGAGGAGAATTGGCTTGCCTATGGTCCCATAACTCATCAGCTGCAGACCTGAACTCATCCCCCAGGTTCTCTAATTCCAAAGCCATATGCCCCATTCTTCCATCCCAATAACAACTGCTTTTAAATAAGACTGTTAGCTGAACTCAAAGTTTCTTGACAGCAAATACGAGACTTTTAACCAAGTTCAGACCCAATGTTTCTAGGTTGGGGATTTAACAGACTCTCTAAATGGAAGGGTTCTGAAATTATTCTCAGCTTCTCTTTAGGGGTTTAGTTTTTTAAGATGATGGAAATGCTTATCCCCAGTAAAAAGAAACACCGTTGCATAACCGAGACCTTCTGGCATGGTTTTTAGATTTTCTCTGCAGTCCCAGCAAGCTGTTAAATCATTAAACTTTACTAGATACCTTCCAAGGTATCTAGCAAGGAGAATGGAGATTTACTCTCATTTCCTAGCCTCACCCCCACATTCTTTGACTTAAATTTGATGAAACAGGGTTTAAGATTTCCAAACTCCTCCCAACCCCCTTTTTTAATGACAATCAGAATTCTGAGACAGGTAAAGCAACATTGATATTCCCATTTTGCAGATTTGGACAATGAGACTCAGGGAGGTAAAGAATTTGTCCAGGGTTACACAGTTAAAAAGTGTTAGAACGGGGACTCAAACCCAAGTCAACTGGCTCCTACTCCAGTGTTTTTCCACTGTATTGCACTGCCTCTCACTTCTGCTGGTCTCCCTTTCAACAAGATGTACATACCCAGGGCTCAAGCCAAAGCTGCCAAGAAGAGGCAAGAGAAAAGTAGGTACTAGGAAACACAGTGGCTTAACCTGTGAGGTCTTATCAATTAAACTTTATAAGCAAAATATTCAAAATCAGAAATATGAATTTAAAGGTTTTCAATTTGATTCAATATACACACATGAAATTTATGGTATTCACATGTCACTGCCTGGCTCAAAGAGCTTCAGTGGCTCCCAATTGAAAAAGAAGCATTTTAATAACACCTCTAGGGTAAAATACAAATTTCTGAGTCCAGTATTTAAGTTCCCTCATAATTTGGATCAAGCCTACCCTTCCAAATTTTTGTCATAAAAATACCCCTCATGAATTCCATGTTCCAGCTAAATTAGAGATATTAGTTGTTCCCCAAACTCAATATTTCATCTTTTGCCTCCATGAATTCTCTCAATTGTCTTCCCAACCTCACCATCTCCACTTCTGAAAAGCCTCAATTTCTTTCAAGGCTCAGTTTAGGTACCACTCCTTTGTGCACTAGGTCAGTGTGCTGGAATGAGGGTGGGGAGGGGAGACAGAGAGAGAGAGAGAGAGAGAGAGAGAGAGAGAGAGAGAGAGAGAGAGAGAGAGGTATTTAAAATTAGAGGAAAGCAGTGTTTCCTGATGGGAGACTCAAAATGAACTAAAAAGATTTTTAGGGAAAATATTTTTTCAAACTCCCTCAAAACAGGGATAATACTGTCCTGTTAATTCAAAACAAATCAAATTCTCCTGGTCCAAGAATGAATTAGGTAGTAGTAGCACAAAGGGGAAGGAGGTCTGGCAGGGAGATTTTTCTCTAAACCAGCTTAGGTTTACTATTCTGGTAATCTGAACCTTGGAAGTTGCCTTTGCTTGGCATTACACTGTCCCACTTGTACAATATTTATTTTTATACATTGTATCTCCTTAGTAGAATGTAAGCTCTCTTAGGGAAGAAATTGTTTCCATTGGTGTCTTTGTCATTCTGTCTGTGTATGCAGTAGGTGCTCAATATGTGTTTGTTGAATTTATTGAACACATGCTGTATTCAAATCCCTCTGGGGGTGTGCAACATGTAGACCCAATTAAGAATGAAGATCTTTGCCCTCAGAGAGTCTATGATCAACTGGGGAGGGGGAAGGTAAGGGAGATATAAGATAATTGCACATATAACTACTGTACAGGGCAGTACATTATATTCTGATGAGCCTTTGATCTAGCTCATCAATAAGGGAACTTCTTTCAGTGGTGCATATGACACCCTGTCCATGCCTTCTCATCTTTGTCCACATTTTCTTTAAATCCTCCATACCCAACATGATGAAGGCCTTTCTCCGGCCGATTTATTATTCCATGGATAGCAGGGTGATACTCAGGCTTTTCACCTATTATCCTTTATCCTTGTTAAGTTGGATGGAATTTGCATTCACCACTTACCATCTGTATTCAACTGCTGCCAGGCTCATAACATTCAAATATTCAACATGGCCAATGGGAGAATGTCATCCAGCCATTTCGAAGGTACCACCCACTCCCCAGACCTTCACCTTCTCTCTCCAGATTCACATAGCATGTTGTTCTGTATCCCTCTAATGCTCTTGTTATGTCCAGAACATGTGATATTCCACAGGAAAACTATTTGTGTGGATGTTTTATTATCCTACTAGATTGTAAGGTCCATGAAAGCATGCTGCATGTCTTCTAGAGGTACAAAGTGGTAGCTAGAGGAGGTACAATGAATAGAGAGCTGACCTTGGAATCAGGAAGACTAGAGTTCAAATTTTCCTCTGACATTTACTAGCTGTGTGACCCTAAAAAAGTGACTTAATCTCTATATTCCTTGATTTCTTTAATTGTAAAATGGGGATACTAACATCCCCTCCCCCAGACCTTTCAGGGTTGTTATAAAGCATTTAGCACAGTACCTTGCACATAGTAGGCCATTTCTTAATAAATGAATTTTGAAGTTTTGGAAAGCTTTTTCCCTTCTTTCTCTATTGCCTAGAACAATTCTCCACACGTAGTAGGAGCTGAATAAATATTTGATGACTTGATAAATGAATTCTCTTTAAGGTATCTTCTCTAAGGGCAGGGGAAGATGGATCCCTTGGCAGTTTTTGAGGTCTATAATCAAGGAAGCTACTTAATCTCTTTTGTGCTCTTACTCTGATAGTGGTTTCTCTTCTCTGTTCTTCTTCCTCTCCTTTCCAAATTATTCATTTTGCTATAGACAAATGTCTTTGTATTTAGAGACCATCTTGGGCCCTGGGCTTAGATGTACCTTCTGTGACACTTGGACCTAGGCCCACACTTTTATTAGATTTTTGAATTAGCGGTCATTTACTCAGATTCCCTCACCAGTATTTTTTAAAAAGTTGTCTTCTTCTACCATTTCCAAGCTAGCCTGTGGCAAACACTTTACTGAACACCAACACTCCATATTGAATCTATTTTTGTGCTCTCACTCTTGCCATGATCTCTCTCTCTCTCCCTCCCTCCCTCTCTCTGTCTCTGTCTCTCTCTCTCTCTCTCTCTCACTATCTCTCTCTCCTCTCTCTGCTCCCTCTCTCCCCTCTCTCTCTTTCTTTCTGTCTCTTCTTTCTCCTCCCACCCCTCTATCATCTAATTTCTCTCCCCTCTCATCTCCCTCTTCCTTTCCCTTTCTTTTCCAGATCATGTAAACCTCCAAACAACAATAATAGGAAGTAATCATAGTTTATATTCCCTGTTCCTTATCTCCTTTTTGGTATCTTTTCCTCATGCTCTATTTACCTGCCCAGGGACTAAGTGCCTTCATACTAATCCTGAATCAAAATCATGGTTGAGTGAAAAAGGCAATATAGTTAGGGTCCAAAACCCATGTTCCAAGCTTGGCTCTGCTATTTGGAAGCTGTGTCACCTTGGAGAAGTCCCTTGACCTCTCTGTGTATAAATTATTGCTTTGTCCAAAAGCAAAGAAAATTCATTTCTAAGTTTCAAAACTGATTGGGACCTAGCTGTCATTCACAGAGCATCTCATTGAAGTTTTCATTACAGTATTCGTATAAGAACATCAAATGTCAAACCTGAAGGAGAGGCCTAATCTGAAACAAAAAACTAAAAAAGTAGGCTTTAACACTTGGAGAGAATATTGATCAAAAAATTAGTTTTGAAAACCAGAAAATCATTTTCTATTTTAACACAATCCCTGGGTCACCCAATTAATGGGGAGAAATTACTTCTTTGATGTGTCAAGTCCATAACTTCCATCAAGCTAAGTAAGACTTTTCTGCTTCCTCCTCTGCATGTAATTATACTCAAATCAGGGGAGGTGGAGCCAGTCATGGAAGGATTGCTTATTAATCAGACCAAAGTTGCAACTCACTAATTCCTTGACAGATTCAATGAAGCAAAGAGTCATCTCTAATGGTCTCCACTACAACCTGTTGGGGTTAAAAGAGATAATGATTGGGAAGATGAGCAGAATATGGGGAAAGGAATCACTGGGCCAAGTAACTGAGACCCAGATTGGAGAAGTTATTTGCTCATAGTCAGAGAAGTCTAGGCAGAATACGTGACTCCCTCTGTGATGTAATTTCAAGAGGTCTAGGAAGAAACCCAAGTCAATAACTCTCCCTTTCCACACCACGGTCCCTAAAAATTCACCATTAAAAAATATTTTTGAGGGGTTTTGAAGATGTATTGGTCTTCCACAGTCCATTGTGACAACAGGAGCACCTGCACATAATAAGACCTGCACTTTAAGAAGGTCACTTTAATAACTGAGTAGAGGATGGGTTAGAGTGGACAGAGACTTGTGGCAGGGAGACCAAGCATCAAACAATTGTATTAGAGTAGGCAGCCAACTCCTCTCCTATATAAGTTCAGACCTTCTGCAACCCTCCCTGACCATGGCCTGTAACTGTCCCTCAGATTCCTCATCTATGAAAGATAGAGAATTGCCTGCTTCCTAACAAACTCTCTTTGGTGGTAGCAGTGGTGGTTGGGTCAGGGTAGAAAAATGCTGGAGATTCCAGGAGCTGTCCAGCACAGAATACAGCTTCCACATCTCCCACCAGTCAAGGTTTTATATTACATGGGATTGGCAGAGTCCAGAGGATGAGCTCAATCAGGAAAAGAGGGAACAATGAGAAAGTCAAGTTGGGGCATATAGTCCTTCAGAAATAGCTCTATGAAATAAATTTCAGGCCAGAGAAATGCATGCCAGGACTCCCCCTGCTTATATAGATGTATAGATATGTATGTATGTATGTGTGTGTGTATATATATATATATATATGCATGTATGTGTATGTATATGTATATTATATGAGTACATATGTACGTACATATGTTTTAGAGGCCTTTATTATGTCCCTTGGAAGCCCACAGTTGAATTGTGTGAAATAAAAGTAGAGAGAAGAGTGGCTCTCAGTAAATATAAATAAGGCGACCTGCCAGTTCAGCCTCAGAGCCTTCCAAGCCCCAGCTCTCAGCCATGTCAGAGACACCAAAATACGACTTTTTCAGAAAGCATTTGGCTCTACACTTCTGGGAATACCATTCACAAGGAAGTGTACGAAGAGAAAGAGACAGACTTTAGGCTCCTGGGACAAAAATTGATTACTCTGGGAGCTGAAGTAGTGCTGCCCAAGGCATGGGTACATTCTTAAGGTTAAGGGCATACCGAGAGGAAGACCAGGAGAGTGACACCAAGGAAATTCAGTGCATTGGGGCAGAAAAAAGTATTGAGTCACCAGGGTTCAAATTATGGTTCTGTACCTGACTGCCTATGTGTCTTCATTCAAATCATCTAACCTCTCTAGGCCTCATCTTCTCTATTTTCAAAATGAAAGGTTGATTTGAATAAATCCATCCTGGTTCTAAATTTTGCAAATAGTCATCTCTAGGTCTAGATTCTGCAACTTTCTTGATCTCCTTGACGTGAATTTGATTTAGTTGGTGCTAGGTGGCTATGGGGAAGATCTTGAGAAGGTACAAGGATGAAACAGTCTATGGACTAGGTCCTATGGCCTTCTGAGTATGGTTTCTTATTGTCTGTCTCACTTTGAATCTGCTTCTCTGTTCCTCTCTGTGTCTCTTGCCCCTTCTCTATCTTTCCATATGTACTTATATATGTTTGTGTGTGTGTGTGTGGGGGGTACCAGGGGGGTATCCTCCCTTTCCCAGCTGCTGAAATGGATCCTTTAGACAGAGCTTTCTTAGGCTTAGGGTACTCTGTAGATCTTTCCCCCTTTAAAATCTTAGTTCAGAACCCCTTACCAATGTGTTGGCCTTTGGAAGTCAGAGGACACAATTTGAACCCATTTTGGTTTTCAAGTCCCCTATGAAATGCATATAACACAGAAAAAGAGGACATCTTAAGCCTTTATTAATTGATAGGGAAATGCTCATATTTAATATGGTATTTACAGTAACTCCATTAAGAAGGATCCTTTTCCACTCCAAAAGATTCATGTTGGAAAAAGCTAACCATGTCCAGGAAAAGAATACAGAGCCCGAAAGCAGATTGAAACAAAATATTTGTTCTCTTTTCTTTTTTGTTTTGTTTCTTCTTTCTCGTGGTTCATTCAATTGGTTAAAATTCTTCTTTACAACATGACTAAAGTGAAAATATGTTTAATGTGAAGGTATATGTAGAACCTAGATCGGATTGCATGCCGTCTTGGGGGGCAGGGGAGGAGAGGGAAGTGGAGAAGGTTTGGAACTCAAGGAATGTTGTAAACTAAAAATAAATTAATTAATTTATATAAAAAGAAGGTTCTTTCTACCATCTGGAGCAAAACTCATACTGGGGACAGGCTGCCTGCCTTGGGCTGATTCAGTTACCACCACTCACAGTAGATGAAATATGGAGGTTGGTTGCCCTCCATAGTCCTGCAAGCAATAAAACAGTTCATTCCGCATAGATTATATGCCAAAGCTTGTACTAGATGCTGTGGAATACAGCCCAAAACATGGTGCCTTCTTTGGAGACATTATCTGCCTAGAGGAGGAAGAATCAACCCAGAAACACTAAAATAGGAATAATAAGCCAGGCAGGGAATACTCTTTGTTAAATGATAGTCTGTTTGCAAGAGCTTTGGAAAATGGAGGGGTATGGAAGGAGTGGGCCAGTAATATGAGACTTTAGAAGGCAGGTGGTGCTTTGGGTCAGCCCTGAAGAATAGATCATATTTAGCTAAGATTGGTGTTTGGTAGGAGAGGACCCCAGCATGGAGGACAGAGTGGGAGGGAGGCAGGAGTCTCTGAAATGAAAGCGTGTTTTGTTCTCAGATCACCTAAAAATGGTTCAAGTTAAGGAGTAATGGAAGATAATATTGGGAGGGGGGAAACACATATTTATCAAATGCCTACTTAATATTTTCCAGGTACTTTACAAATAATATTTCATTTGAACCTCACAACCTGTGAGGCAGGTGCTACTTTGATCCCCATTTTACAGCTGAGAAAACTGAGGCAGATGGTGTTTAAATGATTTACCTAGTGTCACATAGCTGGTAAATGTATGAAGCTGGATTTGAACTGATATCTTCTTGACCTCAGACCTGAGGCTCTATCTAATGAGCCTCTAGGTAGTCTGGGACCAGGTTACAGAAGATCTTGAATGCCAAGCTTGGGTTTTTAGAATGATTTTCTATAAGTGGAGAGCTGGTGTTTTTTTAGGCAAATAATGGTACGAATTTTATATTTGATCAAGATTACCCTTGGAAACAAGGATACCAGTTAGACAGTGGTTGCAGTAATCCAGGCATGTGGCACTAAAGACCAGAATTAAGATAATGACATGAAACAGGAAGAAATGAACAAGAAAAATTTTAAAGAGAAATTGACCAAACTTTATGGTTTATCATAAAATGATGAAAATATTTCTCCAGCATGATATGGTAGAAAAAAACACTGGGCAGGGAATCATGAGAACTGGGTTCTGAGCCTGGTTTGGACCCATGAGCACATTTTGGCTCTGCTGACATCTTGTGTGATTTGGGGGCAGAGGCAAGGAACTTAATCCCTCTGGGCCTCTGTTTCCTCATCAACAAAATGAAGAGTTAAGACTAGCTATCTTTAAATGGATGAATGAATGAATTAAAAAGCATTTATTAAGCATTTATCAATGCTTTAAAGACTGTGCAAAGTGTGAAGGAGAAAAGGAGAGAATTCCAGGCAATTCTCACTCTCAAGAAGCTCACACTTTACATGAAAGTTCAGTTTTAGAGCAGATGGAAAGACCCAGGAGTCCTTAGCTTGCATGAATAGGTCAGGTGACTTATTGCTCCTCTGGAATGCTTAGAAATAGGGCAGATGGTCAAGCCTGAAAGAACTTAGGAAGCAGCAGCAGGGCAGACGGCAAGACCTGCTGGTCATTCATCCCACCAGAAAAAAAACAAACTAGTTTCTCACATCTCATTCCATATATAAATGGTAAAGTGGGATGAATCAATTCTGAGTAGCCTAAGGCTTAAATGGAAGGCAAGGGGTAGGTCCAGCACTGGATCTTGGCTTTTATGCTCTTTCTGCCACTGACTTACATGTTATTTTTCCTTGGTTTCCTTATATGTGAGGAAGTTAATCTAGATAATGTCTTAAGTCCATTCCAACTCCTGAATTATGTAACTATGATTTAGAGAATCATTGAATCTTAGGATGATAAGAGACCTCAGAGGTAAACACACCTGAACAAAAATCAACTCTACAACATCTCCAACAAGTAACTATGCTGCTTAGAGTCCCCTAGTAATGAGGAATTCACTATCAGTTCTGACCAAATGGCTGAAATCTTCTTATTGAGGAAATTGGTCCAAGGTGAGGCTTGCTTTGGGCCTCAAGAAAACTCTACAAGATTTATTATGAACCTGTGGGAAACAGAGATGGAGTAAGTCTTGCAGGTTCTTTCTTGTCCCTCTGCCAGCCTTTTCTGTCCTAAATTAAGGGAAGCAAGAATTTGAAGAGTTGATTAGAAAACTGCTTCTTACTACCTTTTCCTATCACCCCATTCTTCTTTAGCTTTTCATCATGGAAATTATACTTAATTACCTTTAACTATATATAATTGAGCATTCATTCCACAGGGGTTGTTTTGTTTTTGTTTTTGAATGGAGAGAAGAGAGACCTCAGAGAGGCAGGCTTTCAATTGCTTTCTACATAGGGCCCGACTGATGAGGTGTGATATGAAATGAGCCATTTAAAGAGATTCAGGCACAGACTGAAACTGCTGTTCATTGTGCCTAATCCCGTTGACAAGTAAATTTTATAAAACCTCTGTTTTGATTTCTTCTTCTAATATAAACCATTAACTGACTGAGGGTTGAGTAGTATATAGACACAGGCAGAGAGGGATGAAGGGAGAGATGGTAGCAGACAGAGAAGACTTGATTGGAAGGAGACAATCTAGTGGAAATGACTGTATCAGTTGTCTTTGTTCATGCCTTCTCTGTACATACCATTTCCTTCTCCCATGCCTCCATTTTCCTCTTTATCCACCCTTTACTGATCAGTGTGAATGCCATTTGCTCCATGATTCAGTTAGAAATGGCCACTCTGACCTTTCTTTGGGCACTCACCTTCTATTTCATGTGATATGTAGGTATATTTGCAACATATCCATGGTATTTGCCACTCCCACAAATATAAGCTCTAGAAAGGCAGAGGCTTGTTCTAACTGATGGTTGCTTCTCTCCACCCATCCCTTGCCTATCCATAATGTCCACTTGATTGTCCTGAATCTTCTGTCCAGGAAAGGATCAGCAGCAGCTTTTCATTCTGATTCAAGATTTTTTTTTCCTATTTCTTCTCTTAGTATTTTTTAAAATTTCATTTTTGAAATGGAGTTTCAGTTTTAGGTTTTCTTTAAACTGGCTTAAGAAACTTAGATGTAGGGGCAGAGCCAAGATGGTAGCATAGAAGCAGGAAAACCCAGTGAGTTCCCCCCATAACTACCTCAAATACCTATAAAATATGACTCCAAACACATTTTAGAGCCACAGAACCCACAAAATGACAGAGAAACAAATCTCCTCCTGAAGGCAGCCTGGCAGGCAGACAGAAAGGATCCATCACAGCATGCTGGGAGCTGAGCCCAGCCCCACATGAGCCCCGGTTTTAGCCCCAGGGCAATCCCAATCAGCTAGGGCTGGAGCAGATCTGGGGAGAGTGGATCACTAGCACCTGTGGTGGTTTCCAGAAATATCAAACTATAAATGCCGAAGACAAAGTAAAAGGTCAATGTGGACTCTGTGGGAACAGGAGAACAGAGAACATGGTCCGGCCACTGTCTCCACAGCTAGAAGGCCAGAAGTAATGGAGGTGCTGCAGTGCAGCCCTCTCCACATGGCTGTTTCAGAGCTCCTGGCCTGCAGATCGTAGGGAGACCAGGTGACCTCTCAGAGGGTAATCCCTCTTGTCTTAACCTGCCTGCATCTGGATTGCTGTCTTGGGTGGTGGTCCTAGGGTGTGTGACCAGTGAGCTAGAGCCTGTGGGGCCTCAGAGAGGGCATCCAACTAATAGCCCCAGCAGCTGTGAAAACCCCAGTGATTTGGGACAAAGCTCTTCTTTCTGGAAGCAGAGCTCTACTGTGGCAAAGAGCTCAAAAGTCAGGTAATTGAATGGCAACATGAGCAAGCAAAGGAAACAAAGCAAGCACAGCCATCAAACCTTAGAATCCCTTTTTTCAAATATTCATTTATTTATTTTCTTGTTTACATCACTCATTTCCATGAGATTTTGGGTTACAAATTTTCTCTCCATCTTTCCCCCACCCACCACCCCAAAACAGCCATCCCATTGTATAATCCCTCCCCCAATCTGCTCTCTCCTATGTCCTCCCCCATCTCCCCTCTGACTTTCCAGGAAGGGCAAGATGAATCTCCCTACCCCAGTGCCTGTATATCTTAATTCCCAGTTGCATGTAGTTTAATAATAATAATAATATTAATATATATACATATTTATTTTTTTAACATTTGATTATGGAACTTTAAATTCTAGATTCTTTCCTTTCCTCCCTCATCACCCACCCCCACCAGAAAGACAAGCAATTCAATACAGGCTGTACATGTGTAGTTATGCAGAACATCTCTACAATGGATGTATTGTGAGAGACTGATTATATGTCCCTCCTTCCTATCTGGTCCCCCCTTTGTTCTATTCTCTACCCTGTCCCTGTCCCTTTACAGAAGTGTGTGCTTCCAGCAACCCTCCCCCCCACCCTGCCTTCCCCTCCATCATCCCACCTCTCCCCCCCATACACCCTACTCTCCTGTATGGCAAGATACCCAGTTTAAAGTTTATGTCATTCCTTCCCTAAGCCAAATTCAATGA
>CM053583.1:380014048-380055814 GCA_028627135.1 Pseudochirops cupreus | reverse complement strand
ATGTTATTTTCTTCAGTCAGGTTGTTGACTCTCTTCTCATTCTTTTCTTGCATCATTCTCATTTCTCTTCCCAATTTTTCCTCCACTTCTCTTGTTTGGTTTTCAAAATCCTTCTTAAGCTGATCTATGACCTGTAATAAGTTTCCATTTTTCTTGGAAGCTTTTGGTGCAGGAGTTCTGACTGTGTTGTCTTCCTCCCGTTTCATGCTTTGATCTTTTTTGTCCCCCCAAAAGGATTCTAAAGTTGGATTGCTGGGCTCGGTTTGTTTCTTTTGCTTGCTCATGCTGCCAGTCAATTAACTTGATTTTTGAGCCGCAGTAGATCTCTGCTTCCTGGGGGGAGAGCTTTATCCCAAATAGCTGGGGTTTTTGCAGCTGCCAGAGCTATTAGGGGGCTGCCATCTCTGCAGCCCCCACCAGCTTTGGCTCACTGGTCACACATCTCAGGACCACCACACAAGACCACAATCCCAATCCAGGCAGGTTAATGCAAGAGCACTTAGCCTCTGAATGATGGCTTGGCCCCCTGAAATCTGCAGGCTACGAGCTCTGAAAGTAGCCACATGGAGGCAGCTGCAGGGCCACTGCTTCTGCTGCTTTCTTGCCCTGGGGGCAGATGGCTAGACCTGCTTCTTTCCCCCAAATTTAGCTGAGTTCCACTTACCTTTCACTTCGTCCTTGTTTCTTATGGGTTAATAATTCTGGAAACTGCCACAGCTGCTGGGGATCCATTCTCCTGAATGCTCCAGCCGTGGCTTGTCCTGGCATCCCTGGGGCTGAAGCCGTGACTGGTCTCAGTTCCCAGCATGCTGTGATGAGCCCTTCTCGTCCTGCCTGCCAGGCTGCCTTCAGTGGGAGATGTGTTTTTCTGTAATTTTGTGGGTCCTGGAGCTCTAAAATTTGTTTAGAGTCATATTTTATAGGTATTTGAAGTGGTTATGGGGGGAGCTGTGGAATTCTCCTGCTTCTGTGCCACCATCTTGACCACCTTTGCTTACCTTTTTTAAAAAATGTCTGAACTGGTAGCTTTAACTGAAGAGCTGGCAGCCTTCCTCTATCAGGGAGATGTTTCATAGTCAATATCCTCTATTAGATGATATGTATGAAGAGCTGGCTCTCAAATTGGGAAGACCTAATAGTAAATACTGACTATGACATATATAACTGGTATGACCCTAGGCAGGGCACTTAACCACTCAATGCCATGGGCAACTTCCTTTAAGATTTAAAGTGGTAGAATAGGTGCTAATCAGCATTAGTAGAGGGAATTTTCTCATAGGAAGCTCCCTAAACCCATGAAGTCCCAGGTTCAGACTGAAAAATAAACAACAAAATACCCCCCAACACATTAGAATTCATGTGAATTAATTATAACTCATTAATCAGGAATAATTAATGAATGCCTATAGAATTAAGATGGCCAACAAGCACGTCTGAAAACCTGAAGCTCAGGAACAACGAATGCCCAGAAGAGTCTATTTTATTCTACATTTACTCCAAGACAAACCCAGCACAGTGACCAGTGGCCCAAGATGCCATATTCAGAGAGGAGCAGGTCCATTGGCTGAGTAGAAAAAAAATTTATACATCAGTGATGATGCCAATCATATAATTTTGGGTGAATATGGACCTGCAAAGTACACGGAACCCAGGATAGCTATGATGGGCCCCCCTGTATAAGAAGGGGGCATCCCAGGAGCTACAACTCTCTTTTCTCATTTTGGTTGAGTAATCCAGGGCAATATGAATGTCAGTTCCTTAATAAAAGATGCTCTTCTTCCTGGAGGCTTTGAAAATCCTGTCTTTATTCATGAAACTCTAGCATAGGATGACAATGTCTGAATGAATTAAAACTGACATTTCTCCCTGTGGCTACCAGATGGATTCTATTGAACTATATATTGGTACCCTCTGTTTTACACATAAAGAAACTGAGGCAAGGGGAGCTGAAAGAGCAAGGTTTCATACTGAATTCCCATTGGAGATGGGCAGCTAGATGCCATAGTGGCTAGAGCTTGGAATTAGGAAGATCTGAGTTCAAATGTGACCTCAGACCTCAGACACTTACTAGCTGTTTGACCTTGGGAAAGTCACTTAACCCTGTTTACCTTAGTTTCCTTATCTGTAAAGTGAGCTAGAGAAGGAAATGACAAACCACTCCAAAATTTCTGCCAAGAAAAACTCAAATGGGATCATGAAGAGTCAGACACTACTGAACAACAAGAAAAAACCCCAGTAACTAGGAACTAACCTGATGTCTAGTTTAGTGAGCCAAGATCTCAAAAGCAAGAAGTTTTTTATTTTAAAATGTCAATATTAGGGGGCAACTATGTGGCACAGTGAATAGAGCACTGTTCCTAGAGTCAAGAGGACCTGAGTTCAAATCCGGTGTCAGACACTTAACACTTACTAGGTATGTGACCTTGGACATGTCACTTAACCCCAACTGCCCTGCCTCCCTCCAAAAAGAAAAAAAATAAAGTAAAATAAAATAAAATGTCAATATTCCAAGGACTTATGATTTTGTTGGCATAAGAACTCCCAGTTCAGGAACTCTCTCCACCAGTGAAACTTGCAACCCATCTATACTTTAAAATCTCAGAGGATGAGATGATGAAGGTCTTCTTGTCCATGATCACATAGAAAATAATCATCAGAGACAGCCTCTGAACCAAGGCTGTCCCAACTCCATAGCCAGTGTTCTATCCACTATGCCAAGCAGTCCCTCTCTTTGTAATATACTACAGGGAAGTTTTCTTATACAATTTCTGAAAAGTGGTCATTGGGTTTGCTCACACTTTGGATTTTCCGGGGAGTGTGATAATTTGGATGAATTCTCTGGGCTCTGTTCTCTATAGTTCTACCATCTTTGCTTAGAAAGCTTTAGAACCCCTTTCCAACTGACTTACTCTTGAATCTCATTTTGCTGATTGTCCTTCCATCTTTTGCTGCCAGTCTATCTTCCAGCATAACGATTTTATTACCTATTTACCAAGCCCATGTTTTTCTTGAAAATTTCCTCCTTATTTCTCCCTGTCACTGTTTTTGTTATCACTTTGTTGTGTTCTATTTTTACTAATGACAAGAGCTCTCATTACAGATGTCAGGCCATTCTTTATGAACAGCAGTTTCCTTTTTATATTCTTTTAAATGTTTGATATCTAATTTGATCCGTCATGCTAGATTCAACTGCACTGAGGGGCTGCTGCTGAAGTTAATGGGTTATTTCTTTTTCCCCTCCAGTACCTTCTTTTTGGAATCTTTCCATCCGTAGTATTTGCTCATGGTGTCGAAAGATTTTTTTGTCTCCTGCCTGCTGGATTTTTGTCCTTTTCTTTGCCTTATCTAAGGAGCTGCTTCCTTTTGTGGTTCCAGGCTCACTGACCTGGATCGCAGGAGCTCTAGATACTGCTCTAATATGACCTTTTTAAAACTTAATTTTTATTTATGAAATGACACAAACACATAACAGTACAATTTTTTTAAAAGGTGATTGCTGCAATTCTATTATGTACAACTTACTATTCCTTATATATATATATAATGAAGTAATCATGTAAATTTCTTTTTTTCCTTTCCTCCCCCCTGCCCTGGAGATGGCTGCCATCAGACACAAATATGTAAATGTGTATATGTGTGTGTATATATATATATGTATATATATATACATATATGTAAAATCATTCTATACATACTTCTATTTATTAATTCTTTCTCTGGATGCAGATAGCATCTTCCTTCCTATGTCCTTTAGTTCATTTGGGTATTTATTATAGTCAAAATGACTTATTCACTCAAAGTTGTTCTTAACACAATATTGCTGTTACTATATGCAACATCTACTAGAAACTTAATGTATGATATTACCGTTTCAGCTCCCTTTGCCTCAGTTTCTTTAGCCCTAAACAGAGGGTACTAATATCTTACCCTGCTTCCTTACAAGATCTTTGAGAAGAACAGATAGATCATCACCAAAAGTGACTCTCAAAGGTGATTTCTTAGAAACTGTGCAAACTGAGGCTATTTAAGGGGCTTTGTCTTTTATCTAGGAGCTTAAGAAAACAATGACACTAGGTAGGTTTGTATATGGGCAGCTGGGTGGCGTTACAGTGCAAAGAGTGCCAGGTCTAGAGTCAGGAAAACTTAGCTTCATGAGTTCAAATCCAACTCCAGACACTTACCAGCTATGTGATCCTTGGCTCTATTTGCTTTAGTTTATTCACTTGGAAAATGAGTTGGAGAAGGAAAAGGCAAACTACTCCAGTATCTTTGCCAAGAAAACTCCCCCAAAAGAGGGTCACAAAGAGTCAGACATGACTGAATAACAACTAAACAGCAACAGGTCTACACATTAGCTAAATGGTTGGAGTTCACCCTCAGTCTATGTCAACTTAGAATGATTGCTTTGAACTGAAATTCAAACTTTGAAAAATGTGTTATTAGAGAAAAGTAGGTGGCACAATTGATAGAGTTCTGGACCTGGAGTCAGGAAGAAATGTGTTCAAATCCAGTCACAGGCACTTGCTAGCTGAGTGATTTTAGGCAAGTCATTTAGACTCTACATGCCTCAGTTTCCACAACTGTAAAATGAGAATAGCACCTACCTCCCAGAGTTATTTGAAGATCAAATCTGGTAATTTTGCAAATTGCTTTACCAACCTCAAAGTGCTATATAAATACTAGCTGTTATTATTATTATTGTTGTTAAAGGCATGGTTAGTAAAGGAAATGGTGATTACAATGAGACCACATGACTTCAATAAGACAAGGTAATGCCAGATGAATCTCATTTTCTTTCTTCTTCTTTCTTCCTTCTGCGAGGGATAATTTATAGTGAAGTTTCCCCATTCTGAAAAATCAAATCTAGAATGGCTTCAGTATTCACTAGGCCTACATTTAGAGCTCACCTGACCTTCTAGCAATCTAGGGCTTAGAGCAATGGAGACCCTCCCCCAGAGCCAACTCAGCAGAAGATATGCCAAATAAGGTTAAGACTGCTTTCACTGGACACCCACATGTTTCTGAGTCCTTTGTCTCAGAGAGATTCCTGAGCTTAATTATGGGCCAGCCTCCCTACCAACAAGAGTGAAGGCCAGTTGGGGGGGGTTGGGTTTCTGCATTAGAACACTATATAACCACGGACTGGCTTCTACCTGTTGCTCTCTCCCTGCCACCATGTAGGCGACAGGGGCAAAGTCCTTTCTCGTGAGAAAAAATAAAGACCTTTTCTGACCTTAGATTCAGACTCTGAACTCTTTCATCTCACACGCTTCTTCCCTTCCTTCCTTCCTTTATATCTTCCTTCCTTCCTTTCTGTCTGTCTTTCCTTCCTTCCTTCTTTCTTTTTCTTCCTTTCTTTCTCCTTTTCTTTTGTATTAAACGTATAGGATAGGACAACTAGGAGATCTAGTTTACTTAGATTTCAGCAATGTATTTGATGAAGTCTCACACTCTCATTGTGAACAAGACAAAGAGATGGTAACAAACGATGGTACAATTATATGCATTGAGGGAATTGAGGGGATTGGAGTAGCAAGTGATGGTGGGAATTGAGTGAACTTCATTGACTCCATCTTGTGACTCAATTCTGGAGCTAGCTCAGTTCCCCTTCTATTCAATTTTGGGTCTAGTCCAATTTCTGCCCTGTAAGAAAAGTTTATTCAATTGTGGGAATTGGGAGAAAACTTTATTGCATTGTTTGAACCTTACCCTGTGTGTCTGGGAAGCTGGACTACCTCTCCCTGTTGCTAAGAGACCCTTAAATAAGGACCTAGGTTATGCTGACCAGAAACCCTGTCAGATCCAAAGATTGATGCAAGGAGTTTTCTCATAATTATGCATCTCAAGTAACCCATATGTCTTATCTGAAAACTGGCCCTGTACTGACCGGTCAGTTATTCTTTCCATGTTTCTTTGATTGTATGCAAACACTTGAGGAAGGAGTGAGACACTTCTTTTTCTGATTTCTGGGAACTATACCTGTTCACTATTCCTCTCCCTTGGAAATTGCCTAGTCTTTCCTACAATTAGAAATCAGATCACTTAATGTTACATACTGATTGTTTTCTTTTAATCAAGTAGTTTTATTTGATTAATTGCCTTTAATGGATAAAAGTCTGTCTCCCTCTTTATTCAGGGTCCAGCCCTAAGCTGAGGAAGGAGCCTGGTACTGATTTGTTAGGCAACTGGCATGCCTTGCTTAATAAATCAATATGTTTAGAAACTAGAACCTTTGTTTTCTCAGTTATTTCATCTTTCACCTGCCACAGTATCCCAAAATAATTGAATAGCTGAATCCAAGGAGTAATAATGAATGGTTTGATGCCATCTTAGAAGTCTCTATTGGAGCATTATGCAATTCTTTGCTCTACCCTGAGCTATTTAGCATTTTTATTAGATACTTGGATAAAAGCATGGCTGATATGAAGTAAATTGCATATATGTCACAAAACTAGGCAGGATATCTATCAAAACATCTGGTTGTTAGGCCAAATCCATTTAAATGGAATTTAATAGAAATGTATGTAAAGTCTTACAGTTGTGTTCAAAACATAAACTTCACAAGCATGAGATAGAAGGGGGTCTGATGCTGTATAGCATATACATTTGAAAAAGACGTGGAGGTGCTAGTGGGTTACAAGCTTGGCATGTGTCAGCAATACACTTTGGGAACCACAAAATCTAAGGTGATTTTAGGCTGCATCCAAAGTCTACAAATAAGGAGGTGCTAAGTCCTCTATACTCTGCCTTGGTCAGATAATATTTAAAGCACTTTGTTTTTGTTCTAGGCATCACATTTTTTAAAGGGTATCAAGAAGTTGTACATTGTCCCAAGGATGATGAAAGGCTTTGAGTTCATGCCATTTCCCAGGTATACTAGATGGCCAATTCCATTGTGTAATATTGAACACTACCAAACATGGAGCCAGTTAGAGAATTTGGACAACTGGTATTTGGTTTAACAAAATGGGGAAAATTACTTTTGGAAGATGATTCTGAATTATACTTATGACTTATAAATTCAGTGACAAATGGATAGTCCTAAGACATGAAGACCTAGCAGTAAGGAAAGGTGATTTGGAAAATGGTAGTTAAGGTTGAATGGAGGATGAAGGAAATGTTTGTGCCAGAAATCTGGGGCCTTTCATAAGGGCATGCTGGAGTCCTAATGAAAGCATCCTTTTGATAAAATAGTCCCTCACAGAGGAGACTCTGAAACAAAGCCTGCCTTACCCTATAGGTAAGGTTCAAAACATTGACTTTATGAGCACAAGATGGAGGAAGGTCTGGCTCTGCATCATTCATATGAAGAAGAGTTAGAGGTGTTAGTGGCTTGTAAGCTCAATATGTATTAGCAAGATTGTATGGGAGCCATAAAATCTAAGATGATTTTCAGTTGCATTCAAAATCTAAAATAAGAAGATGAGAAGTCCTTTACATTTTGTCTTGGTCAGACAACATTTAGAGTACTGTATTCTAATCTGGATACTACATAAGAGATCTTATCTAGAATAGTTCTAGGACCAACTTGGATTCTAGTTTGATATGTGTTGGGAGAGGGGGGTTGTTGGTAAAGACCTCTGCAACTTCTGGAATTTTTATTTCATTAGTGTAAAGGACTTCAGGTGTGGAAATTTCCTTGCTGAGTATAGAAACTCATTTATAATATATAGTCTTAAATCATCACTCCAGCGAATGGTAGATTAAGATCTTGCCCAAGTTTACCCAGTTAGTGTGTGTAAGAAGCAAGACTAAAACCCAAGTCTGCCTGACTCTAAGACTGGTCTTCTTCCCTATTGCACCATGCTGCCTCTCACACTAGGTCTAGAAAGTCAACACAATTAGTAAACTTCTCCTTCTCAGAGGAGAAATCCTTTTTAATCCTAGTTTTTAAATTTGTCTTTTTTATTATTTATTATTTTATTTTTTCCAATTACATATAAAACACTTTTAACACTTTTTTTTTTCAAATTTGGAGTTCCAAATTCTCTCCCTCCCTCCCCTTCTCCCCATTGAGAAGGCAAACAATTTGGCATAAGTTATACACATGTAGTCTTTCAAAACACATTTCCATAAAAGTCATTATGTGAAAGAAAATGCATACAAAAACACACCAAGAAAAATAAAATAGTAAAGAAAAAGTATATCTGATCTGCAGTCAGGCTCTACCAGCTCTTTCTCTGGAAATGGACAGCACCTCTCATCATAGGTCCTAAAAAATTGTCTTGGATTATTATATTGATGAGAATAGCTAAGTTATTCATAGTAGGCCATCATATAATGCTGTTGTTATTGTGTACAGTGTTCTCCTGGTCCTGTTCATTTCATTGCATCAGTTCATTTAAGTCTTTCCATGTTTTCTTGAGAACATCTGCTCATCATTTCTTGTAGAATAATAGTACTCCATCACAATCATATACAACAACTTGTTCATCCATTCCCCAATTGATGTACATCCCCTCAATTTCCAATTCTTTTCCACCAAAGATCTGCTATAAAAATATTTTTGTATTCATCTTTCCTTTTCCTTTTTTTTTTTTTATCAGAGTAGAAATCCTAATGCAGATCAAGAATCACCATATTGCTATTGTGAACAAAGATAATTCTGTTTGTTTGGGAACAGGAGAGTAAATGATGCCAATCTCTATGGCCTCCTGAATTAACATATAACTTCATAAAATGATAGACTGGTTGAGCTGGAAGAGAACTTCAATGCCATCTCATTAACATTCTCATTTTACATATGAAGTCATTGGAGCTTAGAGAGGGGAAGTGACTTGTCTATTCATATCTCTGAACCTTTTTTTCATGGCAGTCCTCTTGAATGGCATCCTAACCAGAGACCACCTGCCCTTTTATGCTCTACTCAAATCTGCCTGCTTCTTTGAAGATTTTCTCAACTAGGGATACTATATTTTTTCATCTGAAAACTCTTTGTCTGAAAACAGGAAAATGACAAATGCTGGAGAGGATGTAGAAAAATTGGAACACTAATGCATTGTTGGTGGAGCTGTAATGTTTGGGGGTTTGTATCTACTGATACAACCATTCTGAAGAGCATTCTGGAACTATGCCCAAAGGGTTATAAATAATTGCATACCCTTTGACCCAGTAACACCACTTCTGGTGTTGTACCCCAAAGAGATCATAGAAGTGGGAAGAAGACCTACATGCACAAAAATATTTATTGTAGCTCTCTTTGTGGTGGCAAAAAACTGGAAATTAAGGGGATGCCCATCAATTGGGGAATGGCTAAACAAGTTGTAATATATGAATGTAATGGAATACTATTGTGCTACAAGAAATGGGGAGGAGACAGTCTTCATATCCACCTGGAGAGGCTTAAACAAACTGATGCCAAGTGAGAAGAGCAGAACCAGGAAAAATTTGTACACAATCACAGACACATCGTATGTGTGACGACCAACTTTGATAAACTGGACTCTTCTCAGCAATGCACAGCTATAAGACAATTCTACAAGTCTCAGGATGGAAGGAGGTATCTACATTCAGAGAAAGATCTAGAAAGAACAGAGTTTAAATGGAGACTAAAGCAATCTACATGCTATTGTTCTTTTTCATGTTTGGTTCTCTTTCTTTTTTCCCATCATTCACTCCATTGGTTACAACCCTTCTATACAACCAGACTAATGTCCAACTTGAAAATATTTGCAGATCCAATACCTGATTGAATGCTGCCATGAGATGAGGAGAGAGGGAAGGGAGAAAATTTGAAACTCAAGCGATTATGGAACTGAATCTTGTAAACTAAAAGTAAATAAACAAATCAAATTAAACAAAAAAACAACTCTTTGTCTGGAAGCAAATAGTATAATCAAAAGAGTATAGGATTTGAAATCAATGGATCTGGGTTCAAATTCCAGCTATGCCTCTTATAAGTCTATCTTGTTGGATGAATCATTTACTGATTCTGGGCCTCAGAATCCCCATTTGTAAAATAAGTGTTTTTTAGATGGCCTCAGGTTCTTTTAGCTCTAAAATGATGGTCATGTAACAGCAACAGCTGACATTTTCATTGAGTTTTAAGGTTCGCAAAGTACTTTACAAATATTACTTCACCCAGCAACTTTACAGATTTGAAGACTTCTTTCTTTACAAATTTTGATCCTAGCACTTTAGAGATGAAAAAACGGAAGCTCAGAGTAGTGAAGTGACTTGAGTGTAGTTGCCCAGCTATTAAGTGACAGAGGTGGGATTTGAACTCAGGTGTCTTCTCACTCAGATCCGGACCTCTTTACAAATATACTTTGCTGGCTCCCTCATTTGGCTTTGACTTTGGCTGAGGTAATATCTGTGGTTTCTTTCAGAATAAAGTCTAAGGCCTACCCATTTTCTGATGTATTTAAATAAAGAAAACAACCAAACTAGCCTGGCTAAATGCCTCCAACCTCCTTCAAAAAATGTCAACAAAACATAAGTTATGGTGTCCCCAAGAAAATACTGCCTTATCAATGGTGAGATTGCTTTCTACTTTGGTTCCTCAGAAGCAGACAGAGTGCATGTTCACACATGCATAGACATCATAAATACCCTCTTCTGATCCCTTGTTTAGGGAATACACAGTCCTGGGTTCACATGTTTGAAGACCTCTGTTTCTAGATGTTACTCTCACCTCCCTTTCTGAATTCCTTTCCTCCTCCCAGTTCCTGAGGCATATAGTCCATTCATCCCCTTTCCTTCTCCACCCTGCCCCCACCCCCACCACATATTCAGGTACCTGGGAGCAAGATGGTTCCATCTCAGGCTCTCCACACTATACCAACAAGGCTACTGAGCTCTTGACTCATCTATTTCATCCCAGGTCCATGATGCAAAATATCATCTTACTATTTCATTCCCTACTCCCTTTAAAACAAAATCAAAGCTCTGAATTTCCTCACTCAGCTTAGAGTTTTCTGTGTGAATTACTCCATCAGCTTGCTTTACTAAAGGTGTGTGACTGCTAGCTAGACCTCCCTGCTTCATGGGTGCACTTATTAATATGAATTATTCCCTGATACAATGTTAAGCACAATCAGGAATAAATCTGGGGTACATGATCATCCCGTAGCACTGAGCTTTCTCTTCTATATAAGGATAGTCCCAGGGGGAGGAGAGGAAGAGAATTTTTTCTTCCATCACCTGGATCTCTTCTCTGCTTCTTTCCTTTCCTACCTCCTTCATGTCTGAAGAGACGTTAGGGAACTTTTTGTGGCAAGAGAAATCCAGTGGCCTCTACTTATTGGCATGGCTTTTAGTTCTCTGGAAGATGACAGCTTTATGTCATGGCAGTAATTCTGAATAGTGAAAAGAATACTGTCCTGGACACCAGACGACCTGAGTTCAAATTCCAGTTCTGCTACTTATTGCCTGAGTGGTCTTCAGGGTTTTGTTCCCTTTTTCTGGAATGAATTTCCCTAGGAAATGAGAGAATTGGCTAAGACGATGTCTGAGGTCCTTTCTGGCCCTAAATCCTGTTATTAAGTTTTCAGTCTGCTTTTAAAAAGTGAATGGAATCTTATTTCCATGCAAATAGGAAGGTGTTTAAAAGGTGCTAGTGCCTTGGCAATTGGATAGGCAGCTAGTGGTATGACTAATGTTTGGGGGTTTGGAAGGAACCTAAACACATTTGTGGAATTATAAAGGAGGCTTGACACCATGTTATTAGTGCATGTAATTTACTAAGAACTTCCGGAAAGATGGTAGAGTAAGAGCATATGGGTGATTCCCTCCTCCCTGTTCTCCAAACCCATTAAACAAGAGAAATATCCAAAGCAAAGAGTGGAAAAAGGAGATGCTCAAAAGATGGAGGTTTCAAAACTAAGAAAGCAGGCTTCGAACTTTAGAGGAGGTCAAACTTCCAGGAGCTTCAATCTCCTCCTTCTCTCCTCTGTTCTCTCCTCTACAATGGAAGATCACTACCTTTGATCCAAACATACCAACAATGTCTAAAGACTGAAATAAGCATGAATGATTTATTACCAATGTCTTTCTCACACTTGGAATAACCTTGTGGATATGGACAAGAAGAAGGGGAGACAAGGATTCATCCGGCAGTCATGCTTCATCAGGACTTGAACTGGATGGGACTAATGTAAGAACTGAGCTATTTTGAACCTACCTCCCATTCCCTCAGGGCAAGGTGTGCTAAACTGAAAGGTTGCTGCAGATCTATTTGACCAGGATTTCACAAAAACATTTGATGCAATCTGTGTTACTAGAGAGATGTAGGTATACTTAGGTAGATTCAGAATTGATCAAATGTCCCAAACCAAAGATTAGTTCTTGTCAACTTGGTACAAAGTCTCTAGAGCAGTGGTTCTTAACCTGTGGGTCACAACCCCTGTGGGGGGGTTGCCTCCTTCGATATCAGGAGATTTGGGCCTTTTTTTTTGTCATGGAATTCTTTGGTAAACTATGAACTGCTTCTCAGAATGATGTTTCAAATGTATAAAATAAAATACATTGGTTTATAAAAGAAATCAATTATGTTGAAATACAAATTATATTGAAAAATAAATTGGTAGACCTTTGGTTAAGAATTCCTGCCCTACATTGAATTCACACCTATTTCCGATGGTCTTAGGAACCAAGACACTGCTCCTCTATCCATCTCCAGGAGGGTCCGCCCACATGCAGATACACTCACATAGGGGTATTAAAGGATCACTGCATTAGGAAGGTTGAGAACCACTACTCGAGAGGAATACCTCAGTTATCTATATTAGCTCTATACTATTTAATAGTCTCAATTTTTTGTGAGGAAATTGGAGTTAAGTAACTTGCTTAAGGTCACATAGTAAGTATCAAGTGTCTGAAGTCAGATTTGAACTCAGATCCTTCTGACTCCAGGACCAGTGCTCTATCTACTGCACAACCTATTTAATATTCTTTTAGATGATTTGGATAAAAGGGCAGATATCATGCTTATCAAATTCACAGATGATATAATGATAGGAGATTAGTTAACATGTCAGATATGAAAGGCAGGATCCAAAAATCTCAACAGGCTCAAATGCCAGACTAACTCTAATAAGATGAAAGGGAATAGGTGCAAATGTAGTTTGGACCCATAGTACAGTGAATGAGTGGAAGAACTGGAGTCAGAAGACTGACTTCCAGTCCAAACTCTAGCACTTACTACCTGTAACCTAGGGCAAATCCCTTACATTCTTTGGGCTTCATTTTACTTGTATGTAAAAGGATGGAATTTTATGAAATGATTTCTTTCCAGGTCTAAATCAGTGATTCTATGATCTTACACTTGGGTTCAAAAAATCTATGATGAGTAAAAGATTAGGAAAATCTATGACCAGTAGATCAGCTGAAAAACAACTTTTAGTTTTAGTGGGATATAAGCTCAATATGATTCAATGTAGAAAACTAGAAGACTAAAGCTAACACACTCTTAGATGATGTTAAGAGAGGCAAACTATTCAGGACTAGGTGATAATGCCACATATGGAGAATTGTGTTTAGTTCCTGGAACTACGGCTTAAGAAGGACAGTGAAAAGCCAAAAATTGTCCAGAGGAGGGCAACCAGGATGGTGAAAGGCTCTGAGATCATGGCATAGGAGAGCTGGTTAAAGAGAGTAGGGAGGCTTAGCCAGAAAATAAGATAACTGAGGGAAGACAAGATGACTGTCTTCAAGTATTTATAAGGTTATTATATGAAAGAGAGATTAGACTTGTTCTGCTTGGTCCCAGAGGGCAGAACAGGGAAATAGAAGTTGATGAGGAGCACATTTTAGTTTGATATAAGCCAAGGTATCCTGGTAAATGTTTCACAACCATATGCATCAACACACTTTTACATTTCTTCTGCATTATTAATACTTTAAGTCAAGACAATGAACAAAATGACAAACCAAGCCCTGATTTGCACCACTTGCTAGGGTATAAATGAATGCCCACGTGGAAAATTTAACAGTCAGTTCTCCTAAGCCTGTTGGAGCTGGTTCCATCATACCTTTGAGGATGAGGAAAACCTTCCAATGAGTGGGAGCTATCCAAAGGTGGAGTGGACTTTCTGTGGTAGCAGTACTGCCCTCATTAGAGATCAGTAAGGAAAGGCCAAAGGGCCATTTGTCCAGTATGATGGATAAGAGATTCTTGTTTAGACATCTTGGGCCTTTTTGGAACTGGACATTTTATGATATTATAATCCCTTTTATTCATTCACTCAATAAATCAATGAGCATTTTACTAAGTGCCTACTATGTGCCAGATTGGTTATACAAAAACAGTAATGAAACATTCTAATGGGGGAGACAACACAACATATGTAAGGACATACCAATCTTCTAGAGGTCAGATGCAAAGTCATCTGGGCAATGGGAAAGGCACCAGCAGCTGTAAGGACCAGCAAAGTTTCGTGCAGAAGATGGTGCTTGAGCTAAGTTCTGGAGAAAACCAGGGATGCCAAGTAGCCGAGATGAGAAGGGACCACATCCAAGTCAAGGGTAAAAGCCAGTGAAAAGCTATAGAATTGGGAACAACAAGAAGACTAGTTTGGCTAGATGAGTGTGTGGAGGAGAGCAATGTGTAATAAGGAAAGTAAGGCAGGAAGTAATCAGATTGTGGAGCTTTCAGTATCACAGCACTTTATATTGGATCCTAAAAGTTCTGCTGAAATTCTGTCCATCAGTCAAGGCTCAAATCAAATGCTATGATACTTCCCCTTATTGCCTCCTTCAATATCAGGAGATTTGGGCCTTTTTTTTTGTCATGGAATTCTTTGGCAAGCTATGAACTGCTTCTCAGAATGATGTTTCAAATGTATAAAATAAAATACATTGGTTTATAAAAGAAATCAATTATGTTGAAATACAAATTATATTGAAAAATAAATTCGTAGACCTTTGGTTAAGAATTCTTGCCCTACATTGAATTCACACGACTCATATGTTTTTTATGATGCCCTTTCTTGCATTCATTATTTGTATGTGAGTCTTATCTCTCATACTAGATTAGTCATTCAACAAACATTTACTAAGAGTCTATTATGGAAGCAAGCAGGTGGTGAAGTGGACAGAGCATTGGCCCTGAAGTCATGAGGACCTAAGTTCAAATTTGACCTCAGAAACTTAATAACTATGAAACCCTGAACAAGTCACTTAATGCCAATTGTCTCCAAAAAAAGAGAGTTTATTATGTTTCCAAGCCTGTGTTTAGTGCTAGGGATCCATAGAGGCTATATTCAAATCAGGAGTTATGACACATGCATAAAAATAATAATATAATTTAGAACTAGCACGTAATAAAGACCCAATAAACAGTGATTAATTGACTGAATGAAAAGTTCAAAGGAATGAAACAAAGAGAAGACTCTGAGATTCAAGGATGGTGGAATCACTTCTAGCTAGGATGAAAGATGGAATTAGGAGGATTTTCATGGAAGTGCTCACACATAAGCTTTTGGAGATAGATAAAAAATGCCAACATATGGATATGTGAATGGAGTTAGAGACTGAATGGTAAAGATTATGTCTTAGACAGATTTGTAGGCTTCCCAGTGGCTAGCACATATTAGACACCTAGAAATTATTTTTAAAATGAATGTGTCTTTATAATAGATTATTCATCACAGGTCTGGATTCAAATATTTCCTCAGATAATCATCAGTTGTATGGTCCTGGACCTTAGTTTATCCATCTGTAAAATGGCAGGTAACTCAGATTTAGAGGGTGGTATGTAGATGGCAGCATGGCCTGATGACAGCTTGGAAAAGTTATGGAGGACCTTAGACCAGCTCCAGTTATGGCAAGTGCTCACTAATCAGAGCCCAGGGCCACAGGGATGGGGATTCAAATTCTAGGTAGAGGAGGAGGAAGAGGCTAGAACTACAGGCAGCTTGTAATGGAGATGGAATTCAGAGAGACACTGTCTTGGGACTACGTGCTCCATTTTCCATCTGGTATAATGAGGGGGTCAGATTAGATAAATTCTAAAATTCCTTCTAGTTCTATAATTTGCAGAATGTATTGAATACCACATTTTTAGATCTTATCACTAAGCTTTGCAATGAAAGACTGTCCTGGAGAGTAGGGACATCAGACATGGCTTAAATGGCTCATTGTAACAATCCTTTCTTCTTAGGGCTCTCCCCATTCTATAGATGAGGGGAAGCTAAGTGGCGCCACAGAACCCAGAGCACTGGACCTGGAGTCTGGAAGACTCATCTCCCCGAGTTCAAATCTGGCCTCAAACACTTACTAGCTGTGTGACCCTGAGCAAGTCACTTCACCCTGTTTGCCTCAGTTTCCTCATCTGTAAAATGAGCTGGAGAAGGAAATGGCAAACCAGTCCAGTGTCTCTGACAAGAAAACCCCAAGCAAGGTCATAAAGAGCCAGATAAGACTGAAACAACTGAACAACATTCTATAGTTGAGGGTACAGGATATTTTGCAGGTCTCACTGATGGATATTAGTAGAATTTAAGCTCCCTAAGGGCAGGGAATTTTTTCCTGTCTTTTCTTTATATCTTCAAAAAATGCTAGTCGATTGATTAATACCCTGTGGTTCCAGACACAATTATAGGCTAACCCATAAATGCTGTGCTTCTGATGCAGCCCAGGGCATTAAATTAGCATTTGACTTGACTATCTGTATTGATGGAGACTTTTAAGTAATTCTCTGACTTTGAAAGGTACCTAGGTATAGTATATCGTGTGCTGGACCTAGAATCAGGAGGACCTGGATTCAAATTATGCCCCTGGCATGTACTACCTCTGTCACCCTGGACTAATCATTTAGGAATACTGAGAGGCAGTTTCCCCAGCCATGAAACTGGAATGATAACAATGCCTGTAGAGCCTATGTCAAAGCCTTATCATGGCACTACTTTTGAGCACTCACTTTACTAATACTGAACCTACTGTGGGCACACAATTAGCTTAGTCCACTGCAGCTCAGAATGCCCAAGCTCAAGAGATCCACCAGCCTCAGCCTTCCCAATAGCTGGGATTTCAGACAAGGACTGTGCCAGACCTTTAGGCTAAATTTATTGGACAAATTGAAATGTGAGGATAGATGAGTTTGTTAGAGCTGTGGTGGGAAGAGAGTGAAGGGGCAAGCCCCAACCATCTTTCCACCCATGCACTCACTAGCAGAATTTTCTTAATTGGATGCTGATGCAGTTTGCAAAGGCAATATGAAATTAGCTCTTCACCAAGAGTCAGATGACTTGGATTCTGGTCTCACCTTTGTACACGAGGTGACCAGACACAATTCACTTTCTCAGCAGTCAAATGATGAGGATAATCTGGTTCTGGATAATTTCAGATAACTAGAAGTTTTAAAATGTTTAAACTAGATTTCCCCCCTTTTTGTGAAAGTCTGTCTAAATACATTATGCCATTAACTCTCATGTGAGAGACTCAGGATATAAAGGACTCCAAAATGATTGGGGATCTCTGTCTTATAGTCCTCACTCAAGAAACCCAGGAAAATCATGACCTGATCCCTCCAGGGTCACCTCCTTCCCCTTACAAGAATAGATGAAAGTATTGAAGAAGACAAGTTGTATTGGAATGCTAGGGAAAAGAAAAACAAAGACCCTTGGAAAATCAATGGAAATCCAACAAAGAACAACTTTCTTTCTCAAAGATCTTTGTGAATCCAAGTCACAAATAGTCCTCTATATACACAAAGATCCTTTCTAGAACTTCTCCCCTATGCCTTTCCCCGTAAGTACCTCTGGGGGCTGCTTCTTCCTATCTGCTACTGCCCTCTGCTGCTAGATTGTCTCCAGTGGTGGAATTCTCTCTGCACTGCCCCATCTTCAACTATGACACCTTGCAGAACACCAAGTGTTGTAACCTATGGAGGTATGGTGACATTTCTGATTTTGGGCACAGTGTTCCCTTAGGGAACACCATTAACTTGGAAAATGAGAAAGAAATACATTTCACAGCAGCCCCTACACATATTTCCCTGCCTTATTAAAGAGAATGCACTGAAAATAACTTAGCCCTTTCTTAACTTCACCAAAATGATCTCTAGTTCTGTGCTTTCAAATATTTGCTAGATATTTCCATCTGGGTATCTTCCCCATGCCTCAAACTCCTCAGGTCTAGAACAACTCACCACCTCCTACCTTCCCCTAAACCCCACCCCTAATCCCTGTCCCTTTTTCCAAATTCCCTTTTTCTAATTTTCTATAAATGCTTGACTCCCCTGCCATACATGCTGTGGTTGTCACCTACCACTACTGACATTCTGGAAAATGGTCTTAACAGTGCTACTGATTTGGGACAAAAAACTGCAGAAGTAGAGCTGACTGGAAAATGGAAAGAGTTGAGGAAATCTGAGAGATGATACTGGAATCTTAATCAATATATTAAGTTAAAATTAACATTAAGTGAAATTTAATAAACATTAAGTGAAAATCTGTGCCAGTCTCTGGCAAAGGGTAACAACTCACTGGAGGCTTCATTCCATTCTCCTTCTCTCTCATATCCCTTTTTCCCTCCATATTTCCCTTCCATCCTTCCCCCCTCTCATTTCTCTTTTTCTCTTTCTTTCTCTCTTTGCCTCTTTCCCTCTGTCTCATCTCTTTTTCTCTTTCTTTCCTTTTTTGTCTCTTTCTTTTTCTCTCTTGCTTTCCCTCTCAATAAGCTTCTGTCTTTCCAGTTTTGAAAAACATTATTCAGGGGGAGTTGGTTACAAAACACTAGGTCATATCATATGTAGAGAAGTTGTTTATGTTCAAAGTGAGGACAAGGCAATGTTTTGAGAAATTCCCCAAGGTATACCCAGACTCTTTCTGCAGTATAAAAGCTTCTGACAGAAGTCTTACTTAATGCTTTTCATTCTTCACTTCTCCAAATGGATCAGGATTAGTTTTTATTATCTGCCTCATACAGAAAAAACACCAAAGCTTTAAAAATGTCATTTTTAAATCATATAGTTCAACCTGCTCGTTTTATAGAAGAGGCATCATGATTACCCAAGGTCAACCAATGAGACAGTAGAAGGATCCAGACTAGGATCTGTGTATCCCACTGTAGTTCTCTTTTTACTAGACTTGTCCAAAGGCTCCTAAACCCATCTCTGGCTCTGTGATACACATTTTGAGGTATGGCAACCAGCAATCCAAGGGTAACTTGCTATGCTTTTGTACAAAATAAGGATCATGATTTCTGTTCTCTGTCCCCAATAGTACCTTCCAGTTTGTGCCCAGCAGGTCATTGCCCTTTATGGCCCATGGCTACATAGTAGACCAACACCCTGAGGGAAAAATCTATAATGAGTCAAGGACCCTTTTCTGGGTCATGCCTGATATGGAGTAAAATGGTAGAAGTTTTTCAACCTTGGATGGACCTTGGAGACTCTCTGGACCAATGTCTTCATTTCACAAGAGAAGAAATGGAGGTTTGGAGTGCACAGAAGGTCCCTGACCCAAGATTGGCATTTAGATTCAGAGGGACTGAGTTCAACTACAGATTCTCTGAAATGTATAATTTTTTTAATGTTCTTTTTTATTTATGGAACAAAATAAGCATTTCCATAACAAAGTACAGGGGAAAAAATGATTGTATATGAAACTGCAAATCTACTATGCACAATTTGCTATTCCTTTCAAATATGCAATGAAATTATTTCATAAGTTTCTTTTTTCTTTTCTTCCCCCTCTGTCCCAGCCCTAGAAATTGTACATATGTAAATTATATAATAATAATAAATTGTATATAAAATTATTATGTATATATATATATAATTCTAGACACACTTGAATTTATCAGTTCTTTCTCTGAACACAGATAATGTCCTTCTTCTCATGTCCTTTATAGTTAATTTGGGAATTTATAATAGTCAAAATGACTTATTCTTTCAAAGTCATTCTTAAAACAATATTGCTATTATTGTATACAATTTTGTCTTGGTTCTGCCTATTTCTCTCATCATTATTTTGTGCAAGCCTTTCCATGTTTTTTTTTTTTTTGCTTTTTTGGAGGGGGAGGACAGGGCAATTGGGGTTAAGTGACTTGCCCAAGGTCACATGGCTAGTAAGCATTAAGTGTCTGAGGCTGGATTTGAACTCAGATCCCCCCTAACTCCAGGGCTGGTACTCTACTCACTGTGCCACCTAGCCTTTCCCCATGTTTTTTCTAAAATCACTGAATTCATCATCACAATTTATGTGACCCTTGGACACCAAATCTCTGGGTCTTGGTTTCCTTCATAAAATGAGGGGGTTAAATTAGATTGTCTCTAAGGTCCCTTCCATCACTGAATCCTAAAACTGAATCATTTCTCATCCCAAACTCTCTGTCCTGTACCATGCTACCATCACCATTCTATATTTTGATTTTCTTTTCCTTAAAATTATCTCTCTGTACTTATAATTATCTGAAAATTCAACACTAAAAATTATCAGCCCTGCCTTTTTGCCCACTCACATGGATTAGTAGTTTTGCCACACTTGACATTATCATGTTATTACCAAGAAGATATTAATATTCCTGAGAGGCATCATCTGACAGCCTTTGGACATAATATACACTCACTAAACAAAATGGCTCCTAGTACTGATCCCTGAAACTCTCTTATAGTCACAGTTCTTTATTTAATTGAATTCAACTCAACATATATTTATCAAACACTTACTTTGTGCCGGATGTTTCTAGAGATAAAAAGACTAATAATAGGAAAAGAGAAAAGAAAGGAAAAAAAACCCAACAGTCCTTGCCCTCTAGGGGTTTACATTCTTTTGGGGGAAGTAGAGAGAACGTGCACACAACCTCCATTTCAGATCTCTAAGTTTATTCCCTATTAGTGGCAAAACATTCCTCTCCCCCCCCAGTACCATCATGAGTCACTTTTAAAAAATAATTTTAATACGGAATCTTACAAAAGGCTATTTAAATTCCTAAGTAAATAAAATCCATTCTTTTTTTATCCATGTGTATATGTCCCATCTGACTTCCAATAAACTCTAATATATTTGTCAGATCTGATTTCCCCTTACAGAAACCCATAAATCAACTAAAACATATTTATTAAGCACCTACTATGTACAAGGCCCTGTGCTAGGTACTAGAGATTCAAATATAAAGGATGAAACAATCCTTACTAAAGGAAGAAAGGAAAGAAGGAAGGGAGGAAGAAAGGAAGGAAGAGAGAAAGAAAGGAAGGAAGAAAGGAAGGAAGGAAGGAAGAGAGAGAGAAAGAAAGAGAAAGAAAGGAAGGAAGGGAAGAAGGAAGGAAGGAAGGAAAGAAGAAAAGAAGGAAGGAAGAAAGAAAGAAAACTACATTTGTTTCCTTGATCCTTCCTTTACCATTGGCTTACTACTATGGAACATAGACTTACCACTCAGTATTGTTCAGTCACCTCTGGAATCCTTTTCCGGTCGGCAATCAGCCCACGTCTCAGCACAGTGCCCATCTGTAATGGCAGGTTGCACATGCTGGCCAACTGTTACACAATTTCACCCTTGAATTCCTTCAAAGCTCCCAGGTGGGTGCTAGCTGGTCCTGGGGCTGCATCTACACTGAGTGGGGACCATTGGGCATTCTGTGCAGTTATCACTACTCTCAGTCTTAAATAGGAGGAAGGGGGAAGCTCCCCAACATTATTCTTTAGTCCAGACTGAAGTTAAGAATCTGTTGAAACTCTATTTTCATGCTGTCATCAGTGAACATGCCTCTTATGTGAAATCAAGTTGAAAAGCTGATCCTCCTAGCTTGGTTTCAATCCATGGAAATGTTTGGAGGATCTCTTATTACCAGCTTTATGGCACCTCCAAAAGTATTGGCTACAATTAATTTAACTTTTCCTGGTTTTTAATTTATATCCTATTCTTCCTTAACTTCCCTATCTTTCCTCATGATTCCATTTTTGAAAAAATTACTGCTTTAGACATGGCAATCAGTTTCAACAGCATTATTTAATTTTCTAAATAGCCATATAAGATTGTTTGCTTAGCTTTTTCCTCAAGTGACTTATCTTTTGTTTATTCAAGTAGTGGTTTGGTTTTTTTTTTTCAGGATCTAGCACAGCACCTAGCATATAATAGACACAGGAAGTGTGCTATAGTGGAAAAAGTCCTGACCCCGATATACACCAGCTTTGTGACTGTGGACCAATCACTTACTATCTCTGGACCTCAGTTTCCTCATCTGTAAAATGAGCACACAAAAATAGCTATCTAAGCTGTCTTTCTGTCTTCTCAGAGAGGGAAATTGAGGTACAGAAAGGTTAAAAGACTTTCCCAAGGTCATGCAGCTACTATATCAGATGGAGATCTGAACCATTCAGTTATGGCACAAGATTTTAGTGAATAAAACCCTTGGCACATTCAGCATCAAATCAATCTGTTGTCTCTCACTCTTGGAAAATGACTGAACCATCTCCTCTGTCAATCATCCATGTCTTTGATGACACCTTCTTGCAGGAATGTAATTGCTGGTAACTTAAGCTCACTGTGGATCTTCCCATTGCTTTTTGGCTTTGAGGAATTATCTTTCCTTAAGAGACATGTGCTCCACTTGTCATATAGACCAGTCAACACCAGAGGGCAATTTAAGGCAAGCCTGAGTTCTCGTTGGCTCTTGGAAAACTGACTACCTCTCTTCCCTTAGCTCTGAATCCTTGGATATGGTACATTTCTCTCATTGATGTAGGAGTATGGATGAATGCTCTCCAATCAGATTATGGATACATCCTACTTAGGAAACTCCTTCCTCTCAAGTCATACCTATCCAATTATTCAAGCCTCTGTGCATAGGCTGAACAGATGTTTAAAGGAATTTGATACATTACAACAAAATGTCAACAGCAAATGACAACCATTGCAGTTTCACTCTCATTGGCTTCTGCTCCACTGTTCAAAGAAACACAGTTTAGATGCTGTATTCAAACCTCCCTACTCTTACTTGTCCAGGAAAGGAGAAGCATCCGCCAAGCACACAGCCCAAACCAGGTGTTAACATTCTGGGCTTAATCCCAATCTTCATTTTCTCTCTGCTCCTGTTACTTGTTCACCACGTGCAGGCTGGCAGGAAGCTTGATCCTTTCCCCCAAGAGTCTCCTAGGGATCACTCATTAGCTTGGACAGATGGAAACCTACTGGTTTATCTTAGTGAAACAGGCATCCACCACAATGAGACAAAACACAGAGACAAAATGGATTAGGGTTTTTTCTTAGACAGTCTTCCAGATACTTCTGTTTGTAGATGTCATTGTCATGATTCCATCAAGCCACATTTGTTATGAAATTTTTCCTTATACCTTATCTAAAGTTCCTTCCTTGTAACCACCTTCTACTTCTCATGGTTCTGCTACCTGGGGTCAAGCAGAATGGATGAATCCTTCACCCACATGTCAAAACCAAAATATCTGGAAACGGTCATTACGGTCTCCTTCCCACTGCCCCACCTCTCTTTATCTTCTCCAGATTAAACATTCTGTTTGCTCAACTAATCTTCAAATGGCATGGTTTCCAATCTTCTCACCATCAGAGGAGGTTACTCTTTTCTACACATGTGCCAGGATGTCAATGTCTTTCATAAAATTCTATACAGAACTGAACACAATGCCTTAGATGTGATCTGACCATAACAGAATACAATAAGACTATCATATCCTTCTACTCTGGGGTTCTTAATGTAGGATCTATTAACTTGATCAAAATAATTTTATACCAGTATTCTGATAGTCTGTGCATTTTAAAAGTTATTCTGAGAAAGGGTTCATCAGTTTCTCCAGACTTCAAAAGGGATCCATGTCCCCTCCCCCCCCAAATTGAGAATCCTTTCTCCATCTCTAATCCTATTTCTATCTATTCTTCCATTAAATCATGCTAATGTTCAATTACATTTTGTGGATGTCATGTTATGCTAGTTACTCATATAGAGTTTCCATTGCAGTCAAACCAAGTGTTTTTTTTTTAGCATGACCTATTTTGAAACTATAACTCCTCATTTTCTTCTTATTCATTTGATTTTTTTCAAACCAAAGTGTAGGATTCTACATCTATCCCTGTTAAGTTTCATCTTTTTAGATTCTGCTCATTGTTCTAGTCTGTCAATATATTTTTGGATTCTGACTTTGTCATGCAACATGTTAGCTATCCCTGCCAACTTGATGCCTTCCACAGATCAGAGAAGCATGCCATCAAGTTCCTAATAAAAATGCTGAATAGAGAAACACTAAGGATAGATGCATGGAGCATTGCTCTAAAGACCTCCTATCGATCTGACTTCACTAACTACTCACAGAATCATAGGTGTAGAGCTGAAATGGACCCCAGGGGCCATTTAGTCCAACCTTTCATCTTACAAATGATGAAGCTGAGGTCCAAGGAGGTCAAAGGATTTGTCCAACACAGGTAGAAAACACCAGGAATGGGATTTGAACCCATATTCAAACTCATCACTTGTTCCACTGTTACTCAGTGCATCTCCCTAATAATCTCTTCTAGCCCACATACATCCATTTTGTACTCATGAGAAATTTATCAAGAGAAAAGTTGTCAAATGTCTTGCTGAATTCCAAGTGCAAGATGTTTATAACATTCCCTTGATCTACCAAACTAGTAAGCTTGTCAAAAAATAGAAATGGTGTTGTTGTGACCTAATTTCTTCTTTATAAAACCATACAGTCTTGTGACAATCCTCACTTCCTTTTGGAAATATTCACAAACCATCCCTTTAATAATGTATCTTAGAATTTTGTCAGGACTTGATGGCAAGCTTATTGATTTATAACTTGAATAATTCTTCTTTCTTTAATCTTCTTTCATAAATTGGAATATTTGCCTGTCTCTAATCCATCATAAGGCAGCTAGGATAGAGCATTGGTCTTGGAATCAAGAAGAGTTATCTTCATGAGTTCAAATCCAACCTTAGACACTTACTAGCTGCGTGACTCTGGGCAAGTCATTTAATCCTGTTTGCCTCAATTTCCTCATCTATAAAGTGAACTGGAGAAGGAAATGGCAAACCACTCCAGTATCTCTCCCATGAAAACTCCAAGTGGGGTCATGAAGAGTTGGACACAACTGAAACGACTCACCATCAGCAGTAATTGTATAATAATTCTTTAATTCTTCATGATTTTCCCAAGATTATTTGTGTCTACTCAAATATCATGTGTTAGAGTTCTCTCATTGCCCTGAGATATAGCTTATTTGAATCTGCTGCTTTGAATTCATTGACAGCAACCAAATGAGGACTCATTTACCATGTCCTCTCTTATTTGAAGTTTTAAATATTAACTATTGTTGTTTTGTCTATTTTTTCTTTTTCCCATGGTTTTATCCACCATATCTTATTTTAACTATGTTAACTATTTTTACTTTTTCCTTCCTCCATAAAATACCATTTGCCTTTTTAGAGAAAACAGAAGTTAAATAAGATTGGGCAGTCTTACATTCTCTCTGCAATCTCTTACTTTTGTCCCATCGAAGCCAAGAGGTTTTCTATCTTTCCAAATCTTCTTATCCCAAAATAACTTAAAAATAATTTTGATTATCTGTAATATTCGTAGCTTCAACCTATTCTGAGATTGTGCATTCAGGACTATTCTTAGAGAATAGGGTCATTCTTTGCACTCAAACTTTGCCACCATCTCTTGCTTCTATCTTCTGCATATATCTTTAAAAAGTTCAATTGGTTAATGAGTTCCATGTGCATCCATATCAGCTTCTTTAGAAACAGCATCATGGTGGCAGCTGCGCTGTTAGAGAAAAAGTGACATATAATAAAGATGTTATAAATGAAGAAACAACAAGACTTTGCAATTGGTTAGATGTGAAGGAGGGGGTCAAGAAAGAATGAGATGAGGATGACAATGAGGTTGCAAACCTGTGTGACTGCAACAATGGTGGTTGCCTCAACAGTATTAGAGAAATTTGGAAGTGTGGAGAGTTTGGTAGGTAGCAGGTAATATAAGATGAAGTTAAGAGAGAGGTTAGGCCTAGAGAAATAGATCTGAGAATCATCTTCATAGAGATGAAAATTGAATGCATAGGAGCTTATGAGATCATTAATTGAGGTGGTATGGAGAAAGAAGAGAAGACCAAGGACAGAGCCATGGGAGATGCTCACTGTTAGAAGGCATAACATGGAGAAATGTCTAGCTAGGAAAGAAGACAAAGAAGGAGCTGTCAGCCAAGTAGGGGGAAACTTAGAAGAGAGCTACCAAGAAGAGAATGACTGATAGTGTTAAAGGTTACAGAGAGATCAAGAAAGAAGAAAATTGAGAAAAGGCCATTAGATTTGCCAATTAAGAGCTCATTGGCAACTTTGGAGAGAATAGTTTCAGTTAAATGATGAAGGCAGAATGTAATCATCAATAAACACTAACATTTTGGCATGCTAAGAAGAATTAGACAGGACTATGAAAGAGATAGTGAAGTTCTTTAATGAACAGGTGGATTTTTAAATATATACTCATATATGCATTTATATATATGTATATATATGTATATATATGTACATACGTGTGTGTTATATAATTTAACAAGTATTTGAAAAACTGCAAATTGGCCAATGTATCTGGATTGTGGACTGTGTGAAGGGGAGTAAAGTGTAAGAAGACTGAAAAAATTAGGAAAGAGCCAGGTTATGAAGAACTTTAGATGACAGATAGAGGAGTTTATATTTGATCCTGGTGATCAAAGAGAGAGAATGGAATTTATTGACTAGAGGTCATACCTACAGTTTAGAAATATGACTTTGGCAGCTAGAGGAGAGGCTGGTTTGAAGTGCAGAGAGACTTGAGCAAGGAGAGCAATTAGAAGAATATTGTTATAGTCTAGCCAAGAGAGCCTGAAGGACAGGACGTGTGTGCATGCACACACATTAATATGCAAAATATAATATGTGTATATGTATATGCATGTGTGTACACATATGTGTGTTGTATTATATATTTTACATTGTGTTTTTATATGTATGTATGTATGTATATATATATATATATACATACATGACACATAATGTTATGAGAGCAGAAATGACAAGATTTATCAAAGAATTGGATGTGTAGGGTGAGTGAAGTGAGGAATCAAAAATGACACTAAAGTTCTGAGGCAAGGTGACTAGAAGTATGATGGTTCCTTTGACAATAGTTGAAGAATTGAGGACATATTGTGTTTGATATACCTGTGGAGGATGAATAACTATAGCTCAGGAAATATGCTTTTGTTGCTCATTTGTTTCAGTCATATTCAACTCTGTGTGACCTCCTTTGGGGTTTTCTTGGCAAAGATACTAGAGTGGCTTGCCATTTCCTTCTCCAGATCATTTTGCAGATGAAGAAACTGAGGCAAATAGCATTAAGGGATTTGCCTGGGGTCATAAAGCTAGTAAGTGCTTGAGGTCAGATTTGAATTGGTGAAGATGAGTCTTCCTGACTCTGAACCTTGCACTTTATCCACTGTGCCACCCAGCTGGCAAGAAATATGCTAAGGTTGGGTAAATAGATGTGGGAGTCATCTGCATGGAGATCATAATTAAAGATAGGGGAGTTGATAAGATCGCCAGTGACACAGGATAGACCAAAAAGAAAAAGAGTGCCTAGGACAGTCTTGGGAGACACCTACAGAATGCAGAACCAGCAAAGAGGACTGTCAGAGAAGTAGGTGGAGAAGGAACAGTCAGACAGGTAGGCGGAGAACCAAGATAGTACAGCATCACAAAAATGGTGAGAGGAGAGCCAATCCAGAAGGAGGAAGTAATCAACCATGTCACTTGCTACAGGGAGGTTTAGAAGGATGAAGAATGAGAAAAGGCAATAGACCTGGCATGAAGAGATCATTGGTAACTTTGGAGAGTTCAATTTTTGGTTGAATAATTAGATTGGAAATCAGATTACAGAGAGTTTAGAAAAGAATAAGAAAAGAAAGTGGAGGTGTCAGTATTAGATGGCTTTCTGAAGGAGTTAGTCATGTTGGGGAGGAGAAAGGATAGTAGCTAGCAGAGAGTTAGATGAGGAGGAGGTAAGATGGGGTTGCTCTCAAAGAATGGTCTCCATTTTTTCAAGGAAGTATGAGGAAGTCCTCAGCTAAGAGGGGCAGGTAGGGTGGGGTTGGGGAACCATGGGAGGACTGAATAGAAATGACAAGGCTTGCAGCTGCTGCTGTAGAGTCTGTGAGAATGAAAGGATTAGGGAGGAGCAGGATGATGGCCTTGCTGCAGTGAAGGCCTAGCTAAGATCAGCTAACATAAATTTGTAGTGGCCCCATATAGGTCATTATATATAAAGCTGGAAGAGACTTTATAGGCGCAACCTCATCATTTTAGAGTTGAGGAAACTGAGGCCCAGAAAGATTAAGTGCCTAGCCTAAGGCCACCCCAGCAGAAAGAGTCAGAGGGAAAATTTAGAGTCCAGTCTTGCCTCCAAATGAAATGTCTGTACAGCAAATATGTATAAAGCTTTCTAAAGAATATATAAATACATTAAAACAAGACAGTCCTGTAACTAATTATACACATTTCATTTATTTAAAAAGCCCTGGGAAAGACAACTTTCCAGTCTAAGAACACAAATAGTGGGAATAGGAAGAAACCTCTAGGGAGAGACAAGAGACTGGATAGGTGGGGAGTTTAGCTGAGAACGCAAGAGGAGCAGGTTTTGTTGTATGTGTCCAAGCATGTCAGAAAGCCAAGTAGAAGTTTGTATACAACTCATTGCAAATAACATTCTTGAAATAAATGATAAAAGAGTTTTAAGTGTGAATCAGTTTAAGTCAAGGACTGGCTTGTGTTCTTCTGAAAAAGGTATGTAATATTACAGCTTGGAGAACCACCTCCAATGACTTTTTAAATGATCTCAAAAGACGCACTCTTCAGTTATCTGAAAGAATATTTCCTTTCCACTGATATAAAATATTTCAGCGTATTAATATTTTTTGGGGGGGAATCAATAGACTTTAGTTGGGACACCAGCTCAGATATTTATTGTCTATGTGACCAACTAGGTGGCCCGATGGATAAAAAGTGCTGACCTCAGGCACTATCAGCACGATCCTGAGCAAATCACTTAACTTCTGCCAGCCTCGGTTTCCCCAACTATAAAATAGGATTAATAATAAGACATACCTCACAGGGCTTCTATGAGGATCAAATAAGAGCATATTTTTATTAGCACTTAGCACAATGCCTGGCATACAATAGGTGCTTAATAAATATTTGTTCCTTTCTCATAGGAACGTTCCTTAACTTCTCACAAACTGTTTCCTCATTTATAAAATGGAGCTGATACTTGTGCCACCTACCTTCCAGAGTTGTGAGGAAAGGGTTGTGTAAAGTCTAAGGGCTAATATTATTAGTCCAGTCTCTCTCATACTAGGGAATATGCCCAAATGGTAGGCTCTACATCTGTGACACTAAGTTGTGAAAGACAAGAGGATTGGGACGAGATGAAGGCAGTAGACAATGTTTTAGGGATCCTTTCCCATTTCTACAGGTAAGGGCCAGAGGTCTAAGGGTAATTGACGCAGGGGTGGTGGCTGAACTCTGGTCTCCATGCACTGCACCTGGGCCCACTAAGCATTTTGGAAAGAGGTTCTCACCCTGCTTCTTTTACAGCGCATTGTCAGCCCACTCAGCCCTGCCCCACAATCAGAGGTGGGTGTGCAGGGAAGGGAGTGGAGAAAGAAGAGCTGTAGTAAATGAGGTGGGGGCAAACTGATCAGGCCACCAGACTGCCGTTTTCTTCTCTTGGTTTGCAGAATGGGGGTTTCGGGGCCGGGAGCTGTCCACGCTGCATCTTCTCCCCTCCGCTCCCCCTTTCCCAAGACAAGGAAAGGGGCCGATCACAAGCAGGGCCCAGGCTAAGGCTGGGAGGAATCTGATAGCGTCCGGGTGAAGCCATCCCGAAGCCATGCCCTGCCTGTGGGACTAGGAGTAGGGGACTGGTCTGGTTGCTCCACCACTCTCTGTGGGTGATGCATTGCCGGCAGAGTGCGCTGGGCGCAGCTAATTTCGTGGGTGAGAAGCTGAGCTGTCCGAGCCAAAGCCGGGGAGGGCGCGGGGGGAGGAGGGAGAGAGGGAGAATAAGAGGGAGGCGGGAGAGCGAGTGCGCCCGCCCCCACCCCCACCGGCTCTACGGGGCTACTCCGTTAAGCAGAGCCGAACCCAACCAAGCCCGTAGTAGAGGCGAGGCGAGAGGTGGAGAGGGGAGACAAGCTAAGCCTGAGGAAGCCTGCCCACCCTGGATCTCCAGCGAAGGGCTCGGGCCGTGCGCTCTCTGGGCTCGCCAGTTCCTGTGCCTTCCTCCGTCCCTGGCACGGTCTCCCATCCTGCCAACTTGTCTTCCCCCGCCGCCCATCTGCCCTCTCCACGCCTCCCGCCCTCCAGGCCCCCTCCCCCCTTCCTGATCTCTCCCCCCTCCCCAGTGCCTCCTGAAAACCCAGCCCTCCCGGGGCGGCCCCGCAGTGCCAGAGACCCGGGGAGCCACCACCGCCAGTGCGCTCCTCCGATCCTCTCTCGTCCAGCACCCAGGCTGCCAGTCCGCCCGACCGTCCCAACGTAGGTCCAATAGTCCCACCATCAGTCCGTGCGCCCGGAGCCATGACTGCCGAGAAGGCGCTGCCCATCGGCAATGGCAAAGCAGCGGAGGAGGCGCGAGATCCCGAGGCCTCCAGTGCCAGCTTGGTGCCCAGCCGCGACAAGAAGGTCCATGAGAGGGGCCACTGGAATAACAAGGTGGAGTTTGTGCTGAGCGTGGCGGGAGAGATCATCGGGCTGGGCAACGTGTGGCGCTTCCCTTACCTGTGCTACAAGAACGGAGGAGGTGAGGGAGGGGCGCGCGGGGCAGGGGAGGAGGGGTCTGAGGCCCGGGGTCGGATTTTCCCCTAGTAGAACCAGGGGCGGGAGGGAGGGGGGCTGCGGAAAGGGAACGTGTTGGATGGGGTCAGGGGAACTGGGAAGGGGGAGGTGTCTTCCACTTAGCCCAACAGGGACGGGACTTTCCCTCTAGGGAAATTATCTCCTGACTGGCCACTTTCCTACCTGAGAGTTCTTTACCTGAGTGTGTTGCTGAGATGCACACCTGAGAGAGAGACTTGAATGACATTGTTTACAATTAATACCCCCACCCCCACCCAACTCACCACTGCGCACACTTCAAGTTAGCTTATACAGCATTCTAAGGTTAGTCCAGGAAACGTAAGCTCCTTGAGGGCAGAGTTATTTCGTTTGGGTCTTTACAATGCCTTAGGTGTTTAATAAAAGTTTGCTGTTTTGGATGGGACTGTGATGTGCACCTCAGAAACTCACCTTCCTTTTGAGTATGAGAACACACACACTTGAAGCCAAGATTTTTATTTTTTAAACTAATGGTACAGAGACACACTTAGACTTTGGTGGAATTACCACTTTGGTCTGCTTGTAAATACCTGTTGAGATTTCAGGAACACATCTACCCAGATCCCAGATATTGCTTGATCATTTAAATACTGTTTGGCCTTCTACAGTATTTAGAAAGAAAGAAGTTCACTTCCCTGCCCCTCCCCTCAAAAAAAATGGCTAATTCACTCTCTCAAATGTGTTAATTTTATATTAGCTATGGTGAATCCCTAATTCCCTTCTCATCATCACCCCAAATAAAATTCCTATCTGTGTGTCTCTGAGCAATAAAGTGGTTCACTGTATTTGAAAGCATGCTGGAGAGGGAAGAAAGTTAGCAGAGGTTAAAGGTCCACAAGAGGTTAAAGGTCCATAGAAAGAATCCTGACTTTAGAGTCAGAGAATCTAAATCTAATTTCCACCTCTGATACTTACAATCTGTGTGGCCCCAGGTAAGTCACTTAGTCTCTGTGGGCCTCAGGTTTTTTTTTTCACCTATAAAATGAAGGGGCTGAACCAGATGGCCCTATACAACCCAACTGAGCAGGTTGTTGTGAACATTAAAGTTAACATTTGTAAAAAGACTTTGCCATCCCTTGGTTCATATGTGTGTCTGGTAGTAGTGATAGGAAGAGTAATAAAGGCAATCTGGTGTCCTAGTATAACTAGTATAATTATGTGTGTGTGTGTAAATAAAAGTCAATCAATAATCCCTGCCCTACAGTAGTTCACAGTCTAATGGGAACATATAAACAACTATGTACGAACAAGTTATATAAAGGATGAAGGAAATAATCTACAGAGGGAAGGCACTAGAATTAAGGAGAATTAGGAAAGTCTTCCTATGGAAGAAGAAATTTTGGCTGGGACTTCAAGGAAGCCAGAAACCAGAGATGAGGAAGAAGAGCATTCCCATTGAGGACAGCCAGTGAAAATGGTTGGAGCCTAAAGATGCAATGTCTTGGACTGAACATCAGGAGACCTGAGATGCATCCATGACACTGGTAGCTGTTTATCATCTTGAACAACTTATTTGACTCCTCTGGCCTTGGCTGGCTGGTTTATTTCTAAGTTCTCTTCTAACATGTTATGTTTATGAATGGAGAGAAGAAATTGACTTTTCTAGGCATGTTGCTGAGCCTTCATTTCCTCAGACCTGCTCACCTCAGGACAGCAGATGAAAGAGAAGGAATTTTAATTAAGGGAGGGTAGCAACAAGTGTCTCAATCTGTCCCTGTTCCATTATACCCCCAGTACCACCACCCAAAAAGTGCTTCAAGGTCTTATCGGCAGTGAGGGAAATACCACAATGGGGAAAATGGAACTTCTGCCACCTTAAGTGTTGTCCGTTGACCCCTGGGAAGCTCATGTAGGTGATTCTGGGATTCCATGACTAAATGAACATTCCTTCTGTGGACTAAATAATATGCCCTTCCAATCATATATGTGTTGATATTTTCCATATGTTTGTAAATATTGTTTTGATGAATAAATGTAAATTCATTTAAAAGAATTATAGAATTCAATGAAGCCTTTTGTTGTCCTGAATTTTCTCAATCCACAGATAATAAATATAAAATTATTATCATACAGAGGTCCAACTTAAAAAAAAAAACAACACTACCAAAAGATCCTACTATTTGTTTCTGCCCTAGAGGATAGAAAGAATAGCCATAACATGAAGCCTGTGCAGAACACAGATTTCCCTTCAATAGGGATAGGAGGGACCAGTTGACTATCTGTGCTCTTTACAAAGAGCCTCACTGCACACCACAGTTACACTAACCCAGTAGCCCAAAGAAGTGCTTAGGTGGGTACTACTTTGAGGCAATTGTCCAACTCTCTTCCTTCTTCTAGTCTTCGATTTCTCAGCCGTAAAATGATGGGATTTGACTAGATACTGCTTACTAGATACTTTGGGGGTGGTGCAGTGAGTTTTAGCTAGTCTTGCAAACAGTCACCCATAGCAAAAGCAGAAGATATTTAATATGTAATTATTTAGTATCATTGTACCTCTGAGGAAATTCTCTAGGTCCATCTTTTTATTTAGTAATTATTTGTAAGACTTTTAAAAAATAGTTTGCATGGTGAAGTAATAGAGTCATCAAGGACCAGTAAATTCAGTCCAGGAAAAAGGAGATAATTTACAGTTAGAGCTGAGTTCAAATTTTGCCTCAGAAACTAGCTGTGTGACTTTGGGAGAGTCATTTACCCGCTATCTGCCTCAGTTTCCTCATTTGTAAAATGGAGATATCTATCTCACAAGGTTATTGTAAGGATCAAATGATATTTGTAAAAATGTTTTGCAAACCTTAAAGTGCTATATAAATACTAGTTATTAACATAATTATTGATTTTTACTATTATTTGAATACATTTTATCTTTTCCCTAGTTACATGTTAAAGACAATTGTAACATTTTTTGAAAGTCTTGAGTTCCAAATTCTATTCTTCCCTCTGTCCCCTGCCCTCCCCCCTTGCTCAGACAATCGATGCTTATTAACTCTTTGAACACACTTCAGATCTTAATGAACTGCCACCAGTCAGGAAACTCATCTGATAGAATTCTCATTGGAAGTTGCCTCCTCCACCACCAAAGAAACCACAAATCTTGTTTGCATGATTTCTGCAAGATTTCTACAAGCCCACCGGATGTTTTTCCCACCTTTGTTATACTGACACTGCCTTAAAAAAAAACAACAAAACTCAACACACTCAAGTAGCTCATTTTGCATATAGGATGTTTTCCATCTGTCCAAAGCCTATTTCTCAAGGCTCTTTCTGTGCCAGTGGAATGGTGAGAACAGAAGAGAAGGGCCACTTCTTGGTTTGAGCTGTTTTCTTTGGAGACTTGCATAAATAGAGCAAGTTGATCTGAGTCTGCTCAGCACTGGTAATGAGGGGGCTTTAGCAGTGTTTGTAAGAGAGCTAGGTCTGGGAAGCAAAACTGCCATCCTGCCTTCTGCTGCGGGAAGCCATTGCCAGTGCTCTGATTGTAGTCTCTGAGTTATCCAATTTGGTGTCATGTCGAAAACCTCTCCTTTTTACATCCTAATACTGGGTATAATGGGTAGAAGGAAGATAGGAAGTCCTGAGTTCATCTCTTCTTTGTCTCTCTCAGTCTCTCTCTGTCTCTCTCTTACACACACACACACACACACACACACACACACACACACACACACACACACACACACACACACACAGAAGAGCAATAAGACCATGGAGAATTCCTTCACTTCTCAGTGCCCCACACAGATCTCTGAGACTCTAAGTTACACAAGCGTTGTCAATATGAAGAAGTACGGGAAGCATCCAACAACAAAGACAACCGTTATTGTAGACCAAAGGATAAATTTTAAAAACATTGTTTTGGGAACATAATAGCAAAACAGCTAACTCATCCTCTGCCAAAATGACTGCATACGGATTTCCCGTATTCTGAGATAAGTTCTATACTTTGCTCTGTTAAGGAAAAGGGAGTTGGTAATTAATCATTTAGAAAAATCTTCCTTTAATACTCTGGTGATCACTGCCACAGCAGGTTTCCCAATTCTAGCATAAAAAATACAAAAAGGAAAAGTTTCACTGAGAAAAGTCCAATGGCATATTGTAGTGGAAAAGGGTCTCGTAGAGATCCAGGAGACCTCAGCTCAGCCACCAACTCACTTGCACCACCCAAACATTTCACTACTCCTGTCTTATTTTCCTTATCTATAAAAGTAAGAGATTGGATAAGATGATCTCTAAAGTCTCTGCTCCCTCTGTAATGTTTTATGAATCTAGTTATTTGGCTTTTAAGCTGATGTCCCTAAACTTTCCCTTGGGTATGTGTGTAACATGCACATACATGTATAGACATATGTTTATGTATGTATATATGCCTATGTTTTCATCTTGGATGGACCTTTCAAAGATCCTTTAGATTTTAAATATTTGTTCTCTTGTCAATGAACAGGACAAAGGTGTTTTGGGTCTTATCAAAGTTCAAGATGCATGGTTAGATTACTTACCAAATGTCAGGTGGCATTTTGCTTTTAAAAAATTACATAATGACTTACAATGTTGAACCATCTCCAAAACAAGAGATGGCATTTACTGAACATTTTTTCTACATTTAAACAAATCAACTTATTGGATCTCTTTAGTAAGTTAATATAATTCTTGGCTAATGTGAAATATTAAAATGGGTTTGACCACTGAAAAATTCAGAGATCAAGTTTACCCATTGTAGCATAAACTGAGTGAAGAGGATTCTTTTGTTGTGAAGGGACTACTGTCTGCCCAGGCAGCCAGCAGATATCTAGATGAATCATTTAATTGACAGGCATTTATTAAGCACCTATTATATGCCAGATGAAGGTGATATAAGATAAAAGGGAAGCAGTCCCTAACCCCCAAGAAGTTTATGTTTTATCTAGCTATTAGGTAACACATGTACTCATCAAACAAATTAAAGGAATGATAGAGGCATAAGGATCAGTGATTTCCTCAGTAGTTCCATGAGATATACAGATATTAAATGAACTCTCCAGGGTCCTATTGCTGGTAATTAATGACAGGTGGGATTTGAATTTAGTTCTTCCTGTTTCTAAGCCCAGCATTTTATCCACTGCATCAATATGCTACTTCTATAACCAGAGATTAAGCCCTGTTTTTAAGGTGAATTACTTCAGTGCAATGACATTTTAAATGAAGTCTTCATCTAACAGATTGTTTTAATTTATTACATAGGTGGAATGATTCAAAGAATTCTGGAGAGAGAGAAACAGAGACAGAGACACAGAGACAGGCCGAGAGACAGAGACAGAAACAGAGAGATAGAGAGAACAAGAACCACTATTTCTTTTCTATAAAGATTTATTGATACCTTTTTCCCCTTAGAAATATACTCATTTCTCAATGAACCACACTTCCCTCCCCCTTAACCCTTCCTTGTAACAGGGCAAAATAGTTAAGGAAAACCTATTAACAAAACAACCATGTGTGGCAGAATATGCAAACATTCCACTCCCATAGTCCCTCTCAATGGAATGTGTTTCAGTATCTCTTCTCAAGGAACAAGATTGGTCATTGCAATGTATTCTGAATTTGGTCATCTTTTATTTTTGTTTTCATTCACATTATTTTAGTCATTGGGCATATTATCTGTCTAGTTCTGTTTAATTCACTCTATTAATTTGTGCTATATCAACTTATACAAGTCTTCCTATGATTCTCTGAGTTCTTTAAATTTGTGGTTATAGTGATAGAGTAGTCCTTCACATTCATGCTCCAAACTTCTGCATCCATTCCTACACTTATAGACAACTTTTTTGTTTATAGTTTTGTTTTGTGAAGCAATGCACATTGCACTGCAAGACACACACCAAAAAAAATGCTTCTATGGAAATTTTGGTATATATGTGGCCTTTCTTTCTCTCATTGACCTCTCTGGAATATAAAACCAAGTAGATGAGTCAAAGGATATGAAATTTCATTGCCCTATTCCGAATCCACATAATCTCTTTTTTTAAAAAATATTTTTGTTTTTGTTGTCTATTTATTTTAATTAATCTTTTCTTTTCAAATTTTGAGTTCCAAATTCTTTCCCTTTCTCTTCATCCTCTCTTACACGCACTGAGAAGGCAAGCAATATGATACCAACCATACATGTGAAATCACGTAAAACGTTTTTCCTCATTAGCTACATTTTAAAAAAGCAAGAAAAATAAAGGGAAGAAAAGTATGCTTCAATCTGCATTCAGAGTTCATCATTTCTCTCTTTGGAGGTGGATAGTATTTTTTTCCATAGCAAGTCTTTTGGAATTGCCTTGGTTCATTGTATTGATTTCAGTAGTCAAGTCTTTCACAGTTGATCATCATCACAACATTGCTGATACTGTACAAAAAAATCTCCCTGATTCTTCTCACTATTGCCCAATTGTTGAACATTCCCTTGATTTCCAACTCTTTGCCACCACAAAAAAAGAGTTGCTATAAATGTTTTATATATATAGGTCTTTCACTTTTTTTAAAAAATCTCTTTGGAATACTAGCAAAATAATTATATTGCTGGGTCAAAGGATATGCACAATTTTATAAGCCTTTGGGCATAGTTCCAATTTTTTTTTCCAGAATAGTTGGACCAGTTCACTACTGCACCAACAGTTCATTAGTTTACCTATTTTTTCCCTCATTCCCTCCAGAATTTGTTATTTCTGATAGCACCTTAGAGCTATTTTAATTTGCCTTTCTCTAATCAACAGTAGTTCAGAGCATCTTTTCATATGACCATAGATAACTTTGATTTCTTTGCAAAACTGCCCATTTGTATCCTTTTATCATTTGTCAATTAGGGAATGGCTCTTATTTTTATAAATTTGACTCAGTTCTATACTTGGTATATATTTGAGACAGGAGACTTATATCAGAGAAACTTGTAAAAAATTTTTGATGTTACTTCATTGTCTGGTACCTTTTAGCAAAATGTAGTTTCCCTGATTATCCTTTTTAATTAGACCTATTTTTGCTTTGTCTGAGATCATTATTGCTGCCCCTGTTTTTAAAAAAATTTCTGCTGAAGAATAATAGATTCTTCTCCAGTTCTTTATTTTAACTTTGTGTGTCTTTCTATTTCAAGTATGTCTCTTGCAAATAACATGTTGCGTTTATGATACAGTTTATAATCCATTCTGCTACTTACTTCCATTTTATGGGTGAGTTCATTCTATTCACATTGACAATTATGATTATTAACTGTGTATTTCCCTCCTTTCTTCTGTTTCTTCCTCTCCTTTTATCCTGTCCCTCCTCAAAAGTCTGTTTTACTTCTAACCTCTGCCTCCCTTACTCTGTCCTCCCTTTTATCATCCTCCTCCTTTCTCTTATCCTCTTCCCCTTCTATTTCCCTTTTGGGTAAGTTACATTCCTATACACAATTGAGTGTGTGTGTGTGTGTGTGTGTGTGTATTTTCCCCTCTTTGAACCAATTGTGATGCGAGTGAGGTTCTAGCATTGTCTTTCACCTCTCTCTATTTTCCCCTCCACTATAAAAGCTCTTCCATGAACACCTCTTTTATGTGAGAAAGTTTCCCCATTCCACCTCTCCCTTTCCCCTTTTCCCAGTGCATGCCTCTTTCTCATCCCTTCACTTTTATTGGAGATCATTCCAGCATCATCAACTCATATCCATGTTTTCTGTCAGTGTGAACTCCTTTTAGCTGCCCTAAAAATGATAAAAATTCTTAGGAGTTACATGTGTCACTTTCCCATATACGAATGTAAACAGTTTAACTTTATTGAGGATTTTATGATTACTCTTTTATGTTTACCTTTTTATGCTTATCTTTAGTATTGTGGTTGAATGTTCAATTTTCTATTCAGCTCTACTCTTTTCATCAGGAATGTTTGAAAATCTTCTATTTCATTAAATATCCATTCTCCCCCACCCCCCAAAGGATTATACTGAGCTTTATTGGGTAGGTTATTCTGAATTGTAATCCTAGATCCTTTGCCTTCCAGAATATCATATTCCAAGCCCTTCTGTCCTGTAATGTGGGGGCTCTAAATCTTGTGTGATCCTGGTTGTGGCTCCACACTATTTTAATTGTTTCTTTCTGGCTGGTTGGACTATTTTCTCTTTGATCTGTGAGATTTGGAATTTGGTTATAATATCCCTGGGAATTTTCATATTGAGATCTCTTTTAGGAGGTGATCAGTGGATACTTTCAATGTCATTTATCTCTGAATCTAAGATATAGGGACAGTTTTCCTTGATAATTTCTTACAATATGTTGTCTAGGTTCTTCTTTGATCATGGATTTCAGGTAGTCCAATAATTCTTAAACGATCTTTCCTTGACCCAGGGGTGGGGCACCTGTAGCCTCTAGGACAGATGTGGCCTTCTTGGCCCTTGGGTGCAGACTTTTGACTGAGTCCAAGTTTTGTAAAACAAATCCTTCTATTAAGGGGATTTGTCCTATGAAGTTTGGAGTTCAGTCAAAAGGCTGCACTTGAGGACCTCAGAGAGCTACATGTGGCCTCAAAGCCATAGGTTCTCCACCCCTCTTGATCTCTCTTCCAGGTTATCTGTTTTTCTGATGAGATATTTCAGATTTTCTCCTGCTTTTTTTTTCATTCCTTTGACTTTATTTTTATTGTATTGTATTCTCATGGAATCATTAGCTTCCACTTACCCAATTCTAATGTTTGGGGAATTACTTTTTTTCAGTGAGATTTTGTACTTCTTTTTCCATTTTGCCAATTCTGTTTTTTAATGTGTTCTTTTCTTCAGTATTTTGGTGCCTTTTTTTTTTTAACTAAGCCATTAATTCTATTTTCATAATTTTCTTCCATTGTTCTCTTTTCCTTTCTGATGTTTTTCTCTACCACTCTTACCTTTCTTTAACTCTTTCAAGAATTTCTTCTTGGGCTTGAGTCCAATTAGCATTTGTCTTTGAGGCTTTGTTTGTAGTTGTTTTCACATTGTTGTCTTCTCAGTTTGTGTCTCTGTCTTCCCTGCCACTATAGTAGCTTTTTATGGTCAAGTTTTTTTTTTATTGTTGTTGTTGTTTGCTCATTTTTTCAACCTATTTATTGATTTTAAACTTTACATTAAAGTTGGATTCTTTTCACCTGGGTATGGGGAGCCACTGTCCCAAACTTCAGGCATTTTTGCTACTATTTTCAGAGCTAGTGCTGATGCAAGATTTTAGTGCTTGCCTGGGAGAGATATAGTCACTGCTGTCCTGGTCAGCACTCTGATCTTTACCCAGGAAAAGCCCCTGGTCCTCTGTAGCTACAAGTACTAGCACTTTCTTTGCCTGGGAATGTGAACAGTGCCCCTACTCCCTTCTCTCAGACCCCCATTCCTCCTCTCCACCCTGGAACTGCAACTTAGAACTTTGTATAGGCAATAGAGTTGCTAATCAGTAGCAGCTATACCCAGTGCCAGCTTAAGGTCACCTATAATCTCTTTCTGAACAGTTGTCCAACTCCCTTACTGTCTCTAGGCTAAGAGCTCCTGAAGCTGCTGCTGATGTTGCTCAGGTCACTTGTTGCTGCCATGTTTGTAAGCTCCAGACTGACTTCCATCCTGGTGTCATAAACTTCTCCTGCTGACTTCCTAAGTTTTCTTACCCAGGAAAAAAATGTCTCACCCTGACCTTTTCTTGATTCTGCCACTCCAAAATTTGATTTGAGGTGTTATTTTAAAGTTGTTTGGAGGAAAGTGTTGAAAGAGTTCCGCTGGTTTGCCTCTAATCCTCCATCTTCCATATAATCATTTTTTCTAAATAAATTCAAAGCCATCTTTGTTGTACCAATTTTAATACTTTTTTCCTATGGGCTCCCCACTAAAAAGATATTTTATGTTTGATCAATGCTGTAACATGCAGCTCTCTGAAAGCCTTTACTTATGGAAAAGATAATTTGCAGTTGGTTCACTTTTTGGGTAAAGATGATCTTTTTAAAAACAAGAACATAGCTGAGGAGGGAAAGAAGACATACAGTTTTTCAGGAGTAAGTAGATATACTGATAGCTGAATTCACCATCAAAGCCTTCAAAATATGTGCAAGTAGATTTTGAAACTCAGAGAATATTAAGTCCTGAAGTAGTGTCAGTAAACTGATTTCTTCTGACTGTATTTTGTTGCAGGTGCTTTCCTGATTCCATATGTGGTGTTTTTTATATGCTGCGGAATACCTGTGTTTTTTCTGGAGACAGCCCTGGGGCAGTTTACTAGTGAAGGTGGCATTACGTGCTGGAGGAAAATTTGCCCTTTGTTTGAAGGTAAGTTTCAGGATCCATAATATATATATGTTTATGTATACATGTACACATACATGCATATATGCATGATGTAGATTTGTGCATGTATATGTGACTATGTGTATGTTTATTGTGTATATTCATATGTGTATTTTAAAAATCTGGCTCTATGATTTCATCAGGGTTGGAAACTTTTAACATAGAAAAGCCACATTACTGGTCTTTCATTCCTATGTGGGGCCTTCCAGTATAGTCAGTAATTATAATCTTAGGGAATTGCCGGGTTCTGAGAGGTTCATTTTCCTATGTATGTATCAGAGGCAGCTTGCTTGTATATTAGCTAGAGAGCCCACTTTGAACCTGCCTACATTTCTCTATATGTATATGTATGTAGTATATGTTTGTCTATGCTCATATACACATGTGGACATGTAGCCACATATGTGTATGTATGTATTGGACGTGTATCTGTAAACATGTGTATGTTTGTTTCATTGAAAACTTCACATATCATTTCTTGCCATGTAAAAATATTTCATCCCTTCCATTTACCATAATTTGTTTAGCTATTCCCCAGACAGAGCATAAGTGAATCGTTTCTAGTCATTTTTGCCTTATTAATAAGGCTACTGGGAGCCAAGATGGCGGCGTAGAAGCAGCAACACATCGCAGCTCTCACAGAGCCACCCCAAAATACCCATAAAATAGGACTCTA
>CM053583.1:379987337-380013548 GCA_028627135.1 Pseudochirops cupreus | reverse complement strand
GCACAATAGTATTCCATTACATTCATATACCACAACTTGTTTAGCCATTCCCCAATTGATGGGCATCCCCTTAATTTCCAGGTTTTTGCCACCACAAAGAGAGTTGCAATAAATATTTTTGTACATATGGGTCTTCCTCCCACTTCTTTGATCTCTTTGAGATGCAACCCCAGAAGTGGTGTTACTGGGTCAAAGGGTATGCAATTATTTATAGCCCTTTGGGCATAGTTCCAGATTGCTCTCCAAAATAGTTGTATCAGTTCACAGCTCCACCAACAATGCATTAGTATTCCAATTTTTCCACGTCCTCTCCAGTATTTGTCATTTTCCTGTTTTCTCATCTTAGCCAATCTGGCTGGTGAGATGTGGTACCTCAAAGTTGTTTTGATTTGCATTTCTTGAATCAAGAGTATATCTAATATTTTTAAAGTAAATAAAAACCTTTCATATTCAAAGTTCCATTTAAAAACAGATTTCATCTTTACCTAGAATATTATCCATAGTGCCCAAAAAGAGAATGTCTCATTCTTTGATTTTTTTTTCATTTTCCTTTAGTGGATAAGTGGCTTGGTATAAAAAAGATACCTATTTCTGAGGTATCATCATCATAATTTCCTCCATGACCCTTCATCTTCTCATCTACCATTATGTAGAGGAAAGAAGAAAGAGAGGAAGGAAAGGAAGAAAAAATGAAAGGAGGGAAGGAGGAAAAAAGAAAAGATGGAGAAATGGAGGGAGGGGAGAAGGAAGAAAAAGAAGGAGGGAATAAAGGAAGAAGGGAGGAATGTGAATGTGAATGGGTTACACTCACCTATAAAATGGAAGCATATAGCAGAATTAATTAGAAACTAGAATCCAACAATATGTTGTTTACAAGAGACATGCTTGAAACAGAAATACACACACACAGAGTTAAAATAAAGGGCTGAAACAGAATCTGTTATGCTTCAGTGGAAGTAAAAAAGGCAGAGGTAGTAATCATGATCTCAGGCGAGTAAAAGAAAAAACAGACTTAATAAAAAAAAAAAGGAAACTACATTTCGTTAAAAAAAAAAATACCATAGACTTCAAATCTGGCCTCAGACACTTAACACTTGCTAGCCATATGACCTTGGGCAAGTCACTTCACCCCAATTGCCCTGCCTTCCCCCCTCCAAAAAGCAAAAAAAAAAAAAGATATCATAGCAATGAAGTAACATTAAAAAATATGGCAAATTTTTATGACAAAGGTCTCATTTCTCAAATATGTGGAGAATTGAGTCAAATTCACAAAAATAAGACCAATTCCCTAATTGGTAAATGGTCAAAGCATATGAACAGGCAGTTTTCATAACTATTGATTAGTGGCATGAAAAAAATGCTCTAAATCACTATTGATTAGAGATACGTAAATTAAAACAACTCTGAGATACCACCTTACACCTATCAGAAAGAACAAATGCTAAAGGGGATGAGGTTAAAAAAAAAAAGGTACACTAAACTGTTTGTTAGTGAATGGGTCTGATCATTCTGGAGAAGAATTTGGAACTATGCCCAAAGGGTTATCAGGTTCTGCATAGCCTTTGACCCAGCCATATCATTACTAGGTCTATAGTCCAAAGAGATCAAAGAAAAAGGAAAAGTGAACCAAAAGTAAATTAAAAAAAAATTATAGCAGTTCTTTTTATGTGGCAAAGACTTAAAAATCAAGGGGATGTTAATATATTGGGGAACAACTGGACAAGTGGTGGCATATGATTGTGATGGAGTACGATTATGCTGTGAGAGATGATAAGGGATGGGGGTGGTTTCAGGAAAAAAAAACCATACAAAATGAAATGAGAAGGATTAGGAGGTCATTGTACACAGTAATAGCAATGTTGTAATGATGATCAGCTATGAAAGACTTAGCTACTCTGATCGATACAGTGATACAATACAATTCCAAAGGACTCATGATAAAAAATGTTATCCAATGCTGAGTGCAAATTGAAATATAATTTTGTCATTTTCTTTTTTTGCTTTTTTGTGATATAGCTAATATGGAAATATGTTTTGTATGATTTCACATGGACAATTTATACCATTTTGCTTGTCTTCCCAGTGGGATGGAGGAAGAAAATTTGAAACTTGAAATTTAAAAAGAATGTTAAAAATAATTTTTACTTTTATAAATAAATAAAATTTTTACTTTCTGGTTTCCCCAAGCAATAAGAGAAAAAGTCTTCTAATTAATTTGCAGAAGCTCTTCTGTTTAAGGAGAAACATACACATCTTTTAACTTATGGGGTATCACCACCTGCTATTTCTGGATCTTGGTGTTACCCTTGCTACTATGAATTGCACCACTGAAACAGCTAGACTCAGATGAGAGTCAGGCCAAGAGTTGGCTGTCCCCTGCACTTAGCAAAATGCCTGGTACATATTAGGTGCTTAATAAACATTTGTTGAATGAATGAATGACTTGCTGCCAATCAGGTATCAGGAAGAAGGAAAGAGAGAAATGTGGCAATTCTAAAAAAAACAGTGGGGGGGAGAGTATTTACCAGCATAAAAGAAAAACACCTCTTCTCTAAAAAAAGAGAAAGAATAAACCTGGAAAAGGAGGCAAAGTAATAGTGCAGAAGGTGGAAATAGGAGTAATCAGTAGAAGCTGCAAAAAGGAAAATTTAAACTTGATATGTGAGGAAGGTGCTTACCGATTAGAACTTCCCAAAAAGGAGAATGGACTGGTTGAACAGGTGATGAGTTGCCCTTCTTTGGAGGTCTTCACACAAAGGTTTAATGAGTAATTGCTAGGTATGGTATAGAGGTGACTCCTTTTCAAATATTTAGCTAGCTAACTTTCATATAGCGCATTAAGGTTTGCAAAGCACCTTCTAAATACTATCTCGTTTTATCCTTACAACAACCATTGAAGATAGATGCTATTATTATCCCCAATTTACAAATAAGGAAACTGAGGGGTTAAGTGACCTGCCCAATCTCACAATTAGTGTCTGAGGTCACATGTGAATTCGTATCTAGGTGACTCCAGGTCCAACTCTCCTTCCACTGTGCTATCTAGATGCCAAGGTTAGACTAGGTAGCCCCTCAGCTCTTCAGCTTCTGAGCTTCCCTCTGTGACACTGCAAGAAGAATTTCACTACCTAAAGATACCCAAGAAGAAATAGACAACTGGACTGGCAAAGGAACCTCAGATCCAACCCATTTTCATTTTCTCTTTGCATATCCGATAACCATCATGGTGCCTGTTACGTTGTCAGTAACTGGCCAATACTTGTTCAATTGAATTGAACTAAGCATCATTTTGTAGATAAGGAAAGTAAAGCGTCATTCAAAGAAGAGACTTGTCAGAAAGAAAAGTCAGCCAGAACACAGTGCTCTTTCCACTTGTTACACACCTCCTTTTTCCTGGATTATTTCAGTAGCTTTCTAATTGGTCCCACTGTTTCAAGTTTAACTTTATGTCAATCCATCCTACACACACTTTACCAACATGATTTCCTTTAAATGGGAATGTGATTCTACTGCAAGGACTATGATCATTTTAACGATTCCTCAGGATTCCAGAGAACGATTGCAGAGGGGTGAGGGGATTGGGGATAAAGAATAAGACATTATATATATATATGTATGTATGTGTGTGTGTGTGTGTGTGTGCGTGTGTGTGTGTGTATTTATATATATGTATATGTGTGTATATATTTCTTCTTAGCCCTTGAGGGAATTTGTTTCACTTAGGCATGCATATTCCTTTTAATAAATGTGTTTTTCTTTTCCCCCAGTGGTTTAAAAGGAAGAAAAATAGACTTCTTTTGATTAAAAAAAAATAGAGATATGGGAGGAGGGGTGTGCTACATATACAAAATTCACTTCCAGATGAAGTTATTATATTATTAGTTTTACTTTCTTTTCTTACCTTGTTATGGAGATGTCTCATTAAATGGGAGTAATCTCTAAATGTTTTTAATGTAAAAACAAAATATGTCAATATAATTTTAATATAAAATTAAGGAAAATCTAAAAAAAATGGGTCTGACCACATTATCTCCATATGCAATCAAATCCAGTGACTCACTGTTACTTCTAGGATCAAATATAAACTCCTTTGCATTTAAATCTTTCACATCTTGGTCACTTTCTATATTTCTAGTCTTCTTCCACTTTCCTCCCTCCCATGGACTCTATGAAGCAGCCCTACAGGCTTCCTTGTCATTCTTCATACATGATGCTCCATCCACCATTCCCATGACTTTCCATACCAGGAAGGCTGTCCCTCTCAACCTCTAACTCTTAGAATCCCCGGTATCCCCCAAGACTCTGCTCAAATATCACCTTCTATAAAAGGCTTTTTCTATGCCCCCATTTGCTACTACCTCTCTCTTTAAAGTTACTTTTCATTTATCCTGTAAATATTTAGTATGTGTCTCTGTGGCTATTTTCTTCCTCATTAGAATGGAGTCTAAATAAACCCATGAATTAGTTTTGCTTTTTATTTGCATCCTGCAGTGTTGAGCAGACTACCTAGCACATAATAAGCTCTTTTTAAAAAGCTTGTTAGTATACTGATTTATTTATTGCCTTTCTTTGGGTCAAGAACTTTGTTGTAACCATTGGCTGCAATGAGACAGGAGATTATTCTTATCACAATTCAACACGACGACATTTGATACACAGTCAACCAAGCTGGTAAATCTTCCACCTGGATTAAGTTTTGAGGTCTTATGATTCCAGTTTTTCCCTCCCCACCTCCAGCTATGTGTGGGCCTTCAGGGATGATTGACAAAAGTACACAAAAGCTGAACCTGTTGCCATAGTAATGAGGCATCACATTAATGAATGACATCAACTTCTGGAACAAAGTCTAAGCAACTTTGCTTTCATAGATCACTCCAATTTTCTCCTGTAGCCTTGACAAAAACTAAGTTTCCCAATAGCAATAACACATATTTGTCTAACATATTAAAGTTTACAAGATACTTTGCAACAATTCCATGAAATAGGTAATGTAAATGCAACAGCAAAGTTCCAATTAGTGAGAATATTGAATACCCTGAAGTGGTCACATTATTCCAACTCACCTTGAATATTTCCACTGGACTAGAACTAATGACCATGTTTTATACAATTATAACCTTTAATAGTGTGAATTTAAATGCATGTAGTACAGGAGAAATTCATTATTTGCACTAAAGGGGCCTCGATATCCTATTTACTGAGACTTTAAGGGGTAGAACGATTAACCCATTCATGGCAATGATGGTGGCAATGTAGCAAAAAAGAGGAGAGAGTGCTAAGAATTACATGGGTTTTACATGATCTATATATGCCAGCTAACTAGTGGTATCTACAGGTGAGAACCTTAATGACTAAGGTGAAAACACTCCTGGAAGAAATTAATTCTATCATTCTTGAAAGTTTTACTGTAAATGAAATAAGAAGACAAAAGGAAGTTGCAGCCAAATGGAAGGATGGTTAACATATTTTTCTCAGAGGGGCAAATAAAGAAGTTGGTAAATTTAGTTTTATTATGAATTCAGAAGCAAAAGGAAACATTTCGTGGAGCATTTGGTCATCTTATATTGTATTGCTCATGATGAGAATGTATAAAGACCACCATGAAAATAATTGTAGATTACACACTAACATCAATTACTAAGAATAAAGAGGCAGCAAAATTCTATGCAGAAATTTACAAGACCCTCTAAATAAATCAATATATGCTTTGATACTCAGTGATTTCAAGACAAAAGCAGATATAGGGTAAGATGGCAAAAATATTTTGGAAAATATGATTCAAGAAATAAGAAATGAGAGAGGCTAAATACTTGTTAGACTACTCAGAAGTATCACACACAGGCATCATGATCACTTTATTTGAGAAAAGAGTTAGATAGCATAGTTAGCAAAAATAACAGCACAAATATGAAATTGATTCAATATTTTCACAGCCAGGAAACAACTTGTTATCAGTTTAGGACTCCTTGAATCAAATGTTTGCTTACAGCCAGATCACAAATTTATTAGAACAAAGATGAAAATTAACACAAAGCTAGAAGAAACGATAAAAAGATTTGGTATGTGATTAATATAACTTTATTCTGACCAATTTCAACAAGTTACTGACATTAAAAATGGGAAGTAGATTCAGGAAAGGAACTTGATAGTGATTATAATATTTTTGTATGGCTAGAAAAGTGATATAAATCAGTTGCCACAAAAGGTAGTCAAAAATAGCCTAAAATTATTTTAATCAGGAAGCAATTGATCTACTTGCCAAGTAGAGAAATAAGTGAGCCAAGAAAACTCACATAAAATTATTTTTAAATTCTTGCAGAGAAGAACAGTAGAAGATTATGAATAGTATTTCTTCATAAAATAGCAATCATTGAAGGGAAATCACTTCAAAGAAAATTTGGTAAGGAGTGGCTAGGTGGCACAGTGAATAGGCACTGGCCCTGAAGTCAGGAGGAGCTGAGTTCAAATCTGAACTCAGACACTTAACACTTACTAGCTGTGTGACCTTGGGCAAGTCACTTAACCCCAATTGCCCTTCCTTCTCTTTTCCAAAAAGAAAAATAAAAGCTTGGTAAGAGACTCAAGTAAGTAAAGAACATTAAGGAGAAATGGGAAAGAGGACAAACAAGTGGATGAAAGATGGAAAAGGACTTCCAGAGATTTTTATAATAAATTATTTTCATGAACAAGACCAGTGAAACCACCACATGTTGATTTTAACATTGTCACCCCGGATGTGCTTTTAGAGAAAGTAAAAATGGCATTGAAGTAAACAAAAAACATGAAAAATGTTTGGACTAGACCAAGTATATATAGCAGAGGTCCATGTGGGAGTCTACATAATATGGGGGGGGGGGTATTGAGAGATATATTCTCAAAGTCTAATACTAACAATAGTTATCATTTTAAAGTACCTACTATGTGCCAGTCACTGTGCTAAGTGCTATGTAAATATTATATCATTTGATCTAAAGGAGGAAAAAATATCAAAAGTTGGGGGAATGGGAATAAAACCTCAGACTTTAATCATAGCAAAGGATGCAACCAAGAGAATATCTAACTAGGGTCACATCTATGTGGAATGTTTTGAAAATAATCCATTCATACATTGTAGACATCCTTGATGAAAGTCTTAAAAAGCAATAGGTAAACTCTAGAAAATAATATTCCATAGTAGACCACTACTCTACCATCACACAATTGTCTCAAAGACAAAGAAAATATTGTTTGTACCTTTCTTTGTATCTCCAGGGATTAGCACAGCACTTGGCCATAGTAAGAGCTCAATAAATGCTTGTTGACTGTTGCTTGTGTTTGTTGACCATAAAAAAGCATTTAGTTTGATAGAGCAAAACATTATCTTAAAAATTCTCCTTTAAAAAGGTGTCTCTGATGAATATGTCAAAATTATACACTATTCCTTGTAAGATATATGTATAACATATATAACCTTGTTCAATGACCCTTTGGTCATTAAAAACAAATGAGGTCTAAAACAAGAAGATGTATTTTTCTAAAATTATTTATCACTATCATGGAAAAGATCCCACAAAGAATCCAAGTCAAAGAATGACCATTCCATATACACGGTGAGGTACTCCAGATGCTACTATTTGTGAATGACTTTTCTGGAACATTGTAGAGCACCTCAAATGAGAGCTATAATTACTCAAAGAGGATTGCCCTAACTATCCATGTAAGAAAAAACAAGTGGATGAAAAATGTCTGTTGTGTAGTCCATGACATATAGTAGGACAGGCAGTCTATTGAGTTTGTTGATAAATTTATATAGTTTGGAAGACCCTTTAAATGAATAATGAGTCAAAACTGAAGAAGAGGAGAGGAGCTTGGATTTTCTTTTGGAAATTTCAAAGCTCTTTGAGTGACTAAAGCTTTGCCCTGAAACAAAGATCTATCTTTTTTATTACCAGTATTTTTCCATTGATGTTGCCTAACTGGGAGCCACATCACTTTTACAGTCTCTGGAAAATTTAAATTGAGTATTTCCCAGAGAGCAATGAAAGTGTATAGTGGACATAGGCAGTCTAATTTACACTATAAACAAAGAATTTTTTGAAAGGGAATGGTGTAAAAACACCATCAAAGAAAATATAATGGAAAAAACGTGAGCTGATCATGTGACTAGAAGTAACTGATGGACTATCCACATGATTACTATCTTCACAATGTCAAGGGTAATAAACACAGTGGGTAGTCTGTGAATCAAACTGAGGGAAGGACACAGATGAGTTATTCAGGATGGGCAGGCATTGATGGCTTGAATTTGAATTGTTGAAAGGGATGTCCACTGGATAAGATCATAGAACCATTGTATTACTGAAGTACAGTCAGGAATGTCTCCACAAGCAACCTTACAGAAAAAGAGTTCCAGAAATTGACTTCACTATTCAGCAGGTCACAGTTTCTCTGAATGTTATAAGATAAATATTAACAAAGGCATTTGCGTTATTTAAAGATTTCACACATGATATCACAATACAGGGGCAGCTAGCTGGCACAGTGGATAGAGCACTGGGCTTGGAAGCAGGGAGATTCATCTCCATGAGTTCAAATCTGACCTCAGACACTTACTAGCTTTGTGAATTTGGGCAAGTCACTTAACCTTGTTTGCCTCAGTTCCTCATCTATAAAATGATCTGGAGAAGGAAATGGCAAATTGTCTGTATTATCTTTGCCAAGCAAATCCAAAGTGCTGTCATGAAGAGTTGGACATGACTGAAAAATGACTGAAAATCTCAATATAAATTGTAAAGCATGCTGGAACTGGAATCAAGAGACTTAGATTCAAGTCCCAGCTCCACTCTCAGGTGTGTGACCATTGGAAAGTGATTTACAAGTCCTTATATTTTATGTGACAAATGATTTGCTAATCTTCATTGATGGAGGGCCTTTTTATACTGGGGCTCTACTGCAATCATAAGACCAGACAAGCTTCTCCCTCTCCTCATCCTCAACTTCCACAGTAAAAATATAAGTACTATGCATCTGGTGGAGGTATGGGCAAAGAACTGCACAATCTGTATAATGCCATCAGCATAAAATTATTATTTAGAAACACTTGTCAGTACTTCAAATATCTAAGATGTCAGGGGTATGGGTATTCCTTTAACATCACAAATCTTAACCCTTCCATACATTAATAGACTTACGTCTTGACTTACTGTGCTTCCCCCCAAATATCTGTTGGCTCTAGTGATGAGCCTCTCTGAATTTAGCCAGACTCTTCCTTGGATGGTAGTCATGAAGCCAGAGCCAATAATACAAAGTCCTCTTCTCAGTTTTTCTTGGAAACTCATTCAGTTTAAGACCTGACAAAGCAACCATTCTGGAGAACAGTTTGGAACTATGCCCAAAGTGTTATCAAACTCTACATACCCTTTGACCCAGCCTTACAACCACTAGGTCTATAGTCCAAAGAGATCAAAGAAAAGGAGAAAGTGTTTACATCTTCAAAGATAATTATAGCAGCTCTTTTTGTGGTGGGAAAGAATTGGAAATTTAGGGAATGCCCATCAATTGGGGAATGTCTGAACAAGTTGGGGTATGTAAATGTAATAGAATATTATTGTTCTATAAGAAATGATGAGCAGACAGATTTCAGAAAAAACTTGAAAAGACTTACATGAATTGATGCTGAGTGAAGTGAGCAGAACCAGGAGAACATTGGACACAGTAACAGTAACACTGTGTGATGATCAGCAATGACTGATTTAGCTCTTCTCAGCAATAAAACGATCCAAGACAATTCCAAAAGACTCATGACAGAAGACACTAATACACATCCAGAGAAAGAACTATGGGATATAAATTCAGATTAAAGCATATTATTTTCACTTTGGAGGGGTTTGTATGGCTTTTCCCTTTTGTTCTGTTTCTTCTTTCACAACATGACTAATGTGGAAATGTATAACCTACATCAGATTGCTTGTCATCTTGTGGAAGGGAGAGAGGAAGAAAAATTTAGAACTCAGAATCTTATAAAAATGTTTGTTGAAAACTATCTTTACATGTAACTGGAAAAAATAAAATGTTATTTATAAAAAAAGACCTGACAAAGTACTATTCTGAAAGACCCTTTGAGAATCTGAAATCAAGTCCTTACTATAATGAGGACCATAGGAAGATTTTAGTGGAGGCAAGAAACAAGACTACTTAAAAAATTATTTATGAGACATAACAAATTTTAGGAAGAACAATGACCAAAGTTTTCTCAGTCTCTGTATGGATTTCTTTATTATCCAAAGCTTTAAGTGATATTTTTCATGAAATACTATAATTGGTTCAGTGAAAAGAGAATTAAATATTCGTACACACACACATACACACACACACACACACACACACACACACACACAAACACCTGCCTTTGGAGAGTTTACAATCAAAAGCTTCCAACAATAATAATTAACATTTACATAGCATTTTACTATAGAGCCATAACTATGGTATCCAGTTTGGTACTTTACCTCAAGGTGGTGCATTTGGAAGGCATTGAATGAATTTGAAATAGAATTTCAAGAAACAATTCTTAGCACTTAATATCAAGAAGAATAAAGTGGGAAGTTACTAAACAGTCTGCTTCCTCCTACTCCACATAAGATCCTTCCTCTTTGCTCATGTCCTCTTTTCTACAAGGTGGCATCTCCAGTTGCAACCTTGACCTGCCCCAGTGTCTAGCCCTTAGAGGGTAATATTCAGTTAAAAAATTGATAAGGTACTCATTTTGTTATACTTGCCCCAAATACTGTTTGTGCTGCCCCAGGTTCTCTCTCTGCTTCATATAAACTCTTACCTTTCATTTTCCCATCAGCCTTGTCAGGAGGGCAGTACAAGTACACATTTGAGAAAATGGAAACTCATAGGTTGTCAAGTCAATTAATATCTATTAAGTGGGAAGTATGTGCCAGGTACTGTGCTAAGCTGCAGGGATTCAAATAAGGAGAAAAAGACAACTGTTGTTCTCAAAGAGCTCCCAGTCTAATGGGGAGACAGCATGCAAAGACTATGTACAAAGAAGATGTACAGAGGCTAAACTGGGCATAGTCCCAAAGGAAAGGCACTAAGATTAAGGAGGATTGGGAAAAGCTTCAGGCAGAAGGTGGGATTTTAGCTGAGATCTAGTCAAATGATGCCCATGCTCATACAACTGTAAATGGTGATGATTTGAACCAAGATTAGTGCTTTTCTTCACTAAGAAAACAAATGTCTCAATGAAATCAAACCAGAAAAAGAAAGGATCTCAGTACCTAACAACTCAGGAAAAGACCTGTATGAATTGGTAAAAGCTCCAATTTTTGAAGATATACTTTGAAGATAAATACTGTGATCCCTTCTCTAGGAAAATGAGCTATTGATTTTGAGACTTGCTCTAACAGTTATGATCACATTGTAATGCAAGTCGATGCTGCTAAAGGACATCCTGTGACCTTCTTTATATCACTAATTACCTGAACAATTCCCTTTTGCCTTTGGTTAAGCAAAAGCAAACCTGGGTTGAGTCTTCATCTTATTATTTATTATCATAAATTCCTAAAGTTCTAACCAATCTTTTGTTGCCTTTAAATGCAATCAAAAAGCTATTGCATTAATTTTGGGGTGCATAGAAAGCAAATTAGCTTTTACCCTTTCAAAGAACTCTATGTTTCCACCTAGCAGATATGAGCAAAGATCATCCAAGAATATTTAGGCTAGAAAAGGGCTCAAGGGAAGTGAGTAATCTAGATGTTGCAAATAATACTAGGGTAGGAGAAGTAAACAAATGAATAACCTTAATCCATGAGGAAATCAGATATAATTTCTAGAATGAAGAGAGTTTTTAGAGTGTAAAACCTGGAAGAGATGCCCCCTGGGCAGTAGTAAAAAAAAAATGGAAAGAGTACTGGTATTGGCATCAGAAGACCTGGGTTCAAATCCTATTTCAAGTATACTACCAAAGTAGTCTTGGGCAAGTCACCTAACTTCTTTGGACCTCAATTTCTTCATCTGTAAAATGAGAGGTTGGACTAGATGGCTTCAGTTCCCTTCCAGTTTTCTTTTGTTATTATCCCTATGATGCCTAAAAATCAGAAAGTGACCAGGAATGCTGAAGAATTAGGGATCCCTGTGACATGAGGATAACTGAAGAGAAGATGTATGGCTGATTTTATCATTGTTTTCCAAAGATCTGAAGGCTACCATATGGAAAAATGAACAGAGATTTTTCATAGTTTTGTGAAGGAACCTTTACCCAGGAACAATGGTTAAAAGTTCTAAGAGGTAAGACACCATCTACCCTCTCCACATTTTCACTCTGGCTATCTCTTCATATCCAGAATACACATCCTTTTCACTTCTACATATCTGAATATCTAGTTTCCTTCAAAACTCAACTGAAGAGCTACCTTCTTCATGCAGTCTTTTCCAATCCTCCAGCAACCAAATTACTTTGTTTATTTTGCATATATCTTGTACACACACACACACACACACACACACACACACACACATACACACACACACGGCAGAGGATCTTGTCTAGATCAGTGAAACTATGAGCTATGCCATGCAGGGTTATGCAAGACAGACAGGTCATATTGGAGAGTTCTGATAAAAAGAGAATCATTGGAGAAGGAAATGGCAAACCACTCCAGTATCTTTGCCAAGGAAACCCCATGGACAGCATTAAAATTATATTTACAAAATGATACTGGAAGATGAACCCCACAGGTCAGAAGGTGCCCAATATGCCACATGGGCAAGAGCTGAGGACAGCTACAAGCAGCTCCAGTACTAATGAAGTGGCTGGGCCAATGCTGAAAAAAATCTCAGCTGTAGATGTACCTGGTGATGAAAAGAAAGTCCAATGCTTTAAAGATCAGTATTGCATAGGAGTCTGGAATGTGAGATCTATGAACCAAGGTAAGCTGGATGTGGTCAAACAGGAGATGGAAAGATTAAGCATTGCCATCTTGGATCATCTTGAATTTAAATAGACAGGAAAGGGTGAATTTAATTCAGGTGATCATTATACATGCTACTGTGGGCAAGAATCCCTTAGAAGAAATGAAGTGACCCTCATGGTCAATAAAAGGGTGAGAAAAGTAGTACTAGAGTATAATTTCAAAAACAACTGAATGATATCTGTTCAGATTCAAGGCAAACCATTCAAAGTTATAGCAATACAAAGTCTATGCTCCAAACACTGATGCTGAAGAGGCCAAAACTGATCAGTTCTATGAAGACCTACAACATCTTCTAGAAATGACACCCCAAAAAAGATGTCACATTCATCATAGGCGATTGGAATACTAAAGGAGGAAGTCAAAAGATAATTGGAATAACAAGCAAGTTTGGTCATGGAGTACAAAATGAAACAGGGCAGAGACTAATAGAGTTTTGTCAAAATAATATGCAGGTCATAATAAACACTCTTTTTCAACAACCCAAAAGGCAATTCTACACATGGACATCAGCAGATAGCCAATGTGGAAATCAGATTGATTATATTTTGAAGCCAAAGGTGGAGAAGCTCTATACAATCAGTTTAAAATAAGACCTAGAGTTGACTGTGGCTCAGATCATGAATTTTTTTATTGAAAAATTCAGGCTTAATTTGAAGAAAGTAAGGAAAATCATCAGATCATTTAAGTATGACCTAAATAACATCCCTTATGAATATAAAATGGAAGTGAGGAATAGTTTTAAGGGATCAGATTGCTAGATACAGTGTCTGAAGACCTGTGGACAGAGGTTCTCACTATTGAACAGGTGGCAGGAGCAAAATACATTTAAAAAAGAGAAGAACAAGAAAGCAAAATGGCTGTCTGATGAGGCTTTACAAGTAACTGAGAAAAGAAGGAAAGGGAAAGCAGAAAGGGAAAGATATGCCCAACTGAATACATAATTCCAGAGAGTAACAAGGAAAGGCTAGGTTTTCTTAAATGAGCAATGCAAAGAAATAGAAGAAAACAATAGAATGGGAAAGACAGGAGATCTCTTCAAGAAAATTAGACATATCAAGGGAATGTTTCATGCAAAAACGGGGATGATAGAAGGCAAAAATAGAAGGGACTTAACAGAAGTAGAAAAGACTGAGAAGAGATGGCAAGAATATATAGAAGAGCTACACAAGAAAGATTATAACATCACAGACAACCATGATGGTATGGCAGCCGAATGAAGGCCAGACATCTTGAAGAATGAAGTTAAGGAAGTTAGAAAGCACAGCTAACAATAAGGCTAGTGGAGATGACAGAATTTCAGCTGAGCTATTTAAAATCCTCAAAGATGATGCTACTAAAGTGCTGTACTCAATATGCCAGTAAATTTGGAAAGCAACAGTGGTCACTGGATTGGAAAAGACCAGTTTATATCCCAATCATAAAGAAGGACAAAGTCAAAAAGTGTTCAAATTACCAAATAATTGCATTCATTTCATTCACTAGCAACATTATACTTAAGATTCTGCAAGCCTGGTTTCAGCAATATGTGAATTGAGAATGACCAGAACAGGCCATTTTCGAAGAGGTAGATGAACCAGAGACCAAATTGCAACATTTGCAGGATTGTGGAGAAAGCAAGGGAATTACAGAAAAATGTCTACTTCCATTTTATTGACTACACTGAAGCCTTTGACTGTATAATCACCAAAAAATGTGGCAATTCCTCAAAGAGATGAGAGTACCAGCTCATCTTAATTGTTTCCTGAGGAAACTGTGTATGGGCCAAGAAGCAACAGTTAGAAACAATCGTGGAACAACTTATTGGTTTAAGATTGGAAAAGGAATACCACAAGGTTGTATATTTATTGTCAACCTATTTATTTAACTTATATGCAGAGTACATGTGAAATGCTCAGGTAGATGAATCAAAAGCCAGAATTCAGGTTGCCAAGAGAAATAGCAACAATCTCAGAGATGTGGATGGTACCACTCTGATGGCGGAAAGTGAAGAACTGAGAAGCCTCTTGGTGAGGGTGAAAGAGGAAAGTATAACATATGGCTTGAATCAATATTTAAAAAAGTAAAATCTTGGTTCCTGGTCCCATCACTTCCTGGAAAATAGGAGAAGAAATGGAAGCAGTGTCAGATTTTCTACTCTTGGGCTCAAAAATCACTGCAGATGGTGAGTGCTGCTATGAAATTAAAAGACACTTGCTCCTTGGAAGGAAAGCTATGATAAATCTGGACAGCATTCTAAAAAGCAGAGATATCATCTTGCTGACAAAGGTCTATAAAGTCAAAGCTAGGTTTTTTTCCAATAGTTATGCATGGCTGTGAGAGTTGGAGTATAAGGAAAACTAAGGACCATAGAATTGACACTTTCAAATTGTGGTGATGGAGAAGGCTCTTGAGAGTCCCTTGGATAGAAGGGAGACCAAATCAGTTAATACTTAGGGAAATTTATGCTAATTCTCTAGAAGTTCAAATACTAAAGCTGAGGCTTAAATGCTTTGCCCATATAATGACAATATAGAACTCATTGAAAAAGATCCTGATGTTGAGAAAGATTGAAGGCAAAACGAAAAGGGGATGGTAGAGGATGAGATAGATAGTCTCATAGAAGCAACAAACATGAGCTTAGATAGACGTCAAGAGATAGTGGAGGATTAACAGGCCTGATGCGGTATGGTCTATGGCAGTGGTTCTCCACCTGTGGGTCGCGACCCCTTTGGGGGTTGAACGACCCTTTCACAGGGGTCACAGGGGTCGCCCAAGACCATCAGAAAACACATATTTCCAATGGTCTTAGGAACCAAGACACTGCTCCTCTATTCATCTCCAGGTGGGTCCGCCCACATGCAGATACACCCACATACAAGTATTAAAGGGTCATGGCATTAGGAAGGTTGACAACCATTGATCTATGGGGTCATGAAGGGTTGGACATGATCGAGCAACTAAACAACAAAATACTTATCTTTGAAATAAATTTTCCTACTATCTTATTTTTACATCATTTATATTTTCCAATAAATCTCTCTTTATCCTCCTGTTAGAGAACAATGAATAAAAAAGAGGTGAGAGAAAGTTCACCAAAACTAACCACCAAGTTAACAACACCAAACCACTCATGTAGTATTCCACATCCATAGTCTCCCAGGATGTGTATTTTTCATATAAGCATATGTTGTCTCTCCTGATAAAATGTAGGTTCCTTGAGGGAGGGCATCATTTCATCTTGGCCTCTATATCTCCAGTTCCTAGCACAGTTTCTGGCACACAGAGGCACTATTATTGGTTAAGCCATTGGCTGACCATTAGATTTGACTTTGCAATAAATTGAGCTGTCCAACAATAAAATGGAAGTCTTATAAGGTTGTGGATGATCCATCACTGAGAGTATTTAAGCTAGAGGTAAGATGAGCAGAAGACCTTCATAGTGGCTCATATCTGCAATCCCTGCTGTTAGAGAGACTGAGGCTGGTGGATCGCTTGAGTTTGGGAGTCTGAGGCATAGGGCTAAAGCTGATTGAGTGTTTTTCACTTAAGTCTGGCACCAATATGCTGAGCCGTTATCAGTGGAGGGCTACCAGGCTGCTTAATGACACAAGGCAAAGCTGTGTGTGTCAGTGTTGGCATCAGGTTGGTGTGTGGTTGCTTATACTTCCAGCCTGGATGAGATAGAGAGACTTAGTCTCAAAAATAATGATAACAGCTGGTGTTTATATAACAATTTAGAGTTTGCAAAGTGTTTTCTATACATTATTTCATTTGGTCTTCATAACAGGGTAGGTATTATGGGAATTACTATCTCCTTTTTTGCAGGTGAGAAAACTGAGACTTACCCATGGTAACACAGCTAGTGCAGTGCTGGATTTGAATACAGGCCTCCCCTTCCAGGTCCAATGAACTCTCTACTACATCCCATCTTTGCTGAGGGGCAGAGGAATGCAACTAAAAGAGAACTGGATTTGTGATCAGAAGACCTAGGCTGACATCCCACATCTAATGCTTATTAACCACGTGTCCTTGGACAAGTCATTTAATGCACCTATATTCCATTTTCTCCTCTGTGAAATGGGGCTAATACCTATAGTATCTGAAGGACAAAACTCCCAGGGATCTGAGGACCCGTATGAAGAATTTGTAAATTATCACCTGCTATATAAATGAGTTTTTATAGTTTCCTGGTCATTTCCAAATCATACTTTCTTTACTTTGGTTGTCCTCCTCATCCTCTTCATCCCCTTGCCATTGGGACCCCAGAACCTCTGGGACAGAAAGGTGAATTTTTACCTTGTTATTTTTGGAATCATGCTTCCACATCACTTCTCTACCATTTCCAGACCATCCGCCATGCACATGTCACCACCCCTCCTCCATCCCCTTTATGTGTTGTCTTTCCCCCACTGGAGTGTAAGCTCCTTGAGGGCTATCCCCAGTTTTTAGCAAAGTGCATGGCATACACAGAGTGCTTAATAAATGCTACATCACTCATTCATCATCACTGTTCAGCCATTTCAGTGCAATCATAGGAGAAAGAACCAAATTCTAGATTTCTGCCCATAATCAATCAGCAGTCAACTGAACTCACAAAATAATCAATGTTGATGATTAGAAGACTCAGTCTTTCAAACAATGAGGAATCATAAAATCAGAGTAGAGACTTCAAGCTGAAAGGTAATTGAGAAATATTCTAGTACAATGATCTCATTTTACAGATGAAGGATCTGATGCCCAGGCAGGTTAATTGAATTGCCTAAAGTCGCTCTAGCATTGAGTAGCAGATGAATGATTTAATGCCAGTTCCTCTGGCTCCAAATTCTATAGCCATCACACTATACTCTGCCACCTTGGGATCTCTGCTATAGCAGTGAATTTAATTCAAACATTTATTAAGCACCTGGATTATGCTGAGCTGGGAACAGGGGACACAAAGAAGAAAAATATATAAATAGTAGGTACTAGATGAAAAGCACACAGGAGACATTCAGACAAAGGGCTAGGAGTGATTTGGGGGTGAGATCATCCTAACAAGGTGTTTACCTTGCCTCTGTTTGAGTACCTCAATCATAGGCACTCACTACCCCTCTGGCAGCTCTTTTCTTATCTTCAGCTGAAACCCTCCTCTTTGTATACTATTACCCTTTGATTCTTATGTAACTTTGAAGATAATGATGATGTTGATAGTAAGAAATAGTAAAAATAATAGCTAACATTTCCACAGCCCCTTAAGATTTGAAAAATGCTTTATAATTATTATTTCATTTTATTCTCATCATCAGTCTGGGGAGTAGCTGCAATTATCATACCCATTTTACAGAGGAGGAAATGGATGTGGACAGAGGTGAAGCAACTTGTCCAGGGTTAGATAAATGTCTGATTTGAACTCATGCCTTCCTGATGTTCAGCATTCTATTTACCGTATCACCTAGCTGCCTATGAGATTAAAACGTTACCCCAAACGGTACACTTAAGGATGGAGATCATTTTTTGTTTTTCTCTTTGTATCCTTTTCGCATCTCTACTACATTGCCTTGTTAGCAGTAGCTAGGTGACATGGAGGCTAGAGCATTGGACTTGGAGTAAAGAACTGAATTCAAATCCTGCCTCAGATACTTACTAGCAATGTGACCCTGGGCAAGTAACTTAATCTCTATGGTCTCCAGTTGCCTCATCTGCAAAATGGGGATGACAATAAAACTTACCACAAAGGGTTGTTGTGAGGACCAAATGAGATTGCATATGTATAGCACCCTATAAACCTCAAACCATATATAAATGCTAACGAATATTATTCTTAGTGTGCATAATAAACATGATGCAAGTTGATTGGATTGGTCTACGCCATCTTCTGCATGGAATTCAAGTATTTGAAATCAGTAATCATGTCTCTTCTCAGTCTTTTCTACAGTTACTTGTACATAGGGTTTTAGCGCCAGAAGCGACCTTCAAAGTCATCTAGCCCAACCATTATATTTATCGGATGAAGGAAACTGGGTGTCAGATAAGTTATGTGAGTCACTGAGCCAAGATTCAAACCCAGGTCTTCTCACTACAAATCTAGGTTTACATTTATGACTCTTCTAGAGGGTAAATACACCCATTGATTAGTATGTTTTAAATATTCTGTTTTCTATTAAAGACAAATACTGGACATTTTAATAAAACTCTTGGAGATTTAACACCCAATGATACTGGTTATCAATGAGTAAGAAGAAACCAAACATCTGAGACCTTAGACTCCCAGTTAAACCCTTTCAAACAGGAAACCAGAGTTGTTTTTATCTGGAAAGAAGGGTCTTTGACCCTGAAGCCCGGCAGGGTCAGTAGGGCTCCTATGAGTGCCGTATGACCAGCTGAGCTGGCTCCTCGATTGTCAAAACCTGCTGAGATGAAACATTACTGGGGCAGAAGGGGGGAAGGGAGGTCTTAGTCACACTTACTCCCAAAATTCCATGACCGGTGAGGTGGCATTCTGGAGGGACACCTGGCTGCAGTTACTCACGTTCAGCTTCTGGAACTCCACACAGCGATCTGCAATGGAAACCAAAGAGTGAACCCATAAAGCGTATCAGCTTCAGTGAGGGGAATGTGCCAGGGCAAGGGAGGAGGGTCAGGGAGAAAGTGGGGCTCTCTTGCCAGCCTCCTCACTCTAAGCAACCTGACCACAAAGGAGACTGTGCCATTCCATTTAACTGAATTCAATTCCATTCAATAATCTGTTTAAGTTGCTACTAATTTCTAAGCACTATGCTAGGACTGGGGACATAAGACAGAAATAAAACAGTCCCTACCCTCAAGGAGCTTACACATATAGCATGTACACAAGTATGTAAATATGTCCAAGGTATATATCAAATCATATATGTTCAAGAAGGGGACTGAATGAACAGCTTGTGTAGGATGTAGCGCATGAGATCAACAATAAAAACACTAATAATGAACATTTATGTTGGGCAACTAGGAGCTGTGGTGGATCAGGCACTGGGCTGGGAATCAGGAAGACTCATCTTCAGGAGCTCAAATCTGGCCTCAGACATTTACTAGCTGTGTGACCCTGGGCAAGTCATTTAACCCTGTTTGCCTCAGTTTTCTCATCTGTAAAATGAGTTGAAGAAGGAAACAGCAAACCACTCCAGTATCTTTGTCAAGAAAACCCTAAATGGGGTCAAAAAAAGTTGTACATGACTGAAACAACTGAGCAACAAAGTATTAACCAAGACATTGCACTCCAGGAAAGCAATAGAAAAAAAAGAAAAGAAAAGCTTGTAGACTCCAATCAATGATTGTCCCGGGCAGCAATGGGGCTGCTTAGAATTAGGATTAAGGAGGAAAAAGAGGTATCCATGTAAGTAAACTGCATAATATAGTGGGAAGAACACTGAACTTAAATCCATTGATGTCTTTTATAGATGAGGAAACTGAAACTTATTGAGGTTAACTGACTTTCCAAAGGACACACAGCTAGTCAGTAGCAGAACTAGGATACAAAGTCAGATCCTCTCACTCCCAAGTCCAGAGAATCAAGTATCCATCAGCTAGCATTATAGAATTGATGACTTATTTCTGGAAGAAATCTGAGAGATCATCTCATTGCAGAGTTGTGGAGTCATAGATTTAAAGCTGGAGAGGTAATCTAGCCCAGACTCCTTCCCCTACCTTATACAGGTGAGAAAACTGATGCCTAGACAAGTTAGTGGGTTGTTCAATGTCACAGTGGTCAAAATCTGAATTCAGCTCCTCTAACTCCATTGTTGTTGTTGTTGTTTTTTTTATATTGAACCATGATAGCTCCAAAGAGAACAAAGTCTTTGGGTTCATTAAAAATTATATACAATTTCCCAAGCATTATCCAACCCTCTCTCATCTATTAAATTCTGGACTCGGTTCCATTGCCCATTTGTAGTGCCCACAGAAGACATAAAAATCAGTGGACTGATTCAATTGGGCAGTTACTATCTACATCCACTTTTTTTTTGGAGGAAATCAGCGCTAAGTGACTTTATCCAGGGTCATACAGCTAGTAAGTACCTGAGGCAGGATTTAAACTCAGGTCCTCCTGTTTCCAGGGCTGGTACTCTATTCACTGTGCCATCTAGCTACTCCATCCACTTTTCTTGTGTAAATTGTTAACATGAACTCATTAGAGCAGAGGTTCTTAGCCTAGGAGTCTTTGAACTTGATTTTTATTTTTTAATATTTGGTAACTGTTTCAATATAATTGGCTTCTTTTGCAGTCTTATGCATTTCCTTTCACACATTTACAAACGTTACTCTCAGAAGGCATCCATTGGCTTCTTCACCAGACTTCAGGGGACCCATGACATACAAAAGGCCGAGTCTCTGTTTAGAATGTTGGGGGTCTTATCTAGGAGTTTCTCCAGTGTTCCTGCACTTGATGGAATTAACACAATGTCATCTCTGATCAGGAGCCACTGTAGGACCTCATCATCTGTAGGGGTATTTCTTCACTGAACGTCTTCTACCACAGTGTCAAACACATTTGGGGAGCTGTTCCACTCCACTTGCCTTGCCTTATTTAGTGCCACTTAACACTTCTTCACACAGCAGATAGGGGACTGAGATGTTTAGACTCAGAATACAGAGCATTTTCATCAGGACAGCCTAACTTAATTAGATTTGGCACCAAGCTGTCTGCACACTTGCTTTTGGCCTCTTCCTTTGTGGTAACTGCTTTGCCTCAGGTAAACTTCCAGAGGAAATTAGGATGGTACAGCTGATGAATTTTTCTTTGGGAATTTCCCAGTGTTTGTTTTGAAGAACTTATTTAAATAAGGTCGATGAAACTTGTACCTGCACACCATGGTTTCTCATCTTAATCTTTTCTTCTAATTTAGTGCTACCTTTGCTTTGTTCTAGTGGCTGGGACTAGTTGGCACTTAATAAATTCTTTTCTCTTTCTTTTTTTCTAGCAACTTAATGATCCAATTACACAATTGTTGATAGCTGATTTGGGAAGGACTTCCACATCTATAACACATCTGTAACAAGGTTTTTCTCCCCTTTATCCATATTATCAAACACGATTGATTTCTCTTTTGGGGGGAATGTTCAGCTCTCACCATGTCCAGCACTTTTCAACCATTTTGAGAAATGGAATGAAGTCTCAAATGCTCTCAAATGGACCTACGATCTCAATGATGTAGTTATTTCTTCCAATGCAATAGGTCACACTCAATTCCTTCCTGCCCATCCTGTGGGACTCATGGCTCTGTTCTCCCATAACTTCTCCACAAGTTCTCTAGAACTGTCAAAATAGAGGATCTTAGAGTTGAAAGAAACACAGTTTCAGAGGCTATTTATTACCTGTTCCCATCCTCAGCTGTATTGCAGAAAAGTGGGTGTGGGCTGGAAGGGCAGGGATGGAGCATTTTAAAGTTCTTAAGGGAAACATTCTCTCCAACAACATACTCACAATATATAGAAGCGTCATTTTTATATAGTAAATATGTTTTTGGCCTAGTACCTAGATAGATATATTGTTGGGGCTGGGTCAGGAAGCTGATATTGTTGAGTCATTTTCAATCCTGTACAACTCTTCATGACCCCATTTAGGGTTTTCTTGGCAAAGATAACTGGAGTAGTTTGCCAGTTCTTTCTTCAGCTCATTTTACAGATGAGGAAACTGAGGCAAACAGGGTTAAGTGACTTACCCAGAATCACACAGCTACTAAGTGTCTGAGGCCAGATTTGTACTCACAAAGCTGAGACTTCCTCATCCAGGCCTGGCTTTCTATCCACTGCACTGCTTAGATGCCCTGAAATCAGGAAGACCTGAGTTCACATGTGTCTGTCCTTGGACACTCTGGGGAAAGTCATTTAACTTTTGTTTGCTTCAGTTTCCTCAGCTGTGAAATGGGGATGGTAATAATAGCATTTATCTCTCAGAGTTTCTGTGAGAATCAAATGAGATAATATTTATAAAGACTGAGCACAGTGCTGGGAACACAGTAGGTGCTTAATAAATGCCCATTTCCTTCCTCTTTTACTTCTTATCCATCTTTCCCAACATGATTTTTATCTTCTTCTGTGCTTATTGCATTGAAGTCATAGAGTAATTAAAGATATATGTTGGCTTCATCTGGAGGATCTCATTGAGTTCTTCAGAAGGATTTCCAACTTTCTCACCACCAGCAACAGATGGTGGGGAGCAAGCTGTTCTTCATAAACTTCCTGGTGGTCTTTTGGACATTTCCTTAATGAGAAATGTCTGGCTGGATAAAATGGCACGTCCTCCACTTCCCCTCTTCTCATGCCCTTCTAAACCCTCTGCATTTTTAACTTCCAGACTTATAATTCAGCTGAAACTGTTCTCTGCAAAGTCACCAGTGATCTGTTCCTGGATACTGTCTCCTCTCTGTTTTTTTGTGATTCTTCTCCTCTCTTTTCTCTCCTCTCCTCTCCTCTCGTCTCCCCCCTCCCTTCCACTCTCTCTTGCTCTCTCTTTCTCTCACTTCCCCTCCCTTGCCTCCTGTCTTTCCTTCTCTCTCTGTCTCTCTCTGTATCTCTCTCTGTCTGTATCTCTCTCTCTGTATCTCTCTGTATCTCTCTCTCTGTATCTCTCTCTCTCTCTCTCTCTCTCTCTCTCTCTCTCTCTTTCCTTTTCAGTCTATATTCCTGGATCATTGTGCACCCAAGCCCACTCCCTCTTCTCTCTACATTCATCTCAATGGTTCCCATGGATTCAGCTGTCTCATCTATGTGAATGATACCCAGATCTACAGACAACCATGGTCTCCCATGGATTTCCAACTATCACATGGACATTTTGTCCTGGAGGTCACATTGGTCTCCTGAACTCAACATGTTCAAAACAGAACTCAAAAACCTTCGCCTCTTCCAACCTTCTTTGTTACTGTCAATGGCATTACCTTGTTTCCAGTCCCTAAGTTTGTAATTTCGCTGCCATCCCCAGCTCTCCCCCCACACTCATCCCATATATCCAATTAGTTCTAGATTTTCTGTATATCTCTTGTAAATATCTCCTCCTCCACTCCCACAGCAATCACCCCAATTCAAGCTTTCTCCATGTCTTGCTTGGACTATTACAATTGATTTCCAATTGCACTCCCTGCCTTAAGTCATTCCCCTCTCCATTCCAACTTCCACGCTACTGCCACCATGATTTTGCTAATGCTCAGATCTGATCATGTCATCTCCCTTCTCAATGAGTTTTAGTGGCTTCCTGTTACCTCAAGGATTAAACACAAAGTCCTCTATTTTGCATTTAATGCTTTTTACAACCTGGACGTTTTCAAATAATTTAACACATTACTCTCCCTCATGCCCTCCATACTGGCCAACTTGATGTTATAACTGAGGCACCATTTCTCCTCCCTGTGCTTTTTTATGACTTGTTTCTGGCATGTTTTCTCTCTCTCACAAACTCTGACTCTTTGATTACCCTGATTTCTTCAAGATCCTGCTTTAGTATTACCTCCTTCAGGAGGTCTAAGAATGTATTTCCTCTATCACTATTAGAAAATTTCAGAGTTGGAAGAAACTTCAGTCATCATCTATTCCAACCCATACCAGAAAAATAATCCACTTTGTGATATGCTAGACAAGTGTTCACCCTGTCATTGCTGAGAGCTGTCAAGTGAGGGGGAACCCACAATTTCTCAAGAATTTCCATTTTTGAATAGCATTAATCATCAGAAAGATTTTCCTTCTATGAAACCTAAATGTGCTCCAATGCAAGTCCCAAACATCGCTCCAATTTCTGCCCCTTGAGATAATCATAACAAATCTAATCCCACTTCCGTGTTACAATCCTTTAACTACTTGAAAAAAGAAATCATGTCTTTCCTCCTCTGCATCTTATCTTCTTCAAGCTAAATATATCCCATTCCATAGGACATGAACCATATTGTTTATGCCCTTCTGAATTACTTCTAGTTTATACCACATTACTGCCTAGCCACAAATAGGTCATCGTTCCGGGCTCATTGAGAGAGGATTTCTGGTTCCTACCTGTATTCCATTCATGCCCACAGGTGGCCCAGGGAAGCTCCATGGTGAAACAATTGAACAGGTAGAAAATAGCCCATGCTAGAATGATGATGTAGTATACATTTAAGTGGGCCTCAATCACTTGAGTTGCATAGCCAATGCCTGAAGAGGGAAGAGAAGAAACAGGCCTCAATCGTTCAGTCCTTTCACCCTTCTCAAGGCTCCCAGCCAGGGTTCTCAGTTTCATGCTTCTGATTTGATTCAATTTATATAATTTCAATTCTATTCAGTTCAATTCAATTAAACAAAAATGTATTAAGGGCCTACTTTAGGCAAGATACCATGCACAATTCCTACCCTTAAAAAGCTTAAGTTCTCTGGGGAAGTGGAGGAGTAGCTTTAACGTTACTCATACATCATACAGCACAGCCATATACACACAAACACACACGTATATATGTATACACATATAATATTAATTCATTTGAGACATTTTTAAGCACCCACTACGTGCCTGGCATCTTTAAATAGCAGGAAGGAATAGGAATACACAGTAAAAGCTACGGTTGAATGTCCTAAGAAATGGATCCATTAACAGAGCAGAGCTTTGGCTATAAAGATGATCCTTAGGTATGGGGGTAAGGTGTATGGGACAGGAAACAAAAATGCAAAGGATAACACTATCCACTATTAAGATGGCATTGTTTGGTATTCTTTTCTCCCAGGAAGAAAGGTTGTGAATATCTTTATTTTTTTATTAAATTGATTTGTTTATTTACTTTTAGTTTACAAGATTCAGTTCCATAATCCCTTGAGTTTCAAATTTTCTCCCCTCTCTCTCCCTTCCCCCTCGCCCACCATGGCGGCATGCAGTCAAGTATAGGATCTGCAAATACTTTCACCTTGGACATTAGTCTGGTTGTACAGAAGGGTTGTAACCGATGGAATGAACAATGGGAAAGAGGAAACAAAACCAAACATGGAAAAGAAAGAGAGCAGGTAGTTTGCTTCGATCTCCATTTAAACTCTGTTCTTTCTAGATCTTTCTCTGAATGTAGACATCTCCTTCCATCCTGAGTCTTTTAGAGGTGTCTTATAACCTTGTGTTGCTGAGAAGAGTCCAGTGAATATCTTTAGAATCAGGAAACATTCTATCTTATGTCCCACAGCATCTGTTTCTCTTGCCCAATCATTAGAGTATATAATAGCAGTAAAGGGAAATATGGACCTATGTTAAAGTACTAACAGTAGCCTTATTTTTTTTTGTTTTTTTGTTTTTTTTGTTTTTTTTTTT
>CM053583.1:379944497-379977620 GCA_028627135.1 Pseudochirops cupreus | reverse complement strand
AGTCCTTCTACCAATGTACATGGATACCCCTAGTTTTAGGTATTTGTCTAGAGTTCTTAGAAGTTAAGTGACTTGCTCAGGGTCACACAATCAGCATGTGTCAGGGAAAAGACTTGATCTCAGGTGTTCCTGGAACTTTCTAGATATTATATCACCCTGCCTCCAATATGGCATACAGCAGGCATTTAGTAAATGCTTATTGATTAAAGAAGCATGTAAAGAAGAGATAGGAAGGACAAATAAAAACTAAAATAAAAATGTGAAAGATAAGGCATAATAAGCTATAAGGAAGGGATTTACAAATGTAATGCCGTGTGATTTGGGGGGAAGGAAGAACTCTTCCAACTGGGAGAATCAAGGAAGGCTTTTTGGAGGAGATGGCATCATAACTGAGTCTTGAAGGATGAGCAGAATTTTAACAGGAGAAATTGGATTGTGACATAATGGGACTCAAGGAAAGGAGCTCATTCCAGACACAGACACAGGGAACAGAGCGAGCAAAAACAAATAGGAGACATAGTTGATTTTATTCCCAAAATAGATTATTTCTGGTTCCAATAACCACCTAATAATTAAGTTAAAATTGTAATTCTGAAGCTCTGGAGCTAGAAGGCACCTGAGAGATCTTGAGGAAACTAAAGACCCAAAAAGTGAATTGGCTTGTCCAAATTCACGCAATAAGTTACAGAACCAGGATTTGAACTCAGAGCCTCTGCCTTCAGATTCAATGCTACTTCCATCACCTCTCCAGAGTTCAATAAAATAATCATCTGACTCACAGTCATCACACTCAAGTAGCTATATCTCTTTAGTGTCACTTAAGTGCAGTGCTTTCTTTATTTTTTGTCTAGCTCTTCTCAGTGAGTGTAGGTCTCATAACCAGAAGGTTACAGGAACCTGGGGGTCAGGACTAGAACTAGAGATAGAGACAAAGGGGATGGTCAAAGATTTTTTTTTTTAACCTCCCTACACATGGTCCAATTTTGTTTAGGACTGACTTGCCTGATGTCCCTGGGCTACGTGCTGGGAGTGGGGAAGGGGCTGGCAGACTAACAAGAATTGGAATCATTAAATAATTAATACAAAATGAGGCCAGGATCGGACTCCCAGGGAGACAGACACTGAGCGAGACTTTCCAGCTAAGACCAGACTCAGCTTTCTCAAAGAAGGTTCCCCCAGCCCAGTGCTGATTGACATAATTTTGGGGAGGGGCTTGGCACTCTGAATGGGGCTCATGGAGCAAATGTGGAGGGAATTTGTTTCTTAGACAAACAGCCATTTGATGCTATTTCTCTGGCACAATTTGGAGTGTGGTGTGTTTTCCTTAAATGAAACGAAGACCTCAGAGTCAAGGTTGTATGGGGGGTAGAAAAGGGAGAATAAGCTGGTGGTCTTTTTTTTGGTCATATGACAAGAGGCACCTTCCTCCAAAGGGGCCCAACATTGGGCTAGGTATACCGGAGTTTTTTGTATACTAGTTGTTCAGAGGGTTATACATCCAGCATCTCCTTGCCCCTCACAGCCTGATATTTGAACCAAATGTCATCCTGGATCTTTGTGTCACTGGGCTTTTCCAAGGGGTCATAGGAGGTGGTGGTTATAGATAATCAGGGACTACTCCAGAGGCTGCCCTTCTGTCTCACAGTGCCTGACTCTCCGCAGGCGCAGAGTCCTCGCCATCTCAGACGGGATTGAGCACATCGGTAACCTCCGCTGGGAGCTGGCCCTCTGCCTCCTCGCCGCCTGGACCATTTGCTATTTCTGCATTTGGAAGGGGACCAAATCCACGGGGAAGGTAAGAGCCAGCACTTCAGGCACCCAATTGTTTGCAGGGGTCAAGTTGGAGTCATGTTCGTCCTCACCCCAGCAAGGTGTATGAGCGCCAAGAAAGACCTCCCTGCACGGTGGGAAGTAAAATATAAGAAGGCTCAATAGGTAGAAAGGAACACAGTTATGAGGCTTATAATACCTTTAAAACCCCATGAGTTGGGAACCTACACTTTCTCCTAACCAACAGGGGTATCACAAGGGCGAGAAAATATGAAGATGTCAGAGATGTTCGGGAGTGAAAGTGCAGAGTACAAAAATCAATCAATCAAAAAGTCGCGATCCCCTACTGTGTGCTTAGTAGATCAACTGTAAGGTCCTTGAGAGCAGGATCCTTTCCTTTATTTTTTCTTTGTATCCCCAGTACCTGACACAGTGGCTGCTGCACAGGTAAGCACAAAATAAATGCTTACTAATTGAATGATTGTTCTGCCCTAATGTATTGATCATCGTGTGTGTAGCACTGCACTGAGTGCTGTGGGAAATACACAGAAGTGTAAGAACCTATCCCTGCCTCAGGGAGCTTACGGCTGAGATGGGGAAAGAAGACAAAGCTTCACAAAGCAGCTAAAGAATGCACAAGGGCACATTGAGTCAGCTAAGGGAAGGGAAAAAGGTTTTATAAAGTTCCTACTATGTGCCAGGAACTATGTTAGTGCTTTACAAGGGTTGTAGTATATAAAACTCGAAGGAATCAGAGAGATTGCCTTTGTCATTTTATAGCAGTAAAACAGAAATTCAGACTTGCCCAAGATCACACACAAAAAAGATAGCGGTGCTGGAATTCAAACCCAACCCCACAGACTTAGAATTCAGTTTGTCTCTCTCTCTACCGCACTGTATGGAGTCTTTGTGGGCTGGAAGTTCATGGAGGAAGTGGACACTGCATGACCACTGGTCAGATAGGATTTTGATTCAAGTTTGCATTGGTCTAGGAACCTGCTAAGTTCCTTCTCTGCTCCTGAGATTCTGTGACTCTAAACTTTGAGGTGGACCTTGGAGGTTAGCTAGGGAGGACATACTGTGAAGGGTAAGTAACTGGATGATAGGTTCTGAGATAGGAAGAAAAGGGGAATATTGGAGAGAGAGTGTAACTACACAACCAATCTAGCCAGAGTTGAGGGAACGATGGTTGGCTAGGTGGTATGGGACCAGATTATGGGCGCCCTTACAAGCCAGATAAAGAATTTTAGACTAGATACAGTAGGAAATAAGAAGCTATTGAAGGTGTGTCAGAACATTAGGTCTCAGTGCTGTAACACTTGGGCATCTTAGGAATAACAGAATAAGCTCAGCTAAAATAACTCCTGCCCTCAGGAAGCTTACTGTCTACTGGGGGAAAACAAAAGGCAAAAAAAAAAAACTTAGACTGGAGGAGATGGGCAATGGCTCATACCACTTGTCTTCAAGTATTTGAAGATCTATCTTGTGGAACGGCGGATCAGATTTTTCTTGTTTCCTGAAAGTAGAGTTAAAAGCATGGGCAGAAGTTGCAATGAGATAGATTCAGTTTCAATGTAAAGAAAAGCTTCCAAGCAACTCCAGCTGCCCCCAAATAGAAGGGACTGTCTGGAGAAGCAGCAGCAGCAGTACCAGCAAGAGAACAGCAGCGCTAATGGCAGCAGCAGCAGCAGCACCAGTAAGAGCGGTATCAGCCACAGTAGGACTAGTAACAGCAGAAGCAGTAATGGTAGCAATAGTAATACTGAGTCATTCACATGCTCAGCCCAAAGAAAAAGAAGAAAGGAAAAACAGACTTCTGCCCTCAATTGAGTAGTTCCCTCCCCAAACCACTTTGCATTTGTCATATGTGGCAGCTAGCTGGCACAGTAGATAGATTCCAGGACTAGGACTCAGAAAGGTCCGAGTTCAAACCCTGTTCTCAGTCCTTTCCTAACTATGTGACCTTGGGCAAGTCACTTTATGTCTCTCAGTCTCAGTTTTCTCATCCGTAAAATGGGTAAAACAACATCCCCTGCTTCTTGTTGTTTTGAGGATGAAATGAGATAATCTATGTAAAGTGCTTTGCAAATCTTTAAGTTCTTTGTCCATATTAGCTATTGTTATATTCTGCATGTACTGATATCTACCCATGTTGTCTTCCCTTTTAGAATGTAAGCTTCTTGAGGGCAGGGACTGTTTCATTTTGGTCTGTGTAGTCTGGTGCCCAGCACAATACTAGCACATAGTAGGTGTTGACGGGATGGATTGATTGATCCACTGGAGGAGGGAGACAGAAATGTGTGTACCTTAAACTCCCAGTATAATTTTTCAGATGATGTGGAGAGAAATGTAAGAGCAGCCAATGTTCAAACTCTGCTTATTATACTTTCACTGATTTAAAGATGGTCCCTTTGCCTTCCCCCCTGTAACTCAAACCTGTCACCCACCCTTGAGATGATGCATTTAATGAAGCAAACCACAGCCCAACCTCCCTTCACCTTTTCCTGGAAGACTGATCTCTAAAAACTTTCTTCCCTTCCCTTCTTCCCCTTGGCCCCTCTTCAGATTTCCTACATTCCTCTAAAGTGCCAGAGTCCAGAAGTGGGTTCAGATTTTTATTCAAGAGTCTGTCCGGTACAGAAACAGATGGGGATATAGTAGCTTTGGGCTGAGCGTGTGAATGACTCTGACCAAAGCCCAGACACCTTCAGGCGGCCTAATTACCAAGAAATATGGGCCTCACTGGTGTGTAACATGAGGCTACAGGAGGCAGCGCCATGCCCAGTGACTTAGAAAAGGTGGAAGAATGGTTCCCTTGAAAAACTCAGGCTGCCTTTCAAGCACAGAAGATCCTAAGAACCTTCAGAAGGCCACAATCCAAAGGAGGTGGGTCTTCTTCCTCAAACCAAAGTGTCTCTGAAAGGCTTTTTGCCTTCAGAACTGTATAGGTGTGTAGTGTTTCAGCTGGAAAAGACCTTAGAGATTACCTAGGATAAGCCCTCATCACATCTCATCAGGAATACTGCAGTAGGCTTCTCATTGGATTTCTAGCCCCAAGTCTTACTATATCCCAATCCATCTTCCTTTCAGCTGCCAAAGAGATTTTCTAAAGTGCAAGTCTGCCAGGCCACTTACTCAGGAAACTTCAGCGGTTATTTATTACTTCTTGAGTCAAATATAAACCCCTGTGCTTGGCATCTAAAATTCTTCACAATCTGGCCCCTTTCTCTGTCTTTCCTTACAATTTGCTCCTTCCTCAAACTCTATCAAATACATTGGCTACTGCTGATCCTCACACCCAATTCATTTCCAGTGTCTCTGCTTTTGCAAGGACTCTCCCCCATACCTACAATATTTCTGACCCCTCACCTCTACCTCTTAGCTTTGCAGGCTTCCTTCAAGATGCAACTGTAATTCTACCTTCTGCATAAAGCCTTTCCAGGGACCTTCAATTGATAATTAATGCTTTTCCCTCAGAGATTTCTTTCCATTTAAAGTGTATATCTATATCTAGCTATAGGTATACATATATCATATATATAGATATATTATATATAAACATACAACACACATATATATGTGGGTATGTTTATATATAATAGATCTATATATATGATATACATATATATACATATACATACACACACACACATATATATGTATGTATGTACGTATTTATCTTGAATGTAACTAGTTATTTCCATGTTCTCTTCCTCATTAGAATGTGAGTTCTTTTAAAGCATATGCTGGTTTTGCCTGTATTTGTATACCAAGAATTTAGCACAATGCCTGGCACATAGTAAATTTTTAAATGTTCGTTGACTAACTGACCTAAACCAAATACTTTTAATGCCTGAATGAGGAAGAACCAAGGCCAAGGGAAGGGAAAGGATTTGTCCAAGATCCCATGGCTAATGTCAAAGGCAGAACTTAAGGCTAGTTTTGCTGGGTCCCAACATGGTGCTTTGGGTGAGAGTGCATTCTGCTCATGGTCCCAGTGGGAGAAAGTCAGGAGAAACATAGACCACTGTGTTTCATGGAACTGAACCCCTTCTGCCTTAATTAGCCTCCCCTTGCATCTGAAGCAGCCTGCATTTGGGAGAGGAGATTGCTGGACTCCGTGCTCATCCATAACTCCTCAATGTGATGGCTGTGAAGCTGTTCTATTGGACCCTTGCCAATTCTAAAGCGAGGAAAGGTCTGCAAGTATTATTTCTGGAGAATTATCCCTCTACTTGACCTGCCAGGTCTATTGGATAGTGATAGAAGTTTTAAAAGATGGACATCATCTCTACTGCCAAAATCCCTGGTCCTTTTTGGAGGGTCCTGAGAAGTGCTGGACTCTCTAAGATCATGTGTGTTAGGACTTCAAGGGACCTTAGGAGTCATCTAGTCAATCAAATAAGTAATAAACATTCATTAATCATTTACTGCCAGGCAGTATTCTAGGCTCTGGAGTTACCAAGCCAAAGAAAAATCTGGTTCTATCCTCAAGGAATTTGTATTCTACTGGGGAAAATAAATATACATATTCAGACAGTGCAGATGAGGAGACTGAGCCCAAAGAGGTAGGGAAGGGAACAACCTCAAATATTTCCATCATGGCGTTTGAAGTTCTACCATTAGAGTTGCATTTCTTTACATTTTAATAGGTGAAAAATGCAAATATCCCTTAGTATGAATTAGCTTAGCCACATCGCAGATTTAGTTAGAAGGGACCTTAATAGTTGCCTATAGGTTAAGCCCCTTATTTTATATATGGGTGACTGGGGACCAAATTGGTTAAGTGATGAAAGGTGGAGTACATTGTTCTAGGTCACTGAGACCAAAACTAAGACCCATATAGTTGGTGATGTAATACTGTAGAAGGAATGATAGATTGAGTCAAGGGTTCATATTCCAGTTCTGCCTCTTACTACCTGTATGACTTGGGACAGGTCACCCCACCTACTATTGCTTACTTACCCTCAATAGTCCTCAATTACCCATCTGTAACATGAGGAGCTTGACCTTTAAGGTCCCTTCCAACCTTAAGCCCATGTCATGACTTATCTAATTTGTGCTAAGGTATTTTTTGCATGTAATAGAAAACTTCCAGGAAATGACATGCCTTAACTCAAAAGAATATATCTAAGATAGTAGGACTATGACAGAGAGCAGATGAGGTGTTTGAGGATTGAGGATCATTTCTATAGGATCTCCAAAGTCCCACCATTTATAAGTTAAGGTGGTCCTGGCACCCAAGAGTAAGGAAGGCATTTCAGCAGCCCTGGTGGGCAGCAAAGTAAGGTATATAGGAAGAGACAATCTGATTGCAGTGGTTCTCAACCTGTGGGTCGTGACCCCTTTGGGGGTCCAACGGGGTCGCCTAAGACCATTGGAAAACACATATTTCCAATGGTCTTAGGAACCGAGACACCGCTCCTCTATCTGTCTCCAGAGGGGTCTGCCCACATGCAGATATGCCCATGTACAAATATTAAAGGGTTGTGGCATTAGGAAGGTTGAGAACCACTGTGATAGAGTATTATGTCTCTTCATCTCATTCTAGGGAACCATTCTTTCACCTTCTCCACATCACTGGATATGCATGGCCTTGCTCCCAGCAAAGTTGGTGAGGGCTCATCCATATTTCTTGAAATTTTGGTCCAGCTTCTATAATAAAACTAGCTCACCTTCTATAGTGTTTAAGGTACATAGGGCCCTTTGTAACCAACAATCCTTGCTTGGGGTGGTGGTGGGGGCAGTGTCATTGCCTCTATTCTTCAGTGAAAGAAACTGAGGCTTTGGGAAGGAACCATGACTCAGACTTTATGATTCTATCTCTGTTTAACAGAAAGTCTCTTCCTTGGGGGAAATGGCCTAAATGATGTCCAGATGGGCACCCAACAGAAATTAGTGACCACATTGCCAGGGAAACTGAAGAAGGCCTGTTTAGGTACAATCCTGAATTGTGCTCCTCCACGCCCCCTTCTTCAACTCATTCCTTTTCTTTTTTCTCTTCCTTTCCTGGTTCCTTCCTCCTTGTCCTCCTGTCCTTCCCTCTTCATTCAATCTGAGGGATTTACAGATTTCTCCCACCTCTGACCTCCTTTCCCCATTTCCTGTTTTCTAGGAGGAAAGGATGCTCTTCAGATAATTGTAACAATACTACCCACTCACCCCTGTGCCTCTTTAAAGAAAGGTAAAGGATAAGTTCTGACTCTGTACCTCACCCCTTCTCTAGTGCTCTGCATCCATTCTTTTATGAAGCTCTGGGACATCAGAACCCCAACCTAACAGTTACAAGCAACTCTTAATAGATGTTCTTTCATTGCTTAATTAGTCAGAAATTTCAGTAATCTGAAGGGCCTTGGATATGCCTAGATTTCCTCAAGCTAGAGCTGGACTTAGACTCTCAGCTTTCTTAGCCTCCCATCTGAGCAGGCAATAAGGTTTTTTTCTAGCTAAACCAGGAATTCTTAACCTTTTTTTGTGTCTCAGAACCCTTTGACAAACTGGTGAAGGCTATAGACCCCTAATCAGAATAATGTTTTTAAATGACTGAAAGAATTGCTAGATTTCAACTAGAGATGAATGAAATAGTGATGTAATTTTCTCATCCAAGTTCATAGACAGTCCCCCAGAAAATCTATCCACAAATCCAGTTTAAGAATCCCTGGGTAAAAGGGAATTGGGGGCAGGGAAAGGTGAAAATGGGGAGGGGGCAAGACTTCTCCCACCCAGGCCTGCCCCTTCCCCTAGTTGCTACACTCATGTGTACCCAATGTGGGGAAGAAAACTGTTTATCAAACTGTCCCTTGTGTTCCACCCTGAAACATCAAGTTCGGAAAAAGCCAGTCCATACCTTTGGCCTCTTGCTCAATGGCTCCCTTCTCCCTCCCTTCCTTTTGGGGCGGACCCCAGCTTGCGGCCAGTGGAGACTCTGGAGTCCCCCACAGAAAATTTATTCTTCAATAGCTGCCCATAAAGCCCCTAATGGATTCAATGAGGCATAAAGAGGGAGTAATGGGGCAGCCCCAAAGAGAAAGGGAGAGATGTGTGAAAAGGAGGGGGAAAGGGCCCAGGGAAAGGAACTAGGCGGCAATGCTTCTCGCTCCTCAAGTATCTTTTGTTGTAGCTTGAAGTAAGAGGAAAGAATGGCCCTTCATGGTGAGACTTTAGCATTTGGTCCAAGATTGATCTCTGTATTCAAAGGAGGAAAGTAGAGCGTTCATGAGATGCATGCAGAGTCTCTGCTCCCCAAGCCTTCTGTGTGAGGCTGGAGAGTGGGGAAGGGAAAGATCCCCCCCCCCTTCCCGGGGCAGGCTGAGCATTCCAGGCCATCTCTAAGCTGTTGGCTGAGGGGGTCTTTGTGTTGCTGTGGGGAGGGCTTTTCAGAGAATCGTGGTTTGGTGGGGGGAGAGGATAGCGGTAAATTGTAACATTAAATCAAAAGAATTTAGTGTCTAATTCAGTCCTTTCTTTGGCCTTGAATGACAGAGGTTCACTTTTAGCAGGAACCCTGGCAGCGTCTGGTGAGTTAGGAAGAAGGGGAAGCTTCATGCCTCTGTAATACCGGCTTTAGAAAAGCACAATGCCACCCTGAAGTCAGAGTGACTGGCAAGAGGAGGGGAAGGAGGAGGGATTGCCTTCTGAAAAGTCCTGTAAGGAGATTTGGCTCAGGCTGGGTGAGTGGAGATGTGGCCTAGTGGGAGCCTGGTATGTCCCAGAGAGGGTGAGGACTTCTGAATGGAGAATTGCTGAGCTGGAGGAGATCTTAGAGACCCCACCTTTTGTCACTTTACAAAAAAAGGAAACTGAGGCACTGAGGCTCCAAATGGTGAAGAGACTTAACCAGGGTCACACAGTTAACTAGTCAAGCAGCTGGGAGTAGAAGTTGAGTTACCTGAGTCTTAGTGAAGAGATATATGCATGTATGTAAAGAGGGGAGGAGGGAATGGAGAGAGAGAGAGAAAGAGAGAGAGATTCAGAAACAGACAGCAGAAATGGTGGATAGAGACACAGAGACAGTGACAAATACAGAACTTACATTCTACTGGGGGAGGGCACATGTTCATAGATAAGTAAATATATAAAACATTTACATGAATTCATAGAGATTGGGGTGGGGAGTGTACTAACAACTGTGGGAATAAAGAAAAGCCTTCTAACTGAGGGAACCTCTCAACTAAGCCATGAAGTGACCTAGAGATTCCAAAGGCAGAAGTAGAAGGGAGCATTCTAGGCATGGGGAGGGGAGCAGGCAAAGGAGGCACACAGTACACGGGGCTGGTTGAACTTAGGCATCCAGTATACATGGAGAGAGAGTGATGTACAATCTGCCTAGAAAGAGGGGCTGGCATCCAATCATGAATTTCTTTAAATGCAAAACATAGGAGTTTGTATTTGAACTTCAAAGCAATGGGGAGCTACCAAAAGTTTTTGAACTAAGGAGTGACATGGCCAGACCTACACTTTAGAAAGACCAACTGAGCAGCCACGTGGAGGGTAAATTGCAGAAGGGAGAGAGGCAGAATGCAGAAAGGCCAATTATGGCATTATTGTTGTGGTCCAGATGTGGAGTGGGGGGGGGCCTGGAGCAGGCTGGTTGTAGCATGAATAGAGAGGAGAAGAATGCAAGAGATGGCAAGGCAGTGGAATTGATGAGATACAGCAAATGATCGGGTATGGGAGATGAATGTCAGGGAAGATCTAAGAATGTCTGCTAGATTGTGAATCTCAAGGACTGGAAGGATGATCGTGTACTCAACAGAGACAGGGAATTTAGGAGAAGGGATGAGTTTAGGGAGAAAGATCATGAGTTCAGTTTCATGTTGAGTTTGAGCTGCCTATGGAACATCCCATGGAAAGAGTCAAATAGATAGTTGAAGGCTCAAGACTAGAATTCAGGAGATAGATGAAGGCTGGTTATATAGAATTAAAATTCCCCTACAGAGTGATCATATGATCATAGTTCCACAGCTAGAAAAGACATTAGAGAACACATAGAGCTTCTTCATCTTTGATGTGTCATAGACCCTTTTGGCAGCCTCATGAAAACTAGGGACCCCTTAATAGAATCATGTTTTTAAATGCACAAAATAAAATACATTGGGTTACAAAGGAAACCAATGATATTGAGACATAGTTATCAAAATATTTTAAATTAGTTTATAGACTCTATGTTAAGAACCCCCAATAATCCAGCACCCTCATTTTACAGATGGGGAAACTGAGCTTCAGAGAGGTTGTGTCATGACCAAGGTCATACAGGTAATAAATGTCAGAGAGATTTTGAATCCAAAACCTTTATTTTTTTTTTTACTATACTATGCTTTATTTCAATTGCAATATTATTTATTAAACATTGATTGCATTGGGGGAAAATAAAAGAATTCTAATCTAAAATGTAGACCCTGCTTTCAGAAAACTGACAATCTTCCTGGTGACATATGTGTGTGTGTATATACATACATATACATATACTCATACCTATACACACATATGTATATATTGCAATGCATTTAGTACATTGTGTAAATATATGCACCTGCATGTCATGCACATGCATGTATGTTAATAAATACATTATATGTATTATCATACATGCATGTGTGGCATAAATAAATGTCTATACACATATATACATATAGAACCATCAAAGGTGAGTGACTGAGTATGCGACCCAGACAGTGAGTTGTCAGAGGAAAAAAAGACCAAGGTGGGCTGGAATAGGGTTTGTGAGTGAAGTAGGCATTGCCAGATGGGTAGATTTAGAAAGGTTGTAAATGGGCATTCCAGAGCACAAGCTCAGTAACAACAAGACTCTGAGGTAGAAAGCACACTGCATGTATGTGGGACAATGAAGAGACTAGCCTCTGTGGTCCATGTAAGGAAAGAAGTGAGAAATGAGGTAGGACACATTGGATGAAGTCTCTGAAGATGATTCTCCATTCCTCATATCTCACTTGAGCTCCAGTGTTGATTTTCCATTTTGAACACTGAATTCATTTTGGAAAATCTGGGTTAATATCCTGGTTCTACCGCAAACTAGCCATATGACCTTTAGCAAATCTCCTTTATTTTTCTGACCCTTCATTTCTTCATATATAAAAATGATGATTATATCTGTAGAATTATTGTGATAAAAGGGCTTTGTAAGCAATAGTGTATTATATAAACATGAATCATTATTTTAGTTTAATATATCAAAGATTTGGGCTTTAATTGTTTTGGGGTATTCTTTTGCCCAAAAAATCACTCACGATATTATTGTGAACTAAATGGAGAGAGGTGGGCTACATAATGGCACAGTTTGGTGAATCCAAATTTGGTTTCAGGATTGGACATAAGAGGTTAATGGAACTGGGATTAGCCTAGTGTGAAATCTCTCCTATAGGGCCATGAAGAGCCGCTGTCATTCAAGATTTTTGTCACTGGCATGGAAACTATAGAACGAAATGACCAAAATTGCAAATGACATCAATCCTAGAGGAATACCCAGCTTTGAAATACAGAATTGAGTGTGATAAAGCTCTCAAGCAGCAAAAACAAAGTTAATAAGATAAAATGTAAAATGGATAAATGTAAAGTCTTAAACTTTGGTTTAAACAATCAACTACCAAAGTAAAGGGTAGGGACTCTTTTGAATGGACTCCTACTGTTTCATCCCATGTTTACTAGGGCTCAGAGGCTAGTCAGAGCTGCTGTACCTGCTGCCATACATGAAAAAAATCACTCAGCTACCCACCTTCCAGAAAGAAAGGAGAAAAAAATAGATACTTGAGAAGAGTTGCACTTCAAAACTGCTACAAGGATCAAGAGTCTAAGAAGAATTTTTGTCAAAGTCAACAAATTGAAACCTGAAATTTGTAGTTAGTGATTAAAAATATGGACAAACTACTTTGACTTAGAGGAGGTATGCCTGGGCTTGGTCTGGGAGAACCCACAGTTGATCCAAAAAGTAGATACAGCGGAACACATTTATATCTCTTCTTTGACACTACTGAACATTTGAAACATGGTTGTGCTGGAGTTGCAGTGGGAGTTATGAATTTGCTGCTTAGAGAATTTATTGATGATTATGCCATCACAGTGATTGATATGTCTGCTACACCACAGTCAGGAACAGGTGTCAGTGTTGAGGCAGTAGATCCAATATTCCAAGCCAAAATGAAGCAGATGGGAAGCCTGAGATGTTTTTTGGTTGGTGTCACAGTCACACTGGCTTTGGCCATTGCCTTTGTCATGTGGATATCAGTACTTAGCAGAGCTTTGAAGCCCTGTCAGAAAGAGCCATAGCAGTCATAATGGATCCCATTCAGAATGTCAAAGGAAAGGTTGTTATTAATGCTTTCAGAATGATCAGTGCTAATCTGATGTCCTTGGGATATGAATCCAGTCATTTGTCTGGATTTGGGTCACTTAAACAAGTCATCTATTCAGGCTTTAATTCATGAACTAAACAAATATTTTTATTCCATATTGATGATACAAAGAATCAGCTACCATCTTCCCATTCACCCAAGTTCAGAATTCTAAAATCATCGCTGACTGTTCCCTCTCTCTCAGTTCCCAAATCAATCAGTTGTCGAGTTCAATCATTTATAACTCTTCCATCTGTCCCTTCTTTCTCCTATACAGCTGCCATCCTAATACAGATTCTCATCACCTCTGACTGGGATGATTGGAATAGGTTTCTAATTAGTCTAACTGCTTTCAGGCTCCCCCTTTTCCCATCTATCTTCCAGTATCACAGACATTGAGTTTGGAAAGGGACCTCAGGAGACATCCAATCCAACTGGTGCTTGTACAAGAATTCTTCTACTATATATGCTCAGGTAGTCAGTCATCTAACTTGTGCCTGAAGACCTCTAGTAAGGAAAAATAAACCACATACCATTCAATTCATTTCTGTCAAATTAGTCTCCTTTCATTCCCTCCCTCTTCCAATGCACCTTTGACTAAAACAATCTTCCTAAAGTACAGGTCTTACCATGCTACTCCCATGCTTAAAGACTTTTGATGGCTCCCTCTTGTCTGTAGGATGACAAATGCAAACTCTTCAGCCTGGTATTTACAACTCCCCATAGTAAAATTCCAAATTTAGCTCCTCTTTCCTGCCTTCCAGCCCATCTCCATCCCTTTATATAGGCTATGCTCATGTCTAGAATATGAATATATTCCTCCATATCTTTGCTTCTGAATCCTTATCTTTCTTACCTCTAGTTTTTGGCTTTGTTTTGTGTTTTTCATTGCTCAGTATGTTACTCCCTACATAGAATACCTTCCTTACTTTTCTCCATCCCACCAATCCTTCAAGTCCTTGGGAAATTCCCACTGTCACTATATAACTTGTCATGACTATTTCAGTCCATGCTGATTCTTCTCTGAATTCTTCCATTTACTCTTAGCTCTTTACTACCCAGTGCCCAGCTCTTCTCTCATTGCTTCATGCATCAACCTTGTCTTGCCAGATAAACTAGAAACCATTTTTAAAGCAGAGGTCCCTATAGCTGACACTTCTGAAATTCCAAGGTTCCTAGGATGATGATGATGATAAGAAGAAGATTTTAGAGGTTTAAGTTTTTCAAAGCACTTTCCTTAAAATAAACCCATCAGGTCAGTACTGTATGTATCATTATCACCAATTTTTACAAATGAGACTTGGAGGGGTTAAGTGACTTAAACACAGCCATGGAGCTAATAAAATACCAGAGAAAGTATTTTAAGTCAGGTATTCGGATTTCCAAGTCTAGCACTATCTATTTCATGCTATAGACAGTAAAGGGTTGGGGACCATTCATTTTCTCCCTCCATGTTGTTTGTACTGTCATAGATATCTGCTTCATTGAACAGCTCCATCGTTCACTCTGACTTCACTGCATACCCTCCTACTCCCATCTGGCCTGTAGTGAGTAAGGATCCCTTTTGGAGTACTATGGAAATATTAAGCCAGAAAATAATTCATTCTAAATCATAATTATAATTGGAAGTCACATACCAAATCTTGCTGAGTTCCATGACTGTGTGTGTCGTGATCCACCTCATGCAAAAAAAAACAAGCATTATGTGATGAGACTGATGAAAATCCAGAGAGAAGATCTCTGGCTGGATATTATAGGAAAGTGTCCTGCATATAGTTGGTGCTTAATAAGTGTTTATTAAATGAACAAAATGAAAAAGCAGGCTTATAAACCTGGCTCTGGAGCTTACTTAGCTTTGAGAGCCTGAGAAACTCATTTGATTCCTCTGAGTCTTGGTTTGCTTATATAGCAAATGGGAATAAAAATACTTAGATGGCTTGCCTAGTGGGGTGCTCTTAGGAAAGTACTTTGTAAGCCTTAAATTGCTGTTGAGGTAGGAATTCATATTTCCCAATTTCTGTTGCCTTTTATCAGCCGCAGCCATCACCACCTCTTAATTAAAAGGAGGAGAAGGTTTTTTAGCTCAAGAAAATCTGTTTACTGACCTGAATTCAGAAAGAGGGAAATAGAAATCCTTCCTGAGTCTGAAACTCTGTCCAAATATCTCAGAACTACGACCTTTATCAAGTCAATTGCTGAACTGTTGATAAGATCAGAAATGATTAATTCCATCAGGCCCTGAGGCCATAAAAATAACCAGCCTGTAAACTGGACATATTGAAAGCTCACTAATCCCTAGGCTACTGGGCTAGCTGGACCAAGGGTCTTCTTTTTTTTGAGGGGGAAGGTAGGGCAATTGGAGTTAAGTGACTTGCCCAAGGTCACATGGCTAGTTTTTTGTGTTAAGTTTCTGAAGCTGGATTTGAACTCAGGTCCTCCTGACTTTAGGGCCAGTGCTCTATTCACTGTACCACCTAGCCCCCCGCCAAGGGTCTTTTATGAGAGGCCTAGGTTTCCATAAAAATAATAGCTGACATTCCAGTATTTAAGGTTTTCAAAGAACTTTCTTCACAAAAAGTCAGTGAGCTGAGTATTAGGCATTCGTATTATCATTCTTTGGACGAAGAAATTGAGACTGAGGGGTGTCTAGCTGGCACAGTGAACAGAGCACCGGCCCTGGAGTCAGGAGGACCCAAGTTCAAATCTGGCCTCAGACACTTAACACAAAAACTAGCCATGCGACCTCAGGCAAGTCATTTAACCCGCAACTGCCCTCCAAAAAGCAAAACAAAAACAAAAGAAATTGGGACTGAATGTGTTGACTCCAATTCCAGTGTTCTGCCTCATGCTGCCTTATGTCACCTTAACACCTTACCTTTGGTTAAGATGTTACAGTTTATTATGGGGAGCTTTCATACCCTTTTTTCCATTTATAGATGAGAAAACTGAGTCCCTGAGAGCGACTTACATAAATCATCCAGTAAGGGCAGGACATAACTAAACCTAGACACAAAGTCCCCTGATTCCCTAGTTGAGGGATATTTCCGTTCTTACCATACATCTCCTTGTTGGGATGGTTAAGATGATCCCACTGGGCCATCATAATTACCCTGCATCCTCTTTTAAAGCAGCACCATGACTTGTGTCCCAAATCAATGCCCACATCACTAGTTAGAAGCCCCAGCTGACTCCCAAACCTTGGGTGGCTGGCTTGGAGAACAGGTTCAGCTGCTGTAATGAATGGAACCCATCAGGGCAGCAAATAGAATAATAAAATTTATGCAAAACCCTTTGCAAATCTTAAGGTGCTATATTTATGAATGGTACCTATTACTGTTACTGTTATTAACAAAAATGATATTCGTAAAGCACCTCCAGGTCGATAAAGCACTCTGAACACATTAACTCATTTGATCCTCAAACAGTGATGTGAAGTGGGTGCTGTCATTATTCCTATTTCACAACTTAAGGAACTGAAATTTCATTCTCAATGAAGCCCAGTGACAAGATACCTGTAAAGTCTTATAGAAATTGCCAAGATCACTAATGGGCTTTTTGTAACAGACCAGTGATTTCACTGATACACAGGGCATCTGCTCTGTGCCTTACCTTCTCAAGAGTTGCCAGGGACACATAAGGAGAGACTAAGTGACTTGCCAGGGGTCGAGTGGCCAGAATATGTGAGAGCCAGGCCTTGTCCCCAGGTCCTCCTGACTCTCTAGCCACTACTCTAGGCTGCCTCATACTGCAATTACTACCATTGTTACCATTTTAATTTTGTTATTGTTCAGTCATTTCAGTTCGTGTTTGACTCTCCCTGACCCCATTTGGTGTTTTCTTGACAGAGATACTGGAGTGGTTTGCCATTTCCTTTGCCAGCTCATTTTAAAGATGAGGAAACTGAGGCAAACAGGGTTAAGTGACTTACTCAGGGTCACACAGCTAGTAAGTATCTGAGGCCAGATTTAAAGGCACAGGCCCAGCACTCTCTCCCCTGTGCCATATAGCTGCCATCATTTTTATTTAGAGTCATTTAATTATAGCTTACCCCTGGTTTCTTGTGGCCTTGGAGATGGCCAAAGACCAGTCCTCATCTCTGGAGCCTCATGGCTTCTCACAGCACAGGTTACTACACTGGCTATAATGGTGGCTTCGGCAGTGTGCAAAGGCCCACCATAGCCATGGAAACACTCTGTGTGTACCCAGAGACATCAGTCTGTTGGCAGTTGGATACCTGCTGGCTGTGCTTATGCCTGAGCATGTGATCATGTGATGGAACAGAGCATGCTGACCTGTTCTGTGAGTTTCCATCTTTGACAAAGAGTGTATGGGGCAACTGGGGGGCAGCCAAGGTGCTCTACTATGGGATATGGCCCATTTCCTAAAGGACCTTATCTTCTAGTTAAGAAAAACATAGTGTGCATGGATCTCATGGCCTTATCTGCATGCCTGTGTTATCTTCCATACTGGATTGTGAGGGCCTTGAGAAGGACAGAGATCAGTAATTGTGAATCCTTGCATATCATCTAGTGGTACAAAGCACACCCCACACATAGAAGGCAATTCCAAGTGTTTTTTGAATGAGTGACCAAATGATTTGAAAAGTAACTACTCTCCAGGGCAGGGTATGGTAGGTGTCAAATGAACAACAGAGATGAGCATAGCTGATATTTATGGACCTAAGGATTCAAAGCATTTGATAGACTTTAACTCATTTGAGCCTCACTATAGCCCAGTGAAGTGAGTACTAAAAATTATTATCATCCCCATTATACAGAAGAGAATGGTAAGGGCAAGGGAAGCCAAGTAAGTTGCCCATGATCCAATAACTAGTAATCATGGGAGGCAGAATTTGAATCCTGATTGCTCCTGACTCCACATACAGCCTGTCACACTCTGCTACAGTGCCAAGCTAATGGGTCTGGCAATAAGGGCTAAGGAGTTAGTTCCTTATAGTAGGACAGGTCAGGAAAGGTTTTGAGAAGGAGATAGAACTTAAATTAAAATGGGTAGAATGTAAAGAGTTGAAGAGGAAGGACCAGGGCTTTTCTATGTGAAGCTAAATAATTTGGAAAGGGGAAGACATGGAACTGAATACTGTCAGGTCAGACTGAGATGGATAATTATGCTGACACCTGAAGGATATGTCAAGATCTGGCTGAACAATGGATGAAGGGAGCCCAGGAGTAGTTTGAAGGTGGAAATGGTGAGGAGAGAGAGAGTAGACAGAAGAGGGGGCAAAGCAAAGAAGAAGAGAGAGAGGAACAAAGCAAGGAAGAGGAGAGGAGAGGAGAGGAGACTGGGAGGAGCACAGAAGAGAATAAAACCAAGATAGGAAAGGAAAGAGGAATGTAGGAGAGGAAAAAGAGGGAGAGGGAGAGAAGAGAAAGAGATGAGAAGAGAGAAAGAGAGAAAGAGTCAAGGGAGATAGACACAGACAGACAGAAGCAGAGAGAGACAGAGAGATTTTTAGAAGCTGAGTGCCAGTTGAAAAGGTAGCTTCCCTTCAGTCATTTCAGGTGTGTCCAACTGAGAGTTACTCCAACTTTGATAGCTTAGAAACCCAGAAGAACTAGGTTTGGAAAGTCAGTCTGTCTGATTGTAGGAAAGAATCAGAAAGAAAACTTCCTTCCTCCATAGCCCAGAGAGTTTAGGTCAAGCTCTGACATGAGCCAAAGTTAGAAGCAAAGTGAAATTAAGAGTATTATTTTGCATTCTCAGACTGAGAATGATCTGGATTTCACCTGTATACTGGACTGTTTGAGAAATTCAACAGTACCATGAATTGTGGAAGCAGATGCGCTATAGAATAAAGTAGGGACCATAGACTGGGACTCCTAAAGCTAATGGCTTCATCTCTAATTTGAACCACTCATACTTGCCTTATGAAGTAACTTCTCTCCATGTCCACAGAAATAAATTAGGCAAATGAGCTAATGTGAGGGGCCGAGAGAGAGGGAGAAAAGAATGATCTGGGTTTGACTGACTGGATAGAAGCAATTGGAATTGAAGGAAGAGGAATTTTTCAGCCAAACAGGACAAATCTGGGTTCTGTAACTATTCTGTTTACCTACAATTATGTACTTGTGTAACCTTGCAGGAGGTAGCTATCCCTCCCCCCTCTATCCTTCCAAAACTCTTTTTCTTAGGTCACTCTAAGCCTCACCTCCATCCCAAACTAGAAGATATTTCCTTGGCCAAGAGATGACCAAAAACTCAAAATCCCATTAATCCATGAGAGTCAAGCCCTTTCTCCTTACTGCAGAAGAGGAGAATCATGTCTCTCTCCTTTTCACTCCTACCCCATACTTCAGGAAGGCTTGTTGTACCTGGATATAGTGTTTGCTATTATTAAATTTCGTATTTTTAATATTATGTAGTGGTTATTTAGAGAGGGTTGTTGAGGAGAGTATTTGAAGGGTTGGACCCAGAACAAGAGGTCTTCAAGTGTCTTTTTGGTGATAAGTGATTCCTGAGCTGGAATCCTCAAGATATGTCCTTGAGATTGGAACCTGGGCAGGTGCTGCTTCTCCTTAACTGGTGGTAGCAAAGGCAGGAATCTAACATGCCATCACACAGAGAGTTTTCATTTTGTTTTTTGACAGAAACAAGTGACCCTTTATTTGTGCTCTCAGATTACTTTATAAAAGAGGAGGGGAAAATCTCATTCACACTTTTTCTTGCATTTGGGGGTGAAAATTTCCTTTAATCCTTGGGGCAGGGTCTGAGAGAGAGAATAAATTACATCCATGGCATACAATCTAAATCCAGGCAGAATCGTGCTATAGTGGAAAACTCTCTGGCTCTGGCGTCAGAGTAGCTGGGTTTGAATCCCACCACTGAAGCTTACTTACCACCTCTGTGATCTCAGGCAAATTGCTTAACCTCCCTGGATCTCAATTTCCTCATCTGTTAATTGAGATGAGTTGAACTAAATGGCCTCTGAGGTCCCTTTTAGATTTAAGTCCATAATCCTATAAATCCAAGGTCCTTTGATCCTAACTACTTTCCCTCACATAGAATATCAGCTCTCAGACACAGAACTCTACCTTGAGTATTTCCATTTCAGTGAGTTTGCTCAAAGGAGGAAAAAAAAAAACACTCTGTGATGCCTCATTTATCTACCAGCATTTGTAGTAAGAAACTGAGAAAAAACCTTTCATGGGGATTTATGGCTTGGCAGTTCCCAGAGTTTCCATGGAGACATCAATCTCATATTCCAAAGAGATGATTGTTTCAGAGCATCATCAAGAAAGATTATCAGTCATGATTTGAAACCCATAAATGTGAGCCCAGCACACTGGGATGGAAGATACACATCGACGACCATCAAGCTGATTATTGCTCCTTAGATGTTTCTATTTTTAGCCACCTTAATGAGAGAGCTCAGCAAAAATCAATAGGCTTCGATGTGCAAACAAAGACCAGTCCAGTCACTGAAATCAAATGCAATGTCACATCAACCATTTTTCAACATAACAAGTGAGACTATAATGTTTAGGATCTAGTCAAAGACGTGGATGGATACACTTTAATTATTTTGCTTTGCAGGTTGAAGTGACATTAAAGTTAGCCAGCTAAATTCTCAGTACTTCCCTCTATCTATCCCACAGTGTTTTCATTAAGAATATCTTTGGTCCAGTGAACACAGAAGTCTTTCCAAAATTAAGGTCCCAGTAGTCATATATAAACAATTAAAGTATACTCTGCCTTAAAATAGGAATGAACAAAAATCCTTCCGTAGATCCTGTTAGCCCTGTGACTGGCACTTGAACTCAGGAATATGTGGGTTCAAATCCTGCACCCAACATGCTTCATGATCATGGGCAATCACATAGTATCAAATGAGGCTCGATCTTCTCATCTATAAAATAGATAGCGATGCCTGTAGGCATGCATGGAACAATAGGTAGAATTGGATTCCAAGTCAAGAAGAATTATGTTCAAATCCTGCTTCTAACACTCATTAGCGATGTAACCCTGGATAAGTGTAACTTCTCAATGCTCTACACAGCTTTCTAAGACTACAAGTTGCTACAAATGTGACAACCTGAACTGGTATAAAGAGTTTCCTCACCTGGGAGTTCCTTATGGCCATAAACTCTCGGACTCAGTCTCTATCTTACCCTATCCATAAATCTGTAGTACCTACTCAGGAGGTTGTTGCAAGGACCAACACATGGAAATTCTTGTTCTTGTTTATAGAAACATCATGATCTAGCAGATAGAGCCTAAACCTGGAGTCAACATGATCTGGGTTCAAATCCTGCCTTTGGCCTTAATTAACTGGGTGACAATGGGCAAATCTTGTAGTTTTTCTGAGCCTTAATTACTTCAAATATAGAATATGGATAATAAGGTCTATAGAAGCTACCTCTTAGGGTTGGGGACATGTTGGCACTGTTCACTGCCCCATCAAATTCCTTGAAAGACCTAACTCTTCTTCTTCCCCATTCCATCCTTTCTCAGTCTCCCACAATATGGCTTCAATCCCTGCCATCCAAATGAAACTTCAGTTTCTAGGTCACCAGTAGCTTCTTAATCACCAAATCCAGCAATCTCTTTTCAGACCTCATTCTCCACAAACTCTCTGCAGCACTGAGTGTGAATGATGGCCATTGTCTCCTTTCTTGGATATTATGACAGTACCATCTCCTACTTCTTCCTCTTTGGCTGTGCCTTCTCTATTTTCTGTGATGGAACTTGTTCCTCCCCTCCTCTGAATTTAGGCATTTTGAAGGATTTTTTTCTTTTCAATCTGTTTATTTTCTTCCTTGCTGATACCACCCATCATTTCAACTATTGGATTGAAACCAAAATCTCTGTTTTGAGTTACGGTTTCATCTCCATAAGCATCTTCACCTGGATATCATGTAAGAAACCATTGACCAATTCCTGTTGAAGTCACCAGCATCCTTCCAATACTTGTATTGAAACTTCAGGATCATCTTCGACTTCTTCTCTCCTCTCCACCCAAAGCATCCAGTCTTCAGTCACTAAGTCCTGCTGACATCACCTTCATCCTTATCCCTCTCTCCATTCTCATTGATAGACTTAATTCAGGTCCTTTTCATTAAAGAACGACTGGAATTGTTGTCTTTTAACTGGTCTTTTCATTTCTATTCTCTCCTCACCTTCCCATCTACTCTGGATATTTCTTGTATTTGTCTTGTTTTCTACACGTTGTCTCCCCAACTAGAATATAATCTTCTTGGGGGCAGCAATTGTTTCTTGCCTCTCTGTGTATGCTTACCACAGTACCTGGAACACAATATATCTTGAAAATGCTTCTTGACTGACTCACCAACCTTTCTCCATCATTGATTCACATTGCTGTTGGATTGATGTCCACAAAGCCCTGCTCTTATCCCATACGTCCACGCCCACAAACCTGTAATAATTCCCTATTTACCTACCAAATTAAGCCCAAATTCCTTAGCTAATATTCAAGGTTCTGAAAAAATTACCCCCCAATCTACTATTTCTACTAGTCCTTTTCTTGCCCCCTATGGTCCAGACAGATCAAGTCAAGTCAATAAGCATTTATTAAGCAATTATTATATACAACCTGGACTCGGCTGCCTCTCTTTGCTCATGCTGTTCTTAATGATTGAAATGCATTTCTCCTAGTCAAGCCTACCCATCCTTCAAGATCCAACTCAGATGTCACTGATTCAATATGACCATCACCAAGTCCTTCAGGCAGAAGTAATCTGTGCTTCCTCTGGACTTATTCTGCTCACATATTACCATATGATTTATGGGCAAGAGAAGCAACAGGATTTAGTAGATAGAGATAGAAATAGAGTCAGGAGACCTAGGTTCAAATGCCACCTTAAACACTTATTAGGACAAGTTGCTTAATCCCTCAGAACCTCCATTTCCTCATCTGTGAAATGGAAATAATACTTGTTCTGCTAACCTTATAGAGGTATATTGTGAGGAAGATATTTTAAAAACCTTAAAGCACAATTTAAATGTGAGTTATTTGTATCCATTTCTCCTTCTTAAGTGTTATCACAGTAGAAAGAAGGTGACATCATGTAGCAGAGTGTTGGACTTGGAGTCAAGAAGATCCAAGTTCAGACTTTGCTTTGGACTCTAACTGTATGATGTTAGCAAGTCCCTTAATTTTCTCTGAGCTCCAGGCAACTCTCTAGAACTACTGATTACATATGGGCTGTGATCTACCTTAGTGGATGGAGTGAAATCACATGCATGTGACCAAATTAAAGACAGGGATGGATACTCTTTAACTACCTTGTCTACTTTGCAGGTTACAGTGATATTTAAAATTAAGCCAACTAAATTGCCTATTGTAGTTCAGTAATTTTTCAATTGTGTCCAACTCTTTGTGAGCCCATTTTGGGTTTTCTTGGCAAAAATACTGGAGTGATTTGTGTTTCTTTCTCCAGCTCATTTTAGAAATGAGAGAGGAAGTGACAAAACAAGGTTAAGTGACTTGCCCAGGGTCACACAATTAGTAAGTGTCTGAGGCTGAATTTGAACTCAGGTCTTCCTGACTCCAGGTCTAGCATTCTACCCATTGTGTCAATTAGCTGCCCCCCAAAATTCTCAGTACTTCCCTGCATTTATCCCACACTATTCCCATTAAAAATATCTATAGCCTAGTGAATAGAGAAATCTTGAGGGATAAACTGTAAACTTGTAAAGGAAAAGACTCCCCATAGCTCTAAGTGCAGGAATTAGAGCAGAGGTAGTAATAGTAATAATAAATACATAATATATATGTTAAAAATCTATTTTTAAATGTATGTGGTACTTTAGGATTTATGAAGCACTTTAGGAGTCATTCAGTAATTGATTATAAAAAGAATGGATTTGTGTAGTAGTATAGACATTGATTTTTCTCTATTGCTGTCCTAGGCTTACAATTCTTTTCTTTACTACTTTTCCTGAGTCTGGAGCCCCTCACCTCCATCTCCAGACTCTTCCCTCCTTCTTATAGGAAGGCAGAAACAAACAAATAATGGGTGCTTTTGGGGATCAAGGACCGTTTCCTTTTTGTCTTCATATCTTCAATACTCTGGTTTAGTGCCTGGAATGTAGTAGGGACTTCATAAATGCTGAACAAATCCTCAACTTTTCACATTTAATAGAGCACAGTCTATGCTGAATTAAACTACCTTGATCAGGCTCCAATCCTAGGTACTTAAACTGTGCTTTAGAAAGAAAGACTAACTCCCCCAGGGATGCAATTATTGCTTTAACAACTTTCAGCCTTCCTACCTTTGTGGAAGTTCTCCAGAGGCCATCTGTGCTAAACTCTAGCCTCCAGAGATCCATTTGAATCTATTTAAACAAGCATTTATTAAGCATCTATTTTATTAGGCACTGGCAGACACAGAAGACAGAAACACAAAACAGAAAAAAGCCCCTGCCCAGCAGGAGCTTATATTCCTCCAGGGAAATATATCAAGTAAAATGGGTAGATGCTTCATAACTTCAAGTGGGAAAAAGCACTGATAACTAAAGAGATCAGGGGAGGCTGTCTGTTAAGGACTGAACACAATCTAAGCCTTGAAAACAAATGTTCTATCAGATGGAGTTGAGGAAATAATGCTTTCCTGGCAGGGGAAAAAAGCCTGTACAAAAGCATGTAGGTAGGGATGGAATGCTGAGTTCAGGGAGGAGCAAATAGGTCAATTTGACTGAAAAACAGGATTTGTGAAGGAGAGTGATATAAAATAAGCCTATGGAAGTAGTCTAGAGCCAGATTGAGAAGGGTATTAAATCCCAAACAGAGAAGTTTGTATTTTATCCTAAAGGACGGGCCACTGAAAGTTTTGGGGCAGAGGAGTGACATGGTCAGATTTAGACCTTAGGAAGATTATTTTTGAGGCTGTCTAGAACAAGGATCTCCAATATGGAGGTTATGTCATGATCCCAAGGGGTTAGGGTCACATGCCATCCTACCTTTGACAGTCAAGGACAGGGCTTGTCTCCAACCCAACTATACCATCACTTCATGCATTCAACACCTTCCTGCTACTGGCCTCCACCAGAGGTAGGTCCCTCAGGATGGTTACAGTTTGGAATGAGGCACCAGCAGCTCTGCAACTGTTCAAAATCCCCATTTTCCCAGAATCATGCCACCCTCCTCCTGGCCCCTTAGTCACTTTGTAGGTGTAGGTGCTCTGAAAAGGGACAGGTTCTTCACTCCAGTGCAGTAGTCAGTGAATCTTTATTTTCATGGGACAGAATGACTCACATGGGATGAGTTGGGATTAGACCCCTTCTAAATATACTCCTTTTCTGAAATTTCCTGTTTTTGTCAAAGGTACCATCCCCTTCCCAATTATCGAGTTAAGAGACCTCTGTGTCATTCTCTATTACTCATTCTCTTTTGTTGTTGTTATTCAGCCATTTTCAGTCATGTCTGACTCTTTGTGACCCCATTTGGCATTTTCTTGGCAGAGATACTGGAGTGGTTTTTCATATCTTTCTCCATTCATTTTACAGATGAGGAAACTGAGGCCAGCAGGGTAAAGTGACTCACCCCCTCTCAAAGCATAGCTAATCAATGATCAAGTCTTATTAACTCTGTCTCCATGACATCTTTGCTACTTGTCACTTTCTTTCTCTACTCACACTGCCATTGCCTTAATTCAGGCCTTCATCCTCTCTTACCCAGTCTATTGCAATGACTTCCTTATTGTTCTCCCTGCCACAAGTCTCTCCCCTCTCCAATTCATCCATAACAGATCTGTCAAAATGATTTTCCTAAAGCACAGATCTGGCCATGCAACCACCCAGTCAATAAATTTCAGTGACTCTATTGATTGTATGATCAAATGTCATTCAAGCTTTATTGTGTCATTTAAAAAAAAATCTATTTAGTTTAAGTTTTATGGTACAAAATTGTTACTACAATTATGCATTTACACAATTTTTAAATAAATAATTGTACTTATGTATCATCCTTTGAGAGAGGCAGTGTGGTGCAGTGGATACCTGAATTCAAACCTTGCCTCTTACGTTTACTAGCTATGTCACCCTGGCCAAGTCACTTCCTATGAAAATTTTACTTTCAATGAAATAACATATCTAATTCCTATCCCTTAGAATAGTTAGTTAATCAATATTGATGAAACACAACACCGGACTAATCTCCAGGTCTCCAATGGGTCATCATATTGCAGAATTCAGAGACAACCAATGTGTGCCTGCCCAGGCTGAAAAATATGGGGGTGGGGGGAGGGAGGAGGGAGAATGAATAGGAAACACTATTTTTTAACAAGAAGAGTGCATGTCCCAACTTGTTGAGACATACATACATTCCTCCTCAAGACATCTGACACAATGCAACTTTTGATTGGTTTGCTAATTTCCATCAATTTCCTGCATCCCCAATAAGGACTGGGTAATCTCAGGACCTTGGCTAGCTCAACAGGAGAAAGTTTGTTTTGACAAAGGTTCTGAAGATTTATTCTCAAAGCCTCAAAAGTATCTAGCTGGCCTTAGTCTTCTAAGCAGAAGTCCCTTGGTGCTCATGCACCTATTTAATTTAGCAACAATAATAACTATAATTCATATAGCACTTTAAGATTTGGAAAGCACTTTACAAATATTTTATCCTTGCTACTACTCTGGGAGGTAGGTACTAATATTATCCCAATTTTACAGATGAGGAAACTGAGGCAAACAGGTTAAATGACTTATTCAGAGTCATACAGCTTAGGAAAAATTTGCATTCAGGTCTTTTTGATGCAAGGTCCAGTTCTCTGTTAACCATGCTATCTCATAACAACCATAAGAATCAGAACCAGATTTTTTTATATATATAGGGAACTCCTGGTTGAGAAAACTCCCCCTACCAATGCAGATTGTTATCTTCTTTGTAACTTATGGTCTTGGAGTGTTATCTATATGACCTTGGCTAGGTGAGTTGCTCAGAGTTACACAGCCAGCATAGGTCAGAGGGGTAACTTGAAGTCACATCTCTTTGATTTCAAGAACAGACCTCTATTCACTGTGCCTTTCTACCTCTCAATAAATAAAATCATGACTTCTTCAAAGGGATGAGCAGAAAGGGGCAATTACAAAGTAGGAAAATGCCAGCCAGGATGATATGTAGCAGTGTTGTCAAATTGGATTCTGATACCTGTATTCCAATCAGTGTGATACAGCTGCTACTAGGAGTGAAAGAAATAGATGTGGTAGCCTAAGATGTGGTTGACCTTACTCAAAACCATCATGATGATACAGAGAACATTGAAACAGATGAATTTCATTTGTAATCTGCTGAACTTTTTTGAGGGCAGGGATGAGTTTTTGTTTTTCTTTGTATCCTTAGTGCTTAGCACAGTGCCTGACACAGAATAAGTACTTAACAAATGCTTGCTGACAGTATGCCCAAGAAGGCAAAGGACATTAGAACAAATCAAAAACACTTGTGCCCGGCCTGCTGAAAATACTCTACACAGATAGTATTAGCCACAAAAGTGAGCAAATCATGAATGCACATGAAAGGGATGAAAGGCATAAATATTTTCATCACATGCCAGTAACAAAATTAGAGCTAAATCTTAGCAGTCATAGGCAAAGGCTTCATACTGCTTTTTGTCAATGGTAGTTCCAGGCCACACAAAGATGTATTGTGAACAAATGAGAACAATCATAAGAAATAATTTCTTCATTGTTATCAAGTAACTTCTTCATCTCTAAATTGAGATTAAATGCGGGTGGGATGAAATCAAGGAGCTACGAAAATCTGAAGAAGAAAAAAATAGGAGAATCTGACAGTTTTGAAAATCTTTACTTAATGCAAATTCCAGAAATTCTATCTAATTATGGAAAGGATGACAAAAGATGATATGCGTGGCTCAAATAATTTTGAAGAAGAGATGGGCATCCTTAGACAGGAATTTCAAAAGAGTCATTTTTTTAGTTTGACATTCAGCTAACAGATACAAAATAGAATAATTTTTAAAAGCTAGTATTTGCTTTAACCATCATAAACAAACTCATTCTTAGACAGTATTTGAAAGACCATGTAAAAATATCTCAAGATTTTCATAATAGCAGTATATGGCGGCTGTTGCCATGGTGAGAATCACAAGAAGGAAGGCAGAAATTATCCAGGAATACTCCCAAAGACAATCATCAACTACCCCCATGGCAAAAGCATTTTGAGAAATCTGGTAAAGAAATGTGGAGGATACTGAACGATTAAATCAAGAGCGAGCTCATTTGTACAGCAGAAAACATGAATTTTGTATTGCCCAATTAAAAGGAACAAAAAAAGAAATGTGTGAGATGGAATCTGTAAGAGAAAATTACAAAAGAAATTCTAGATTCTCATAGTCAGCAATTAAAATCAAAGAAAAAAGTTGATATGAAGGGTAAAAGTATCCCAAGGAACAACAACACTTCAACCCCAACCAGAAACTTTATTATAGTGGACTGAGAGGCAAGGAAATCAGAGGAAAGAGAAAACCCTTGCAGGAGGATGAGAAATGCCTAATCATCTGTATGGTCACCAGAAGGCCAGTACAACAAAAATTCAAGTTGGATCAAACAATAAATAGATGGTTTCCACACCATTCATACAATTAGTAACTAAATAATTATGTTAGCAGGGAGCGGGTCAGTGACTAGGTTCTCTGAAAAACTTTAAAGTGGCCAGGTCACATGAAATTTATAATTATTGGCTCAAATGCTTCAAGTAGTGCATGATTACTGGCAAAGTCCCAGCTCCCTGCCATATAGCAAGCCATATTCCGTCTTTCTTTTTTTATTATAATTTATTTTTGGCATTAAAAAATTTTTGAGTTTCAAATTTTTTCCTCCTTCCAGCCCCTCCCTCACCTTCTGAGAAAACAAGCAATACAATACCATGTTATCAGGAATACACATGAAAAGGACTAAAGGCATGAATATTTTTTTTGTCACATGCCAGTAACAAAATTTGGAAATAAATCTCACCAGTTATTGGCAAGGGCTTCATATTGTTTTTTTGTCAGTGGTACATTATACATATGAAATCATGGAAAACACATGTTAGCCATGTCACAAAAACCCAGAAAAATAAAGAAAACTATATTTCAATCTGCACTCAGAGTTCGTCAGTTCTCTCTAGAGAGAGGGATAGCAATTTTCATCATGAGTCCTTCTGAATTGTATTGGATCATTGTATCAATTCTAATCCATTCTGCTATCTCCTTCTGTTGTATAGGCAAGCTCATTCCTTTCATATTCACAGTTATGATTAAGAATGTATTTCCCAGGGGCAGCTAGGTTGAGCAGTGAATAGAGCACCAGCATTGGGGTCAGAAGCACCTGAGTTCAAATCTGGCCTCAGACACTTAACACTTACTAGCCATGTGACCTTGGGCAAGTCACTTAACCCCTGTTACTCTGCCTTGCCCCCTCCAAAAAGCAAAAAAAAAAAGTATTTCCCTCAATCCTGTTTTCTTTTGTTCATCCTTCCCTCTTTCTTTTTACCCTGTCCCTCTTTGAAATAGATTTCATTATCCAACTGAATGTGTGTGTGTGTGTGTGTGTATTCATAATTTCCTCTGAACCAATTCCAATGAGAGTGAGGTTCAAGCATTGCTTGATACCCACCCACCCATTTCCCCACCACTATAAAAGTTCTTCCTTGTGTGCCTTTTTTGATGAGATAATTTCATTCTTTCTTTCCTTCCCCCCTTCTCTGAGCTCATATCTCTTTCTCATACCTTCATGTTTTTTAGATCATCCCAATATAATCATCTCACAACCATGCCCTCTGTTTTTGTAAATGCCTTCTGATTGCCATAATGATGATAAAGTTTTTAGGAGTTACATGTATCATCTACTCATATCAGAATGTAGAAAGTTTAAACTTATTGAGTCCCTTATGATTTCTTTCATGTTTGCCTTTTTATACTTTTCTTGAGTCTTGTATTTGAATGTCAAATTTCTGTTCAATTCTAGTTTTTTCATCAGGAATGCTTGAAAGTCCTCTAGTTCATTAAACATACATTTTTCTTCCTAAGCGATTATACTCAGTTTTGCTGGGTAAGTTATTCTTGGTTGTAATCCTAGATCTTTTGCCTTCCAGAATATCGTACTCCAAGTCTTCCTCTCTTTTAACATGGAAGCTGCTAAATCTTGTGTGATCTTGACTGTGGCTCCAGATATTTGTCTCTTTCTGGCTGCTTGCAATATTTTCATCTTGACCCGAGAGCTTTGGAATTTGGTTTTAATATTCCTGGAAGTTTTCCTTTTGGAGATCCCAACTTTCCTAACAGGCAGCATCTCATTATCTACAATGAAGTATGAGAATTCCAGTCATATGTCATTGGGTTTCACTTTAAGGTTTTTACAAAGCAAAAATAGTTTTCCTCTAAATGGAATCTAGAAAATCACAAAGGAGGAGGTATGTAGGGAGACTGGGGATATGCTTTCTTACAGAGCACTTCTTTGGAGCCAAACTTGGTCATTATAGTTTTGCAATGTTCGTTTTCTATTGTTTTGTTGTCCTTTCCACTTATATCATCATAGTGCTTGTGTATATTGTTTGTGTGGTTCTACTTACTTTGATTTGGATTGGTTCATAGAAATCTTTCCATGTTTCTCTGTATTTTTTGCTAGGTGACTCAATAGATAGAGCTCTGGGCCTGGAATCAGAAAGAATTGAGTTTATATCTAGTCCCAGATTTCCTCACCATGCGAACTTGGGCAAGTCACTTAACCTCTGTTTGTCTCAGTTTCCTCCATTGTAAAAAAATCAAATTAGAGAATCAAATTAGATAATTATGTGTGTGTGTGTGTGTGTGTGTGTGTGTGTGTGTGTGTGTGTGTGTGTAAAGTGCTTAGGACAATAAGTGACATATAGTAGGTGTTATGTAAGTGCTAGTTATAGTTGTGACAATGATGATATTTATGTTTGTCATTCATTATAACACAATAATACATTATATTACATTCATGTACAAAAATTCGTTCAGCCAGTCTCCAATAAATGGACAAGTAATTTGTTTCCGTTTCTTTGCTTCCTCAAAAAGTGCTGCTATAAATATTTTGGTGTAGATGAGGTCTTTCTTTTTGTCACTGACCTCCCTGAGGTATATGCCCAGCAGTAGAATATCTGGGCCAAAGGGCATTTTAGTCATTTTTAGAAACTGAAACTCAGAAATACTATGTGATTTGCCTACGATCACAATCTAAAAAGAATTAAGGGGCATTTTTCTATAATGGAGGCATATCTTACTTGGAAATTTTGGTGCAAATATTATAGGGTAAGGGGGCATGTAATCCAGTTTGATCTGGCTTTATATGGGTTTCTATTTGCTCAGAGAGTCTGATAGGATCAGACCACAGGTGTGATCTGATCTAGGCTGCCATTAATTTGTTATTTTCTCTCCCTAAACAGGGATTAGGGCCTACTTCAGAGCCAAGAATCTGTCACTGTGACAGCTGGTGGGGAAGATACTTTTGGGCAGGGAACCAGCTAGGTTTGCTTATGATATAGGCAGACAGCTGTAAGGCCCACCCTGACTCCCTCTCTCCCAGAAAGTGGAAGCCGTAACACAAAGGTCCCCTTGTGTTAGAGACTCAAAAAGACATGAAGAGTCTGGGCGCATTTGGGGGAATTTTCTTATTCTCTTGGCTCATATCCAGCACCTAGGAAAGCCAGAAATATACATACTGGATATCTCCCAAGATGACTCCACTCTTGCAAGCTCATAGCTAGTGATCTTATAGAAGTGAGACTCTTTGAAAGAAAGAAAAAAATGACAGCCCAAAGAGCAAATAAGAAATATCCAGTGGGCAACCCTATCTGGGCTCTCCCACAGCTGTTTGCAGCAAGGCCCAGCTTATCCTCTAATGCAGACTTTCCTAGGTTTCCCCTCTCCAGAAGGGGGAAAAACTTTGGCAGGGACAGTTTTATCTGCCTTAGAGTCCTAGTAATGTGATATCCCCCCAGATCAGGAGGGCTTGACTTTGTGCCATGGATCTCTTGGGCAGTCTACTGAAAACTACAGAGCCACTCTCAGAGTCATATTTTTAAATTCACGGAAAAAATATATGGACTTTCCAAAAACCCCAATTATTTTGAAATAGTTATTAGAAATAAACAAAAATGACCCACAGGTTAAGAATTTCTGCAAGGCTTTCCCTCAGTGCATTTATTCTTTCTCTTCTACATCTAGCCACACAAAAGTTTGCTCAGTCAACAGAGTCCCCTGTCAATAACTCTACGTTGAGATCAATCCATTCATTCATCAACAGGTATTTATTAAGCATCTACTGTATGCCAGGTACTGCGCTGGATGCTGGAGCTAGAAATACCAAAATAAAACATTCCCTGCCTTCGAGGAGTTTGCATTCTATCTAGCAATACGTCTAAATATAAGCGTATAAAAATAAAGAAATGCAAGGTCTTTGAGGGGCGGTAGAGACAGTAGCAGCTGAGAGATTAGGAAAGGTCTCATGTTGGTAGCAAACTCTGAAGGAAACTAGGTGACCATAAACAGTAAGTTTGCTTATGAATCTTGATAAAGGATATAGTACTGTTCTTGTGAGGTAGCTGCTCTAAGTATTAGATTCTGGTTTTACAGATGAGAAAACTGAGCCTGGGAGAAAGTAACTTGCCATAGTCATACTACTTATAAAGAATGGTAGTGTTGATTTCATGACAATTTTCAGAGCAAGCTTTAGAAAACAGAGGGGCTGGGAAAGTGTACCCAGAGTGTATGTGAAGGGGGGCAGAGAAAGTGGCCAGGTCAGAGTGAAGACAAGGAAGTGTGGAAGTGTGGTGCTAGGGAGCTTGGAACCCCTGGTAGGCTAGATCTTTGGTGGTCTAGTTTGGAGACAGAAGCAGCTGGGTAGAAAATGGCTGTGAAGAGTTACATGTAAACCACTTGGCAAACCTGAAAGCACCATGTGAATGTCAGCTCCTCTTCCTCCTCTTCCTCCTCCTCCTTTTCCTTCTTCTCTTCCTCCTTTTCCTTCTTTTCTTTCTTCTTTCTTTCTTCTTCTTTCTTTTTCTTTT
>CM053583.1:379876328-379943997 GCA_028627135.1 Pseudochirops cupreus | reverse complement strand
CCTTCTCCTTCTTCTTCACTATCGTCATCCTTTCTAGCCTTTGACACCTGAGAAAGAAAGAACACCTCCCATTTGATTCAGGGGCCATTCAAACTACCCAACTTCTCCCTAATTAGCTCTCTTAAATATTAAAGAATCTCTCAAGCAATTGAGGGGAATTGTTCATCCCCAGCTAGGTGGCACAGTGGATAGAGTGCTGGGCCTGGGGTCAAGAAGACCTGAGTTTAAATCCAGCCTCAGACACTTACTAGCTATGTGACCCTGGGTAAGTCACTTAACCTTGATTGCCTCAGTTTCCTCATCTGTAAAATGAACTGGAGAAGGAAATGGCAAACCACTCCAGCATGTTTGCCAAGAAAACCTCAAATGAGATCACAAAGAGTCTCTGAGACAACTGAACAACAATGACAACATTCATATCACCCAAGCCTGTCCACTCTCTGTACCAGTAGCCAGTCCCACCTAAAAGCCTTGTAGGGGAGAGGTGAACTAGAGACTTCCGATCATTTCCTCAGAGAATGCCATTCATTTTGGTAACTGTGAGATGAGCAGGTCTCAACTCCAGCTACCAAAACACAGACTAACAATTCTTCGGCCCTTCCTGAGTGTTTTGTCCCAAGTGTAGCATCCTGGGCTGTCTGTGATGCTTCATACACACTATGGGATGACCAAGTTCTCCATTTGTAGGATTGGGAGGTTAAACTAGATGCCCTCCAAAATCCCTTGTGATCCTAAATTCAATTTGTTATTCCATTTACATAGATTTTGAGCATCACAATGTCTACTGTGAATATTATTAGCCCTATTTTACCAATGAAGAAATCAAGGCTCAGAGAGGTTAGGTAATTTGGCCATGGTCACACAGTAAGGATCAGAAACAGGATTCCAATTGTGACCTTCTGCTTCCAAATTCAGCACTCTATTTCATAAGCCATGCAGTGCACGTCACTTTCTCTCTCTGTACCCCCTTGTACAAAATGAGACTAAACAGAATGCTCACTAACATCATATCCTTAGAGCTAGATGGGTGGGACCTCAGAGCCTCATAGTATCATCCCCTTAACTTATTTTACAGATGAGGAAACTGAGGCTGAGAGAGCTTAAGTAACTTACCCAAGACAAGACAGTCAGTAAGAGGCAGTTAATTAACAAGCATTTATTAATTATCTACCATGTGCAAGGTAGAGCTAAATCCTTTTCAGCTTCAACCATTTATAAGTGTCCCTCACAGAATCCTAGTACTTAAGAGCTAAGAGGGATCTTATAAGCTGCCTTGTCTGAGCCCTTCATTTCACAGGTGTGGGAACTGAGGTCCAGGAAAAGAAATTAATTTGTTCTAGGTGACACAGGAAATTAACAGCTCAGATAGGAGGCTAGAACCCAGGCTTTTCTAAAACCCCAGGATTTCTGACTCCCACCCCCAGTCAGCTTTTGGAGCTGTCCAGCCTTGAGAGTTCCTTCCATCGGTCAGTCAGGCTGCCTTCTGAACTCTGGGGCTGTGATTAGCTGGTTCGATAATTCAGAAAGCTAGCTTTCTAATTAGTCTCATTGTTCCAACAACTTGGTGAGGACAGGCATGACTACTTTTTTGTGGCCTTCCCAAAGCTTAGACAACAGCCCTGCTATGAAATCGCTGTGAGCTGGAAGAAGGGGGAAGGGGAAGATCACAATTCCAAGTATTGGTATGTAAATGAGCAATTAGGGTCAATTAAAACAGGATACAGTATAATTACCACCAATTGTGCTAACCTTTCTATTCACCCGGACTTGACCTATGGGAAAGGAAAAGCCAACAATAGGAGAAACTCCTTTTTTCCCCCCAGGGGCCTGTTTGGAGCAGTTCACACTTCATTTAACTGGGACGCTTGGGACCTGACAGATTAGTCTGCAAGGTCAATTTTTCACCCCAGAGGACCTGAGTTATACCACTGGGCTGAGAGAGGTCAAGGTAAAGCCAGGCTTGAGGGTAACTTGTCAAAGACTCCATTGTCTTTGCATTAAACTGTGCATGCATAATTTATCATAATGCTTGGAGTTCAAGGACTGGCTGTTAGGATACAGTTCCCGGGAGGGCCTCAGCTGCTTAGGAAATGGTGAAAGGATTTGGAGCTGGAAGGAGACTTAGAGACCATCTGGTCCAACCCTATCCTTTTACAGACAGGGAAACAGGTCCAGAAAAGGAAAGCAACCTGCCACAAGACCATGAAGCAAGTAAGAAACCAATAAGAGGTTTGAGCTGAGTTATTTGCCTAATTTTAAGCACTGCTTCCTACAGGAAACTTTTTCCAATTCCTGGCATTTCTCTCCTCTTTCCCCACTTTCCAAATTCTTTGTATCTATTTCATGTTTACTTGCTGGATATATATTATTTCTCCCCAATAGAATGCTGTCACTAGAATAACTCTCCGATTCTTCTTGGTGTGACCGGAGGCAAAAAGCACAGGACTCAGAGTTGAAAAGAATTTGGTTCCATTTTTAACTTTGGTATTTGCTAGCTGTATGACCCTGAGCAGCTATCTTCCTCTCTCTGAGCGTCCATTTCCCAATCTTTAAAATGGATTATTGGAGGAAGAAAGCACTGTGTTAACCTTTAAGTGCTACGTGTTATTATTATTATTTCTTATATTGCTCATTACCTTGGCCAGGCAGGCACTATTTGTGGTATAATAGAAACAGAAATGTTTCAAAGGGAAAGGGCAACTGTTAATAAATAGCTATGACTTTGGACAAGGCATTTAATTTTCCTGGGCCTCAGTAAAATTAAGGGGTGAGACTAGATGATCTCCTTTAGGTCTCATCCAGTTCTAACATTCTAAGATTTTAATTAAAGTGGAGGCTAAGGGAGACATTGGTGACAGGGAATAGCTTATGCTCTCCTACATGACTTATGATTTCTGTCCTGCCTTTTAATCTTAACTTTTCCAGACTAAACATCACCAGATCTCCAGCCAATCCTGCTATGGTGTGGGTTAACCTCACGCTCCTTCCTAACTTCCCTGTTACTGTCCAGGGTACTACCATCCTCCCAATCATCCAGGCTCTGGCCCTCCAAGTTATCCTCAACTCCTTACTCTCGCCCATCACTCATATCCAATCCATTGCCAGTTCTTTTCTTTCCACCTCCATAATACCTTCCTATCCATCCCCTCTTTCCACTTACACAGCCATTACCCTAGATCATTCTCTTGTGACTTCTTGCGTGGACTCTTATAATCATCTCCTATTTGACCTCTCTTTTTCAAACCCATTCTCTTCCAGTGGGTCACCATAGTGATTTTCCTAAGATTATAGGTCTGAGCATGTTGCCTCCACACTCAATAATCCCTTGTGATTCCCTGTTCCCTCCAAAGTCAAATATAAATTCCACTGTTTAGCACTGAAAGGTTTTCATAGCCTGGGCCATCCAGTATTTCTAGCCTAATGATACTGATTTGCTTCATGCACACTGTGATCCAACCAAGCTGACTTTCTTACTCCTCACATGTAACAGTCTCATCTCATCCCATCTCCTTACCTTTTCCCTGGCTCTCTTTCATTTCTGTAATGCATTTATTCCTCACCCAGATTTCTTGGAAGCCCTGGTTCCTTTTAAGATGCAACCCAAGTACCATATTCTACAAGAAGTTTTCTTCCCTCCCATCCAAAACAACCTAGTATTTATCATTGTGGTTCTCAACCTTCCTAATGCCGTGACCCTTTAATACTCGTATGTGGGCGGACCCGCCTGGAGACGGATAGAGGAGTGGTGTCTCAGTTCCTAAGACCATCGGAAATATGTGTTTTCTGAAGGTCTTAGGCGACCCCTGTGAAAGGGTCATTTGACCCCCAAAGAGGTCGTGACCCACAGGTTGAGAACTGCTGGTTTATGTGCTGTATATATTTCTATATGTACCTGTTGTCTCTCTACCGTCAATGCCCTTCTTGAGGGCAGAAATATTTTTCCTTTTGTCTCTGTGCCCTAGATGTTTAGTGCAGACATAAAGCAGGTACTCAACAAATGCTTATGGAATGGATGTAAGAAATAGGACCAGATCATGTCTTAGGGCTCACAGAATCATAGAATTTGACAACTGATAGGATTTCAGCTGCTGCTTAGTCCAAATCTTGCTATAAAAAGAATCTCCTCCATAACCCACAAAACAAGTGGTCATCTAGCCTAGGTCATCTGGGGAAGCCTACTCCCTCCCAAGGCAGCTGGTTCCACTTTGCAATTGTTCTAATTGTAAAGAAAAAAAAAAGCTTTTCCTGTCATAGAGTTTTATTTATCAAAAGGATAATCCCTTTTGCATAGCCTTTCAAGTACTTGAACATAGCTATCATATCCTCACTTCAGAATCTTAATTTCTCCAGGTTAAACACCACCAGGTCCTCCAGTCAATCCTCACGTGGCATGGGTTGAAATCCCTTCTATTGTCTTGTTTCTCTCTACATGCCTTTCAATTTATTGATCTTTCCAAAATGGTGGTGCCCAGAGCAGAACATAATAATTTAGCTGTAGTTAGACTAGAGTGGATTACAGAGAAGTGGCACCTCCTTATTCCTGGAAGTTCCTCTCTTAAAGCAATCCAAGATCTCACTAACTATCTTGGCTTCCATATTGAATTTTGACACATATACGTACAATACATGGTACCCTAAAGCCGCAGCATATAATATTAAAACACACCATGTAGCACTTTAGAGTTTACAAAGCATCTCCCTTACAATAACCCTGTGAACTGGGCATAGATAGTATTGTCCTTATAAGTGAGGAAACTGAGGCAAATAGGGTTTTTTTTCAAGTCCTAGAAATACAATAGAATTAACTTTGTCATGTAAGTAGTAAAATTATTAGGATCCCCATTTTCCAAATAGGGAAACTGATATACGTACACTGTAGTTAAGTACCCCATGGAGTAGAAGGAACACTTGAAATCAAAAGATTTGAAAGATGTAAATTTGAATCTCATTTCTGCTTTCACAATACCTTCTGCCTTCAAAATACTGTCTCTCTCTCTCTCTCTCTCTCTCTCTCTCACACACACACACACACACACACACACACACACACACACACGCCTTAGGCAATGTCAAAAGTCATGTAGCAGAGCTAGAGCCACAGGTCAGATCCCTGAATATCCCACATTTAATATTCTTTCCATTAGACCGTGGAAACTCTTAAGGCATGAGTTATGGAAAGTGGGGGAAAGAAGAGGTCTAGCAGTCATTTTCCTCCTGTGTTTCTGAAGACTTGCCTGTGCTCTAGACTACCCAAGTGACCTTAAGCAAATTGCTTCCTCATTCTGGATCTTACCTTATTCTAGAATTGGCCTTGTGCTGGTAAATGTTTAACAACCTAGTCTCCAAAAATAAAAATAAAAAAATACACACAATACACTTTTAAGTTTCATCCTCATCATTAACATTTTCTCCATCACTTTTCTAGACAATCAACAAAACAAGCCCTGATGTGAAGCAGTTGCCTATTTCTGAGGTGTAAATGCTCCCACTGAAAATTTAACAATCTGCTTGTGTTTGAGCCAACTCCAGCATTCTCTGCCTAAGATCATAGATTTAGAGCTAGAGAAAATATCCAGTCCATTTTCCAAAAAGAAAAAGTGGGACCTAGAAGAGTGTTTTCCCCAACCAAAGTGAAATCCCTTTAAAAATACTCAATTTCCTGATCTGCAAAATAAGATCACTGGTTTCTCAAACTTCTTTTCAAACAAAGCTTCAGTGAAGTTCTTGGCAGTAAGATGCTTTTTAAATAATTTTAAGGTTAATGGTCTCAAGGTATGAAAGATGAATTTAGTCCTTTCCATCTCTAAGATTCATGTGGTACATTGGAATAGAGTATTAACTGTGTAGGCAGAGACTCTGGTTTCAAATCCCCATACCTCTACATACTTGCTAACATTTCACTGGACATTTTCTCAGGCTGTCATCCATGCCTGAAATACTCTAGCTCCCTATCTCTACCTCCCAACTTTCCTGACTTCTTTCACATCCAAGCTAACATTCCACCTTCTATTCAAAGCCTTTCCCAATTACCCTTTAATGGTAGCACCTTCCCTCCATTGATTATTTCCAATTTATCTTCTCTATAGATCATTTGCACATAGTTGTTTTTCTCCCCCATGAGACAGGGAGCTCCTTGAGAGCAGGGATTATCTTATCTTTCTTTGTATCCCCAGGACTTAGCACATAGTGCCTGGAACATAGTAGGCACACAATAAATGCTTATTGACTGACTCACTGACCACAAGTGACAACCTCCCTGGACTCCCTGTAAAAATGATGGAAATGGACTGAATGTCCTCAGAGTTCCCTTCCAGCTCTGGATGACCTTTTCAGCTTTAATGTATGGTTCTGAATCTTTGGATTTAATAGATGAGGTGGAAGCTGGGGTGCAGAGAGAAGTGATTTACCCAATCTCATGATTAGTCAGAGACACTAACAGTCTCCTGTTAAGGTTGATTTCACTATTCCTTCCACACTGAAGACCACTTTTATGGATTTTTTCCTACCCTTTTGGTTAAGTGTAATATCTAGTTAGCTGTCAAAACAAATCATTTTGAATATCAGAACTTAGCTATTCCTCCTGGGATCTTTGTCTGGAAACATATTCAGGTTGAGATGGTAGCTACCAACGAAAGAATAGGATGATCGATAAAGATGAGTTTGTTTAATAGACTGATCTCTGGTTGCCCCCTCTCTCTTCTGGGTTATGAGTCAGTTACAAGATGAAGATTCCTACTTCAATGAGCTTTCTTGAATTAAACCTTTGGGGAAAACAAAGCCTTCCTAATTTCTTTGCTTCTCTTGGACAGGTCGTGTATGTCACCGCCACCTTCCCCTACATCATGCTTCTGATTCTTCTTATTCGAGGGGTGACACTGCCTGGAGCTTCTGAAGGGATCAAGTTTTACCTCTACCCTGATATCTCTCGGCTCTCCGATCCCCAGGTAGGCTTTGCTCGTGTACTGGCTTGTCTCAACCCTTCCTCTCACTCACTTTGTGATTTTGGACAAGTGACTATTTCTATGACCTTGATTTCCTCATCTGTAAAAAGAAGAAATTGGAGAAAACAATCTTTCCAAGCTCAGTAGTTCCACAGAATTTGTGTTATAAAAGCAATACATAGGTATAGAGAAACCTCTCCATTCAGATCACAAACCAGCAACCTAGACTCCATGGCCCATTCAGTGGTATGATATCTGAATTACACAGTATCTAGGAGAAAGTAAATAGTCAATAGGTTAGATATTTAGAGTTGGAAAGGACCTTGAAGGCCACTGAGTCTAACCAAACCCCCTCATTCTCCAGATGAGGAAACTGAGGCAGGAAACAATTAAGTGATTTGCCCAGGGTTACACAGCTAGCAACTGTTTGAGGAAAAGTCTGGACCCACAGAATCACCTAGTCTTGCAAACCAAACTCTATACAATGTTGGCAAGTATTCTATCAATTTAAGATTCTAGGTCTAGGTTAAGGACTAGGCCCAAGTCACTCCTAAATATTTAGATGTATACACCCTGTGGCATAAGGAAAAGAGAGGAATCAGTGTGATATGGTGAAAAGACCCAAGTTGAGTCCTGACTTTGCCACTAACTTGCTAGGTGACCTTCGCAGGTCATTTTTACTTCTGCTATACTCAATTTCTGTCCCTATACACTGAGGGAATTGGACTAAATGATCATTGACAGAGTTAGATGGAACCTCTGAGATTATAAGTCCAGCCCACTTGCCTTCACATACTGGGTCTGTTTCAGTCAAACTGACCTCCATGCAGTTCCCAGTTCTATCCTGCCTTTGCACTGGACGCCCATCGCCCTGGAATGTTCTCCCTCCTCATCTCCATCTCTTGGCCTCTCTAATTTCCTCCCAAACTCAGCTCAAATGCCATCTCCTACATGAAGCCTTGCCAGATATTGCCAATAGTTAATTTCCTACCCCATTCTATCACCAAAATTCCTTTTTTGTTTATCTTGAATTAGTTTTGCATGTTCTCATCTGTGTAAATGTTGCTTTCCCTCATTCTATGAGCTTTAACATTCTACATAAAATACAAGTTACCTGAGAACAAGGGCTATTTTCTTTTTGTCTTTGTATTCTCAGTGCCCAACACAGAGCCTGGCACATGACTTCCTGTTGAAGTGAATTCAATAGAATTGAATGTCAATGATAAGTGGCATCTAGCCTCTGCTGAAAGATTCCACAGCAATCCATTCTGGCTCAAGGATTTTTTTTACTCTCTATCAGTGTTAGCTAAGGTCACAGCATGTAAACAAGATTTTCATTTGGCTGGGACCTCAGTCAGGAGCTCTCCCTCCCTGTAGCTGATAATCTATAAGCAGCCCTTTAGGAATAGAAGAGAAATATCATTCTGGAAAGGACCTTTGAAGTCATCATGCTTGATCCTCTCATTGGTAACAGAACTGAAAGAGAAATAAAATCCACCATGCAGGTTGCGTGCTTTGGACAGTTAGATTGTGACATTCAAAGCTGGAACAGCAGCTTAGAAACCCATGTCAAAATGCATCTTGTTCAAGCCTCCCCCTCAGTCCAGGGAACCGTGAAGGGTTGTAGCCAGAGTACATCTGTGCTCTCATTAGACAGTTGGTGGAGTCTTGAAGGATCTGCCTCACAGCTTTGGATTACCTGAGGCTGCTTCCAGAGATGCATTGAGAGGTTAGAGAATCATGTTAGCGATGGATGGGAGATTTTCACAAAAAAGCATAGGACACAACCAAGAATAAAAAAGCAGCAGACAGGGGCTTCATTTCTACTCTTCTTCCTCTGAACCATATAGCAGGGTGCAATGGAAAGAATACTACATTAGGAGGCAGAGGGTCTGGGTTCAAGACTTACATCTTGTCACTTATTGTCTGAATGACCTTGGACTTTTCAAGTCAGCCAACTCAATAGCAATTACCAATGTTATCAATAATCATAAACTAATTTATTGACAAACCAATAGTCAATAAACATTTATTTAGTATATGCCATGTGCCAGACACTGTGCTAAGGTGCTGGAAAGACAAATATGAAAAAAGAAAGATAGTCCCTGCCCTCAAGGAGTTTACAATCTAGCAGGGAGAAGAAAAACATAAAAGAAAGCTGAAAGAAGGTAGGGGAGAGGTACCTGGCATGCAGACATGGAGGAGAAACCAAATATATCCAAAATGAGTGCAACCAGATGGGAAACAAGAAGTCTGATGAGATGTCGGTCCTGTTTCCCTCCTTAAATGGAGGAGTGTATGGTTCTATTCTCCAACCAGAGGAGCAAAGTGTACTAAGAAGGTATGAGTTGGTGCTGTTGTTTCAGTTGTATCTGACACTGTGACCCCATTTGGGGTTTTCTAGGCAAGGATACTAGAGTGCTCTACTATTTCCTTCTCCAGCCCCTTTTACAGATGAAGAAACTGAGGCAAACAGGGTTAAGTGACTTGCTCAGGGTCACACAGCTAGTAAGCATCTGAGACAAGATTTGAATTAATGAAGATGAGTCTTTCTGACTCCAGTCCAGGCACTCTTATCCACTGGGCCACCCAGCTGCCCAAGCTGTGAGTAGCAAGGCTAATTAGATCTTGCAAGGTGATGAGATTTCCCAATGATGAGTTTATTGGGGGTGTGGTGGTGGAGAAACCAAAGAAGTCCAAAATGAATGTAGCTGAGTGGGAATTGGGCCTCAGTTTCTTCATCAGTAAAATGAGGAGATTGGACTAGATGTCAGTAGAATGATCACGGGTTTTGGGGTGAGAGGATTGAAATTCAAATCCCACCCCTGACACTTATGACCTGCATAACTTTGGGTGAGTCACTTACCATCCTTGGCCTCACCTTCCGCATCTACAAAAAGAGGAGGTTGGTCTAGTTACCTTCTGAGGTCACTTCTGCCCTTAAATCTGTGATATAACACATCAGTTCCAGATTACTAGGAGAATAAATGCCAGATTTATAGATTATTCTGTCTGGGGTCTTCTCCATCACCACCTCTCACCATATTCTGAAGCCCTTCGCTACTCTTGATCATCTCCTTTGGAGGTTGGGAAGATCATCATCAAAGACTAAGAGTTTCAAAGCCATGGAGGTCATCTAGTCCAACCCTTGTGTTTTATACCTGGGGACCACAAGGGGGAGCAGTCTGAAAGCGCCTTATTTACTGATAACGTTACCACGTGGGTTAGAAAGGTTATCACTGGTGATACACATGCTGGAGAAGTTAGAAACCATTGGCTTATATTTGGGTAGATGTAATACGGAACAATAGGAAGAAGCCCATAGTGTTAGAGGAGCTGGGTTCATACTCTGCCTCTGTTGATTACTACTCATATAACCTTGGCAAATCACCCCTGTGGACCTCACTTTTCTTCCCTATAATCTTGGAATAGAGGACATTTAAAGTTCCTTCCAGTGCTATGAGCCTATTATGAATTAGAGGATTATCTGTGGATTTCCATTACCCATAGACATCTTCGTTCTCTGGTCCCACATTCAGTGACCAAGGATAATTGAGAGTTGGCTCCCCTAGGCTGAGAAAGTAGGACAAGACTGCTGCTTGGCATCAATACTTTATCAGGGAAAAGAAAAATCACAGTTAAAGGTTCCATATGAATCCAGTATTGCTTTTTTTTAATGGAGTTCTCAATTTAGCAAGTCCAGATGCTTTTGTTGAATAAGAAGTCTATCTTGTTTTTTTCAATTTGTTCATTCAATTGTACCAACAAAGAAAAGTTTGATGAAATTGTAGCTGGGCCTGGTAGATCTTCCTAACAAACCTTGAGTGTTTGACTGGCGTTAGGAGCAGAGACAGTACAAGGCAATGGGGAAAATTGTGCATTTGATATCAGAGGCTCTGGGTTTGAATTATGTCTCTGTCACTTACTAACTCTGTGACCTGGGACAAACAGGTCACTTTCCTTCTTCTCTTGGTCTCAGTTTCCTCATATGTTAAAGTCAGGGTTGGACTAAATCAGAGCTTCTTAACCTGGGCTCTGTGAATGCACACACACAAATATGCATATGTATGCCTTAGACACTTAAGCTATGTGACCCTGGACAAGTCACTTCACCCTGTTTACATCAGTTTCTTCATCTCTAAAAATGAACTGGAAAAGGAAATGACAAGCCACTGCAGTATCTTTGCCAAGAAAACCCCAACTGGGGTCACAAAGAGTCATACGTCAAAGTACTCAACAACAACGCCAGCCTGTGAGCTCCAAGAAGAGCAGCTTCCCAGATCGTGCTAGACTGTTCTATATTCAATACCCAACAGGTATGTCAAATGTCAGTTGTTTATTGAACTGATACCTGACATTCTATAGTTAGTGATTCATTCTTTAATTTATAGATAGGTAGATAGATAGATAGATAGATAGATAGATAGATAGAAGATAGAAGATAGATTAGATAAATAGATGACAGATAGAAGATAGAAGATAGATTAGATAAATAGATGACAGATAGATAGAAGATAGATAGACTAGATAGATTAAATAAATAGATAACAGACAGACAGATAGATAGATAGATAGATAGATAGATAGATAGAATGATAGGGGTAGAGAAAAGATCCAGGCAAAGAGATCTCTGACAATTTGAAGATGGAGAGAATATGTTTGTCTGGGAGAGATAAAAGAGGTCACCCTTGAGTTAATCCTTGAAAGGAGAGAACAATTTTGGAAGCTGGAGCTAAGGAAGGCTCATATGAACATGGAGGCAGCATATATCATGGCAAATTTCAGGGAACAATTAGGAGTATAGTTTGGTTAAAACTGAGAATGTGAGCCAGGGAATAAATGTGAGGAGAGTCTGAAAAGGCAGAGGCAGCTGGAGGATACCTTAAATGGATGCTGAGATGGTGGTATTTTTTTCCTAGGACTACCACCAGCATCCACACATACCCCTACCCCATCCAATCTAGTACGATTTTTAGATGTTGGAAAAAGCTAAATGCCACCTCACTTCAATCAGGTCAGAGATCCTTTATGGACAACCAGCTTCCTCAATCAAGTAGAACTAATGAAGCATCTACTATGCACCAGGCCCTAGGGATACACAAACAAACATGAAACAGTCCCTGCCCTCAAGGAGCTTACATTCTATCAAGGGAGACAACATGTATTTATATAAGTAGATGCTATATATAAATAGACATATATGTCTATGTAGAGAGACTAAGTTTGTGCATGCATGTGCACATATATATAAAATATACATATATATTATGTATATATAAACAAGGTCGGGGGAAAGTGGATTAGCAACTGGGTCAATAAGGAAGACTGTAATTTAGAAGGTGATAGCTGAAGTTTCAAAGACAGGAATGTTAAGAGGTGGACATGAGGAGGGAGCACATTTCAAGTTGGGGTGATGGGGAAGAGAAGGAAGTGGCAGTCAGCACAAAGGATAGGAGACAGAAGCTAGAGGGTCCCATATGCCAGAAACAGTAGGAGGGCCATGGTGTGTTTGGAGAGGAGTAATGTAAACTAAGGCTGTAAAGGTAGCTTGGAGCCAAGCTGTAAAGGATGCTCCTGCTTCTTTGGTTTGAGAGTGAGGAGGTCAGGACTGGACTGACCTGAAATGTACTGAGAGGTAAAGCAAAAAGTGCACTGAAAGAGAAGGACATTCATTTAAGGTGTCCTCCAGCTGCGTCTGCCTTTTCAGACTCTCCTCACATTTATTCCCTGGCTCACATTCTCAGTTTTAACCAAACTGTACTCCTAATTGTTCCTTGAAATTTGCCATGATATATGCTGCCTCCATGTTCATACGAGCCTTCCTTAGCTCCAGCTTTCAAAATTGTTCCCTCCTTTCAAGGATTAACTCAAGGGCGACCTCTTTTATCTCTCCCAGACAAACATATTCTCCCCATCTTCAAATTGTCAGAGATCTCTTTGCCTGGGTCTTTTCTCTACCCCTATCATTCTATCTATCTATCTATCTATCTATCTATCTATCTATCTATCTATTTATATAACCTATCCTGTCTATCTATCTATCTACTAGTGGATAGAGTAGCAGAGCTAAATTCAAACCCTTCCTCACTTACTATGTGACCCTGGGCAAGTCACTTCTGTTTGCCTCAGTTTCCTTAAATGTAGAATGGAGATAACACTCTCAAGGCTGTTGTGAGAATAAAATGAAGATAATATTTGTAAAGTGCTATGAAAACCTTAAAACATTGATATAAGGGCTAGCTATTATTTTTTAATAGAATTAGGAGACCTACCATGTCCTAATCCTGGCTCTGCCTATACCTTGCCATGGGCAAGTCACTTTCCTCCTCTAAGACCCCATTTCTTTATCTGTCAAATAAAGGAGGGGGATGTTGCTGGTCATCTGAGGCCCTTGAGATGCTAAATCTGTGACGAGCCTCTCCTCCAGAGGATGTCTGTCCATCCTCCCCTAGACCCTCAGTGGCCTAGTAAACAGGATTAGTGCCCTGGTGGGTTCTACTATTTACAGAGCAGACTTGAGGAGGTGCACGCATGAGGCTCTGAATTCCAGGGCAGCGGCCTCCACTCACTTTGCTGACAGCTTACAAGAGCTTCTGACATGCCTATTTGCAGTATCATTAACATTTCTAAAGAAACACACAGTCACCAGGGCTCTGTTGCTAGAGCTTCTGAGATGCTGCTCCCAGGCTGTTTCTTTAGCATGGGAAAATCCCTTCTTCCCTTAGACTCCCCAAGACTCTTCAGAACCTCCGATGCATTCATTTCCCTTCAGGGTAGATTAAGTGTTTAATCTGGGGCTTCAGATCTGATTTTCAGAGCTACCTTCATCCAGCGAAAGAAGTTGAAAGGCAGTGAAAAAAAATGAGTGTAAATAAGGCCTCTGCCTTTGGGTGGCCTTCCCAAGCTGTGCTGGGTCAGCTGTATAACGTGCACTGGGGGAAGCTAAAAGTGAAGAACACCTGGGCCAAGGTGTCTGACCCAGGAGAAAGATCCTTGGTCTTGGAGTTTGGAAACCTTGGTTAAGGTCTCAGCTGTAGTTGTGTGATCTTGGGGAAAACATTGTACCTCTCTGGGCGTCACTGTTCTCTGTACAATGCAAAAAATGGGACTAGCTGCTCAAGGATTTGAAAATCCATTCTGTCTCTGACATTCTGTGTTCTAAGGGCCTGTCCAGCTCTGACATTCTGTGTTCTAGGGCCCCTCCCAACTCTGACATTCTGTGTTCTGAGGACCCTCCCAGCTCTGACATTCTGTGTTCTAAGGAACCTCCCTGCTCTGACACTCTGTGAAATTCTCTGCATCACCTAGATCATCAGATACTCACCAATGTATAGGCTGTCAGACAACATAAGCTGCCTAACAAAGGTGATGCTGTGGTCCCCTTGGCAGTGGCAGCTCTGCCATGGTTTCCCTGGGGGACTTAGAGTAAGTGCCTTGTCTTCTCTAGCTTAGGGCCCTCCTCTCTCTGAGGGGGTTAAGAATCACAAGCCTGACTCCCAGCAATGGTTTATCTTTTAATAGCACCTTTCAATTCACAAAGCACCCTCCTCTCTTGCAAGATGGAGGGATCAGGTAAGCATTCTCACTCCATAGGATCATTCTGTAGACGGGGAAGCAGAATCTAAAAAAGATGAATGGGGGGGTGTTCCACTTGGAGTCAGGAAGACCTGAGTTCAAAGCTGGCCTCAGACACTCACTAGTTGTATGACCACTGATAAGTCATCTCCCTTCTCTAAGGCTATAAAATGAATTCTTTAGATGCTCTCTGAGCTTCCTTCCAGCTCTCAGTCTATGATTCTGAGATAACTGTGCCCCAGTGCCTTTCTCAAGGGCATCTGGGTGCTGCAGTGGCTAGAACACAGCACTTGGAATCAGGAACACTCATCCTCACGAGTTAAAATTCGGACACTTACTAACTGTGTGACCCCGATCAAGTCATTTAACCCTGTTTGCCTCAGTTTCTTCATCTGTAAAATGAGCTGGAGAAGGAAATGGCCAACCACTCCAGTATCTTTGCCAAGAAAACCCCAAATGAGGTCACAAAGAGTCAGACACAACTGAAAACAACTAGACTTCAACAACAAGACTTGCTTAGCATCCCATGATCAATATAGAGCAGAGTGAAGACCCATACCCAGGCTTTCTGATTCCAGATCCAAGGCTCTCTGCAGTGTTGTGATGCCTTTCCATAGTCCCAGCAAGGTGGGCAACACATATATTAACATCCCCATTTTATAGAGGAAGATACTGAGGCTCAGAGATAAGAGTTGTATAAGTTAGTACTTGTCAGAGGCGGGATTTGAGACCACTCCACTTGTGACGTCAAGTCCCAACTCATTTTATTCCACCATACTGCTTTTCTTAGGTCTAAGAAATGATTGTCACTGTTATTGCTTTCTGGCCTCTAGGTGGAGAATTCCTCTGGGACCTAAACATTTCTGGATAACTTTTCCCATGAACACCCAGGCTTCTTTCCATAACTGCTAATAAATAAGGCCTGCAAACATACAGGGAAGGATCTGTGTCAGTAGTGGGGAGATCCCAGGACAGGATCTCTTTCTCTGTCACCTGAGGTTCTTGGGGGTGAAATGACTTGCCCAGGCTCACATAGCTAATAAATTTCTCAACAGGAATTTAAACCCAAATCTTCCCATGACACCAGTGTCCAGCATCCATATTGCGATAATATTATTAATATTAATTATTATTCCTCCACCTCCTCAATAGGGTAGCAGCTATGTGGAAACAAGCACGAACCCAATTTGACTTTTGATTTTGTGCATTAAAGACTGGAGGAATCATTGTCCCTGTGCCTAAAGGGAGTGGCTTGAACCTCAGGCCCTTTTTTGTTGACTTAGTAAATTAAGATTTTCATGGAGAAATGTGAAGCTCCATAGTGGCTGGACCTCTTTGTCTCTGTGTAGTTGGCATTCTGTGCTCTGTTATAACTTTCTAAACATCTATTTGTCTTCCCTGTCGACTCTCTGGTAGCTTTCAAGGACGGAGCGCTCCTGCCTTGGGGTTTTTTTATGTTCTGTCTTTTCAGCATGCTGGGGAGCTGTGTGGCCTTGCAGGCAGTCACATTCTCCCTGTTCCCTAGCCCTTCCCTAGCTCTTCATTGTGTTCTGAGTGTGTGTTTGGAGGGTGAGAACAGAAGGGACAGTCTCAATTCCAAAGCCTAAGGTCTGCTTTCCCATGGCATGACCTAGTCCCAAGGCTGGCCTCCTTGGCAGATTGGAGAATAGCAAATGAAGTCCTGCTCCTGAGTTTTCTGAACACACTGTGAAAACTATTCATGGCCAGCCCTTGCTTAGGAGGGAACGCCTGAATCGTGAAACTACCACTGAGTAACAAATCCTGTTGTGGAAGCCGGCATCCCCCAGTGTGTGTCAGATCATCTTCTAATGGACACCAGGTGTTAACCTTGAATATGGGTCTTAGAACACAGAATCAGAACACATTTTGCCATGGAATACTTATGTCCCAGGATACTGGGATATAGGATTGAGCATCTGCAGGATAGGATTAATTTTCAGGAATTGTAGGGATCTAAGAAGAGAGTCTGTTTAGTTTAGGATCCAATGTGGTATCTGTCCAAAATATATGCACTGAGAGACTAGCTCTATGGGCTATACATCTAATCGCAGGTGAGCCTCTGAACCTTAGATATGCTCACTCTATTTGGTTTTCTTTCCTGCAGGGATAGTTGACTAATTTTTCACTTAATCAGTATTTATTTTCTCTCCCTTCTACCTCTAATTCAAAAGAAAATAAAGAAACCCTTGTAATAAATAAGAATAATCAAGCAAAACAAATCCTCACATTGTCCTTGTCCAAAAATATGTATATCGTTCTGCCCTGCATCGATGTTTGATCATCGAACAGAAGGGAGGAAGGAGGCTGGATTCTCTTGAAGAGAGGGGCATCATGCTTTTAACAACCTTAAGCTTCTCCCTGAAACAGGGGTAGCGCCAATATCCTTGATGCTGTACAGCTGTGAATAACAGGGCTTGTTGATCTGACCAATATCAGAGGAAAGGACCACACAAAGGACCACTGAGAGGTACAGAAGCTGGCTGCCATGAATTACACAGGGAAAGTGAGGGCAAGGATGTCAGAGATTCTATGACTGGGAAAAAATGGGAGAGTCAAAGAGGGTCAGTGATGAACCATGGGCCTGGCTAGGATGTTCTGTTGGTATCCCTGCAAAGTCAAGGAAATGTGAAGAAGGCCTTCTGCACACTGGGTGGAACTGTGGTGGCTTGAGTACATAGATGAGTCACACAGTGTGGATGCATATAGGAATTTTGCTTACAAAGCACTTTGCTCATACATATTACATTGTATCCTCAGAATTAGTGCAATAGGGTGCTTAATAAATGGTTATTGCCATAGAACTTGTAAATTAACAAGCATTTATTAATCACCTGTTATATACCAGGCACTATGCTAAACTCTAGGGACACAAAAAAAGTTTAAAATATAGTTCTTGCCCTAGAGGAGTTGACATTCTAATGGCAGAGGTGTACCAGTAAGATACATACAGTGTGAATGGAAGGTAAGAGACACAGTTTCTTGTAAATCGAAACCTTAGGACTTATAAATCTCAACACATACAGTGATGACGATATCATGGGAAGGACATTTCCCATCCTTTTTACCAAATATGGAGTTACAGGGACAAAAATGGGACAAGTGGGCGTCAGGCCTGGGGTATCTTCTCCAGGTTAGATGTTCCTCAGAAGCCTCTCTGTCCATTTAACTCAGAGAACTGATAATGGGGGGAAGGTTGGATTTATAGTCCAAGGACAAGGTTTTAGATCCTGATTCTATTGTTTGCTACTGTGCAACCTTGGGTAAATCAGTTTTTCTTTTGGGGCCTCAGTCTCATCACCTGTAAAATGGGGGAGGTTAGACTAAGTCAGGGATTTTGATATCGTTTGTGCCATGGATCCCTATGGCAGTCTGGTAAAACCTACAGATCCCTTCTCAGAATAATATTTTCTAAATTCAAAAAATACACGTGATTATAAAGGAAACCAACTGTAGTGAAATGTAGTCATCAGAATATTTTTTTAAAACCCACTAATGAAGCCCTTGGTTAAGAGCCCTTGGATTAGAGAATCTCTAAGTTTCTAGCTCTAAATTGATGATGGTCTTGCCATATTACAAGTTGTTTCCTCTTGCCGAATGCTTGGCCAAGGCTGGTCTCTGACCTCATTCAAACAGTTTAATTAATTGCAGTCACTCTTTCAGTATAGAACTCCACAGTGACAGAAAGGCAGTTAACATTCCATCTTCCACCTCACTTCCTGAAAGCCCCTCAACGGGAAAGAAGTTGTCCTATTGGTCTTGTTTGCCGTCAGAATGCCTGATTAAATTGTCCCAGCCCTGGTTTGATACTGGCCATGGGGTGACATTCTGTCATTGGTGTTTTTCAGAATTTTGACAGGACCTCACTTCTCTGGTACCTTGTTTGTAAAGCCTTGCTTGGCCATCACCCAATTGTATGTCCACAGCTTGGCAAGATTCCCTTGCACAAAGAAGCCCTTTCCAAGGCTCTTGAGAGACCACACACACACACACACACACACACACACACACACAGAGTTTGTCTAAGGATCCCCACCTCTCCCATCATGGCAAAGAGTGTTGGCTTTGTAAGGGGATCTAGGAGAGAAGCTAGACCATTATACCATTATACCATTATCATCACTCAAGTTTATATTCTGTTTCATAGTTTACAAAGAGCTTTTCTCTCAACAACCCTCTTAAGTAGGTAGTGTATGTGTGATCATGATAGTGCTTACTTTATAGATGAAGAAACAGGCTTGGAGAAGTGCTTTGACCAATGTCTCATATGTAGGAAAAAAACAGATCCATAGCTAAAGCTGTGCCTTCCAACACCAAATCCAGTGAGCTTCCCAGTACACCATTCTGCCTCTGACTTTTGTGACTTCCTTCTGTTCCTAGAAGGACCTTGGAGAGAGGGTATTGAAGGACTATAAATTAACTAGCTTCCAAGACCACTAAAACTCTTTTTATAGAGTTAAAGGTTATGGACTGGCCCTGTGCTTTTGCTAATATAGGGACCTTCCAAGTGAAGCAATTCCTCCACCACTGTAGATAAATACTAAAGCTATAATTTTCTGATCTTCTAAGATGAGTTGCTATACATATTTGTACATACAGATCCTTTAACGCTTGTTTTTTCTTTATTTCTTCAGGGTATATAATAGTGAGATAGCTGAGTCAAAGGGTATGCAATTTCACAACTTTTGGGCCATAGTTGCAAATTGCTTTCCAGAATGGTTAGATCAATTTACAATTCCAACAGTGGCGCATTAATGTGCCAGTTTTCCCAAAGCCCTTCCTTCATTTGTCATCTTCTGTCATTTCATCCAGTATGGTGGTGAGGTGAAACATCAAGGTTGCTTTAATTTACATTTCTCTAATTGTGCATGATTTGGAGAAAAAAGGTCAAGGTCACCCTCTGCATCCTGGACCATCATCAGTCATCTTGACTTCTTTCTTGCCACTGGACTCCAAATGACTTTGGAGGAGAGAATGAGACTGATAACTTTGCACAGCTCTGCCTCACTTAAATTCAATTCACGTGCAGGGCAAGACATCACCCCATGATGTCATTGGTCCTCTTCAAGAACAAAGGATGAACAATAACAAAGCATTGACTCATTGAGGACCTGGTTGAGATCACACAGTCAATATTTGTCAGATGCAAGACTTCAACTGATGGGTCCATGTGGCCCTAACACTTCCCAATTCAGCCTAATAAGAAATAACTAACAAAATAAATAAAAATAAAATAAAACAGACAATATTACATTGGAAAATTAAGTCAATATCCATCCCACTGGGATCCTCATGTAGGGTTTAGTGGCTGCCATTTCTTTTTGAGTTTGATATCATTGTACATACTGTGACTGAAAGCTTTGCTTGAAATAGTAAAATCAGTGTTAGTAGGGACCTTAGAAGTAATATTGTCCATCAGCCCACCTTCTGAAGAAAGTCCTTTTCTAGCATCCTTGCAGCTTCTACTTGAACACTTTCAGCTATACAGAGATCACTCTCTTAGAATGCACACCATAACATTATCAGATAGGGTAAAAACAAAAAAGAATTTATTCATTTTTATATTGAGCTAAAAGCTGCCTCCTCCTCTTTGGAAATGCTCCCCATTTCTCCTAGCTCTGCCCTCAAGCACCCACTCTACCCTCCACCCCCTAGCCTGGAAAAGTATAAACCCCTTTAACTCCATGACACAGATGTTTAAAAACAGCAATCATATGATCTCCCTCCCCCACCCTTCCCCACTATCCCCTACTATTTCTCATGTAACATTGGTTTAGGGTCCCCTCACAAGCCTGGTCCTTTCTTTGTATTGGATTCTAGTGTGTGAATGTTTTTCTCTTAAAATGTTAGACCCCAAATAGGATCCTGCAAATTTATTTCACATGGAAACAAAATTTATTTTCTCTGGGAAACCTAAAAACACTACTATTAAATAATATCTTATTTGATATTAATTTGATTAGGGGATATCACATGTACCCATTTATTTAATAGATAATAATTTAATGAGAATAATAAAACAATTTCCCTTTACAAATGGTTGTCATATTTCAACAAACTTCTCAATCAATCAGCCCAAATCCTAAACCTTTAAGAATCCCATAATCCCTTCCCTTGGGAGTTTTCTCCTAACCCCCAGCTTGCAGGCAACGTGGCCGATGGGAAGGATGGTGAACCATCAGGAGATCCTAGCAGGACTCCTGCATTGGATATTTACTAGCTGTATAATTCCAGGCAAGCTATTAATTTCCCAGAACCTCAGTTTCCTCATCTGTAAAATAGGATATGAATACCCATAGTACTTAGTGTCCAGGGTTATCACATGGCTAGTGCTTTGCAAATTTGGCAAACCTTAAAGTACTATTTAAATATGAGTTATAATTCTGTCTGCTGAGCCACCAGGGAACCAAAAATGGACCATGGAAGTAACCTATGCTACAGTAATAAATGTCTGTGCCATGGAATAGAGCTGCTCCTCTTTTCTCTGGAGAGTCTCCAGTGTTGCAGATGAGAAGGTGGGGAAGGGAGGTTCTCAGTACCAGACTATTGCAGCAGCTTGGAGGGTTTGGTGAGAAATTACTAGTTAAGGATCAAAGATGCGGGTTTGGAAAGGAACTCAGATCCATACCTGCACTACCAGAGATCTCCTTCTAGAAACCCTTTAACATCTTCTGTTATTTGAAATGGACCAGGTATTTCTACAAAGTAACAGACTGTTTTGTTGTTGTTGTTGTTGTTTTTAATAACCAGAGAAGAACTAAAACATTTAGATATGCTGTTAGGTGTACCAAGACAAAAGTGAAACAGTTCCTGCCCTCAAGAAGTTTATAGTCTACTAAAAAAAGACCCAACATTTCAGTGTGTGTGTGCGAGAGAGAGACAGATGGGGGGGGAGGGAGGGAGGGAAGTAGAGAGGGAGGGAGGGAGGGAGAGAGAGAAATAGAGAGAAGGTAAAAGAGGTTTTGAGAAAGAGGATGATAGGAAACAGGAAAGATCTCTTCCAGAATGTGGCCCCTGAGCCATATTTTGGAAGAAAATGGGTATTATTCAATGCATAAAAGTGGAAGGAATGCCTACTGAACATAGGAGTCTCTTGAACAAAGCTGTGGAGATAGGAGATGGAATATCACATATACAGAACATCTAATGGGCCAATCTGACTAGAACAAAGAGAACATGATAAAGAGCTAGGTGAAAGAACCAGACCTTTCCTCTGAAAAATTTCTGAGAGAACTTTGTCTAGGTCTCTCCTTTGCTTTGGTGCAATCAACCTTGTTTCATACATGTTTGTGTTTTTATCATACCTTCCTCTGCTATACATTGAATTTCTAGAAGGCAGAGATCGTGGTGTAACTTGAGCACCTAATACAACTTCAGTTGTGTTGTTATTAAGTAACACAAGTTACTTGTAATAACAGTTATTAAGTAACAAGAACTTAATAAGTATTTTTGAGGGTATAAATGAACAAATGGATGAATGCATACATGAATGAATGAATGAATGGATGAATGAATGAATGGTCACTAGCTAATATGTGTTAAGTGCCAGATGAATGATACCAACAATAAGCAAATATGACAAATGATGGAGATAAGGAAGGAGGGAAGGAGGGAGGGAGGGAGGGAGAGAGAGAGAGAGAGAGAGAGAGAGAGAGAGAGAGAGAGAGAGAAAGATTGAGAGAGAGAGAGTGAGCACTCACTGCCAAATAAATGTTACTGGAAACAAATCTATAAATAATGTGTTAGGTGGTACGTAGGATACAAGAGAAGAGATTTTGAAACATCCGATTTGTATGGTCTTTTTTTAACCCTTTCCTTGATTGTGACCTTTAACATTCTTTGATGAAGTACAGCCTTGGTCTATAAATCTCATATTCTGTTTTATCATCATCATCATCATCATCATCATCATCATCATGATTACTACTAATAATATTTAAACGGTACTTTAATGTTGCAAAGCACTTTGTTATCAGATCCTTGCAGTATTAATAACAGCTAACATTGACATAGCATTTGCTGTGAGCCAGGCACTGTGCTAAGCACTTTACAATTATTATTTCTTTTGATCTCAAAACAACCCTGGGAGGTAGGTGCTGTTATTATCATCTCTGTTTTACAGATGAGGAAACTGAGGCAAGCAGAGGTTAAATGACTGGCCTAGGGTCACATAGCTAGGAAGTACCTAAAGCTGGATTTTCAAGCAGGTCTTCCTATTTCCAGATCTGGCACACTAACCACTGGGTCATGCAGTTACTCCTCTGTGATGGATACATCTTACAGACAAGTAAAATGTTGCTTGGGGGGATGATATTATTTGCCCAGGTTCTCACAGCAATTCAAGTGTCAGTCAGACCCCAGAGCTCCAGATTTCAAAGCCAGAGCTCTTGCTATTCATGCTGCCTCTCAATAACAGTGATTTTGAAATCAGGGAAGCTGTATTATTGGGCTTTCTCACTTACTAGCTAAGTGACCTTGGCCGAGTCCTTTTACTTCCCTAAGCCTCAGTTTCCTCACCTGTAAAAAGAGGGAATTGAACTTAGTGGCCTCTGAAGACTCTTAGCTCTAAATCTATGACTCTATAGCTCTCTGGGCTAGGACTAGATGGTCTCATCTAGTAGCGGTTCCTATTTGAGAAACAGACAGTTCAGTAGAAAAAGAGCCAGAGGTGAATAGTGCCTCACCAAAAACCCTGGCATGGAAACCCTACTTTGAAGGTCTTGACTCCAACTGAAGGGTATTTGGGAACGAGAAGGATTCCATTAGTGAAAGATAAAAGGAAACCACACACAGAGTGCAAGCTTCTGATGGAAACTTGAAATCAAAACACAGCAAATGGCACCAGGCCAGTTGTCAGAGCCAATGAAGTCTGAGCTGAGTAGGACAGACTCAGATCGGGCCAGCCAAGGCAACCCTTGGATCCCCAGCTCAATCTCATTGACTCAGCTGTGTGCTTCCCAGAGATTTCTTGCTCCCAGGTCACCCAAGTCAGGCCTTGTAAGAGGAGAGACTGTGATTATATTTGTCATCTTAAAAGCTCTCTGAAATAAATATTTCTCTAGTTCTTATAGAGGTACAGAATCAGAGAATTTAGAGGCTAAAAGGATGTTAGAACCCATCTAATCCAACTCATAATCAAAAGAAATCCTCTTCTCTAAAGTTGTAGTTTATCCCTCATTCTCAAGGAGGATTGATGGCATCAGGAGGTGATGTCTCAGCTTGCAAGTAATTTGGATTTAAGTGAGGCAAAGCTGTGCAAAGTCATCAGCCCCACTATGTCCTCCAGAGTCATTCAGAGTCCAGTAGCAAGACATAGGTCAAGACAACTGGTGATGACCCCAGATGCAGTGGTTGAACTTGGTCATTTCAAGCTAAGGTGCTTCAGATCCCAGTTGTATTTGATAAGTGGTCATCCAACCTTTGCTCAAAGTCCTTCAGAGAGAAGGAAACCACCACCTCTTGAGACAAAGTCCAGAAAGTCAGAAACATAACCAGGAAGTGAATGAGGGATGACTGGCTTGATACCTTCCCTAAAATGGAGTCACTGGAAGGAACTCACCAATGGGAGAAGAGAGCTGTATGGGTGGAGGGATTCCATTGCTCTAATTCTCAGGAAATTCTACTTGACATCAAACTTATATCAGCCCTTTTTTGCAACAAGGATATTTACAAAAGACTTTCGCAAGTTCCTACCAAGTAGCTAATGCAATCATTATAATTAGCACAATTTTAGGATAGAGACTAGTTTCCTGGTATAGGAAACTCCCAGGTAAAGAAACTCCCTCTATCAAATCAGTTTGGGACCTTCCTTGCATGGACAGTCTTAAAGAGCTGCTTGGGGTACTGCCTACTGACTTATCCAGTGCCACTTAAACAGTGTGAGTTAGAGGTAAAATTTGAACCCAGGTCTTCCTGGCTTGGAGGCCAGCTCTCTTTCCACTATGACACACTGTCTGGGAGTGTTGTTTTACAGCTTAGAAAACTGAGGCTCACAAGAGCCAGATGACTTGCCCAGAGCTGCTGATCTGATAAAAGCCAAAGCAGGATTTGACTATCTATCTGTTTTAGCTTCAAGTCTAGTGATCTTTCTAATAAGCTTACTACAAGGGGTGGGAGGAAGTAGAGATGGCAGCCAGAGGGGACTTTTGAAGTTAATGATGTGCGTGGGTGTGACAGCACTCAGGAGGGAGGGCTGGACCAGATGATGACAGGTTGTGTATATTTAATACCTATGCATGCTGCTGCTCTGTATTCCATTTCCCTACACAGAAGAGACAAGGCAGTCAGAAGAACTGAGAGAGTGTGTGATAACTTAAACATAAACATGACGGTCATTTAAGACCTTTGAAAGACATAGACAGCTCACTAGCTGAGATCGTTTAACTCCAGAAGAATTTAAAGAAGACACATTAGAAACAGAAGTCCTATAGAGATACCCCAATGCTCTGGGAGCAGATGCAGTCAAAGGGGCCTCTCTCACCTTGCAATGATTCTGACCTTCTGGCAAGTAGAGGATTCTCCAGTGCTGGGAATGATAATAACTCACATTTAGATTGTGCTTTAAGGCTTGCAAAGTATTCTCACAACCTAACGACTGTCAGCCAACAGATAAAAGTATATTAACCACCTACTATGCCCTAGGCATCATGTTAAGTATTGGGGATACAAAAGAAGGCAAAAACATGGTCTCTGTCCCAAAGGAGCTCACACCCTAATAAAATACAGCATACAAATAACTACACACAAAATATAGTCAAAGAATATTGAAAATCATCCCCGAGGAAAGGCATTGATGATATTTAGAGTGGGGAAAGTCTCCTGGTGGGATTTTGAGCAAAGTCTTGAAGGAAGCCAAAGATACCAAGAGGTAAAAATGAGGAAAGGAGAGTTTCTTTACTTGGGAATTTCCTATACCAGGAAACTAGTCTCTATCCTAAAATTGTGCTAATTATAATGCTTGCATTAGCTACTTGGTAGGAACTTGGGAAAGTCTTTTGTAAATATCATTGTTGCAAAAAAGGGCTGATATAAGTCTGATGTCAAGTATGATGTCAGGTATGATGCTAGCCAGTGTAAGAGAACTGACAGGTAAAGTTCTGTGTGTGAGGAATAGTAAGTAAGCCAGTGCAGTGGAAGCAGAGGGTATGTAGAAAGTGTGTATGTCCTAAAATAAAAGAAGACTGGAAAGGTAGGAAGGTTGGGAAGGACTTTAAATACTAAACAGGGGATTTTTATATATTTGATCCTAAAGGTAATAGGGAGCTCCTAGAGCAGCGGTTCTCAACCTGGGGGCCGCAACCCCTTTGGGGGTGGAACAGGGTCGCCTAAGACCATCACAAAACACATATTTCCTATGGTCTTAGGAACTGAGACACCACTCCTCTATCTGTCTCGTCTCCAGGTGTGTCTGCCCACATGCAGATACACCCACATACGAGTATTAAAGGGTCAGGGCATTAGAAAGGTTGAGAACCACTGCCCTAGAGGTTATGGAATGAGAGTGTGTAATTAACATGGTTCCTGTGTATTGGGAAAATCACTTTGGTAACTGAATACAGGGTGGATTGAAATCTGGGACTACTCAGACACCTAAGGCTGGGAGACCAAGCAAAAGACTGGTATAATCAATAGTACAGGTATGAGATGATAATGGCCTGTCTCAGGGGAGTGACTGTATAAGTGGAGTGAAGGGGACATATATAAGAGATGTTGTAAGGAAAAGAAATGGCAAGACTGGACAACAAATTGGATCCATGGGTTGAGTTTTAGTAAGAAACCAAGGATGACACTGAGACTGTGAACCTGGGCTACTATGTTATTATCATCATCCCTATTGTAAAGTTGAGAAAACTAGGACTCTGAAAGTATAGATGACTTGGCCATTGTGTCAGAGCCAGAATTTTAACAACTTTAAATTCAATAAGAGCAGGTAGGTGGCACCCTGGGCTTGGAGTCAGGAAGACCTGAGATCAAATCCTACCTCAGAAACTGCATTGTGACCTTGGGCAAGTCACTTTACTTCTGTTTGCCACTGGAGAAGGAAATGCCAAATCACTTCAGTATCTTTGCCAGAAAAACTCCATGGACAGAGATCCACTGGGTCATAAAGAGTTGGACATGACCAAAATGACTAACAACAACAAATTCAAACAAATATTTACTCATAGGCTCATAGAGGGCCCTTAGAAGTCATTGAGTCCCAATCCCCTACTTTTTACAGCAGAAGAATCTGAGGATGAGAGAAGTTGAGTAGCTTACTGAGAATCATGCGTCTTAAGCAACACTTAAACCCAGGTCTCGCTGAGTCCAGTTCTCATATTCATTATGCCATGTTACCTCTAGCTACCTCCTTTGGGTCATCCAGTCACTTTGCTACATGCTAGAGATAAGAGGTCAAAAATAAAATTGTCCCTGACCTTGAGAAACTCACATTTTATCCTGGGGGCAACAACATATGCACAAATAAGTAATTACCAAATAAAAAAATAATGTCAAGAAGTAGAAGGCACTAACAACTGAGAGGGATCAGAAAAGGCCTTAGGTAGGAAGGAATATATGAGTCAAGCTGACTTATCCATCCAGTGATGTTTTCATCATTCTTCCTTTGCCTTCAGGACAGCTCCACAGTGTGAAGACTCGTTTACCGATCAGAAGATCTGAATTTCAGTCCCTGTTTGGTTACTAACTTGCTTTGTGATCTTGATCGGGTTTCTGTTTTCTCCACTATAGGGAGATTGGTGCCTTCCAGCTCTAATATTCTATGAATTTGTCTCACTGATTACTAAGAGCTCAGTATACTTTACAATGCAGTGTCATTATAATTACTGATGCTGCAGGCTGCTTAATGGTCACTAGAGGTTATTCCTCAACAAGCTTTGGAAGGATAATGAGATGTTGAGATCTCTTATTTTTGCTATTATGATTCTCTCTTGGTCTGTGACATTTGGTATCCTTCCTGAGAAAGATAAATATATCATCAATTTAGAGCTTAAAAGGGACCTCAGAGGTCTTTCAGAGGAGAGATATTAAACTGGAGGGCTCATTGTGCAACACTCCAGAGTTCCTGAAGGAACCAGATTAAAATATAATTGGAAAATATTTAGCAAGATAAATAAAAATACAGTAGGAATGCTGTTTAGTCATTTCAGTCATGTTTGACTCTTTGTGGAGTGGTTTGCCATTTCCTTCTCATTCCAGCTCATTTTACAGATGAGGAAACTGTGGCAAATAGGGTTAAGTGACATATGTGCCCAAGGTCACACAGCTATTAAGCATCTAAAGTCATATTTTGACTCTGATCTTTCTGATTCCATCCAGGCTCAGTATTCTATCCACTGCACCGCCTAGCTACCCACAAGAGAATATAGATAATGTTAATATGTGGTTTTCTAAGTCAATATGCATAAACTTTATTATGGTTTAATGGCCGCCTTTTCTATTTGAGTTTGACATTGCTAATTTAGACCAATTCCCTTATTTTACAGAAGAAAAAATAACTGAAGCCTAGAGAAGTTAAGTGATTTTCCCAAGGTCACACAGGCAACTGGTAGCAGAGTTAGGATTTGAATTTAGGACCTCTTCCTCTAAGTCCAAATCTAGTATTCTTGCTAAGTGCTCTCTAATCTTTTATTAAAATAGGATCCTACCATTGGAATATACTTAAACCCATACCTAAGGTTTTACAATTAAAGTGATATAATATGTTGCATTATATATTACATATTATATAACATGTCACATTATATAATAGATTCCTAACTACCTAATTACATAGTTTACCACCTTCTGACCAAATCAAACAAGATAATAGATGTAAAGCACTTTGAAAATCACAAAAAGCTATGTGAATGTTAATCATTATTATTGTTGTTTTTCTTTAAGCACAAAATTATTTGTTTCTTTTAGTAATAAGATGTTCCAACTGAAGAAATGCTAGTGGACAATCACTAACTGTGAAATTCATACCTTCAGGTTTGCAAAATCTTTCCCTCTTTTATGTCAATATCAGGGAATATCATTGGTATGTCTGTTGTGTTCTGCTGTAGAGGGGCATAATGGACTGAGCACTGAATTTGGAGTCAGGAGACCTGGGTTCAAGTGCTGACACTGACACTTATTTCTTAGGTGATCCTGAGTAAGACATGTCACATGCCTATGCCTCCATTTCTTCATTTAAAAAAGGGGGGCAATTCTTGTGTCACTGTCATCCCATCAGTTGTGAAGAAACACTTTGTAAACCATAAAAATCTGGGCAAATGTAAGCTATGGTTTTTGTTTTCTCCTGATGATTGTTAACCCAGAGTCAGTAACTGAAAAATATTCCCAGCTTCTTAAGACATAAGCCAAGAAATGATCATCCCCAGCGTCAGGATTTGAGCTCAGTGGAAAGGACAGGTTTCTGGGGTGCCAAGGAAAGTGTCTATTTCTGTGAGAATTATGAAAGAAGGTCACTAGTATGATATTGAAGAGGATGAAGTTGGTCTCTAAATTCACAGACATATCCATCCTCTGTCCCCCCAATGCCTGTGTACTGGTGGTACCTTATGTTTGGAATGTGCCCGCTTCTTACCTGTGCCTCAGTGAAGCCCTGAGCTTCCTTCAAAGCAAAGTTCAGAGGCCATCGCATATGGGAGGCTTTTCCTGACACCTTCCTCCTATTATTAGCACCCTTTTCCTATTGAATTTGTTTGGTATTGCTTTGTATTTGCTTAACAATGTTTACATCCTCCTCTACCCTTACCAATGTCAACAGTCAACAAACATTTACTAAGCACTTACTATATGCCAGGCACTAAATGCTAATAAATGCAAAAGGAATTCCTGCTTTCCAGGAGTTTACATTCTGATTGGGGAAGACAACACATAAAGAGAAACTGCAGCTAGGGGGCACTGCAGTGGATAGAGCGTGGGCCCCTGTTCAAATGCAGCCTCAAAAACTTACTTGCTGTGTGACCCTGGGCAAGCCACTTAACCATGATTGCCTCCAAAATATATATAAATAAAAGAGAACTGAAGGCAAAGGCAGAGAGAGGCATGGTGGCAAAATCAGAAGCAGAGCCTGGAGAGGAATAAAAGAAAGCTCATTTGATGTGTGCCTTTTAATCCCCAGCGCCAAGCACAGTGCTTTGGATTTAGTAGACATTTAACAAATGTGTATTGAATTGAATTAGATTAAATATAGGTGTAGAAGGGACACAGAACCCTCTAGCCTCACCCTCTGAGAAGATAAGACCACTCCCATAAAGCTGGATCCCTGACATCCAAATCACTTCTCATCAATTTGGATTTTCATTGGCTTCTTTCTTAGGCTTAATTTTTGGTGATACTGTGTACAATGTAGGGTGGAATGTAGGGAAAAGAAAAGCTCAAAACATTTACCGATGACCTCATAACAAAGGCAGCAAAGTCTTGTTTGCGGAGTGATGGAGTGGGGGAAAGGACTAGATCCAAAATCTGAATGCCTGGGTTGAATCCTGGACTGGCTCTTACTTCATTAACATCTGTAAACATCAGTTTCCCCATATGTAAAATGCAAGAGACTAGATGATCTCTATAGTCCCTTCTTGATATAAAACCTATGAGTGGTAATGAAGAGTCAAGTGTCTGAGACAAGTCAATAAATTCCCATGGATGAGGATGGACCTGCCAAAGACTAAATGTAAGACAACATATTTAGGGGTCAAAGGTTTGTTTCTGTTTTTAAGAGCAAGAAAATACTTTGTAAATCTTCTGGTTCAACCCTCTCATTTTACAGTTGAGGAAACTGAGGCCCAAAGAGGTTAAGCGATTTGTCCAGGATCTCTCAAGTAGTTAGGGGCAAAAATTGGGTAATCACTGAACAAATTATGGCTTACAGAGATAATAGAATGTTATTGTCCCACAAGAAACAAGTAACATGAAGAATTCAGGCAGATTTGAATTATGCATGATATGATGGATAGTGAAGAAAGTGAGCCAAACTATGAGAATGTAAACACAGTCAATACCAATAGGCAATAAGACACAGGCCAAACACAATGAACAACGTCAATAAACTACAGAGGTGGGTAATGACACGTGCTATTAGGTTTGTTGTTCAATTGTTTTCAGTTTTGCCCAACCCTTCAGGACCCCTTTTGGGGTTTTCTTAGCAGAGACACTGGAGTGGTTTGCCATTTCCTTCTCCAGTTCATTTTACATATGAGGAAACTGAGGCAAACAGGGTTAAGTGACTTGTGCAGGGTCACACAGCTAGTAAACATTTGAGGTCACATTTGAACTCAGATCTTCCCGACTCCAGGCCCAGTGATCTATGTCCTATGTTGTCCCATAGCTGCCTCAGTGTAGAGCACCTGGGTTCAAATACAGTCTCTGTCACTTATTACCTGTGTGACCAGGTGCAAATAACTTCCCCTCTATTGAATTCAATTTCTTCATCTGTACAATAAGGGGTTTGGTCAGTGGGTGGTCTCCAAGACCTATTCTGTCTTTAGTTTTTACAATCTTATTTTCCAGATCCTTAAAATCCAGTGAACTTTCCACTACCCCATATTACTTCTCAGGAAGAATTAAAAACAAAAACAAAAACCCTTTCCTGACCCCAAAGCTTCTGTGACAGGTTTGAAAGGAACTGGTGGGTAGTTCAGTGATTGATTAAAAAAACAAAGCCAGAATCCCAATGTTGCTTTTTGGACCTCAAGATTGGCATCACCAGCAGGCAACTCCCCAGAATGGAAGAAGGATCCAGCTTGACTCCAGTCAGCCCCAGCTCACACCATGATAGCATTTGCAAATGGGGACAGCAAAAGGCCTTCTAAAGGAATTTAGACCTGTGGTCAATATTGGTCACTTTAAGGAAGCCTGATGTGCATCAGAAAAGAGCACATTGGACCAAATGTTTGAGGTCCCAGGTTCAAATCCCAGCTCTGTCCCTTACTGCCTCTGTGACCCTAAGCAAGATACTCAGCCTCACTGTCAGTCTCTTATTCTGTAAAATGTTGGACTTGGACTAAATCTGAGGTCCCTTTCAGCTCAAAATTTCTGATTCTGTTTCCTCCTCAGGAAAATAGGCATAATAATATTTCAAACCACTCTAGCATCATTGCCAAGAAAATCTCAGATAGGGTCACCAAGAGTCGGACATGACCGAAACACCCCCCCCACTCCAATAATAGTATTTATAATTATGAAATGTTTTACAAGCATTTTCTCATTTGTTCCTCCCAAACAGCCATGTGAGGTGGCAGTGTGGATAACATCACCTCCATTTGACAGATGAGTGATTGACAAATGAGAAAATAGGTTCAGAAAACACAGTGGGCGAGTCTCTCATTTCAGTTTGGTTATCTGTAGGATTAGAGTTTAGAATAGATGGGCTATATGCATGTAAATAGATATAAACACACATGCATACATATATATATACACACATGTGTATATGCACACCTATGTATATGCATATAAACACACACACACATTAAACTTTAATACCTTAAGCTGTGCTAAGACTTTTGAGACACCCTGCATATGTATCAGGGTCCAGGCTGAAGCTCAGGCTCACCAAACTCCATAATCAATATTCTTTCCACTTAATGCCTAGTTAGCTTCCCTCTGGGAGCCATGGTGAGCATCAAATGAGATCATAAGATCATTAAAGAATCAGCCAAGGCATGTACTTATTTAGAAATTCTATGAGCCAAACACTATCCTAAGCACTGAGGATACAAAGGGAAAAAAAACAAAATGAAAAACAGCCCCTGTCCTCAAGGAGCTTACATTCTAATTGGGAAGACAACATGTTCATATAGAACTATATACAAGATCACGGATACAAAGGTGGAAGGTACTTGAGGCCATATGGTTCAACCCCTTTATTTTACAGATAAAGGAACTAAGACCCAGGGAGTGTAAATTGAACAAGTCAACAAGGTAAATCATAGAGCCTAGGTCCTCTGACTACAAATACAGACCTTTTTTCTACCTCCTCCTGAGTTGAAGGCTCTTAAAAAAGCATAAAAATGTATCAATACAAGATTTTATTGTAATCATTACCGATCTGCCTAATAACCTAGGCAGTGAGGGTCTATGCTTTTTGCTCTTGATCTATCCCACTCCCCCCCACCCCACCCCAAATCTACCCTTTGTCTCCTTCTGACTTCCTCCTCATTACTCCTTTACTTAACTTTTTCATGTGCCCCCTTCATGGGCAAAGGTGACAGAAAGACGGCTACTATGGCCAGTTCTCCACAAAAGAGAAGAGATAACAAGGTCAATTTACATACCTTGCCTCTCCCTGCAACTGAACTGAATGGTTCCTTGATACATCGAAGTCCAATTTATACATCTATAATTCACATATCAAAGTGTCAATCTAATGACACTTTACTGGCACTGGCCTTGTTCCCAAGCCATACTCGAAGCTCTTAGTTTGGTCCTGCCCTAGGTGGGAGCCCAGAGTTAATCCAAGAGCCAGGATAGCTCCCCAAAGGTGTTGTCTGGACACATCAGCAGAACATATTCATAGTATGACTTCTTCCATACTAGGGTGATCTCTGACCCCTTAATTACCAAGCCATTCCCACTGAGAGCATTAGCATTTAAATATGACCAAAGAAGCTAAGCTTTCTCCCTCTGCAAGCCAACATGAATAAGCCAAAAAATTGGGTATTTGAATCCATCTCCCCTTTCCTTATAAAGGATATACTGTATTCATCGGCGTCTGTATGTGGCATTAGCAGAAGGTGGAAGAGTGAATGCCTAGCAACCCTGAGAATTCTGAAAGAGAGGTGGAGAGGAAGTGATTCCCATGTAATTATTCACTCCTACAAAAGCTGTTGTCAGGTAGATACTGGAAACATGGCTGTTTTATTCTTCTCCTAACCCACTTTTAATCTTTTGAGAATCTCTCCCACTACAGAGGATGGAAAGAAAGAACTTAATTCAGCCATTTTCTTCCTGGTCATATAAGTTGTGTTTTCTCCTTAAGTGAAAGCTTAGTTTACAAAAGTTGTGTGTGTGTGTGTGTGTGTGTGTGTGTGTGTGTGTGTGTGTGCAAGAAAAGGAAAAAGGAAAAACATAACCCTGGGCAGTAAACCCCAGAGAGAAAGGCAAATCTTGTACCCCTACTCATGGTTTTCCATTTTTAGTTGCTTTCTTCTGGTGACAGTCAGCTTCCATGTGTGATATTGGGTCTGGCTTTTTTATTGGCCATTTCAATAGATTTGCTTGGCAAGACTTTGGGACCACAAGATGCTCTCAGAGTGAACAACAAAAAAGTTGGCTGCCTTGTCCAGGACTTGGTGCCAGGGGTGAGAACCAGAGACTTGGAGAATCTTAAGCGTTGGAAAGGACCATAGAGGTCATCATTCCAGCCTCCCACCAATTCCAGGAATCCCTTCCCCAACATTCTCAATGAATGTTCATCCAACCAACCTCTGCTTGGGCGGATGAGAAGCAAGCACTTTGAGGACAGGGGCAGGTTGTACTTTGTGTTGCCTCCAGTACCTAGTTTTTAATAAATATTTACTGAATGAGTGAATAAATGAAAGACCTCTGAAAATAATAGAATGTTAAAGCTGGAAGAGATGTTAGAAATTATTGGGATAGTTCTGATAGTAAAAAATGAACCCATGGTACACCTCCCCACAGAGGGAGCATTCTAATGGTAATCTTCTTAGAAAATCTTTTCTTATTTTTTGATCCTGCCCAATATCTTCTAGCAAAGAGAGGGCACAGAGTGGTCACTCAATAGGTTTCTATAGATTTTTGATTGACAGAAATCATTTGAGGGACCAAAAGCTGATGAAGCTGACTGTATTTATATCAAAGGGTTTGGTCAAAGGATAATGGGATCATAGATTTAGAGCCAGAAAAGAAATTAGAGGCAATAAACTCCAACCCCTTCACTTTACAGATGAGGGAACCTGAGGCACAAGGAGGTAAAGTGACTTGCATGAGATCATACAACTAGCAAGTATCTGAAGTGGAATTTGAATCTGGATCTTCCTTGCTCTAAGTTTGGTCCTCTATTCACTCCATTTGTTCTGGTATTTTGCTAATTCCTGAATTATGAATTTCTTCTCTTCTCTAAACACAAATTCTAAGTGGATGTGGGTAAGAGGTAGATTATAGGATATTAGAATTTTAAAAGACCTTACAAATCATCTGGTCAATCTGCCTTATTTTACAGATGAGGAAAATGAAGCCCAGAGAGGTTGAGGGACTTGCCTGATGTCACCCAGTAAGTAGCCAAGTTAGAATTAGGGCCCAAATTAGGATAGTATAGTGGTAAGTCAAATGGTGATAATACCCTGGCAGCCTCTCCAGTCTAGTGGTCCTCCATTTCACCAGAATAGAGTTGGTGACTCCTATCTCATCCAAGCTCTGTAAATAGTCAAGAAGCCCAAATAGGCCCTAGATGGCCAGGACCCTGGAAGGAGATAAAGCGAAGGAAGACAAGGATGCTGCTGGTGGTGGAAATTCACCATATCTATTCTATCTAGCCTGACACAGATTCAGTAGACTCTGGGATCAACTTTATGCCAAGTGTGCTCAGCTCCCAACTTCTACTCAGTTCACCAGTTCGCCTGCCCTAGGCTCCATGCTACTGACTGACAAGCATTTGCATTATTTAGCTGGCCCCAAGCTCACCACTCTATGCTCTCGTCCTTTCCTGTCACCCCATTGCATACATTTCATTTTGTTTCCAACTCATGCTGTGGGAGGAGAAATGTAGTCAACAAGACATGTCCATTAATTGCTCTATAAATCAATTCATCATCCCTGTGATTTTCTAGTCCAAAATACTCTCCTTGGCCACATTTCTCATTACATCTGATCTTCTCCTATTAGAATGTGAGCTTCTTGAGGTCAGGGACTATCTTTCTTGTTGCATCTGTATTCCCATTTTTTAGTATAGTGATTGGCACACACAAAGTATATTAATATTTACTTTCTCCCTTCACTCATTCATAAGGTATGTGCCTGTACCTGGCTCATTCCTACCATTTTTTGTCTTCTTACACCTTACCCTATTCGATGCATTCTATAATCCAGTAACACTGGCCTTCTTGACATTCCTCACACAGGATACTCTATCACCCAATTCCATGCATTTTCATCGACTGTCCACCATGATGGAATTCTCTTCTCCTTCATCTCTGCCTTTTGGTTTCTTTCTTGTGCTAGTTAAAACCCTACCTTCTGCAATAGCCTTTCCCAATCCTTCTCAAGGCTAATGCCTTCCCTCTGTGTTTAGCTCCAATTTATCTGGAGTATCTTGTATATATCTTGTTTGTTCATTGTTATTTGCATGTTGTCTCCTCTGTTGGACAGCGAAATTCCTTGAGAGCCAGGGGTGTGTGTGTGTGTGTGTGTGTGTGTGTGTGTGTGTGTGTGTGTGTGTGTGTACAGTAATTGGCTTGACTTATCTCCCCCTTTAGTATATAGGCTCTTTGAGGACCAGATCTGTCTTTGATTTGTATTTATACCTCCAGAGTTTAGCACAGTATTAATCACATAAGTACTTAATAAATGCTTTTTTCATTCATTTGTCTTTTCATGTAAATTGTTGCTTAGTCATACCATTCCCCCAGTTCTGTGCTCATGCAACCAGTTTTACCCACTTCAAGTGTACATTTCCCTGTATTGAATTTCATCTTATTGGATTCTGTTCATGTTTTTAGTTTGTTGACATTTTTTGGATTCTATCATCTGTATTGACTATGAGGTTGCAGTGGGACATCTTGGTGCAAATGTTTAGTAGGAACTTGGGGGTGCAAATCTAGAGTGTGAGAGAGACATCAAGATTAGCAATAGAGACTTAAAAGGTGACAGTTAAGTAAGCCCATGGAAGAAGATGAGAGATAATTAAGGAAGAGAATATAGCAAGATAAAGGAAGAGACAGGGAGAGAAGGAGAGGGAAGTGAAGGAAAGGGATGAATGAAGAAGAAAAGACATAATGGAGTTTGATGGAGGTCGACAGAAGACAAAGGAATCTTTGCTCTTAATGGATTTATCTAATAAGGAAAATAAGCCAGGGACAAAGAAGTATGGATATATGAAGACCTGAGTTCAAATAGGTCTTGTCACCTATTATCCATGTGACCACTGACAAGTCATGCCATGTCCCTGAGTCTCATTTTCCTAATCTACAAAATGGAAGTGTCATGATGTGTATTTCACGATTCCACTGGATGATTGTAAGAATCAAATGAGATTTTGTCAGGAAAGTAATTCATAATTATAAAGTGCTATATCTATATGTTATTATTCTTATTCTCTTTATAATGTCATAAAATTTAGAACTTAAAAATTATCTGGTCCAATCTCATAATTGTACTGACAAGGAAACAAAGATACAAAGAATGTAAGTGACTTGCCCAAGGTCACACAGAAATATGTAGTAAAACCTAGATTTGAATTTGATCTTCTCATTCCCAAATCAGTGTTGTTTCCACCACAGACCTTACAAAGAATCAAAGGTGCCCTCAGAACAAGTGAGAGCAAAATGTGCTGTGAAGTCCCATTGCCACCTCAAAGCAAGGTGGGAGAGTCAGGCTTTCTCTCCCTCCCACCATTCCATTCCCATGCAGCTCAGTCTTGTAGTTTAGAACTGGAGCAACCCTGGAATGTGGACAGGCCAGGGCTCTGACTGCCAGAACGCCCCCCATTCACCAAGTAGAGGTACAACCGAGGGAACAGGGAGTTACCCAGCTGCTGACCCAGCTTCCATGGTCGTTGGGGGTTGGGTTTTTTTTTCAACTTTTGTGGTTGTTACTGAGAACTAAAAAAGCCCCTTTTTTTCAGTTGACCTGTGCTGTGTGCAGTTTTGAAAGTGCCCAATCCTGTGAAACAGCTTGTCCATCAATGAGTTTCTGCTACCCAGTTTCTCTCTCTTTAAGAGGTAGTCAGCCTTATTTGATTTAGCGAGACAGCCCCAGAACCATTTAATCCTCAAGGAATAGCCAAGCCTTCTGATAAACCACAAAAATATTAAGCAACTCTCAAGACCAAAGCCTTCCTCAACAAAACACAAAGCTCTATCTCCTTAATGTGGTTTGACCTTGGGCAAGTCACTTCCCTTTCTGAGCCTCAGTTTCCACAGTCGTTAAATGAAAACACTGGACTAGATCAGGAGTTCTTGGACGCTGGTCTGTGGAGAGAGATCAGAGTGTCTGTGAACTTTGATGGAAAAAATGCATCTTTATTTTCACAAAATTTTGTTTTCCTTTGCAATCTTATTACACATTGGCAGTTTTATTTTATGCATTTAAAAACATTTTTTCTGAAAAGAGGCTGATAGGCACTACCAGGTCACCCGAGGGGGTCCATGATGCATGTAAAGTTAAAAAGTCTAGACAAGATGATAACCATTCTGCGATTACATGAAATTGACTTTGGGGTAGGTTCTTAGGTAAGGATTTTCTTTACTCAGCTGACCAGCTCCCTTTTCAGCCTAGACTATTAGAGGGGTTGAGCAAGCTTTTCTGGACTTTTTCAACTATCAGTGCTCAAGTTGTACATTGATATGGAAAGCATTAATTATGTGTCTGTCAATAAGTTAAGTCAATTATCTGGAGCTATTGTAACAGCATCCAGAGGTTGAAATATGATGAAATGCCCTGTTGGGATTTTTTAATTAATTTTTTTTCAATTGACGTGCATTTATTTTCTCTTTCTCCTAGATCCCTCCCCCTAGTTAAGAAAGAAAAAAGAAAAAGTATTGTAGTAAATAAGCTTGGATAAGCAAAACCATTCCCACAATGGTCATGTTGAAAAATGTATGTCTCCTTCTGTATGTTGAGTCCATCACCTATCTGTCAGGAGACTGGTAGCATGCTTCCTCTCTTACTCAATTCCTTAAAGCTTCTCTCCATTGTCTCTTTCTCTCCTCTTTTCTCCTCTCCTCTCCAGTCTCTCTCTCTCTCTTTCTCTCTCTCTCTCTCTCTCTCTCTCTCTCTCTCTCTCTCTCTCTCTCTCTCTCTCTTTCTCCTTCCCTCCCCCCTCTCATCCTTGTCCTCCTCCTCCTTGTCCTCCTCCTCCTCCTCCTCCTCCTCCTTGTGCTCCTCCTCCTCCTCCTTCTTCTTCATTAAGGTTAACTCCTCTGTGTCCTTAATTCTATCCCTCTTCCAGACCTTCCTTCCACAGTCTTCCCCTCTCTCTTTGTTTCTCTACTGGCTCCTACATACTCTACCTGCATCTGCCCACTCAGGTCTCCCCAATCTTAAATATGTATTTCCGGAGCCATCTAACCCATCCCGTTACCATCTTATCTCTCTCTTCATCTTCAGCATTAAACTGCTGAGGAAAGATTGTCTAGTCCCTAAGAAGTTGCATCCAGCTCTACTTTCTCACTGCCTCTTTTCTGTTCAATGCTTTGAAATCTGGCTCTTGTCCCTACACTACTGAATCTGTTCTCTCACAGAGTGCCAATGACCTCCTAATAAACAAAATTAACTTGGGTTGCTTGGTTCTATTCCCCTACAATATTTAACTCTATTATCACTATCCTGCTTAATGGGAATTCTCCATTCCTTGAATATGAGTGGCATCAAACTCGCTTGATTCTCCCCCTGCTTTTCTCACTACTCATGCTCTGTCTCGTTCACCTGGTCCTCATCCTGTTCAAAAAGTGGGCCTCCTGCCCCAAGGTTCTGCCCCAGTTTCTCTTCTCTCTCTATATGGTTTCTAGGTTCTGTCCCTCAGCAATCCCATTCACTCCTATAGCTTCCATTTCAACCTTTAGAGGAAAATGATTCCCAAATCTCTGTCACTAGCTCAGACCTCTCCCCTGAACTCCAATCAATCAAGCAATCAGTCAGTAAATGCTATTGTGAATACAGGTATGTACCAGTTACTCCAGATCCTTTTCTCTAGTGGACATTTTTAACTGGATGTCCTATAGGCACCTCAAACCCAACACATTGAAAACAGAGTTCATATTTCCTCTCTTCCCCATTCCTAGCTTCCCTCATTCTGCTGAGTGCACCAGCATCCTTGCAGTCACCCAGGGTCACGCAGCCTCACAGTCACTCTCAACTTTCACCTCTACTTCATCCCCTATAGCCAATCAGTTGCCAAGTCATCGTTGTACTGAGTTCCTTGAGAGCAGGAACTTTCTTTTGCTTTTCTTCATCTTCCCAGCCCCTAACACAGTGCTGGCGCATCTTTGTTGTTGTCCAGTTGTTTTCAGCTGTGTCCAACTCTTCATGGCTCCTTTTGGGATTTTCTTAGCAGAGATACTGAAGTGGTTTGCCATTTCCTTCTCCAGCTCATTTTATAGATGAGGAAACTGAGGTAAACAGGATTAAGGGACTTGCAGAAGGTCACCAACTACCATCTGAAGCTCTATTTGAATTTAGGAAGATGAATCTTCCTGACTCCAGGCCCAGTACTCCATCCACTGTGTCATCTGGCACACAGTAGGTGCTTAATAAATGTTTGTTGACTGACTCATCATTTAAACTTTGACAACATATCTTACATCTGTCTGGCTTTTCTCCATTCCTGTGAACATCTTAGTCCATACCTTTATCACCTCTTGCCTAGACTAGCTTTCTCATTGGTCTCCTTTTGTGGAGCCTTTCCCCTCAAACTGATATCCCTAGGGCACAGGTCAGATCACTTAACTCCTCTGCTCACAAAAATCAAGTGACTCCTTACTGCCTCTATGATAAAATATAAAATTCTCAACTTAGCATCTAAAGCCCTTCACAATCTGTCTCTAGCTTACCTTCCCAAATTTATTTCACATTACTACCTTTCATGTACTCTTTGGTCCAACCAAAGTAGACTGCTGTTCCCCACACCTGATATTCCATCTCCCGCTTCTACACCTTTACATAAGCTGTAGCCCATGCCTGGAATGCCCTCCCTCCTCACTTTTGCCTGTTGGAATCTCTAGCTTTCTTCAGATCTCAACTCAAGTGCCAACTCCTGCCCAAAGTCTATCCCTCCCTCCTTAGTCGTTGACATCTTCCTGCCATGAAATTACATTGTATTCACTTGTTATCCACTTTGTATTGAATACATGTATGAATACATTGTTTTCACCCATGGAAACATATAATTCTTGAGGGTAATGATTGTTTCATTTTCATTCTTGTATCCTTTCTGCCGGACACACAGTACACATTTAATAAATGTTTGTTGAATGAATAAATCCCTTTCTCTGAACGAATCTGACCTCTCTCCTCAGAACTTCAGGCTTACATCTCCACCTCAATGTTCCACTGGTATCTTGAACTCAAAACCAAAACCAAGTTTACTCCCTAAACCCTTCCTTCTGAGTTAAATGGTTCTGCCAGGAATAACCGTTGCTCATCCAGTCTTCCATTTTTCTAAGTATTAGCCGTAATTTAGAGCTAGAAGAAATCAGAGGCCATCAAGTCCAACCCTCTCATTTTACAGGTGAGTAAACTGAGGCACAGAAATGTAAAGTTGTTTGTTTTTTTTACCAGACTCACATAGTAGGTATCTGAGGCTGAGAACTTCGTCAAGCCAAGTACAGTAGCTTATCCATTACACCACATTTCCTTTAATTCTTTCCTCTTCCTCTTTTCTTATATCCACCTCTGTAATATTTTTTTTTTCACATCCAAGCCTTTCTGTTTCCATTGCTACCATCTACATAGGGGTCCTCATTACTGGCCACTTTAACTATCAAAATACGATTATTCAAAATTGACCTTCTCCCCTCTACTTTCTCCCTTTCTAATCCATATTTCAGATCTCCACTAGACTAATTAATTTCTCTCATGCATAAGTTCTAGTCATGACACTCCTCTGCTCAAACATCTTCAGTGGCTTCCTATTGCTGGTTCAGTAAAGTAAACTTATTTGCCCAACATTCACACTTCTCCATAGCTGGAAACCACCCCTTTCCAACCTTATTGCATATAATTCTTCTCCATATACTTACTCTATACTCTAGCCAAATAAAACTACTGACTATTCCCTAAATAGGTGATGACTTTTTACATTTTATGTGTCTTCTTCCAACAATTTTTCCTATGCCTAGAATTCATTCCCTCCCCTATTCTGACAGTTAAATTTTGACTAATTCTTTGAAGTCCAACTTGAATGCCTCCTTCTCCAAGAAGTCTTCCGCGACCAGCTCCTTGTTAATAACAATCTTCCCCTTCTGCCTTCAGTTCTAAATCCTTCTAAGTCACACATAATATTTTATTTCATAGCTACATCTTTTTTTTGTTTCTTATATCCCCTACTAAATTGTAAGCTGCTTCAGAGCAGTGATTGTGTCTTATTTAAACATTATATATCCTGCTCTACCTAGCCCAGATCTCAGCATATAGTACATGCGTAATGAATAATTGTTGCTGAAAGAATGAGTGTATGGCAACATTGATTACAGAGAAAGAAAAATATTCAAATTAATATATAATTGAAGTTGCTGGAAAGTAACAATTTATCACTGGAAGTGACAAAGCAGTGACTTGTTGGATAAACTGCAGTGAATTCATACATTAGATAATGTTTGGACTCTCAGTTCCCTTCCAATTCTTAAAATTCTGTGATTCATCAAGAAGCCAATTAAAATAATTGAGATTAAATAATTTGAGTTATTAAACCAACCCAAGAACAACACATTTGATTTTTTTTAATGGATTAGCCTACTAAATGAATATTTGTCGATTCTCATGCTAGCTGGTTTCCCAGGAAGACAAGTAAGAAGCAGTATCTCCTCATTTGTCCCCTCCTGTCTGATACTTCCTCTACTATGACTCCTGTGGTCTCTCCCTGCAGGTGTGGGTAGATGCTGGAACTCAGATATTTTTCTCCTACGCCATCTGCCTGGGATGCTTGACAGCACTTGGAAGTTACAACAATTATAATAACAATTGCTACAGGTAAGTCACTCTTACTGCCCCCAAACTGAACCTCAATCTGTAGTCATAACATTTTTTGTGGCGCAAGGTAATTTTCAGAGTCCTAAGTGAAGACTGAGCTTTCTTGCTCTTGTGGGTCAATGACAATGATGAACTTAATCAGTTGCTCTGTCTCTGGGTTCCTCTGGCTTCTGGGTTTGACCAAAAAGACAAGGGACTGAGCTTGAATGGAGAGTGTGACTGATATTTCAACATTTTAGAGCCAAGTAGCCATTTGATTATAAGGAGTGATCCTCTGGATTCTCTCCTGAAGGATACACAGGCAGTCTGGAGAGAATGAATTTGTACTTGGAAAATGTTTCACCTTCCCTTGAGAAATGAGCCCCCTCCTGTCTCCTCCGTGGTCAGGTGTGATGAAGTTGATGCTACTTTGTAGAAAAAGAGAACTTTAGGAAAGTGGACATTATTGACTTCATGTAACATAGGATTACACCTGACACCGTCAATCCAGGGGCAATGTTATGGCTGAGTAGCCTCTACCATTGGTCTCTCTTTCAGCTTTTTGGGTAGCTCCTAACATTCCCTGTGTGGGATGCAGAAGGGTAGGGGCCAAGTGTCCATCAAAATCATATTATAACTTTGGATAGATACACAGTAGATTTCCTTGGGAAAATTTGAGGGGTTGGGGATTACTAATCTAACTTAATCGTGTTTTTGCTCAGTTTAGTTCAACTCAATAGGACATTTATTATTATTATCAATAAATTATTATTAGTGTTATAATAAATTAATCATGTAAATAGAACATTAATGTGTCAATAGTAAAATCAATATATCATACTGGTAGCATCATAAATTAAAAGTAATAACCACTACTAAGATTTATCTAATATTTGAAGGTTTGCAAAGTATAAATATTGTCTCATTTATGCTCACAACAGCTCTGAGTGGTAGGTGCTTTTATCTCCATTTTACAGTTGAAGAAGCTGAGAAAGACAGAGGTTAAGTGACTTGCTCAGAATCAAATGAGCATTTGGGGCAAGATTTGAACTCAGGTTTTCCTGATTCCAGGTCTAGCACTCTATCCACTGTTCACCTAGCTACATTGTATGACTAGCCCCAGAGATGAACAAGAGGGAATCCTTACCCTAGAGGAAAGGTGTTCTTCCCTTCTTATTTTTTCTTTTTTTTTTTCTTTTTGGAGGGAGGAGGTAGGGCAATTGGGGTTAAGTGACTTGCCCAAGGTCACATGGCTAGTTTTGTGTTAAGTGTCTGAACTCAGGTCCTTCTGACTCCAGGGCCAGTGCTCTATTCACTGCACCACCTAGCCACCCCTAGAAGAAAGGTTTTTAACCCTTTTTTGTGTCCTAGCCCCCTTGGGTAGGTTGGCAAAACCTACTGACACCTTCTCAGAATCATCTTAATTGCTTAATATGAAAGACATAGGATTACAAAGACATTTAGAATGGATTCAGTCCTTTTGGGGGAGGTGGGATGGCAGCAAAGGTGGGAGGAGAGGACATTACTGCCCTTTGATGCCTTGACCATGAACCAGAGAGTCTCTCTGACCTTGATCTTTTCCTTATACATCCTCAAAAGGTTGTCATATTCCAATAATGGCCTAGACCCAACTGTTCTGGCCACATGACTGCCCTGTCTCTTCCTTTAATATATATTCTTTGGTCTTTAAAGTCTAGGGTCGACAGACAATACCCTTTCCTGTCATTTTCACTCATTTGAGTGGAATTTTTTTTCTTCCATTATCAAGGTTATGATGTTGGGCATTAGAAAGAAAAAAGAGCAGAACATTCAAGTGCAAGAGAATCAAGTGAGGCGTGCTCTCTCGGGGAAGAGAAGGGGAGGGATGCAGGGGAAATCCACGTGATGGAAAAACAAGAGACAGAAATAAAAATCTATTTTTCAAAACTATGTGGTTTAATAAAAAGAAATTACTGCAAAAAAGTTAAAAAAAAATTCTTATAGAACAGAACAAATAGAAAAACTTCATAGTGAAACAACATGGATAAACAGAACCAAATATATGGCAATATCATTTGAATCAATTACTAGAAATAACTTACTTTAAATCTATGGGGTGTGACTCTAAAGCAATGTTACTGATTTTAAAAAACAACAGCCTATCCCTCTTCTAAGCTTCCCCATTTCTATTGGCAATACCTATCACCTTTCTAGCACCATGTTTCACATGTTTCTCTTTGACCTCAGAGGGCAGAACCAGGTTCAGTGAATAGGAGTTTAAGAGGCATCCAGGTTCACAATCTCAGAATCATCCTTGTTTTTTTTCTCTCCCTCATTCCCATGAGTTGCCGAGTCTTGTCCTTACTATGGCCATGGTCTCCCTCAAATCCACCCCCTTCTCCACACTCACATTGCTTCTATTCTTGATCAGACTCTCATCATTTCTTGCCTCGTGTATTGCAATAGCCTCCTCTCCATTAATCTCCTGCCTTCAGTCTCCTTTTTGTCCAACTCACCTTCTGTATAGTTGCTAAATCATATCCCTAAAACATAGATCAAACCATGACACTTCCCTGTTCAAGAAATATGTAATGACTCCTTCCTGTCTTTAAGAAAAGATGGGAAATCATCAAGTCAACCTTCAGAGCTATCTCTGTCTTGTTCGTTCCTATCTTACTGCATATTTTACTCCCTATCAGTCACCCTCCTTCCCAAACTGTCCCACTAAGCTATTCTCATATATAACACTATATCTTCCATCTCTGTGCCTTTGCACATTCATGCCCCCCCCCCCCATTCTGACATGTAATTCCTCTTTGCTACTGCCTCCCAGAATCACTAGCTTCCTTCAAGGCATAGCTCCAAGATTACTTGACACATTTGCCAATACTTCCAGACATGAGCATTTTCTCCCTCTTAAAACTAATTTCTATGGGTTGTGTTCATCCATTTCATATTTGCTTACTTGTACACATGCTCAATCCCAGAGCACAATTTAAACACCTTGAGGGCAGAATCTATTTCAATTTTTTTTAAATCCCTAGTATGAACCTGAGGTATTTAATAATAAATGTTTGTTGGATTGAGTCAAATTGAACAACCATGGCAGAATTTAGACCAATGAGTGTTGTTCTTCAAAGTCATCATTGTCAGAGATAATACCCTCATTCAGCTGAACTGCATTGGTGCGAAGTATTTTGGGACCTCCTCTTTTGGGAATCAAAATCAGAGAAATTTAGAACTGGAAAGAACAATGAAGAAACCCCCTACTCCAGTGTTTTGAAATAATTTGTCTACAGGATACTTGAAACATATTAATAAGAGTCTATAAAATGCAATTTTGAGTTATCGGAGTCTCCCAGATCTGTCACTGACTGACAATATGACTTGGTACAAGTCTCTTCCCCTCTGGGAGACTCAGTTTCCCCCTTTATAATAATGGGATCAAACTTGATCCTCTGCAAAATCCCTTTTCATTCTAACATTCTACCAATTCCATGAAGACATTTAGGAAAAAGGGAGAGGAAGGGAAATTTGGGAGTAAAATAGAGAAATTAAGTCTTTTTATATCTAAAAACGACCATTTATGACTAGTGGGATAGGAGGACACAAACACAGGAGCACTTAATTTGCTTAAGCACTTAACCACAGACTTGATGGTTCTGTTTCCATATGTTTTTATACTTCCTCTCATGCTGTCTAGTAATTAGTAATAATAACAAAGCTCTTCCCTTATTACAGCTTTATGAAGGAAGTAGTGCAGGTGTAATTATGCCCATTTGACAGATAAAGGAATGGAGGCTCAGAGACATCGAGGAACTTGCCTGTGAGCTCACACCTAGTGAGTATCAGACATCTCCCTTCTATGGAGAAAGCTGGAGCTACTGTATGTGCATGCCTGTCTCACAATCCTTACATTTATCCATCCAGCAAAGTACTCAATTTCATCCTTATGTAGCAGAAGGTAAATTCCCAAAATTTTATTGTAAAACCAGAACATTTACTTCAGCCAATATATTCGATGAACAAGACCATTCAATTCAGACCTTAACAAAGTAAAGCTCTCCTTTGTAACATCAGTAAGAACCAGCACATCATAGTCTTAGGGGTAAATTAATCTGCTTTCTGCCCGAATTAAGAGGATTGTAAAAGAGCCATGTTTGCAGAGGAATCCTTAGTTTGAAGTTACTTACCACTTAACTTTATGCATGAGTGTGTTTGCAGCTTATCAATTTTGAGTTAGGGATCAAAACACAATAGAAAAAAACTTAGTAATTCTGCTATTCCAAACTCCTCCTTTATCAGGTAAGGAAACTAGGCACCTGAGAGGGAAAAGGACTTGCCAAAAGGTTCAGTTAATTATTGACTGAGCAGGGAGCAGCTCCTGACTCCCAGTTCAGGATCTTTTTCATTATATGATACTTGAGAGACAGAATGATCATAGTAGAAAAAAGCTTTGGTCTGGGAGTTAGGAGACCTGGGTTCTGTCAAAATTATCCCATAAAGCACTTTGCAAACCTTAAAGTACTATGTAAATGCTAACTATTATAATAATTACTGTTGCTGTTACTGTCTTTCTGAAGCAAAAATTTGACATTTTCTTGTTCAAGAAACTTTGGTGTCTCCCTATGGCCTCTAAGACAAATTATAAACTCCGTAATGAGTCATTTAGAGTGTTTACAATCTGGCTTCAGTATTCCTTTCCAAAACAGTGGTACATATATCCCTTTATGAACAGTATGTTCCAACCCCAATGATCTGTTTGCTGCCCCCAAAACTCAACTCTCTACTTCACCCCATATTTACCTTTGTGTATAAGCTACCTGGCCTTCCTAGCATACACTTTTTCATCTCTGCCTCTTAGAATCCAGAACAGTAATACCTTTGCCATATTCCAGAGGAAGCCTTTTCTAATTCCCCTTAATTATAAGTGTTGCCTCCCTCTTCCTCAAATTATCTTGTATATATTTATCTACTTACGTATTATATTCTCTCTGTCTTTCCCCCACCCCCACCCCCACCTCCTTAAGAGCTGGGACTCTTTTTTTCTGGCCTTTCTTTCTATTCCCGGTTCAGTGCCTGAAACAAAAGCTTAATAAATGCTAGCTGATTGAGTGATTTGCTTGTGGAGAAAAGGGATTGTTTTCATGTTGTGCTTGTGTCCCAGAATGGAGCATAGTGCCTTGGGTATGGAAGATGCTAAATAAATTCTTTTTTTAAAATTGGACTGGATTGAATCAATTCTTGGTCAGGAGGGAGAAGATTAGTCCAGGATGGACAAAGCCGGAGAAAAGAGCCTTTTCAGGAGCTTAGGGCCAGTTCCTTCCTTTGCTCCAAGAAACAGGTTCAAAAATGATCCTACCAACTACAAGAAAAATAAGGTTGTAGTCTCTGAAATTGTATAAAAGTAAGTCCAATCATCTAGTCCAATTCTGGGAACTTGGGTCCTGATAGGCTAAATGACCTAAGATCATTCTGCTATGTTAAGTAGCAGAGCCAGTATCCAATCCCAGTGTAATATGGCAGCCAAGAAAACAGCTAATGAAGTCTTGGGCTCCATTAAAAGAGGCACAGCTTCTAGGAATAAGGAGGCAATCATGCTGCAGTTCTCGGTCCTGGTCAGATCTCAAATGGGGGAGCATGTTCATTTCTAGGAACCACGTTTTGAATAGGATGTTGATAAGGAGAAGGTAACCAGAAAGGTGAAGGACCTCAAAAATATGCCTTATGAGTATGCTTTGAAGGAACTAGGGGTGTTAAACTGAGAAGTCTCACAGAGGTGATGTGACAGCTGTCTTCAATTACTTAAATGGTGGTTGTTGTTTGCTGTTTGCTCTCAAAGAGGAGCATGACATGAGGATGGTGATGCCATGACTTGCAAGTGAATTGGATTTAAGTGAGGGAGGGCTGTGCAAAGTCACCTGTCTCCTCTAGAGCCATCTTGGTCCAGGGGCAAAATGTAGTTCAGGACAACTGGAGATGGCCCCAGATGCAGTGGGAAACCTTGGCTTTTTTAAGCTAAGGTCTTTCCTGGGTCTCAGTTTGACTAAGGCAAGGCTCATTCAGTGATTAAGGCTAGGTAAGAAATTTGTCAAAGAATGACCTCTTTTGCCTAAAAAAAAATCAGTCTGGGAGGGGAAGACCTTCAAGATTTCTGGCCAAAACAGAAACAATTGCTATTTACATTCACTTTGAGAAATCCAGGTCCAAACAGTGACCAGGTTGGGTTTGTGTTGGGAACTATTGTTGGGCAATCAATGAAAGCCTGATTTGGATTTAAAGCAAGGTCCTTAAGAAGGTTTCAGTGGTCAAAATTTATATTCCTTTGGGCAGAGCACATGCTGGTAAGTGTATATGGACAGAGGGAGAGGAAAGAGGAAAGGGAAAGGGAAAGGGAAAGGGAAAAGGAAGAGAAGGAAAGGAAAGGAAAGGAAGATAGGAGAGATGAAAAGAAGGAGGAAGGGAGAGAACAGAGAGGAAGGAAGGAAGGAAAGAAGGAAGGAAGCTTTTTGTCCAACTGAAAATGGCCATTTGGGTCCCCAGAGGGGCAGCTTATGCTGCATATAGGTTGTTTGTCCTTGATCTTGAAGAGGACCATTTGTTTTGATTGGCTCCAGAGAAAAGAATTAGTGGTAGCAGATAGGAGATGCAAAGAAGTCAATTGCAGTTGAACTAAATTTCCCAATAATTGGGGCTCTGATTTGGGTTGGATTAGGGTACCTAGGCCCCATTTCACCCCTAACATGGGGGTGAATCCCTAACATTGGGATTCTGTGACTCCAAACTGATGCTTCCTACACTATCAGTGTCTCTACTCTGACCTTCTCTACTGTCCTTGGCCTTGCACCTCAAATCCAGAATGCCAGCTGCTTTTTGAATAAAGTTTCTCCAGGCTTGTGGGGAAGCCTGCTAGCCCACAAGCCATCATTCAGTCCTCAGGTCTTCCCTTTCTCATTGTGATGGTGTGTCTGGCAGCCATGAATGCCTGAAATCCAAACATGGAGCTAAGCAAGGCTCAGTCACTGCATTTATCCTCCTGCTTGCCTCCTGATTCCTTCCCTTTACTTTCATTTCCTACATAGCCTCTGCCTGTGTTGTACTACATAGCCTCCCTTGGCGGGGCAGCTGCTGTGAGCTCAGATTAGCTCTCCAAAGTGAGGGCTGGCAGGTCATTTAAAGACCCCCATTTCCTTGCAGCAATCAAGTTCCTCTCTCAACCACTATTTCAGGGAAATGGCTGCTCAAAGATGGAATCCCTGGCCTCAGGGATTTTCAGTAATGAAGAGCACAAGAACATTTCTGCATCAGTAGAATCCATTGCTGATTACCCATTGCCCTGAAGGCCTCCTTCTCAGAATTATGCCTTCTTCCCCCTCCCCACATCTTTCTCTCATTCCTCCACCTTGAGTCCCTAAAATCATAGATTCAGAACCATTCATTCTAACCATCTCAATTCACAAACAAGGAAACTGAGGCACAGAGAGGTTAAGTGACTTATCCAGGTTCACATAGCTAGGCAGAGTCTGAACAGAGATCAGCTGTGGGTAAATCACTTAACCTGTCTCAATCTCAGGGTCCTCTGTAGTGTGAACAGGTTAGACTCTATGACCTCTAAGGTCCCTGTCATCTCTCACTCTGATCCTATAATCAGAGGGGGCTGGAACTCTCTGAGCTCTTCTTTGTTTGGGATGATTTCCTTTCCACCCACAGAAATGAATCCCAATGTTTATAACGTTGTTTGTGCCATGGGCCCCTTTAGTAGTCCATGGGGAAATTTGCAGACCTCTTTTCAGAAAATAAAAATTGTAATTGAAGAAACAGCTAATAATTTAGTAAAAAAATATTCTGTTTTCTCCCATTCAAGTTACAGACTTCCTAATATCTGTCCATTAACTCTTTGAAGGTCCATGGATGCATTTAAGAACTATTCCAATGCGTTTTTCCCAACCTTGGGCAGCCTATTCCCATAATTCAATTAAGGAAGCATTTTTATTAAGTGACAAGTCTGTTCTGGGCACTGTGCTCAGTCCTAGAAATGAAAAGATAAGAATGAAATCAGCCCCGGCCTTAAGGAGTTTACATTCTGTCAGGGGAGAAGACATGACCATGTAAGAATATAGAAAATATATAGGAAATAAATACAAGGTAATTTGGAAGATGAGGGGAGGCACTTGCTGTTGAGAAATCAGGAAAGTCTTCATTTAAGAAAAGGTGTTCAAGCTGAGCTTTGAATCAAACTAGTGTTTCTAAGAGACAAAAGTGAAGAGAGTAAGTGTTCCAGGCATGGGAGACAACACACTCAGACAGGGATGTCAGAGGTGTAACACCGTCTGTGAGGAACAACAAAAAGCCTGTTTAGTTGGGTTATAGAAGGGTTGTGATGTTTTCTAATCCTGTGTGATGACAGTGATTCACATTTCTACAAGAAGTCATTGTATCCCTGAGCTGGGTATCACCATTCCCATTTTAGAGATGGAGAAATTGAGGTAGTAAAAAGAAGTGATTTTGATTTTCCCAGGGCCACACAACAAGTAAGTGTCAGGGCTAGGACTGGGACCCAGGTATTTTAATACCAAGCCTAGGGCTTTCCCTACCCCCCAACTCTACCCTGGCATGTTACGCTCAATAGTATCATTGAAAACCTTCAGGAATTCTGGTTCCCTTTTAGGGGGATAAGCATGGGACTTCCCTTAGATTCCTCTTCCCTAGTTTCACATGGTCCCAGGTGTGGATCAGGTGGAACTGGTTTCTCTCCATTCTTCTTGTTGGTTGTTGATGCTCCAGTTTTATAGTTTTGAGATTCAGGGGGAATTATGTGTCCTTGGGCAAAGCACTGAATCTTTCTTGACCTCCATGGTACTTATCTGTATAGTGGGAAGTGGATTCAGGGTGCACATGATCTGGTCCTGGTTCACCCCTTCCTCACCATGTGACCTTGGGCAAGTCCCTTCATCTTTCTGAATCTGCAAAATAAGGATTGTGACATCAGCCCCGCTGACCTCCCAGAGCTGATACAAGAACCAAATGACAGTTCTTTGTAAATTAACCTTAAGCTTCAAGAAAATGTAAAGCCTTATTATCACTAAATATGGGAAAGAGACCAACAAAATAGACAACACTAAGCGAATGGTGTTCTTGTGAGGGTCACAGTCTGCCAGAAAGCAGGAGATTGTTGCTGCACAGCTTAGAAGAGATTAAAAACAATAATACCCAACATTTGTATAAAACTTATTACGTGCCAGGCACTGTATTAAGTGCTTCACATTTATTATCTCATTTTGATTCTCACAACAACCCTGGGAGGCAGATTTTGTTATTATAGCCATTTTTACGGGTGAGAAAACTGAGGCAGACAGGCAGTAAGTGACTTGCCCAGGGTTACAGAGCTAGTAAGTATCTGAGGTCAAATTTGAACTCGGCTCTTCCTGACGCCAGGCCTGTCGCTTCATATACTATGGCGCCACCTAGTGGCCCATACAGGAGAAAGGGCGAGACTTGGGAATCAGAAGACTTTGGTGCAAATCTCCTCTCTGATACTTATTAGTTGTTAAAGATTTAGAGCTGGAAGGCAGCTTAAAGGCTATCTCATCCAACCAATTCATTGCATAGATCAAGTAACTCAATCCCAAAGAAATGGAATGACTTACCCAAGTTCACAAAGGGAGTGACAGTTAGGATTTGATATCAATACTGTGGACAGGTCTCTCAGAGCCTGATTCCTCATCCAGAAAATAGGAATAACATTATGTACGTTACTTGACAAAACTGTTGTGATAAAAGTACTGTTTGTATTATGAAGTGTTACCTAAATGTGAATTGTCCTTATTACCAACCTATTCATCAATGAATAATACTGGTGCCTCCCTATGTGGATCAAAATCTACATTGCTGTGTCCTGAAGGCTGTCTAATGCCATTCTATGTAAGTAAGGTCCCTTCCTTCTCTCCTCCAGAGACTGCATCATGCTGTGCTGTCTGAACAGTGGCACCAGCTTTGTGGCTGGGTTTGCCATCTTCTCTGTCCTTGGCTTCATGGCGTATGAACAAGGAGTACCCATTGCTGAGGTAGCAGAATCAGGTATGTTTGCCTAGAAGAGATGAGAACCACTTGGCTTTTCTCTATTTGTTTCTTAATGTATTAATAAATTCTGTTTGAAGGCATCATACACAAAGTGATAATTGACATCCTCAATTTATGCCTCCCAACCAGTGAAACCAGAGGCAGCCAGAGGCACAGTGGCTGGAGCTCTGAACCTAGAGTCCAGAAGACCTGTGTTCAAATCCAACTTCAGATGTTTCTTAGTCATAGGAGCATGGACAAGCACCTTACCACCTCTCTACCTCAGTTAGCTCAATTATAAAAAGGAGATAATAATAGCATCTACCTCACAAGTTGTGAGAATGACATGAGATCATATTGTGAAAGAACTTGGTATAGTGCCTAGCACATAGAAGGCATTGAATAAATGCTTGCCCCCTTCTCCTTCCTCCTCAACGAAATAGGAAAAAAAGTGGTACAGACTGATCAGGCATGCTACTTTAGATCTTAGCAGGATGCCATTGTCTATGAGAAAGGGTCAGTATGGGGCAGCTAGGTGGCATAGTGAATAGAGTATCAGCCCTGTAGTCAGGAGGACCTGAGTTCAAATCTGGTCTTGACATTAACTAGCTGTGTGACTCTAGACAAGTCACTTAACCCTGATTGCCTCCCCCAAAAGGTGTGTCTTTTAACTTTAATAAATTGATGATGACTAACATATATATAGCATATACACTATACACACATGTGTATATGTGGAGGGGGCACACACACATATGTAACATCTTAAAGTTGACAAAGCACTTTACATACATTTTCTTATTGTGTTACAATGGATCGAATGTTAGACTTGGTCTGGAAGACCTGGGTTCTAATCCCTCCTCTGACACTTACTAGCTGTGTGACCTTAGCCAAGTCAATTAATCTTTCTGAGCCTCAATTTCCTTACTTGTAAAAATCAGGATATGGTGATTGCAGTGCCTGTTTCACAGGATCTTTGGAAGGCTTAAATTAAAAAATGTTTGTGAAACACTTAGACCAACTTTGAAATGCTATGCAAATAGTCAATAGGCATCAAGCATCTAAAATGCATCAATACTAAGCTCAAAGAAAAGCAAACCATCCCCTTCCTCGAGGACCTTATATTTTAATGGGAGAGACATCCTATAAATAGTAGGTCCACAAGAGATATGTGCAGAATAGACAAAAGGGAAGGGTCCTCACAATTTTGTATAGGTTTGATCTTGTATTTTTTACTTGATCCCAGCATCTGATTTCATTGGCAAAGAAAATTCCCAGTGAGGAAACCCTCCTCCAATTCAGATCTGCAAGTATTCTGCATCTTACAGTCTTAGAGAGTTGCTTGGGTACCCTGAGATGTTCAATGACTTGCCCAGGGTAACACAGCCACTGTGTGTCAGAGATGGGGAAAGAAGCCTAAATTGGGGCTCACAGGCTTCAGAGACAGAAGGGACCTTAGAATTCATGTCCAATGCCATCATTTTATAGATTAAGACACAGAGGTCTAGGGAGGTTAAGTGACACAGCAGTTAAATATCTGAAGCAGGATTCAAATTCAGGTCTTTCTGACTCTACCCACTACACTACAATGTCTTTCACTAATTACCATCATTGCCATCATCTTCACCATCTGGTACAATGATCAAACTGCTATCACTTATTACAATGGTCCAGGCCCCTCACTGGACTAAGGAAGGAGCTGAGTCCCAGAAAGAGAACTCAGATTACGCAGAGAGTTAGCAATAAGAGCTTGGATTAAAAACCCAGGCTCTGTTCCACACACTCTTCACTATACATCTCTGCCTTCTTCCTTTCCTCCTGTCCAGCACACAGTACACACATCTGGAAATGTCCAAAATCCAGTCAGTCTTTCTGTCAGCAAATTAAGCAGGCACTGTGTGCCAGGCATGGTACTAAGTGCTTGAGATACAAAGAAAGGCAAAAACAAAAAAAAAACCAATCCCTGCTCACAAGGGACTCACAGTGTAATGGAGGGAGACAACACACAGTCAGCTCTATAAAAACAAAAAATATCCAGGATACACTGGAGAGACTGGGGTTAATTACTGAGGGCAGGCAATAAATTAAAAAATGAAGCAAAGGAGCAAAAAACCTGGAAAACACCTCAAAATACGTGTCAGGAGCAAAAGAAAAGAAAAAGCAAAAGAAAAAAAAAAACGTGTCTACAGCACGCAGAAGACAAAAGCCTCTCTGGGGAGTCTCACCTCCAATGTTGCCAACAGGTCTCCTTCTACCCACTGGGTGGCGCCATGCTACCAGCTGCCTTGGCATCATTTAGCTCTGTGAACAAGGAGATAACCCTTCTGGGTTTCACCCTCTACCCTCCAATTAAGAAAAGGAAATATAATCGTCTAGTCAAACAAAGTCATTTCATTCAGTTTGGACCATTACACAGTTAAGAGACATGTGCTGATGGAGCTTTAGACTTTCAGATATTAGGAGCACATTCTAATTCAGCAGAGTTTTTTTTTAAGTGCGATCTTGTTCCCTCCAGCTCTAAATTCTTTTCTAACTGGATGGTGAAGAAGTGCTAGCACACGGCAAAGATTTGATTGGGTGAGCTCTAAGGTGCCTTCCAGCATGAAGGATTCCACAAATAGCCAGCCATAAGCAGAATTACACTCATATTTTCAGAAAGGACATTCATGCCAGAGCCCCTAGCGATAGAATTTCTCTTCATGGCTAACCTATCAAGCTCCCTCGTCATCCCTGCTTTTCTGTCTTTTTGTGCTGAGCCTGAGTTCATACTTTCTGCCACTTGTTCCTGCACAATCCCTTCTTACAACATGGAGAGGAAGATGGGAATGCATAGAAGGCATTCCAAAATTCCACTCACTCTAAAGAAATTGTCTAAAATTAGAGTCTCCCCATCCCCATAAAGGAAAAGGAAAAGATATGAAATAATTATGAGCATAGATTTAGAGCTAGAAAAGACCTCATGATTATTTAGTCACAAAATCAGAGAATTTTAGAATTGCAAATGTCCTTGGGAAGCAGCTAGGTGGCATAGTGGATAGGATGTTGGAATTAAGACCAGAATTAAAATCCTACCTTGGACACTTAACTGGTTATGTGACCTTGGGCATATCACTTAACTTTTATGAGCCTCAATTTCTGCTTCTATAAAATTCGACTGTCTCACGGGGTTGTCATGAGGATTGAATGAGATAAATAAGCAAAGTACTTTGCAGATCTTAAAGTTTTATATAAATGTTATTATTATTAACTATTAGCATGACCCATGCCAGAAAAAAAAACCCCTCTATAACATGCCCAACTGAGCATGAAAGCAGGAAATATATTTTGTCTTTTTTTGCATTCCCAACCTTTAGTGCTTAATAAATGCTAACTAACTGTTCGAACACTCAAAGGGGAGGGGACCAATAGGTTCCTCCCAAGGCAACTCACTCCCCTTCTAGATAACTTTAATTGTTAAATAGTTTTACCTTATTAAGCCTAGTTCAACAACCTCATTTTACAGATGAAGAAACTGAGGGTCAGAGAGGTTGAGTAACTCACCCAAAATCCAACAGGTAGGTTGTAAGTGGTAGCTATAGGGATTTAATCCTCTGTCTTCTGATGCTGAATCCAGCACTCTTTCTATTGTGCCATATTTTATACTCCTTCCCTCTAACCCTCAAGTGCCCACATGAAACCAAGGAAATGGAATTGAAGTCCGATCAATGATCTGGGAAGATAATTTCATGTAGCCCCCCACTCCCAGACTTACTCCTATTCCTTCTCATTGTCAGCAGCTTGGCAAGAACTGCCTGGTACCCCTGATGTGGGCAAAGGGAAGGTACCTGGGCGAGGGGTGAACCACATGACCATTTCTTTCCTTGTCTCCAGGGCCAGGACTAGCCTTTATTGCCTACCCGAAGGCAGTCACCATGATGCCACTTTCTCCTCTCTGGGCTACCTTGTTCTTCATGATGCTCATCTTCCTGGGACTGGACAGCCAGGTAAGAGAATGCTGACAAACAATAGGTGGGAAAGTCTGCAACTCTCTCCTTGGAGGAGATGGGCCCCTTCTCCTTCTGCTTCAAGTTGGTGTCCAATTCAATGCATCTCAAATTGTTTATTGAACATTCATTCATTCATTCATTCATTCATTTATCAAACATTTCTTGAACAGCAAAGCATCCTGCCAAGCACTGGGGATACAACCAGATTTGAAACTCCTTTGTCCTCAAGGAGTTTACATGCTACTGGGCTTAAGCAAACACAACCTGTCTACATCATCTTTGCTTAGCATTTTAAATCCTCCACCATCTTGTCCCACCTGCCCCGGTAAACATTATTTCTTTTTTCCCAGACATTCGTCTTCCTCTCCAGCCAGGCCCACCTCCTCATTCTGCCCCAGACATTTTCCACTCCTATTTCTAGCTCTAAATGAATCACCTGACAAATACTCATGAAGTATGTGCCACACACTGTGCTAGGTGCTGGAGATAACAAAGACAAAAATGAAATAATCTCTGCCCTTATAGGACTTACCTTATATCAAGGGGCCTTTGCCCATGCTGTTCTCCCCACTGGGAATGACCATTCTCCTTCTAACCTTTGCTTATTCAAATCCTACCTATCTTTAAAGTTTATCTTAAATCTCGCCTCTTCCTTTCAGCCTTCCCTGATTTCCCCACCCTCAAAAAATTTCTTTTCTTTGTCATTTAATCTGGTATTTCATCATATATGATCTTGTATTATTAAGTAAATTAATGAAGGAGTGAGTGAGTGAATGTGCCATGAACCCCAGGATAACCCTCTAAACAATCTCTTTTCTCAGGTCACTCCCAAAACACAATGCAACTGCTCAAGACCTCAGCTAAACTCACATTCATTCTCTTTATTCCCTCTGCTTCCTTGCCCAAACCCCAGAGCCTGCCACAGCTCCCAAAATCCAGGCTCACACTCCCTTCTCCTGACCCTTTCCTTCGGTGATCTCAAGCAGGGTGTATCTTTAGCCAGATCAGTGACTTCCCTTTCACATACCCCCTCTCACAGCTCCCAGGTCAATATCCCAAACCCCCAATTAACCTATACTATCCTTGACCCCACTTTCTGATATCTTACGTCTTCCCCTTCCACCCCCTGTGAAATTGCAGACCCACTTTCACCTTGCTGACCCCTCTCCTTTCTGCAGCAGCAGCAGTAGCAGGAAGACTGATTCATAATCTCTCCTGGAAGAATGTTCCCCCATCTCCCCTTTCCCTCCTAGGTTCTATGAGGTCCTGGCAATGAATCCTCAGCCCAGGGATCTTTTCTAGGATTTCCCCAGGAGCAGGTCAAAAACAGTGGGAAGGGTCATCACTGTATTTGAGAATGATATATTTGATTTGCTCATCTATTCTAGAATAGCTCCCATATTAACTTCAAAATCTCTGATCTCCAGGGCATCTTGTCATGTCTTAAATGGACCCTTCCCTAGCTTTTCTTTCCCCCCACCCACCAGCACAGTAACTTGTCTGTCAAGTCCAATTGCTCCTGTCTCTATAAGATCCCTTGCATCCTTCCCCTCCTCTTCCAGACCACCAGCTAAGTCCAGACTCCTCAGAACTAGACTAATAGGGGGACAGTGTGGTGTAGTAAAAAAGGGATTGGATTTGGACTCAAAAAAGACCTGGGTTTGAATCCTGATCCTGCTACTGCCTACCACTTGTAGCATTTTTCTCTTCAGGTGAGTTACTAATCCTTTCCAGGAGGTAATTTCCTTATCAATAAAAACAGGGGGTTGGATGAGATGGTCTCAGAGGTCTAAACCTATGACCCTTCTACAAGAGACTTGTAACTGGAATCCCTGCTGTCCCCTCTCTCATCCATACTGTATATCACATTCGGACTAATCTTGCTCAAATAACGCTTTCATCATGACCATTTTACGCTCACAGACTTATGCTGGATTTCTGCAGGCTCTCAAATCAAGCCCAGTCTCTAGCTCAGCATTCAAGGCCCTCCATAATCTGGACCTTGTATGCATAATCTCCTTTCCACCAGTGTGGGTGCATTGTCCATACGTTATGTGTATGAGTGGTGGGAGGACTATAAACTTAAAATCACATAAAATTCATAGGATCATAGATTTACAAAGAGAAGGGACCTTAGTGGTCATCTAGCCCAATTGGTTTATTTCACAGGTAAGGAAACTGAGGCTGAGAGAGAGAGAGGAAGTGACGCCCTAAAGTCACATGGATTTGTAAGCAGCAGAGCTGGAATTTGAACACAGACTTCAAATACAGTTCTTTGAGTGTAGACCAGAGATCGTGTTTTGCCTTTCTTCGTATCCCTAGTGCTTAGCACAGTGCCTGGCACATAAATGCTTATTGACTGAATCACCTGTCTTCCCCTGCCCGCTTTCATTCATTGGAATGAAGAAGAGGCACAAAGGAATGACCAGAGATTTAATCACAGCAGCTTATCACAGGCTCAATAAGTCTCCCATAATATCAAGGAGTTTTAAAAAGCAAATCTCTCGATGCCCCAAATTACTGATTTTTGTTCCCTTATTGGGAGGCCCAAAGCTGTGTCGGTCAGCAGCTACCCAAGACTGGCTCTTCTGTGACTTTATGCAAGTCACTTAACCTCCAAGCACCTTCCTTAGCGTGGCCATCAATTCAGTCAGCCAAATCCAATTTCTTCCCCAGAATTGGTTTCTCAGCAATCGTTACTAAGCTGCAGTGGTGAGGAACCACGTGTTCCTCCTTGATAATCACTTTCTATTGTCCCAGGTCAAAGCTTTTTGAAGCTAGGGCTTGTCATCAGCCGTGACTACTGCAGACTGCAAGCTGGGCTGTGGAGCCCAGGGGTTCCCAAGTAAGCTGAGCTGTGCCTCTGGTAGCACCCTGAGCCCCAGATGTTCTATATCCCATAGAGCTGATCTCTGCGCGTGGTAGCACCTGGAGCCCCAAGCAGGCACAGTATAATAGAATCAGAGGCATGGAGGTTGCCAGAATCCTGCTCTGCATTTCTAAGAGTCAGTAGTATGGACCCAGAGTAAGAACAGAATCTATACTATCTTCCACTTAGCAAAGGGAGAAAAAAAATCAACCAACATGTATCAAGCACCTACTAAGTGTCCTGGGCCTTGCTGGGCACTATGAGGAACACAAGAAGGGACCTAGGACAGAAGTATCCAGAAATAATGTGGTGTAGTGGGAAGAGAACTGAACTGGGGATCGACAGACTGGGGTTCAAATCTTTCCTCTATCTGCTACTCATGTGATTTAGGACAAGTAACTTTCCCCTCTATGAACCTCAGTTACCTTATCTGGAAATGAAGTGGGTTGGACTAGAGGACCTCTAGGTTGCTTCCAGCTTTTAAGACAGTGGTCTATGTTGGACCTACCTTCAAGGAGCTCACATTCTAGTCTATAAGACTAAGAGCAGAGCATAGAATAAGGCAACAGTTTACGGAAAGAACACTAGAGAGAGAGAGCTCAAAGCCTTGGATGTAAGCCCATGTTCCACCACTGGCTCATGCTATGACTTTGGGTGAGTCCCTTCTGAGCTTCCATATAAAAACAATGACACTGATAACCAGTGTAATAGTACCAGACACTATGCTGAGTGCTTCATAATTGTTATTTTGTTTGATTTTCGTAACAACCCTAGGAGGCAGGTGCTATTGGCATGATAATTCATCCCCATTTTATAGATGAGGAGACTGAGACTAATAGGTAAGTGACTTGCCCAGGGTCACACTACTGGTAAGTGTCTGAGGCCTAATTTGAACTCAGGAAGATGAATCTTCCTAACTTCAAGTCTGGTACTTTATCTACCATGCCATCTTGCTGCCCTTATATGAACTGCTACTGAAGAGTGCAGTGTATAGAATGATGGATTCAGAGTCTGGGTTCAAATGTCAACTCCATGATTTTCTTCCTGAATGACCTTGAGAAAGTCATTGAACTTTTCTGGGATTTAGTTTCCTAGTCTGTAAAATGGTGGGGTCATAGACCTAGAGGTGAGAGGAACTTCAGAGTCCTTCTTGTCCAACTCTCTCACCTTACAGATGAGGAAACTGAAGCCCAGGAGAGTCAACCATCTTGCCCAAGGTCATACAGGGAGTAAGCATCACAGGCAAGACCTGAACCCAGACCAAGCCCTTTCCATTTTACCACAATCTCCCAGATCCTCCCTATATCTAAGTCTAGAATCCTAAATGTGAATGGAGGGGATTCATTTGCCCATGAGTAATAAATAGGAGAGACAGAATTTGAACCTAGAGCCATCTCACCTTAGGGGAGCTTTGTCCTCTTCCTAAGGTGTAGAGAAGAATTGCTCCCCCTGAGGAGACACTCTAACCAACAAACATTCATGGAGCACCACATGGTGGAGGCCTTTGGCTCAGTCCTGAGCCCACCATGCTCACCTCACCCAAAATCCCAGGGGCTGCACTGTTACCAACTGTCTGACTAGCACCATGTCTTCTCTTTAGTTTGTGTGCGTGGAAAGCCTGGTGACAGCAGTGGTGGACATGTACCCAAAGACTTTTCGACGAGGCTATCGGCGGGAACTGCTCATCCTGGCCCTGTCCGTTGTTTCCTATTTCCTTGGCCTGGTCATGTTAACAGAGGTAAGAAGCCTTTAGGTTTATTTTTCACTAGTGCTGTTCATTGGTCTCTTATATTCACATTGACTTCATTTCCCAATATATCTCTCCCCCTTCCCTCCCTCATGAGCTATCTATCCCTTAATAACCAAGAATAATGAAGAAGAAAAAAGTGTAGCTCAGAAAAACTTATCAACACATTAACTAAGTTGAACAGTATGTATGTAATATTCAACACCCATAGTCCCTATCTTCACAAAGAGGGAATGGAGGTTGGGCTCTCAGAGTTAACAGTGGAGCTGCATGATCTGGAAAGTGGAGTGGTTGCCATTTTTACATGAAATTTGCCTTGGAAAATCACTACCCTGAGCAATTCTTGAGTATGGGGGAAGGTTATGTGTGGGTGTGGGTGTGGGTGTGGGTGAGACTGCAGAGGCCGAACTTTCCAACAGTCCCATGAAACCACATAGGAATCTCTTGGAAGCCCAACATTTCCATAAAACCAAAGGGAGCTACCGGCCAGATCTGGTTAGGTTATAAGCTGCCCCCTGCCTTCATTATAGCTTTCATTCTCTGATTTTAGGTTTCTGGGCACACGTGTCCCACAGCCCTGAGTACCAATAAAAATTTGGATTCAACCTTTATTAAGCAGATGTCTGGGAATGGATAAAGAGCTAGCCTAAGAGTCATGATGATTTGGGACTAAGCCCCATCTCTTACATCTCATCATTATCACAGCTAGCATTATATCATATCTATCATAGCTAGAGCCTACCACGTGCTGGGAACTATACTAAGAACTTCACAAATACCTTATTGGATCCTAACAACAGCCTTGAGAATAAGATGCCATTATCTCCATTCTATAGTCAAGAAAACTGAAGTAACTGGAGGTTAAGTGGCCTGCCAAAGGTCACACAGCTAGTATCTGAGACAGAATTTGAACTCAAATCTTCATGACTTCAGGCCCAGCACTCTATCCATGCACCAACTTGTTGTTCACAGTCATTTCTGGCAAATCCAACTCTGTGACTCCATTTGGGGTTTTCTTGGCAGAGATACTGGAGTGGTTTGTCATCTCCTTCTCCAGCTCATTTTTTTTGCCCTTTATAGGGGAAAAGGCGGAGCAATTGAGGTTAAGTGACTTGTCCAAGGTCACACGACTAGTAAGTGTTTTAAGTGTCTGAGGTTGGATTTGATCTCATGTCCTCCTGACTCCAGGGCTGGTGCTCTATTCATTGCGCCACCTACCAACCCCTCCAGCTCATTTTATAGATGAGAAAACTGAGGCAAACGATTGGACACAACTGAAATGAGTGAGCAACAAGTTAATAGGGAGTCAGCAAAAGTTAATGAAGAAAGAAGTAACGTGGTCTTGGGAGGATTCCATCACTTCAAAAATCAGTATAACGGGGGTGGCTAGGTGGCACAGTGAATAGAGCACCAGCCCTGGAGTCAAGAGGACCTGAGTTCAAAACCAGCCTCAGACACTTAACACAAAAAACTAGCTGTGTGACCTTGGGCAAATCACTTAACGCCAACTGCTCTACTGTCCCCTCTCCAAAATGCAAAAAAAACAAAACAAAACAAAATCAGTATAACTCAAGCTGGTACCAGCTCCCTTTCCAGCCTCTTTCTATACATTCTGATCCCCCTGAATTCTTTCTGTGGAACCAACTATAACGAACTGAAAATCTAAAGTATATTGTTTCCCTTGGGTAGCACAAAAAACAAGGTGTGGTAGTGAGATTTTTGGATGTCAAGTTCAGACCTGCAGGTGCTCCCACTCACTCCTCACTTGTCAAGGTCTTCTTTCAATTGAGGGGGTGAAATAGTTCTGCTCCCTGGTTCACCAAGAACACTAGAATGAAAACATTCTTAAAAAGCAGATTTGCTCTTCCCCTTGTCTTATTCCCTCCCCCCCCCCCCAAGCCTCCATCTTGGATACTCAGCTTTCCTTTATCAAGAACAGTCTTAAATTTCTCTTGAAAAGGATTAGTTTGCACATTTCCCTGCTCTCTTGACTGTCGTTAATAGAAATAGAGAAAGATTTCTTCTCTTAAACCTAAAGAAAGAACCTCAGTGGATCTGAGGTTATCAGAGAAAACATTTTCAGCCTGTTTGGCTGCTGACACCCTGGGGATGGTGTGTTTCTTTTTCTCCACATTGTCATTCTGCCTGCATTTAAAGAGAACTTGCTCAATTTCTGATTGCAGAAGAAGAGAACTTTATGACATGCAAATTGACAGTTAAGCTTGAGAGCTAAAAGAAGCTCATGCATCAAAATCATGGCAATAGGGAGTATTTTGTCTGGTATACAAGGTCAAAAGGCAACCCAAGTCTGTTGGACTCTCTGGTCTCCAAAGTCTCCTCCAGTTGCCAAGATTCTATAATAAATATGTTTGTTGAATGAAATTCAAATCCAGTGTCCCACTTTCTGGGAATAGCCTGATGTAGAAACTACAACTCAGAAGACTACTAGCCCGGGAAAGGTACTAGCCATGCAGGGGAGTCATGATATTGCTGACAACTGATAGACTATCTTGAATATGGGTCATTTCATTTGATCCTCACAATGACCCATGAGGTAGACAAGTCTGAGGCTAATTTCATTCCCCTTTATACTAAGGTACTAGTTAGCATTTTCTTAAAAGGAAAATGAAAAAATGGAGACTCAGAAAAAGGAAATGATTAGCCCAGGGTCAAATGACTGGTAATTCAACTAAATAATTCATGAGATGTGATGTTTCTGCTATGTACAATAATAATAGCTAACATTGTATAGAACATTTACTATGTGCCAGGCATTGTGCTAAGTGCTTTGCAATTTTAATCTCATTTGATCTCACAACAACCCCCTGAGTTAGGTGCTACTATTGTCATCCCAGTTTTACAGGTGAGGAAACTGAGGCAAACAAAGGTTAAAGTGGCTTTCCAAGGTCACACATCATAGTAAGTGACTGAGGCCAGATTTGTTCCTAACTCCAGACCCAGTACGTTCTCTACAGTACCAGCTAGCTGCCCAAAACACTCAACTATGTGCAGGAGAAACAGCAGAGAAAATGAAAATGTTACTAACATTCTACTCAGGGATATACAACCTTCATTCAAAAAAGTATATATGAAGTAAATACAAAATGATATGAAATAACTTCAAGAGGAAGATAATATTAACTGGGGGAATCAGAAAAAGTTTCCTGTAGGAAGTGGAAGCTGAGCTGTATCCTGAAGAAAGTGAGGGATCAAAAGAAGTGAAAGTGAGGTGAGAGTGAATTTCAGGCATGGAATCACGTGTGAAAAAGCATGGAGGTGGCAGATGGATATGGCAGGATCCTGGTTATGAACCTAGCTCTTTTGACTATAAGGCCACTGCTCTTAACTTTATAACATATTGTCTAGCAGAAATGAATAATTACACCTAGTAAGAGGCTTGAGGACATTAATCACTAGCCCTTCAACATGCTAATTATTGGGAAGTATGATTAGTGACAGCTTTTGATACCAGTCATTTTGTCCTCTACCCTGGATTGGCCCTTCCAGATATGAAGGTTGTCTAATGCACTAATTCACCTCCTGCTATTAGAATAATTATGGACTTCATTCTCCCTAGCTTTTACCATTTTTTAAAGTCCAGCTCAATTGAGAGAGAAAGGGGATGGAATCTCAGAATATGAATCCCCTGTTATTTTTCCTATGGCTTGACCATTTAGTCATTTCATTTTCTATTCGAATGACCTTTGATTATTTCAAAGGTGGAGGAAAAGAAGTCATTCATTAAGTCTAATTTAAGCAAATGCGCCATTTTGCTTTGAATGCTCGTCTGTCTCAAACTCAGCATCTAACAATTTTTCCCCTTATCCATTTCCAGTAACTTTAGGCAAACATAAGCACTTTTTAAAGTATCTTCTATTCAAAATCTAAGCTATGCTTAACAGATAGAGAAATGGAACACCATGGTCCCTGTTCTCAAAGAACTTAAAATCTACTTGAAAAGACAAGACTTGTTCTCTGAAATTAGCTATGAACACCACCAGCTTGACTAGAATTGACAAGATAAGTTGTGTAGTACCAATTATAACTACTGGTGAGATCTCAGGGGGTCGAGAGATGAAACTATTGACATAGGATCTCCCATGAAATCGTCTATAGTTTATGGACAAGTGACATCCAAATGAAGTGTTCAGCAAAAAGAAAAAAGTCAGAGTCAAAGTGGCTATGGTACAGGAGATGCAAAGACAAAATCAAGACCCCAAAATGATTTTGCCCTCAAGGAGCTTCCATCCAGCAAAAGATATAGATGAGGAATACAGAGATAGAGGAAAACCAGGAGAATTATGGGAAGATTAGCTAGGACAGGATGATGGTCAAGTCTCAGAAGCCGAGATGTCAAAATGGAGGAGGACTGAGAAAAGCCAATTGTTAACCTTAGGGGGAAAACAGTTTCAGTTGAGTGGTGAAGTCAGAGGACTGCATGGTGGAAGGTAAAGGAGTAAATGCAAGGAGGGTACCACTATCCTTCTAGTCACCTAGTAGGATTGCATTCCTGATGCTATACTCATTCTCTACCACCACCCCTGTCATATTTAATCGGTTGCCCCCAGTACTACCTCTCTAATTCATCTTCTTTTCTCCACTTAAATTCAAGACCTCATTACCTCTCATCTAGACTATTGAAACAGGTCATAAAATCATGGATTCATAAATATTGAGCTGGAAGAGACCTTAGAAGCCATTCAGTTCAAACCTTTCATTTTATTGATAAGGCAACTGAGGGTAAGGGATATGAAGGGATTTGCCTAAGCTCTTACAAATACCAAGTATCTGAGCTATGATTTGATTTCAGGTCTTCTGGCTCCAAAGAGGACACTATTTCCTTTGTTTCTCTCCACTACAATCTATCCACACAGCTTCCAGGGTGATATTCCGAAATCTCAGCTTTCTGACCATGTCACTCCCCTATTCAGTAAACTCCGGGGCTCCCTAACATTTCTAGGATCAAATAAAAACATATCTACTGGGCACAAAGCTTTTCCCAAATTGGTCCCAAGTCATCCTCTCAGCCTTGTTCCAGATCCCATTGCTCTACTACACGTAATCTCTGGTCCAACCAAACTGACTGTTACACTCTGCTCCTCATCTCCATGCTTTATACTACCTATCCTTCACACTTGGATTGCATTCCTGCCTCCATGAGTTAAAATCTTTAACTTCCTTCAAAATTCAGCTCAAGGACTATCTTCCACATGCAGCTCTTTGATGCTCCCTGAGCTGCCAGAGCTTTTCCCCAAAATTACCTTGTATCTATTTTGTGTATATCTGTACATATGGTATAAGCTGTCTTCCTCATTAGAATATAAATACCTTAAGGAGGGGCCCTTAGTATATTTTTGTCTATTTCCCCGAACACCTTGAGCAATGCCTGATCCACAGTAGATGCTTAATAAATACTTATTTATTGAGTGGTTAAATGAGTATAGATGGCTTTTTCTTAGACTCTATGAAAGGGGAAAATATAAAAATAACAGTTGCAGAGGATGATAGAGTAAATTGAAAAAAATTTAAGATAGGGAGACTTAGACATGTTTGCAGGTAGCAGGAAGGGAAACAATAGATACAGAAGAATTAAAATTAAAAGAGAGAAACATTGGAAGGAATTATCAAAGTGGTAGGCTCCTATAAGACATAGGAAAGAGTGGGATCAAGGGTACAAGTAGAGAGGATGACCTGGCCAAGGAGCAGGTTCATATCTCTGTTAGAGACTAGAATAGAGGAAGCTGAAGTGGAGAATGATATCAAGGTGTTTGTGGAATCTTTTAAATAAGAAAGAAATTCTTGGGGGGGGGGAAGGGGAGAAAATTTTAAACTTATGGGAGTGATTGTTGAAAACTAAAAATAAATAATTTAATACAAAATTTTAAATATCAATAAGACAGAAATTGAGGCTCAGAGGAGGGAAAATCACTTGGCTAATGCCACACAATTTGTTGGAAATGGAGCCAGTATGAAAACATTCATATGAATGATGAATAGCCAAATGAGCTGAACTAGAAGAGCAATATGCAATAACAACATTGGAAAGAAAAGTTTTGAAGGATTTAAGAACTCTGACCAGCGTGGTGACCAAACGCTGTTCTAGCTGACTGGCCACGAGGCGCTCCTGCCTCCCAGCAGGGGGCAACTGATGTGGGAATTTGTTTCATTTGGCTATGCCGCGAGGTGCTGTGTTGTTGTTGCTGTTGTTTCAACTTGAGGATGAGAGTGAGAGTGGGGAGAGAGGGGTCTAGGACTGGGATAGCAAAGAAAAGAAGGAGAGAACTAAAAACAGAAGGTAGGAGAGAGAGAAGAGGAAGGAAGGGAGGAAGAAAGGAGGGAAGGAAGGAAGGAAGGGAGGAAGAAAGGAAGGAAGAAAGGAAGGAAGGGAGGAGGGAAGGAAGGAAGGAAAAAGGAAGGAAGGAAGGGAGGAAGGAAGGAAGGAAGCAAGGGAGGAAGGGAGGAAGGAGGGAAGGAAGAAAGAAAGGAAGGAAGGAAGGAAGGAAAAAAGGAAGGAAGGAAGGGAGGAAGGAAGGAAGGAAGGAAAAAAGGAAGGAAGGGAGGAAGGAAGGAAGGAAGGAAAGAAGGAAGGAAGGAAGGAAAAAAGGAAGGAAGGGAGGAAGGAAGGAAGGAAAAAAGGAAGGAAGGGAGGAAGGAAGGAAGGAAAGAA
>CM053583.1:379846554-379875828 GCA_028627135.1 Pseudochirops cupreus | reverse complement strand
AAGGAAGAAATCTGAAGCATTTTTTTAAACTTTGTAGAAGAAAGTCCAGAAGGAAACACAAACAAAAAAACCTCAAAGATTATAAGTGATATAACAGAAAGTTGACTGAATTTGGAGTCAGAGGACTTCAGTTCATAATCTTCCTGCTCCTCCTTAATGCCAATGTTACATTGGGGAAGTCACTTAACCCCTTCTATGACTTAGTTTCCTTATCTATATAATAAGAGACTGGACTAGTTGGTCTGCACATTCCCTTCCAGCTCTGAATCTTTAATCTATGCTGAATTTATAGATTTTAAAAGAAAAAAATTATACACAATACAGATTTGTAGTTTCATATACAAGCCTCTTTTTCTGTTTTACTTTGCATGTGAAAATACAAGTAAAAAAAATCATTCTTTGAAAACAAGAAAGAAATAGAGCCAAAAATATTTACTGACTCTTTGATCTCCTAGTCATAAATCCATCAAATGCCAGAACCCAAAGAGATCTCAGAAATCATTTAATCTAAAACCCTTATTTTATAGAATGTGTAACTGGGGTTCAAAGAGGAAAAGTTATTTTCACAAGGTCACATAGCCATTAAAGCCCTCTAGGAATGACCCAGGACTGTCATGCATCTCTTCTCTCCTTCTTTTCCCCCAAACATCCCAAGCCTATTGTGAAAAAAAATTACTTTTTCCTTATAATTGAAGGCAATTTCCATGGAACCTCCAAAGCTTAAAGCTTGAAAGGTCCTTAAAAATCATCCAAGCTACACTCCTTATTTTAATAATGAGGAAACTCTGACCCAGAGAAGGAGAAGTCATTTTCTCAAGGTTAAAGTCAGTGGCAGAGTCAGACCTCCTCACCGTATGTAGTTATCACTGTGTATGTAACATATCCTGGATCTTATTAGCTAGAGGAGCATTTGGGTGAACATGGCACTATTTTATGGTGGTAAGGAATATGAACCAGCCTGAACCTGGGGAGAAAGAAGAACCTACCTAATGCAGAAGACTAACGGTTCCTGGAAGCCAGACTGACCCCAAAAGTTGGCAAGAAGGGTCAGAGGAGCACTACCTTGGAATTAGAAAATGAATAATTGATTTTAGTTAGATCAGGGAGGAGAGTCTTAACCCTGAAGGAACAAGGTTAGTCATTTGGTACAATAAGGCAAAAAGACTCAGAGTCAGAAATTCATGTGACTAGTTGATCTTGACTCCAAGTCAAAAAATTATCCCAAGTCACAGCCACATTTCTAAAAGATCCTTGCTGATGAGAAGATCAGTCACTGGGATCAAGATGAGAGCTGTCCCTGAGCTTAAGTGCAGACTAAGCCATTGATGAAACTGCCACACTAATTCTGCACTCCCTATCTCTCCATCTGTCTCTGTTGTAGGGTGGCATGTATATCTTCCAGCTTTTTGACTCCTATGCAGCCAGTGGGATGTGCCTTCTCTTTGTCGCTATATTTGAATGTATCTGCATTGGCTGGGTTTATGGTGAGTATCAGCCTGCCCCAGTTCCCGCTGCCATTTGCCATGAAATCTCTTCCCCTGTGCCAGCTGCTACCCATAACACCTGTTCCCTGGAGTCATTGGGAGGCACAAGCTCTTTGTTCTGTCCAGCCAATGCTTGATGTGACTGCAGATGGGCAGGAGCCCAAGCAAGCACCAGGAGTGGCAGGATCTGCTTTTTTGTCTTCTGTGGCTACAACCTTCTAGGCCTTGTCCCTTAATCTCTCTGACTTTTATCTCCCTCATCCACTCCAGCTCATGCACAGATTTCATAGCTCTTAGTCAGAGCTGCAAGAGATGTCAAAGGTTATCTAGTACAACCACTCTTTTTAAACAAATAAGGAAACTGAGGCCCAGGGAAGTTGTGGCTTTCTCAAAGTTATATAGGTAGTAAGTGGCAAAGGAAAAATTTGAACTCAGGTCCTTAAATTCCAACACCAGTGTCCTTTCCACTATTTCATGAAGAATTATTACTTTTCATAACCATTAAGTATTCTTCCTAATATCTAACCAAAATCTCTACAGTAATTTAAATAAGTGGTAGTGTGATATGTTGGGTAGAACACTGGATCCAGGGAAGACCTGAGTTCAAATCCTGTCTTTAATACTTACTAGGTATATGATCATGGGCAATCCCTTTAACCTCTCTGTGCCTCAGTTTCTCCATCTGTGAAATTAAGAGTTTGGACTCAATAACTTCTAAGGTCTCTTCTGGCTCTAAATCTATAATCCTATGAAACCTGAGTATTTTTCTCTCTTTCTATCCTCAATGGGAGCAGGGAATGCTCACTCATATGGCCCCTCTCCCATGCAAAGATATGACAGTAACTGCCATTAGTCTCCCTTTCCCTAGACTGAGTCCATAGTCCTTGTAGACTAATAAAAGAATTTTTCATTGTGTCTTCTATGCATGGGGGAGGGAGAGGGGTAATATAGTGGAGAAAGCCCTTTACTTGGACTCAGCATGACCTGTGTTCTAATACAGCTTCAGATACTTTACAAGTTGTGTGATCCTAGGCAAGCCACATAATCTTTCTCAGCCTCAGTTTACTCAACTATAAAATGGGGATAATAATAGCACCTTCCTTCCAGGGTCCTTATGAGAATAAAATGAGATAGCATGTATAAAATGCTTTGTAAACCCCCATAAGGCACTATAGAAATGTTCATTGTTATTATTATAATTTACATTATTTCTGTACAGGAAGCAATCGCTTTTATGACAACATTGAAGATATGATTGGCTATAAGCCGCTATCCCTAATAAAATGGTGCTGGAAGTTGGTGACCCCGGGCATCTGTGCAGTAAGTATTTCCTCATCAGTCAGCCTCCCTCTGCCTCACAACTCTAAGACCCCAAGACAACGAATGGCATGTTCTTTTCAGACAATAGGTCTATAGTGTCTGGGACTATCCTGAGTGGCTCCTTCCTCCACCAGAAAGATTGTGCTAGAGTCAGACTTGGATCATCCCTGCCCCATTGAGCATACAGTACAGTAGAGATACATACACATACACACATACACTCACACACACAAAAAACCCATAGTACAAAATAACACATAACTGTTTTACAGAGGTGAGAGCTAAGTATCATGTGAGTTTAGAGGAAAGTAAGCTCACTCCAGACTGTTAGGATTAGAGAAGGCTTCTAGGAAGAGGTAGCATTTGAGTTATGCCTTATCACTACACTAAAAGACAGTAGGTCTTGGAACATTATACTTTAAAGAACAAAGGAGCTGGGGTTACATCCAAGAATAACTTTTCCAGCTAAGTTGAGCATACTCTTGAATGAAAAAAGAAATGGACATGTGAAGGATGGGTAGGAATGCAATGGGTGAAGAAGCAAAGTGAGGGAAAGTATGGCTGAACATGTGGTTGACCAAGCAAGACCAATAAGGTCTGGTTGCACACTTTCCAATGGATGCTTAGTTACAAAAGTTACTTCAGTCCCAACATACCAGTCAATGAACAAATATTTATTAGGCACTATTTGTTAGATACTGGGAATATAAGTTCAAAGAATGAAACAGTTCTTACTGGCAATGAGTTTACATTCATTGGGAGATAACTATGTCAAAAGCATATAAAATTTATAATTACACACACATATGTACATATATCATCTATGTGCCCAGAACTGTGAGACTTTACATAGTGCATTCTTCTCTAAGTTAGTATTTCCTTGGGAAAGCACCATTTGGTCCTCCTAGAAAAGAGTGTTCCAGAAGTGATTTCCGTCCTAGTGACCACGCTGCTCTTCTGTCTTTCAGGGAATCTTCATCTTCTTCCTGGTGAAATACAAACCCCTCAAGTACAACAATGTGTATACATACCCTAACTGGGGCTATGGCATTGGGTGGATGATGGCACTCTCCTCCATGGTCTGCATTCCACTTTGGATTGTCCTCAAGATGTGGCAGATTGAGGGAACACTCTTGGAGGTAAGTGATAATGGGGCACCTACCATCCAGTCATGGAAAAGGGAGACCTGACAGGTGGATAAGTGAGGAAAAGAGCATACATGGAAGGTCTCTTTCTGGTAGTCATGGTTCCAAGGTGTGTATGTATTGAAACTGGAACAAAAATGTGGATAAAGGGGGAGCTAGTATTTGTGTAACATTTACTATAAGCACTTTTTACAAATATCTCATTTGATCCTTACAACAAATCTTTGAGATAGGTGTTATTATTATCTCAATTTTATAGTTGAGGAAATTGAGGCAAACAGATGCTAAGTGACTTGCCCAGGGTAAACAACTAATAAACTTACACAGCTTGTAAGCGTCTGAGTCCAGATTTGATCTCGTCTTCCTGACTCCAGGATGAAAAGAATAATTGCTCATATGTATTTGGCTCATAACTATTGGCAGACTGCTTTTGTCACAACAGTTCTTTGAGGTAGGTAGTGAATGCATTGTTTTTTCATTTTACATATGATGATAATAACAAGGCAGTGTGCTATACTGGAAAGAGATCTGGCTTTAGACCATAACATTTGAACCAAAAGGCCTCATGGCATCGTAGATAGAAGATCAGCTTTAGACTCATGAAGACCTAGGTTCAAAACTTGCCTCTGATACAGATTGGCTGTGTGACTCTGGGCAACTTAATCTCTCAGTACCTAGGCAGCTCTTCAAAACTACAAGTAGCAGAACAGAGGTCAATCTGCATTGCTCTAGAGCAGCGGTTTTCAACCTGTGGGTTGCGACCCCTTTGGGGGTCGAATGACCCTTCCACAGGGGTCACCTAAGACCATCGGAAAACACATATTTACAATGGTTTTAGGAACCAAGACACCACGCTCCTCTATCTATCTCTGGGTGGGTCTGCCCACATGCAGATACTCCCACATACAAATATTAAAGGGTTGTGGCATTAGGAAGGTTGAGAACCACTGCTATAGAGAGTTATCTCATTGGGAATTCCCCTTTTGGGTGAAATCTGAGGTTTAGTCATATATATATGTATGTACTTGTATGTATGTTTATATGTGTAGATGTAGATGTCTATACACACACACGTAGTTATGTCTGTGTGTATATGGCTAGATGCCAACTATATACGTATGTATGTACAGATGTGTATGTCTGTATGGTATGTATATATTATATGTGTTTGTATGTGTGTGTACATCTGTCTGCTATTTAGCTATTATCTATTTACACATGTATATGTTTGAATATATGTATGTGTATATTGTATGTTTGTGTATATTTAGGTATATTTAGGTCCACATATATGATTTTATTGGTTGGGGGGGCTCCTCCATTTGAAATCGATGACTAATGTATAGCTTGTCAATAGTTTATGCTCTTCAAGGGTGACCTGGGGCTACTAGTTAAAAAAAATTGAAAAAGTAGATCAATGGAACAGGCTAGACAAAGATGAATCAGAAGTAATTGAACTTAATAACCTAGTGGTTGGTCAACCTGAAAACATAAAATGCCTAGGAAAGAGCTCACTGTTTGACAAGAACTGCCAGAAAAACTGAGAAGCAGTCTGGGAGAAAATAGGTTTGGTGACACATTTCATAACATATTGCATTTACTTGTATGTATTTATATAATAAATTCAAAATGGATGAAAGGTCATGCTATTAAAAAGTTAAAAGAGAAATACATCATATATCTTTTGCAGCTACATGTGCATGGGGATAAATTATTAACCAAATGAGATAGAAACAATTACAAAAGGTAAATAATTTTGATATACATAATTATTACAAAATAATTTTGATTACATGAAATTTAAAAATGATTGCACAAAGAAAATTTATGTAAAAATGAATGAAAGGAAACAGTCAATGGGGCGGAAGCTTTGTAGTAAATACTATTGATAATGGTTTAATATCCAAGATATAGAGAAAATTAACAAAAATATTTAGAAACAAAAGTGATTCCTCAATAAAGAAATAGTTAAAGGATATGAATCCATAATTCTTAAAAGAGGAATAGCAATTAACAGCCCATATAAAAGAATGTTCCAGGTCACTAATAATAAGAAATGCAATTCAAAACAATCTCAAGGTTTTAATGTACACCCAGCTAGTTGACAAAGAAGACCAAAAAGTAGAAATAGTTGATTTTGGAGGAGTTGTAGAAAGATGGTCACACTCATTTATCATTGACAGAGTTGTGAATCATTACAATAATTGTGGAAAACAATTTGGACTTATGCAAATAGAGTGACTAAAATGTTTATCCCCTTTGACTCAGAGATTACACTGCTAGGCAAATGCTCTAAGGGTGTCATTGAAAAAGAAAAAGAAAAATTCCATATATATCAAAATATCTAATATATCACCACTTTTCACAGTGATAAGGAAAAAAAGAAAGAAAATAGATGACCATCAATTAGAAAAATGACTAAACACATTGTGGCACATGAATGCAATGCTGTAAAAAAACAACAAACGGGATAAATACAGAGGAACAAGGAAAAATACATGAAACGATGCAAACTGAAGTAAGTAGGGCCAGGAGAACAATATACAAAACAGTTACGTCAATATACATGTGAGGAACAACTACAAACCGATTAAGATGGAATTTCATCTGACTTGCTCCAAAAGAAAAGAGATGAGTAGACATGTCCCCCGAGTCCTTTTTAGAGGTGAGGAGTTCAGTTTTATGGTCAAGCCCATCCATTCTATGCTTTAGGAAGATTATTTTTGCAGCTCAGCAGAGAATGGAGAATTGGGGGGGACACACAGAAAAGCCAATGAGAAGGTTATTGAAATAACCCACTCAAGAAGTGAGGAAGGCATGAACTCAGGTTGTGCTGATGAGAGTGGAGAGAAAAGTGGAAATTAAGTGAGGAATGTGGGGTGTTTTTGGTTCATTTGTTTAATTTTGTTTGCATTTGGAACTTAGAGTAGAGGTCTTTAAGTTGAAATGTGGACCTCTAGAATCACTGAGAATCTCTGGTCCTTAAAGAGGACTCAGCATTGACTTAACTGCTAGTTTCCCAGAGGATAGGACAACTGCCACACTCGTGAGTGTCTCCTCACAGAAAGCACAGTCCATTGGCCTGCCATAGGGCCTCAGGCTAGGTGGGAAAATGACCTTCTCTTCATGCCTGCTTTCTGCAATGATGGTGGTTATTTCTGGATCCTAAGAGCCTTGCAGTACTGAAGGTTCTCTTACTTGTGAAGAGATTGTCGGTCACCAGGTTGTTTTGTTAACACTCTGGGATGCCATGCCAGCTTATATCTTCAGTAGAAACCTTCACTTGACACCTTATCACCTTCCCCACTGAGAAAATACCCCTAAGGTTCCCACTGGGCTGTCAGGATTCAGAAATGTTGACAAATGAAAATTTCTCTGAAGATGGCTTTAGGCTCCAAAATTTAGGATTAGTAGGGGAGGAAGAATAGAGACCATTTGCTAAACCACCAAGTGATTTCCCAAGGCAAGAACCTATCTTAAAAACCCAACTAGAAAAGGGATCTTGTCTCCCCAGTCCTTAACTTTCTTTCTTTCTTTCCTTTGGAGGGGGGAAGGTAATACAATTGGGGTTAAGTGACTTGCCCAAAGCCACCCAGCTAGTAAGCGTGTCAAGTGTCTGAAAGTAGGATTTGAACTCAGGTCCTCCTGAATCCAGGGCCAGTGTTCTATTCACTGTGCCACCTAGCTGCTCCAGTTTTCTTATGTGTAAAATAAAAGATTTGGTCTAAGGGAGCTCTAAATTTCCTTCAGTTCTAAAGTCCTATCCTGGAATAATAATTATTATTATAATTATAAACATTTAAGTTTCGCAAAACACTTGCCAAATATTATCACATTTTATCTATTTATCCTGAGTAGCAGGTACTATTCTTATATGCATTTTACAGATGCAGAAACTGAGGCAAATAGAGGCTAAGTTACTTACCCCTTCTTATAGTCAGTTAAGTGGCCAAAGTGGGATTTGAACTCAGGTCTCCCTGACTGCAGGTCCAGCACTCTATGATCTGTGCCACCTAATTGCCCAGATGACTTGGACCACTAGTCTAAAGGTCAATTACATTTTTAGGGTGACAGTCCCCATATTTAAGAAGCACAGCAGTGGTTTAAGGAAGAGGGTGACTGGGAGACTTTAGAGGTGCCATTAGAAGGAGATCCCAGAAGAAGAAGCCCAAGGACTGGACTACACATTAGATCTAAGTTTCATCCACCAACTCACCATGTGATCTTAGGTTATTCTCTGCCATTTACTTAGTTCATTTGTAAAATTAGGGGCTTGTACTCAATGTCCCTTCCAGCCTTGAAATTCTAAGATTATTTCTATTTGTTTAGTGACTATACCATGGTTAGTCATAACTCAAAGACAACGTAGTCCTAATGCTCATCCTCATAGGAAATAACTGACATACAGCTAAAGTTTACAAAGTCCTTTAGAGAGCCAACAAGCATTTATTAAGTTGTGGCTGGATCATAGAAGTAAAGTGTAAGAAGACTGGAAAGGTGGGAAGGGGCCAGCTTGTGAAAGGCTTTAAATGCTAAACAGAAGATTTTGTATTTGATCCTGGGGGTCAGAGGAAGCCACGGGAGTTTACTGAATGGGAGAGTGATAGGGGCAGACTTGCATTTTAAGGATGTCATTTAGGCAGTTCTGTGGAGGATGGAGTGGAGTGGAGAGAGACCTGAGGCAGGAAGGCCAAGTCAAAGACTATCTCAATTATCCAAGTGAGAAGTGATAATGTGGCGACTGAGTGAGCAAAAAGAAGGGAACTTTTAGGAAAGTTATTGTAAAAGTAGAAATGACAAGATTTCACAACAGATCAGATCTGTGGGATGAGTTTTGGTACAGAGTCAAGGATGGCACCAAGGATGGCGCCAAGGATGTTGGTCTATCTTGACTACAACAGGAAAGGTGAGGAGGAGGGAGGGATTGAGAGCAAAGATTCTGTTTTGGAAATGTTGAATTTGTAACGCCTATAGGGTATGACCACCACAATGACCCTGGAAGGTAAATACTATTGTTATTCCCATCTTACAGATAATTCCCAGTATATAGATGTGTATTTTATACAGACGCTCAGAGAGGTTAAGAGTTTGGGGATCATCTTCCCTTAAAAAAAATGATCTCAAGGGAATGGGAGTTAAATTAGTAGAGTTTACTTCTACACCCAGCTCTGCCACACATTCACTGACTGATCAAGTCTCTTCCTGTCTCAAGAGGAGAGGAGATGAGAAGCAAACTCTTAGTTGAGTGTGTGTGTGTGTGTGTGTGTGTGTGTGTGTATCTGTGTGTATCTCTGTGTGTGTGTGTACGTGTGTGCGCCTGAAGTCTAACTATGTGAACTGGGAAAAAGACCATTGAATTTAGAGGATCTGGGTTTCAAGTACCACTTCACGTAGTTACCAGCCACATGACCTTGGCCAATTCACTTCATTTCTCCAAGATGCTGTTTCCTCATCTACAAAGTGAGGGTAGTTGGACTAGAATACCTCCAAGGTCCCCTCTGATTTTGAATCCATAGTTCTAAGAAAGCAGGGTTGGGACCCCAAACCTGGTACAGGTTAGACAGACAGACAGGGCAAGAGTCTAGGAACATCTTTACCCAGCTCTTGTCTTCTTTCATCACACAGAAATTCAGGAAGTTGATAGTGCCCAGCCCAGACCTGAAGATGAGAGGGAAGCTTGGTGCCGGCACACGAACGGTTACTCTAAATGACTGTGATGCCAAATTCAAGGGAGATGGAAACATTTCTGCCATCACAGAAAAGGAGACACATTTCTGAGAGACTTCTCTTCAACTGGGATTTTTTTTTTATAAATGAAGAAATAAACTACTTCACTTAATTATAGAAGTTCGCTTGTTTTGCACAAAATTATTAACAAGTTAATTTTAAAGTGAACACTGTATACTTGTTTAAAAGTCATTATTTTTTAATTATTATGTAAGTAACAGTCACAGAGAGATAATATTGTATGGGATGCTAGCAAAACTTCTTGTAATGTGGTGATTTTAATTGTCATTTTCTAGGAATTAGGAAGGTCTGTAAAATGTACTGTCAACCTTTTATATTTGGGTCTTGGGGATGGGGTGGCACTGAGCAGTTCTCATTATGCTTCTAATCCATTTCCACAGACCACTGTGGACCATTTCCTTTCCAATGTATGTCTATAAAGGGGACTATTGTTTCCTTCTCTGTACACTGGAAGGAAGCTTCCACTCAGTTCTTACCATCTTCATCTGAGCCCAGCCTCCAGACCATGGAACTTGAAGAGAATTTAGAGACAACTGAGTCCAAGCTTCTCATTTTACAGATGAGCAGCTGAAGAGTTTGGCATCTTGTGGCAAAGACAGGTTCAGAAGTCCTGGTCATGGACATGAGGAGCCCTAAGCTTGACTTTCAACTTCTCCAGTTACTCACTATGTGAGCTTGGCTAAGTTACCATCCCTCTCTTAGCCCCCATGTTCCTCATCTGTACAATGAGGGCACTGGACAAGGTAACCTCTGAGGTCCCTTCCAACCTGATGTTCTCCTATTTTATAATCTCAAAGTCACAGATCCAGCCAAAATCTGTTTGGGGAGGAGGGGTTCATATCTAAGAGATGATTCCCCTTCAAATCAGCTTCAAGGTCACTGTATTGTGGGGCTTATTTCTCTTTAGCCTAACAAGCATCAGGTCAAGTTGGACCAACTGGCTCTTACTCCTCCAAAGACTTGGGAGTCCCTCCTCCCCAGCCTTTCTTGCTCCAATCTAGACTGTCTTTTATATCCACATCCATATTTGTCTTTCACTTTGTACGGAAACATCATCTGCTGTTTTTGTTTCATTCTACAAGCGAGGGAATAATGAGAAAGGGCCAACTCTCTTTTAGCCAATGGAGAGGATTGATTAGAAAAAGAAATAGTTAATATGATGAGTTTCATTCTGTCTTTTCTGGAAATGTTGACCTTCAACCCACTACTGTATTTAAAAAGTAAATAGACTAGGGTGATGAGGTAGACAGATATGTTTGAAACTCCTTTATCATGCTACTCCAATCAAGGTGGCATTTCTTGAATATTTCAAGGGACTGGTTTCATACTACCTAGGGGAGAAAATCAAAATGGAAAAAATCCTGAGCAAGTCTCAAATTCTTGATAAACTTCCGCCACTAGTAAGATCTCAGGCAAGTAATTTCCTCTCTTTAGACCTCAGTTTCTTCATCTGTAAAATAAGCGTTTTGGATTACATGCTCCTTAAGGTCTCTTCTAACATCTTATTACTATCTTGCCTTTTGTTGTGTATTTTTAAAAATCAGACCTGAGAGTGAGAATCATCCCCATATCTACTATGCACATGATTCAAGCCACCTAAGAATATTTTTGGATTCACAGATACCTCCAAACTAGAGAGGCAGCCTTGAAATCAAGAAGACCTGGGTTCAGGTCTCTCCTCTGATACCTACCAACTGTGTGATCCTGGACAAGTCCTTTAACCTCTCAGTGCCCCAGGCAATTCTCTAAGGCTTTAATTGGAAGAACAGGTGAAGATTTATTTTGATAGAGGGAATTTCTTTGTGTATTGATGAAATCACAGGTCCAAACCAAAAGACAAAACAAAACTTGTCTTACTCCCATATCTTAGCGGGCTTGTCAAATGCCTATATGTTAAAGAGCTAATCTGGTTATGGAAATGATGCACTTTATTCTAATTCTTTTAATATTACAAAATCTATAGATGTGAATTTATTTTTTTTTCAAAAGACCAGATAGTCATTGTCATGTTGTACTGGATCTATATAAAATATCCTTCAGCCCGAAGTGATTTCATCCTTTCCATGACCCGTTTTTCCAAGTCTTTCACATTTCTTAGCACATAGGATTGACTTTCATTATGCGATATTTGCCCCTAATTAGCTTGGGTGACTCTTTACCTACTTGGCTCTCAGTTTTTTCCTCTATAAAACAAATGGGTTGAGCTAAATGGTCTCAAAGAGTTCCTTCAAGCACTAACATCCTATGATCCTTCTTTTTGGTTGGTCTCTTGGGTGGATTTGGGTTTCCAGATCATTTTGTTGTTTCTTCTCTCTGACTTGAGTGGGGAATAGGGGAATGGTTGGGTCATGGGTGGAAGAGTCTAGGAATGACAGATTTTTCTGATCCAGATATTGTAAGCATGTCCTTCTCCACCCTCTTAATATTTCCTTCTTGTTATTTGAGCCCTCCCTCTCTCCCTCTGCTTTGATTTCTCTTCACCTCTTTTTTTCCAAGACTCTCACTTTCTATTAGCCAATGACAGTACTACAAGAGACTTCGGGCCCCCTTCCTCTATAAATGGATGTTCCAACTCTCCAATATTTCTCTCTTCTGAGATAATGCCTGCCTACTCTGTCAACAGTCAAGTGCCAAATCTTTCGTTTTTATTCCTAATACTTAATTCTTTCTTAGTCCCTTCCAAGTGGCCCTGTGTCCAGGAAAATATAGGCAACCTCAAGTTTAAAAAAACCTCTTCCCACAAATAGGCATGGTTTCTGAAGGAGGTATTTAGACTAAACTATAGTCAAATGGATTCCCTTGACCTTGCTTGGTAGCTTTTAACCGCATGCCTCCATTCTTATTTGTTTGATTTGTTTTCAAACTGATATATTTATTTCTTAATTATCATTTTAATTTTTAGGAGAAGGACTTTTTAACCTCTTGCCATTAACCAGCTAATAGCCCTGAGTAAATCACATCCCCTGCCTCTGAGTCTCAGTTATTGCATTTATAAAATGATGGTTTTAGATGGAATGATTTGTAAGACTCCTTCCTGCTTCCTATGTTTCCTGGAGCTATGAATTTTCCAAAATCAGAACTTTTGATTTATGGCACACTGGGGATGTTTACATCATAATGTTTGAAGGAAATGAAACATGATTTTAACCTGAAGTTTTCAAAGCTAGCTCAGTTATCCACTCTGGCCAGAAATTATCTTCATCCCCAGTTCTGTGATTTTGTCTTGTTGGCCTCCAGTTCCCCATGGCCCAGGCTCCCCCTCTTCATCCCTCATTCTGATCTAGCATCCCATCTCCAGAAAGGTAGCAAGATGCCTCCTCAGGGATCTTGAATCTGCCCTATGCCTCGGGTTCATTTCTGTCTGTCTTCACTAAGTAAGTATTCCAACAAATCCTGGGTTTGGAAAGTCTTCTGACTCTGCTGCTATAAACTGTGTCATCAACAGCTTTATATACATACATGTGGGACCACATGGTCTGAAGTTACTAACATACTGGGGGCTCAGTTTGTGTGCATTTAACACCTCCACTGCTTAACATTTTATTCATGGCACACAGGAGGGATTTTTTCCCAAATTTCCTACTAGTATTTGTGTACCTTCTTTGGAAACAACAAAAAAAATTACACAAAAGAGTATTATGTCTTTGTGGTGATGACTTTTTTGACATTCATATAGAAGCAATAGATCCTTTCAGAGATATTTACAGTACTATTAAAAGAAAGGGTTGCATTACAGTTTTACACAACTGAAGTTTTTATTTGATATTCAAAGGGCACAAAAAATTTTGTCTGCTTACTCATTTTGAAAAATTAAAGAAGTGAACAATGTATGGCATTGTCTTGCTATTATGTTCCCCTTCATTTTTCCTGATCATCCTCTTTATATGTTTTATTGGGTCCCAAGTTTGTTGGGCAATACCCACAGCTAGGAAGAGCTTTGGACTTAACAATGAGAAGACAAAAAAGAGCAGGTCTTATTTCTGCCACTTTATGTGTGACCCTGGGTGAGTCACTTCCCTTTCTTCATAAAATGAGAGGTAGGCTAGACTGGGTTTTTGGCTCACATCTATATAACTTTTTGAGGTTCACAAAGTACTTTGATCAATTGATCTCATTTAATCATCACAACAATTCTGGGAACTATTCATCCCCATTTTAGAGATGAGGTAACCAATATTCATAAAGTTTCAAGGATTTGCCCAGAGTCATACAGTAAGTGTCTGAGGCAAAATTTGAACTTGGATTTTCCTGATCCCAAATCCATTTTTCTATGACTATATGGTTCTAAAGTCCTTTCTAAGTTTTGACATTATGTGATTCTGTGACTGTGGGAAAGAAGACAACAAGTCATTTCTCTGGCTACCAAATACTAACTACCTAAGACTCCCAAGACCTAGCTGAAGATGTGAGAAAATCCAAGAGTAAGCACCCATAGCCTCCTTTTCTAACCTTATCTCTTCCTCCTCTGCATTCATAGAATGGGGCTGACAACCATACAGCTCTGCCTCACTTAAATCCAATTTACAAGCAAGTCGAGACATCACCCTCATGAAGCCACTGGCCCTCTTCGAGAACGAAGGACCACGACCAACATCAACAACTAACTGTTCTCAAGCCAGAGTAGAGGACTTGCTATTTCCCAAACGCAGACTATATTTTCCTATCTCCCATTTCCAATTATTTCATGAAAGGCAATCTTCAGTCATACTCACTTCGCTCTCAGCTCAAGTGACTCTCCAGATTCTTCATCAACTTGCCAACATCCTTCTCATCCCTAAGATCCCTCCTTTCTGAAAGCCATTGTCCTGATAGGTACATCCATAACTTATACCACCATTTTTGAGAGACCCCAGTCGTGCATGCTTACCTGTCTCCCTATCTTCTCCCCAGCCTGCTTTCCATCTCCCTGTATATGTTTTCATCCCCATTACAAAGATTATTTTTTGCATATGTCATGGACCCCATTGGCATTCTGGTAAAGCTTCTAGATCCTTAATCAGAATAACGTTTTTCAGGTGCATTAAAATAAAATGCGTAGGATTACAAAAAGGAACCAATTATACTGAAATAGTCATCCCCCCCACCTTCACAGACCCCCTGGCACCTAGGATCATTAAATGTCTTATTTTCCTTACTAGACTTCTAAATTTCTTGAGCGGTAGGGAGGGAGAGAAAGATGGAATCTTTGCAATACCTCGCACCAGTGCCTCCCACATAGTAGGTTCTCAGTTAATATTTGTCACTTGAAACTATGAAGAATAGATTACTTTTGTGTGGTGCTTCATATAGGATACCAGTAAGAGCACCAGACTTGGACTCACCCTGGAGAGGCTTGGCCTTGAATCTTTCCTTAAACACTGACTGAGTATGGAAATATAGCATCGCATAGTGGCATACAAGTGGAGTTGAAAAGAGCATGGTTGTTTAGTTATTTTCAGTCATGTCTGACTCTTTGTGACCCCATTTGGGGTTTTGGAGGCAGAGATGCTGGAGTGCTTTGCCATTTCCTTCTCCAATTTATTTTACAGATGAGGAAATGGAGGCAAACAGGGTGAAGTGGCTTGTTCAGGGTCATACAGCTAGTAAGTGCCTGAGGCTGGATTTGAACTCAGGTCCTTCTGATTCCAGTACTCAAGTTCAAATTACAGATCTATCACATCTACTATCTGCATGACCTTGGACAAATCATTCAGCTCCTCTGAGCCCCAGTTTCCCCAACACTAAAATGAGGGAGTTGATTAGATGGATGCTAAGCTCTACTCCAACTGTAAATCAATGAATCTATTGCTTAACTCCTCTGAACCTGTTTTCTTATGTGCAAAATGAGGGTCACAATAACTATTGCACCTTTCTCATAGTATTATTATGAGAAGCAAATGAGATAATGTATGTTAAGTGTCGTGTAAAAGCTTAGGACCCCATATGGATTCAGTTATTATTATTATTTATTATTATTATTATCATTATTACATTCAGAATGACATGGATCTGCCACCAACTTGGGGGGAGGGGGATTATGAGATCATATCTGTGGATTTTATAGTGGAAGGCAGTTGTAAGATTGAATTGATTTTTATAGAAACTAATTTCACAGCCAGTTTTAGTGGAATTCACCGATTGTGTAAAGAAACAGATGCCTATATGTATTTCTGTTTAATCTGGAAGTGTGGCTCTGGTTTGCAAAACTCTGAAAACTATGATTCATCTCTGCCATAGAGACCTAAGGTGTCTCCACTGTCTACTGGCAGGAGAGAAGGGTTTCTGGAGCCTGGAACCCCTGATCCAAATTATCTCTTCCTTGCCTGGAGCTCTGCAGGACTCTACCTGCCTCCCAAGTTGACTTTTGAGTGGCTTGAAGCTCCTCCTCCCACCCACTGAGAAACCTTGCTGGGCCAGAGGGGTACACCTGGATTAGAATGAGTTCCTGGTTGCCTAGCAACCTGAGCCAGCTTCATGTGAGGGAGGTCACTGTAGACCACTGGAAAGATAGGTGGAGGAGTAGGGAAGGGGAAAGATTTGGAATAACTAGGGATCGTTGGAGAATTTTGAGAGCCATAGATGGTGGTTGGGGGTAATTGAGGGTGAGCCATCACACTGGGCTGTAGAGGCCTGAAAAACATGATGAAGAGCACAGAAATCAGGAGGAAACCTTAAAATTGTTTTCATTTGAAATGTGGTGGAGAGGGGGAGAAGGGTGTGGGAGGGGAGGCAATCCATCTCAGGAAATGGTGGTGTGTGCACCCTCCCAAGAGACGATGTTCTTTGTGAAGCATAAATAAATATGTATCACTTCCCAATTTTGTATGAAAAGGTAATTACCCAGGACCCGCTGCTGGATGCCTGATTTGCAATCATGAGGAGGCCCAGTTTTCATTCCTGAGAAGGAGTAAACACCAGGAGAGGCAGGCAGCCGGCTATTTAAAGCAGCAGGTCCCACCTGGGGGGGTCTTGGGACAAGGTTGCCAGTGACCTTGGCCTTGCTGAGCTGCCTGTGGGTTGGTGGTATTGATGGCCAGCCAGAAGCCAAGAGCACTGTCAAGTCAGTCCAGCACTAGTTAGGAAAGAGCTCAAGGCAAGACATAGCATTTGTCTCCTCTGCCTAATGTTTGGACTCAGAGAACTACATTCCTCCAACTGTAAATTCCCAGCATGCAGGGCCTATTTTGGTGTTGTTATTTGAAGTTGGATCTTGGTTAGCACCATGGAGAGCACTCCAATGTAGGCGCAGCCAGGAGAGACTGGTTTATTGAGGGTGTGGGGATGAGATATACATACATGCTCCCTCCCATACCTACACAAACTGATCTTGAGTTTCCACACATATAAGGAAAATACAGAGCCTGAAAACAAAGATTTGCTTTAATCAGCGACTGAGAAGGAATATCTTGACCTTTTTCTTCCTAATGCCACATAACTGCAAGTCACTAGTTATCTGAACCCCTTATCTCTGTACAAGCTAATAAAAAGGATGTGGAGTTCCCTTCTCTCATTCTTGTTGCCTGGAAATGTGAAGATGGGACATGATGAATGACAGCAGTCAGATACATGATGTCATAGGATAAGAGATTTTAGGACTGAAGAGGATCTTAGAGGTCATCTATAGTCCAAACCCTCCTATTTTATTAATGCTGCTATAAATTGCTTGAGTTTACATAGGTATTAAGTGCAATAACTGGTATTTGAACAGAGGTCCTCATATTCCAACTCTAGAGTCTTCCCCACTGAACTGTACTGCCTCCCACTCTTTGCTTCCAATCTGGTTATAGTTTCTTGGGGATAGGGGGAGGCAAGGAACATGACTTCCCACTTACTTGGCTTCAATGTTGCAATAAAGTATAGTAAAAAAAAAGAGTACTGAAGCAGAGTCTGGAGATGCAGGCTGTAACGCTAACCCAATCATTTATGAAACCTCACTTCCACCAATTAGAATCCCTGGATTCTTTTAGGATTCAGCCCAAGGGCCACTTTATCCTTGAGACTTTTTCTGATCTCCCCCAGCTAATAGTGCTTCCCCTTCTATGGATGCCTTCCATCTACTTTGAATGTAATATGTATATAACTGTTATACATAGATATAGACATATCTACAAATATAAAGGTATAGATATAGATATACTCCCCAGTAAAATGTGAGCTTTTTAAGTACCAGGATGAGTTCATTTCTTTCTCTGTAGCCTCAGTGCCTTGACAAATTCCTCAACCTTTCATTTAAAGCTCTCTAAAGTATGAGTCCAACCCATATTTCCAGCATTCTTGCATCCTAAATTGACCCCTTTTACCTCTCCCTTCCCCTTTATCTGCTCTACATTTCAGTCAAATAGGACGAAGAGTTTTTCCTTTGAACTTTTTGCTCCACCTCTTGGCAGGCACCAGGAGGAGGTGAGATTTGAGCTAGACTTTGAAAGTATCATATAAGAATATCAGCTCACATTCAGATAACAGTCTAAGGTGTAAAAAATTATTTTACAAATATCTCATATAAGCCTTACAATAACCCTATTTTACCCATTTTACAGAGGAAGAAACTGACACTTAGGTTTAGTGACTTGTGCAAGTTTATAAAACTAACAAAGTGTCAGAGACCAATTCAAACCCAGATCTTCCCAAATCTAAAGCTAATATCCTTTCCACTGGGAGCTACCTCTACAATAATCATCATCATCATTGAAAGTTGGATCAGAGACCCTAAGTTGGAAGGGACCTCAGTGGCCATCTGGACTAATCAATATGTAAAAGAAATCCCTATTATGAGGCAGATGACAAATGGTCACTCAGTCTTTCTTTAAAACCTCCACCAGGTTAAAGGAGAACCCATTGACTCTTTAACCCAGGCATTCTACTTTGGGAGAGCTTTTCCTGACATACGGCCTCAATTGGCTTCTTTGAAACTTCCACCAGTTCCTGGTTCTGTCCTCTGGGTCCAAATGGAACAAATCTAATGTATACTCTGCACAACCCATTTCAAATGCTTGAGGATAGCTATCATCATCCTCCTCTCCTCCATGAACCCCCTGCCCAGTCCTCTCTTCTTCAGGCTAAACATGCCCAGTTTCTTCAACTTATTTTCATGGTCGCAAGGCCCTTCATCATCCTGTTTACCCTCCTCTGGATACTCTCCAACAGATTAATGTCCTTCTTAAACTGTGATGCCCAGAAATTAATCCATTATTGATGAGGCACAATGAGTACAGAGTGGGACTTGTCACCACAGTCCAAGATCATATTTGCTTTTTTGATAGCCACATCAGACTGCAGGCTCATATTGAGTTTGCAGTCCACTGAAACCCCCATATCTTTTTCAGAACAACTACTATAAAATCTATACATCCTCTATATTATACTTGAGAGAGTGATTTTTTTATACTTGAGTGCAGGACTATACATTTAATCTTATTGGATTTCATCTTATTAGATTTAACCTAATGCTGTAGCCTGTCAGGATCTAGAAAAGCAGGAAATAAGGAAGTGGGTAAAGATATTTCATGACTAAGGAAATGAGCACAATGAGTATCTGTGATCTACCTACTCCATAGACAATTAAAGTTTTGCTCCCCTCAAAAAATAAAAGCATATGGCCAATGAGGGCTCATCATTGTCTTGGCCAGTGTCAGAATGGATAAACTTTTGTACCTTAAGGATGATCCTTTGGATGAGTAGGGCCAATCCATTAACAGAATGAGAAGTGATGCAATATTTGTCTGAAGCCACTTTGCCTTCATTCTACCACCACCATCCTCCAAGAGTCCAGGGCCCTTAGTCTGCCACTTCTATTAAGGAGGGAGCGACTAAGCACTATATATCCTTCAAGGCCCAGTTCCTGTTCCACTTCCTTCAAGAATACTTCTCTGATCCCCTCCACCCCCAGCCTACTCTAATCTGCTGTAGGCTCTGATTGATTGCATTTATACACAGCCGAACACTTAATTATTCTCTGTTTCATGTGTGTCATTTCCCCAGTCAGGATGAATTCCTTGAGAGCAGGGACCATGTCTCCTCCTTAGTAACTGCATGACCTTGGGTAAGTCACTTTCCTGGGCCTCCCTTTTATCCCCTGTCAAATAAGTGAATTTGAATAAGTTCTCCTAGGTCCTTTCCAGGGCCAAATCCCACAATTCTATAGAATTTTCCTTTTCTTGTCTTCAGGATTGATTAATTCACTTATAGTACAGGAGGGGAAGAAATCGATCACACACAAAATCACAGACCTAAGCCAAGTTCTAGAGGGCTTCTGATGAGATTGTGCGGAGGGAATCCTCTCAGAATCTCAGGGTTCTCTTCTTGCCCAGGTCAGATGAGGTGGCTCAGATGTTTTTTGCCTATGGTTTTCCAAAAGAGACTCACAGAAACCACCCACCAGGTGGTGCTGCAAACTAAATGCAGACTGTCTCCATGATTGAACAGGGAATAAACAAGTCGCTGTCCACCCACAGTCTCTTTATCCAGCTTGTAGCGGGGAACAAAGGATGAGGAATACAGGAAGTTGGAAGGTTGGGGATGTCCCATTCTTATCCTCTATGGCTCCCACTCTCACTCCTTAGCATGTAGGGAAATTGCCCTGGTTTTAGAGACAGAAAAGTCAGGATCCTGCCTCTTGAAGAGTGACCCCTTTGGAGCTCAGTGCCTTCCTAGAATGCCTCTATAAGGTACCTTCGAAGACAAGGTGAATGATGACCCACCAGGGCAACACTATAAAAACCAAGTGGGCCAGAAATGTCTTCTAGTTTCCCTTTCTTCACTTTTGAGCCTCACTTTCTGATCACAAGATTGATTATTAGAAACAATCTTGCACATTATCTCTAGCCTTTCATAGGTGGGGAAAGTATGGCATAGTGGGAAAGAGCAATGAATGTGGAATCAGAAGAGCTGGGTTTAAATCCAACTCAACTACTTTTGTTCATTTAATAAGTATTTATTAAGCATCCGCTATGTACCTGGAACGATCATGGGTACTGGATACACAGAGACCTGGCCTATCTATCTCCCTCAAGAAGTTTGCATTCTGTGGGAGGAGACAATATGTTCACCTACAGGTGTGGACAGTGTAATTTGGGTAGACCTTAGGGAAGAAGTGCTGACATGAGATCTGTGTTTTGAAGAAAGCTAGAAATTCTAAGGAATGGAAAGGAGGGCAGAGCCCAAACCAGGCATAGGCAATAGCATGGAGGTGGAAGATTTTTATGAACTATGTGACCGTAAGCAAATTACTTTCAGTTTCTTCATCTGTAAAATGAAAGCATTTGGACTAGATTAATTCTAAAGTCCCTTCCATGTCTGAATTCTATGAAGGGAATATCTAAAAACTGAGGCCCAGAGAAATTATTTTTCCAAGCTCAAATAGGTTATAAGATCATAGGTCTTGAACTGGAAGATAACCTCAGTGGCCACCCTGTCCAACCCCCTCATGCTATAGATGAGGAAGCAAAACTGCCTAGGGTGGTGAGGTGACTTGGCCAAAGTGAGACAGGAGGTAAGCACCGATGGTGGGATTTGCACCCAGGTCCCCTGTAAGTAAGGTGGATTTTAGAGTGTGTAAAGTGAATTTTTGCTATTATTTCTTAGCGTTCAATTTCCCAGGATACATAGCCATAACAGTCTCTTGTTCCCAGGTATTAGATAGAAGTTCCCATAACTATGGTCCAAAATATCTCCATCATGTTTGTGCAGAATTACATAATGATAAGTAATATAAACATCTACTGTGGCTGCACAGTGAGATACAGGGATGGGGTGAAGTAAACTTGTGAGACTGTTGCTGGCAATATGTCTCTTTGTCTGGTGTCCCTATAAAACAGGTGGTCAGTGAATGGGGGATCTTAGGGTTGAGTACACAGATGCTGTATGTGCCTTGATCAGCCCCCATCAAGACTTGGAGGGAATCTATGTTTGCCTCAACTGGCCCATACTGAGGCTTGAGAGGATTTAGGGAGATGCACAAGTTGTGCCTGTCTCAACTGACCCCATTGAGATGTAGGGGTAGTTGTCCTCCCTTTTTGCCGGCCCCTGCGAGAAGGATTATTAGGTAATGCTATAGGAGTTTGTGCTCCCATTATCAGCAATCCTCTTCTGAGAAAACTAGACTAGAATAAAGTAAGATTATTAACCCCTTCTTAGTGTCTTTCCTGTCTGATCAGATCGAGAGTGAACCTGTGCTAGCAGCCCTCCTGTGTGCTGTTTATTTGTCTTACATCCCCTGATCCCAAATCTAAGGTTCTTTCCACAGTGTCATAGTGTTCTCGACATAGTGTTCTCATCTACAGAGATCTTTCCTATTGGCTAGAAAGCCCAAAGGGGACTAAGCTAAATGGCAGGGGACAGATATTCTCTTCTTCTTCAGCTCTACTTTCTATCCTGGAACAGGTCACTGCTTCTCTAACCCTCTCTTTCTTCATTCATAAATAGGAATAATAATAATATCTGCCCTGGGGATAGTGTTCTTTTCTTGCATCTCCTAGACTTTTCAGTGATAATCAAACCAGATCACGGATGAGAAAGTAGTTTTGAAAACTGAAACCCATGATATGAATTGTGTGTGTGCATGTGTAAATGTGTGTATGTATGTATGTGTATGTGTGTATGTGTATATATCAGATTTTTAGAACTTGGAGTGACCTTAAACCAATTCATTTTTCAATGGAAGAGTTAGAGAGCTAGTTAATAACCAAACCAAGATTTAACTCCAAGTTCAATGCTTTCCTTCAATGCTTCTTAGAGTAAATCATTAAAACTTTAAAGTGAGTAACATTAATGTGTTTCCCTCTCCCAGGAGTGTTTGCATTTTTAAAGAAAAGCTTCCAGAACAGAAATCCTTGCATGTGAGAACTAGGAAGGACTTTAGAAATGATCTAAAGAAATTAATTGCTAATGTTAGAATTTCAAAGGTAATTATTTCTAGCACTCTTTTAATCATGCCGGATAGATGTCCACCTATTTGTCCTACACGTAAGGATGACAATTTGGGTGGGATCTTCCTAGGGCTTCTGAAATCACAGCATATGAGTATCCACCTATTCAGCCTAAGTATAATACCAACCTTTAAGAAGGATTCATGCTCCATAAATATCATCAATGAGCTGATGAACAAGTGAGTAGTAGGCAAGGATTTAACCTCTAATACCTGGTCACCTTTAGTGGTTAGTGGGGCAAGTTCCCATTTGAGAAGGTCATGTTGTTTAATCCAAGGCTAGCTCCTAAATCAGACACTCTGCCTACTCCTGTGATTAAGAACCACAGTGCCACAGTAAGGGTTTGAGTGGGAACAAAGACAGAGTGAAAGAAAAATGAATCTAATATGTTTCGAAGAAAGGGTGAGTCCGGCTCTGGGGTAGATATGGCTCATGGGGGAAGGGGTGGATCTATTGCTATAGAAATTCCATAAATTGTCTGCCTACAGTGTGCATGGTACCCCTGAGAGCCCACTAGGAGGCTGGACTTACTAGCAATTCTCAAGCCAAGGGGTGAGGGGAGAGAAAATGAATCCGCAATCCTTATTTGGATCTTCATTTTTCTTGGTGACTTTTATAGGCATTGCCACAGTTGGGAGCTCATTTGGGGTAGAATTGATGGCTCAGTGACACAGGGCAGCCTTGGGTTTGATAGAGCAACCAGGTTTCCACAGACCAAAGAGAGGGAGGCAATCTCATTGTCAGCTGCAGGTGACTGCCTTTGTCTGGAGGAAATCTGACTCTGGCCTATGCTTCCAGTTTGTATCAGAGGGAGAATTTGAACCTAGATGATGCCAACATTAAGGCTGGCTCTCAAGTCATTATGCCACATTGCCTCTCACTTTGTAAATATTGGGTGTTAAATTGAGTCTGATCAAGGTAAATTCAGGTTCTCAAATCACAAAATAGTAGAATTTGAAGGGACCTTTGGATCATCTAGTCTAGAGCTCTTAACCTTGGAGGGTTTTTTTAAACTTGTTTTTAAATATTTTGACAATTGTATTTCAATATAATTGACTTCCTTTGCAATCTTGTTTATTTTATCTTATGCATTTTAAAACATTTAAAAGATGTGCATAGGCTTCACTAGATTGCCAAGGGGTCCAGGACACAGAGAAGATTGAGAGCCCCAGTGTAGTACAATTCCCTCATTTTATAGAGCACAAAACTGAGAGCCAGTGAAGGAAGTGAATTGCCCAAGGTAACACACCTAATAACCTGTGCTTAAAGACAGGTTTTCTGATTCCAAGTTCAATATTCTTTCCACTTTTCCTCTGAGTTCCTTCTCTAACCCCTACAGATTTGAGGGGCTCCTTCAATCCCAGAAGGAGAGGCATCACAAATGTAGTTCCCCTTTATCTCTTCCATGCCTTTCCACTAGGGTAAAGGATCAGTTTTGCTAAACATTTGAGACTTCATTGGGGTCTGCTCATAAGTTATCCATTACAGGTAATCAGCTAGATTCTAGTCTAGCTTTGGAAGGGAGCTGTTTGTACCTATCATGTCACTGAACTCCTAGCCCAAGCCATTCTCCATCTCCCCATCCTGAAAATCTTTTTCTCTTCTTGGTTCACTTCTGGAATCATTCATATAGCATGATTTAGCCATTCTTCTGGCCATAATCCACCCCCCAAATCTTTACTGGTTAGCTACTAGCTACAAGGCACTGTGCAGGATACTGAGAAATATGACATTATCTCCAACTTCAAATAGTTCAGCTGGGGCATAACATAAGGGGGAAAAAGTAAAATAAATGAGAAGTAATAAATTGGTCCAGTTGAGAAGTCCTAAAGAAGTTCAAGGAAGAGATGAATTTGATTTCAGTAGTCAAGGAAATGTTAATGAAAAAGACAAGATTTGAGATAGGTCGTAAAGATGGGTAGGGCTTAGTTAGGCAGAGAGGAGAGAATTTTAGGTAAAGCGAACAGAGTGAGCAAAGGCAAATACATGAGACCACATACCCTATTTCAGGGACAACACAGAGTTCCATGTAGATTGGATGGAGGGAGTTATAGATCATAGAGGGCTTCTAAAGGAAACTCTCTCATTTTAAGTTGAGAAAAGTGAAGCCCAGAGAGGTTAGGTGATTTACCAAAAGTTATCCAGGAAATAATTGGCAAAATTGAGATTCAAACCTAGGGCCTCTGATTCTAAATCTAGGGTGCTTTCTACTATGTCATATTGTTTAAAAAATAATAATCAAGATTTTTATGTAGTTTGGAATCAGGCTACAGAAGTCCTTGAATTTCAGGCTAAGGAGTTTAAATTTAATCCTGTAGGCCAGAGGTGTCAAACACATAGGTAGCCCAAAGCAGGTTAAAATGTAATTGGGAAATAGTTAACAAAATAAACAAAAATATAATAAAACATAGATAATGTTAATTTGTGGTTTTATAAACCAATGTGCAGTGCAGGGATCTAGTTCTATTGGAGCTTGACGCCTCTGGGTAGATAATGTGAGCTACTATTGTTACTATGAATATTTGTGGGTCAGATCTATGAAATCTTTTGTATAGGGATTTGGAATCACCCTCCACAAATGGATATCAGGAAATGCTAGGTGACTCTGGGTCTTGAAGAGCTGCCTGGGGCATACGCCCTTTGTTGCTTAGCTAGTATGTATCAGTCAGAACTTGAATCCAGGTCTATATGACTCTAACACTCCTGACTGTGTTTCCTCTCATTATCATTAATAATAGGTCATATTTCTAAAGCATTTTCTAGTTTGCAAAGCATTCCCCAAAACTTCTTCAAAGTAGGTAATGCAAAAAAAAAAGGGGGGGGGTGGCTAGGTGGTGCAGTGAATACAGCACCAGCCCTGGAGTCAAGAGGACCTGGGTTCAAATCTGGCCTCAGACACTTAACACTTACTAGCTGTGTGACCTTGGGCAAGTCACTTAACCCCAAGTGCTCAACCTCCCCCCCCAAAAAAAAGCAAAGTAGGTAATGCAAGTACCATTATCCCTATTTTACAGAAAATTGAGGACACGGAGGCTCTGAGAGGCCAAATGATAACAGATGCCCTTGTGGGGGTCAAAGTCACCTGGTCTGAATTCTCTGCCCCCTCCCCAACAGCTCAGGGGTAAGAGAGTGTGGTATCTCTTTGTGCTGGAATGGGGTTTTTCCCCCAGCCATGGGCTTCGAGCCCCACTCCAGTAGCTCAGCAGAGCCCCTCAGGCTGACAATGAGCTCTTGTTTCCGTGTATCTAAAATTGTCTCCCGTCTGATTAACGCTATACAAATCCTGTTCTGGGCTTCTCGTATCCAGTTGGTTCTATTTCAAGAACATTCTGATTAGTGTCCTGATTGCCAGCTTGATGGTAGCAAGCTGATTGTTCAGTCCATCTCCCACCTCCTCCAATCCCCTTCCCCCCACCGGACTGCAGTATGAGGGGCTAGCTAAACTGGAGCATCATGGGAAAGTGCAGACAGTGAAAGGATCAAGTGAACTTCCAGTTTTCTGATCTAAAATGGTTGTGGCGGGGGGGGGGGAGGTGTGGGGGGGTGTGGAGGTACAAAGATAGATGAGTTTCAAAGTCTTTTTAGCTCTGAACTTAAGATCCCATAAAACTCATAAGATATCCCATGTTTCTTCTCAGTTCCATTTCAAGTTCACTGTTTAATCCATATCCTGCTAAATTGGCAGCATCCTCCCCACAAAGGACCTATTTCTGACTCTGGGATGTTAAATGTCACTCTAGCCATGACTGGATGGAGTCCTCTTCTCTTTGGTTCTTAAAACTAGTCCCTCCCTGGTTTGGGGACAAGGAGATGGGAAATATATTAAACTATGAGCAGTATAGAACACCTCCAGGGGAAATATATCACACTTCAAGCAATACAGATCACCTTCAGGTGTTCTTACTTAAAATAAACTAGGCATGGGGCACAGGAAAGCTAGGTTTTGACTCTGGCTCTTATTAGTAATTCACTATTTGTATGTCCTAAGCAAGTCAGGTTCTCTCTCTAAGCCTGAGTTTTACGTCAATAAAATGAAAATAATAATCTCTATCCTGCCCCAGTCATAGGAGTATTATGAGGTTCTAATGAGCTAAGGAACGTGAAGGTGCTTTGTAAAGTGTAAAGGGCCAAGCAAATGTGCCAGATTATTATGATATAGAAGACTATATTCCCTGCCCTGGGGAGCTTATAATGGACTTGAGGGTGCAGGGCACAACAGAGACTCTAGAACCTAACTTAAAAATCATCATGAAAATGAATCTAATAAAAATTGCATTCCTAAGATTTAAAGCTGACTTGCACCTTAGAAATGACTGAGTCCAACCACTTTCTTTTGCAGATGAGGAAACTGAGAAGGGGAGTGCCTTGCTCAAAGTCACACAATTAGTATAAAATAAAGTTAGGATCAAAACTCAGGTCCTCTGGCTCCAGGTTCAAATTCTGTTCCACAATTCTGAGATAATGTGAATTCTGAGGAGAAGACATTCAGTGAAGAGTGGGATAAATGGAGTTGATCCAGAAAAGCCCTCCCAAAGAGGGGTCAGCTTGATTGATAGGCTAGGCACCTATGGACTTTGTAATAGTCCAATCTCTTCACATAGTCTTTTCTTCCCTAGTTTTTGGGTCGCTATATATTTCATGCAAAATAAACATAAGGTAATTTGGGAAGAGGGAGTAGGCTTCATTAGTAAAATGCTGCAGCCTACTCATATCCTATAGGTATCTCTCAATCATCCTTTGGCATCCATAATTTTGATTCTTCAAAGATTGTAATGTTCTGTGATATTTGTCACATCACTGGGTAAATGTGGGCATTTAAAAAATTGTATGAAAATTCTGACAAGAATAATGTGAATTGGACACTCAGAGACTTCTAATGGAATATTCAAATATGGAAGTTGGGTGGTAAGGCCACCCAAAGGACTTCTAGAAATATATCTTATAGATAAGTAGTATACACCAATAGGCTGGAAACTTCCCCTTTTCAAAGGAATTTTATTGGCACCAATACTTCTATTAGGAGAAACAGATATGACTGAGGGCCAAGATGTATTGAACAAAATGAAAAGAAACAATGAGAAGGTACTGGAACTGTTGAATGTCAACTAGGTCCTTGCAGGATTGACAAAGTTGGGTTGGGCTAGAAGGATGCTCTGGCTGATTCTTTCATTGGGCCAAAGACTGAGTGACAAGTAAAGCTCTACCAACAACCAAATGCTGCAAAGCATCCAAATTGCAAGGTATCTTAGCAGCTATGAGTTAATAGTTTGGTTGAATTATAGACACCCATGTACCGTTCACTGATCAACTTTTGAGACTAGTTTTTGGATAATGTTCTCATTCAGTCCCCAAGAAAGGAGAGATTTAGATCATCCAAGATGGACACCCCTAGGCTTCTCCATTTTGTTACACTTCTTAATTCTGTCTGGTCCTGCCCATCAGTCCTAGCAGCCTTGGTTAAGGTATGTTGTTGCAACACCAGTCTGTTTGCAGATTCTTGATCATTCTGTTACCAATGCTTCTCCAGGAAGGTGGCAATAGGGTGGGATACAATCGATTCTCCTTCCTGCCCAACAAGGCTTTGAATCTTTAAGCAGGTACTTCAAAAGAGACTGTGGTACACTGAATCTCACTCAATAAAACAGTTACTGCTTTCATCTAAGTATATAAAAGAAGAGATATTTAATCCATACTTTCAAATATATGGACTTTAGAGGAAATATCTAACAATATAAGCACATATCATTAAACATGACATTCATAAATTAAGACTATTCATATTTATGCATACCTATGTGTATATATATACATATCTATCTATATACATATGCTATAAATACATAACCATATATTTTTCAAGAAAACAGACATTCTTGCAAAGAGGATGAGAGTATATCACAAATCAGTTCCTCTTGAGTCTTGTTTTTTCTTTTTTTCCTTTTTTTCTTTTTTTAAATTGATTTGTTTATTTACTTTTAGTTTACAAGATTCAGTTCCATAATCCCTTGAATTTCAAATTTTCTCCCCTCCATTCCCCCCCGCCCCCTCCCCCCATGGTGGCATGCAGTCAAGTATAGGATCTGCAAATACTTTCACATTGTACAATAATCTGGTTGTATAGAAGGGTTGTAACCAACGGAGTGAACAATGGGAAAGAAGAAAGAAAATCAAACATGAAAAAGAACAATAGAATGTAGATTGCTTCAGTCTCCATTTAAACTCTGGTCTTTCTAGATCTTTTTCTGAATGTAGTTATCTCCTTCCATCCTGAGACTTGTAGAGTTGTCTTATAACTATGTGTTGCTGAGAAGTGTCCAATTTATCAAAGTTAGTCGTCACACATATGATGTGTCTGTGATTGTGTACCAATTTTTCCTGGTTCTGCTCTTCTCACTTAGCATCAGTTTGTATAGGCCTTTCCAGGTGAATATGAAGACCATCTCCTCCCCACTTCTTATAGCACAATAGTATTCCATTACATTCATATGCCACAACTTGTTTAGCCATTCCTCAATTGATGGGCATCCCCTAAATTTCCAGTTTTTTGCCACCACAAAGAGAGCTGCAATAAATATTTTTGTACATATGGGTCTTCCTCCCACTTCTATGATCTCTTTGGGATACAACCCCAGAAGTGGTATTACTGGGTCAAAGGGTAAGCAATTATTTATACCC
>CM053583.1:379801902-379837594 GCA_028627135.1 Pseudochirops cupreus | reverse complement strand
CGGAGACTAGCTTGGTTCCGGCGTTCTCTTGCTCCACCCCTTCCTGCTACATCAGCAAGCTCAAGGGGCGTGGAAGATCTTCAAATCCCAGTATCGTTACACATGGTCTTTAGGCTATGGCAGGAAGGGAAATGGGGACAAAGAATAGTCCTTCAGAGGGGCTGCCCTCAAGTGGAGCATACCCAGGTCTAGGCAGCTCTCTTCCTGGAATGCTCTGCCTCCCCGCATCCCTCTCCTGGCTTCCTTCAAGACTCAGTTCAAACCCACCTTCTAAAGGAGTCCCTTTCCTGACTTCTGTCCCCGTCCCCGCTGCTAGTGGCTTCCCTCTGAGATTACTTCACATTTACACTACATCTCTTGAATATATCTGGTTATTTACATTTAAACCGTAAATTGCTTGAGGGCAGGAATTGTTTTTGTCTTTGTGTCCATGGCACTTAACAGAGTTCCTGACACATTTGTTGCTGCATTGTTTCAGTTGTGTCTGACTCTCCATGATCCCATTTGGAGTTTTCTTGGCAGAGATACTGGAGTGGTTTGTCATTTCCTTCTCGAGCTCATTTTACAGATGGGGAAACTGAGGGAAACAGGGCTAAGTGATTTGCCCAGAGTCACACAGCTAATAAGTGTCTAAGGCTGGATTTGAACTCAGGAAGATGAGCCTTCCTGATTCCAAGCTCAGTGCTCCGTTCACCAACTATCATGAGAGCAGGGCTCTGGTTATCATGGTCTCTGGTCCTGGTTACTCAACAGATGTTTATTAAGCCAGACACTATGCTAACAGAAGGCAAAAGACAGTCCTTGCCTTCAATGAGCTCACAATCGAATGGGGGAAATAGTGGACAAACAACGACATACAGACAAGTTTTATGGAGGATAAATTGGAAATAATGAACAGAGGAAAGGTGCTAGAATTCAGGGTGATCAAGAAAGGCTTCCTGGAGCTGAGACCTGAAGGAAGTTGGAAGGCAGAAATGGGGAGAAAGAGCATTTCGGGCATGGGGGACAGCCAGGGGAAATGCCCAGAGTTAGAAGATGGAAAGTATTGTTTGAGGAACAGCTAGGAGGTCAGTGTTACTGCCTGGATTGTGAGTATATTCAAAGAGAGAGAGGAATAAGAGGCCAGGAAAGTGGGGAGGGAAAAGGGAATGGGTCAGTTATGAAAGGCTTCAGATGTCATTATAGATTTTATATTTGATCCTGAAGGTAATAGGGAGCCATTGTGGTTTATTGAGTAGGGGAAGTAACATGGTCAAACCTATGTTTTAAAAAGACAGCCGAGTGAAAATAGACTGGAGTGGGGAGAGATTTGAGGAAAGGGGACCAGGCAGCAGGCTATTGTAATAGTCTAGGCATGAGGTGATGAGGGCAACAGGGTAGTAGTCAGTCCTGTGTCAGAAGATAAAAGGGGTCTATGGGAAAAATGTTACAAAAGTAAAATCAACAGATCTTGGCAGTGGATTGAGTATGTTGGGGTGGCTGAGGAGTACAATTTTCTAATCTCCACTGTAAGGTTCCATCCACCTTGACATTCTTTTTATGCACAGTGCCAGGCACATGGCAAGAGCTGAATAAATCATTGTTGGCTGACTGCTGTTCTATATTCTAACATTCTAAAGTGTTTTTACAAACCAGAAAGTGCTCTATAAACATAAGTAGTATTATCAATTTCTCTTTTCTCTCATTATTAATCATGATTATTTCTTCTCAGTAGCAGTAGCAGTAGCAGTACTTGCAGCTCTACAGCCTGCTCTGTGCTCGAATCTCCCGTGGATATTGGATAAGACTGAGCCATGAGGTGGTGTTGGAAATATTTGCTTCCATCCAAGAGGAACTGGAAATGAGGTCAAAGGAAATGCATGGCTTAGAAGACACAGGATGCAAGATGACATCTTGGCTGCTGGCCTTCCTCAGGGCAGTGGAAATAAATAGAAATAGGTTAATGTCAAGGTTAGAACTAACCTAATTCTGGGCTGTTGCTCTCTCCCTCTACACCCAAAGCAGTGCCGATGGCCAGCATGTCCCTTCTCATCATGCCTGGGTGATGCAAAAGGCTTGCCTATTGATAACACGGTAGTGCACGTTTCCTTAAGGCAGTCCACCATGAACAGACAGAGGATGCCTGGGGCAGCATTGCTCCTCCTGAGAAAGACTCAGACTGTATAAAATGAAGAACCTACCAGACTGGCGTTGGAACACAGAGGATGCCAAGATGAGCGTGAGGACTTGGCAAAGTGACAGTGGCTTCCACAGAGGTGAAAAAAGAACCTTTCACCACCCCTGCTAGAAGAAAAGGTATGGCCTTTGCCCAAGTCAGTGTCTAATCAGACACATGGGTGTCTAATCACATGGGTGAAAGATCCTGGTATTGTGCTGTGATGTCCCAGACTAGAAAGATTTAGAGAATTATTTTGGAAATTCATTATGAACAAATAGCTCCCATGTAATCTTGAGGAGATAGGTGTGCACTTGCTAAAATGACAGAATCCTCTAATGTTAGAACCAGAAGGACTTTAGAGACCATCTAATCCAACCACCTTATTTTATGGAATCTGAAACTGGGGCCCAAAGGAAGATGTTATTCGCTCAAAATCACATAGTACATTAGTTACAACGAATTACTTAGACCACAGTCTCAAAGATATGGCTACATTTACCCAGAGAAACAGGCTGGGGTGAGGGTGATTGGTTTGGTCCAGCATTGTGTCATTCTGTAGTTCTGCTACAAAATCACTGATTATTTGACTAAATTTAACTCTTCCTCACAACCCTCTCTTTTTAATGGTTTTCAGGCGTGGACACAAGCAGTGCCTTCCCTTCATCTGATAGCATTTAGTAGTACATCAGGAGGGCAATTGGGGAGCCTCTTGATCTGTTGGACGGGAGTTCCTTCCATAGAGCTGAAGTGGCCCCCTGGGGGATATAACCACAGTCTCAGCTCACTGTATGGACTTGGGTCCAAGCCCCTTCCATAACCTGGTCCTCCAGTATCCTGATCTGCAAAAGAAAGGATGCAATGATCAGGAAGGTTCCCCTCCCCCTAACTCTCACATTTTAAAATTCTATCCTTGGTGAAGAGCGAAGAGCAGCTGGTCTCCATCCTCTGTGTAATAACCCTTCAGAAACCTGAAATGTGATTGATGCCTTTTTTTCTCCCAGACACTTGCGTAAGGAGGTGGCTCTGGTTTAAACCAAACACAAACAAACACGAGCACCAGAGAAGGGGTGCCCTGCCCCTGAGTGGCTGCTCTCCAACACCATGGAAGGCTCTGAAATATTCCATTGTCTCTTCTTGGAGCTGATGCCTACATTTTGCATAGAATCCCGAAACAAACAAAGGGATGGCGCAGATGTCCTCTCACGTGCACATTCTTGGCTACAGGTGAGAGGCTTGGCCGTCAGATGGAAAGTACCAGATCAGTCCTGACAAATTCATTGCTGACCCACCCTCCTTTGAAATTTATCGGTCCCCCAAAGCCACTGTCATTACAAGATGACCTCACAACATATTATACACAACTATACTAAGGCTTATCTTAATTACATTTTCAATTGGTGTTTTCTCAATGAGATATGGGAGCCACCCTCATTTCCTTAGCCACATTTACTAGTCATCTCTTGGAATCGGTGATTTCATGGGAAGATGTTGATATTGAATGTCAGAGGAATATCTATTTTTGTAAATATTTCTGATCTCCCTCAGCATGGAATTTCTAACTTCATCTTCCACCCCTCAATTTCTTTCCCTTGGTAAAATGTCCTGTTTGGGATCATAATGCTTTGGCTATATTAATGGACCAATACAGTCCTTTGGAGAATGAGAAAGGAAAGAAGGAAGGAGGGAAGGAAGGAAGGAAGGAAGGAAGGAAGGAAGGAAGGAGAGAGGGAGGGAGGGAGGGACATAGGAGGAGGAAATGTGCACTTATTAAGTCTCTACTATGCACCAGACATTGGGCTAAGCACTTTACAAATATTGTCTCATTTGATCTTCACAACAACCTGGAAAGTAAGTGCTATTAGTATCCCCATTTTACATTTGAGGAAAGTTAGGCAAGCAGAGGTTAAGTGACTTGCCCAAGGTCATACAGCTAGTTATGCCTGAAACTGGATTTGAACTCAGATCTGCCTGACTCCAGCTCCATTTTTTTTCCTTCAAAAATATGCTCAAGCCATACCCTGACCATGAAGTTATATGTAGTGCCTTTGGAAGCTCCAATCACCCTAATTCAATTCTCATTTTCCTTTCTGGCTCATCATCCATGTACCACCCCCATGAAGAGGTTTATTAGAGGGCATTGTCTTGAGCTCTCTTCTCCTCTCTTTCTATACTCTCTTGCTGAGCTCAACATCTCCCATGAGTTTAATAATCACCTCCATGGAGATGGCTCCCAGATCTATATCTATATCTATCTATCTATCTATCTATCTATTTATCTATTCATCCTTAGTCCCTTTTTTGAACTCTAGTCCCACATTATCATTTGCTTAGAAAGAAATAAGAATTTATTAAGCATTTACTATGTGCTGAGCACTCTGCTAAGCAATTTACAAACATTAACTCATTTGATCTTCACTGCAACCCTGGGAGGTAGGTACTGTCATTATCCCCATCTTGAGAAAACTCAAAAACACTTGAAAAAACTGCAGCAGTGACTGGCTCAGGGTCACAAAGTCATTAAGTGTCTGAAAACAGATTTGAACTCAGATCTTCCTGACTCTGGACCCAGCCCTCTATAGACTGTGCCAGCTAGCTGCTTCCTTATCTTCATTGATTATCTATATATCTATATCAGCATCCATATCCATAGCTATATCTATGCTTTCTATTGGATATAATAAAAGGCTTAATCAGAAATTGCCAGCAATATCACCCCATTTCACAGATTAAGAAACAGAGGCTCTGAAATGTTAAGAAATTTACATGGGATGACATAACCAACAAGTGCCTTTTAACCCAAGTCTCCTGATTCCAGGTCTGGTACTCATTCCAGACCACCAAAGTCTAGTCGGTGGGAACTTTCCTTGGTCTAGTTTTCTCCAAGGGGTGCCTGACTGGGAGAGGCTGGGTAAGACAATGGTGAGGAGCCCCAATATCCCAGCCCCACCCCCACATCTGCCAGCTAAACTTTAGGGACCCTTTGCTAGAACCTAGATGTGCTCAGCAAAAGGCCTGGTGGAGCGTGTTAATAGATGCTTTGCCAGAATGGCCTATTGAGCCATGGAATTAGCCTACGAAAGACAATCTGTTTCCAGGCACAGCAAGGGGGAATTGTTCCCCAGCTCTGTTTATGGGCGATCACCAAGCAGGGACCATAAAATGAGAATGAATCTTTCTTTCCCATTTCTTCTCAGCCCTGAGTGGCACATAAGTCTAATGTGAGCATCCAATGAATATTTCTCTCCAAAGGAGAGCATGCAAATGGGACTGTTTGCCAGATACCAAGAGGCCAGTCTGCTTGGGAGCTTGGGGAATTGGAATTAAGATGGCATCATGACAGACATGCACCTGCCTTTGCTTCTGGCCTCTCATCCTTCTTGGTTCAAATCCACCTTTGGAAGTTTACAATCTCTGTGACCTTGGACAAGTCACTTAACCTCCCTGGTTTTCAATTTCCTTATCTCTAAATTAAAGGAGACCTCTGTAGTCCCTTCCAGCACTAGATTTGTGATCCTATAACCCTAGGGTTTATCAATCACTTTCCTGCAAACAGCTCTCTGTAGAAGTACTACAAAGATTATTTTCTCTAATTTCCAAATGAAAAAACTATGTGAGCTTGGGCAAATTCTTTCCCTTCTCTGGGCCTCAGTTCCCCCCATGTCAAAGGAGGAGATTGGACAACCAATTCTTTGGAATCCCCTCCAGCCCTAAGAGTCTATGGTTCCACATGATAAAAAGGAAAGAGCACTGGATATGAGGTCAGAGGGGCCTCTTCTGGAATTTATTCTTTTTGTGCCCTTGGGCAAGGGTGATCCCAGGGGATCCCTGTGCCTCAACTCCTCATCTGGAAAATGAAGGGGATTCATTAGATGGCCCCTACGGTCATGTCTAGTCCCAAATCTCTGATGCCCACGACTGGCACAATGGAAAACTCATGGGACTGAGAATCAGAGGACCTGGCCACTCCTGGCTCTGCCATTGTCCCTTTGAAGGCACCATGCCAGCCCTCTCTTTGAAGGCCTATGTTACTTACTAATCAAGGAGGTAAGGAAATAGGCTTTTTGATTTAAAAACAAAAACAAACACAAAAACAAAAAAACAGACTTGAATGAAATAGGATACAAAAAAGAGAAAACCAAAGGGGCAGCTTAATTATAGCCTGTGAGTACACTAAAAACTATTATAAAGCAGTGGCAGCAACCTCTTCTCCACTTCAACTGTGTCTAGGACAAGAGGAAATGGCCTATAGTATAAAGGGGGGGCAGAAGCTCCTGACTCTTGCGAATGGTCAGACGATATAGACAATGAAAAGCGACAAAAGAAAAGTTTTCTTTTAAAACAGGACGGATTCCCCAAATGTCTCAGGAAGACCTGATACCAAATCTGGCCTCAGGCACTTCCTAGCCATATGATCTTGGGCAAGCCACTAAACTTATTTGCCTCAGTTTCCTCATCTGTAAAATTGAGATAATAATAGCACCGACCTTTTAGGGATGTTGTGAAGATCAACTGAGATTTAAAAAATTGTAAAGTGCTGAGCATAAAGCCTTGCACACAATAAGCTCTATATAAATGTTAGTTATTATTTAGGTATATCTTATCAGAAAGTCAATAAGAAGAAGGGAAGAGGAACAGATGGATGTGCTCACCATTCTCTCCTGTGTGATCAAAATTTTTGAAAATCTAGAAAACACACTTCCTGAAGTCCAGTTTGGGAGGTAAACCAAAATATCATGACAGAAAGACCTCAAACATTTACTAGCTGTGTGATCACAGGCAAATCACTTAACCTCTCTGATCCTCAGCAAAGTCTGTAAAATCAAGATATTACCCATACTCTTTACCTTATAGGTCTATCCTGAAGCTCCAATAAGATCATGATTGTTCTAGAAATGTCAGTAATTATTATTATGGAGTAATTGAAGGAGGCCCAACCTTCAAGAAAGGCAAGGAAGGCCTTCTACATCTCTGGATAAGTGCACAGGCATCCAGCCTCAGCTTGAATGATTGCAGAGACTCTCAGCAAAGTAAGATAGTCTGTTCCTACTCAGATTGCATCTCTTAGGAAATCTCAATATGAAATAGAAATTCACATTCCTGTAACTTCTCCCAAGGGCCCTACTCCTGCCCTCTCTAGCAAGACAGTAAGTCTACCCCCCGCTTCCATTAGACAGCCCTCCATCTGTCTGAAGACTGTTTTCATCTTCCTCCAGGTTCTATTCTCCACACTAAACATTGCACTTTCTTAATTCCACCATTTTTCACGTGGCCTGACGGCACAGCCCCCTTGCCCTCCTTTGCTTCTGCTCTCATGCTTACTTCCTAAGTCATTCTGGACTTCAGGAAGTGTTGATTACTGAGGTGGGGGGAGAGTGAGCAGGGCAGGGGGATGTGACTTGAGCAACTCATTATCCAGTCACTCTATTAGGGTATCAGCTCTGGGTAACCATCTTCCTACCTGCCTCTGATTTCTCCCTCTCTCTCTTTCCCGTTCCTTATCCTATGGAATCATCATCCCCCAATTTAGAATCAGAGCACCTGGGTTCAAATCCTCCTTCTGCAAAATTGTACCTGTAGAGTCACCATGTCAATTATCTTGGAAGATCTAGGCTGATTACTAGTCTAATGGCTACAGAAGTAAACTTTTGGGCACTGATTACTCTAGAAGAGACACAACTGGACCCTCAGCCCACAGCTGGCTAGGGGGATATATCACCTGCAAAGGGAGGTGCCACCCTTCTGGCCCTCTAAGGGAACCATGGGCTGGGCCCCTAGCTTGGGGAAACAGCAATGCCATTTCTCATAAGGGATGGCAGAGGGAAGCTGATGCTTAGGGATTTTTAACAGGTTTAAGAACAGTCAGAGCTAAAGGCAATTAGAGAAATCAAACAAAGATTTTTTCATGTATGTGTTACTATATATTGTTGTCTCTGCTGTGAGACTGTAAGCTCATGGAGAGAAGGAATTGTTTCATTCTTTGAAGTTGTATCCCCAGTACCCTGCACAGTGCCCACTGGCATATAATAGGGACTTAATGTTTGTTGATTGAAACTGAAACACTGAGTGTTTTGCCGAAGGTCACATTGTCAGCTAAGGTTCAGGCCCAGGCCTCATGACTTTTGGGCTTCCCTTGACTCTTATCTTATTACTAGCAGCACTTTCTCTCTGGGGGGAGTCTGGCCAGCTCCTTTGTCCAGTTATTCCCAGTTGGTACCCTTTTAAACCCAAAGCTGGGCATGCATCATCCTAAGCATAAACCAGGGCTTTATGCTTGTTCACTCACACTCCAGCAACCACCTATTCTCTCATGTCATCTCATGGTCAAGTCAGACCCTCCCTCCATTCTCTGGTGGGAGACTCAGCCAAGAACTAGACATCAGAGATAGCTTACTAAGGAGTTTCTTACCAAGAGCAGCCCACCCTAGACTCTCAAACATAGAGATGGTAACTCCCAGATAAAATCTCCCTGGCACTCCCTCCTTGGTAGCTTTGGGGCTAAATCAGAAAAGACATTCTCTTCCTCTTATTCATTCCCATCCTTTTCCTCCTCTATCTCTCTTCTTCTTCCTTCCTTCTTTTTAATCTTTTGTTTTTGTCTCTCTCTCTCATCCTTTATTCCTTTCCATATACCTTCCTTTCTTCTATCTATCTTCCTTCCTACTTTTCCCCTCCCTTCTCTTCTCTCATTTCCTCTTTTTTAATCTTTCCTTTTCTATCCCCCTTATCCTTTTCTCCATCTTTCCCTTTATTCTATCTACTTCTCCTCTCCCCTTTCTCTTTCCTCTCCTTTCTTCTTTTCCCCTTCTCTCTTTTTAATCTGTCCCTTTCATCTCTCTCTTCTCCATTTTCCTCTTCCTTTTCTTCCTCCCTCCTCTCTCCCTTCCCCTTTTCCTTTCCTTTCCTCTCTTTCTTACTCCCTCCCCCCTCCTTTTCTTCTTTCCTCTTCCTCAAACTCTCCCTTCTCCATTTCCCTCTGTTTCCCATCTACTCTCTCTTCCCTTCATCCTTCCCATTTCTTACTTTCCTTTTCCTCTCAGCTCTTCTCTTCCCTCCCTTTTCCTTTCTCTCATCTCTCCTTCCTCCCTCCTCCCTCCCCTCTCTTTTCTCCTTTCTCTTCCTTCCCCCTTCTCCTATCACTTCCCTTTACTTTCTTCTTTCCCTCTTTATTCTCTCTGCTCCCCTTCCCCTCCATTTTCCTTCTCCTCATTCATCTTTCTCTTTCCTCTCTCTTCTCCCTTCATATCCCTCTCTTCTTTCCTTCCTTCCCTTCTTTCTCCCTCCCCGGCAGCCCCTGGCCCACTGCCTTTACTGGCAAATTCCCTGCATTGAAATGCTAGACACATTCAGCACAGCCCTAAGGAGCCTTTTCATGCTTGCAAACAATTCCCATGGGTCTCAAAGCCCCATTTCCCTCTCCCAAGAAATGCTTAGAACTTAAGCACCTGTTCTTCTCCCTCTCCCTCCCTTCCTCCCCACCTCCTTAGCCAGTCCAATCCAAAACTCCCGAGGGAAGGGGGACAGACAGGAAGCTTATCTGGAGCTGGGGGTGTTTGGGGAGTTTTGGTTTAGAGACTGAGGGTTGGGGGAATTTCACAGCCCTTGGGTCAGGCTGCAGGGATGGGAGGAGTGGTTTGGGGAGGGGGGGAGGCCCCTGAAAAGAAACCCAAGAGGATGCAATGCTTTCTTGATTCTTCTTGGGGAACACGGTCAGCATTCCCTCCTCTAGGGCTCTCAGAAGGACGTATCTACACTGCAATTAACTGCACCTGCAGAACCCTTCTGAGACAATATCAGGGAAGTCAGGGATATTTGTTTCTAAATAATTTTACTTGCTTCCAACTTATAAAGAACATGGTACAAGTATTATTATACCCATTTTATAGAGAAGGAAACTGAGGTTCAGAGCAGTTAAACCCATAGGATTTCAGGATTCAGGGCTTGCAGGGATTTTAGAAGTTATTTAGTGCAACTTTATTTTATAGAGGAAGAAACTAAGGACTTTGAGGTGATATAACCTTGACCAAAGACATCTAGATAGTGAATAACAAGGTCATGATTTGAACCCAGGTTCTCTGAATCAAAAAATACCCTACTTCCTAATCGCTAGTGTTCTCTAGGCTTTCACTATCAACTCAGGCTCCCACGACCAGCAACCCAGGGTCCTATCACCATAGGATCTTTCTCCCAAGTCTACCTTTGTCCCAGTTCCTACAGGTGGAGAACAGCCTTACTAGCATTGCTCTATCTAAGGATGGACTTCCTTTTGGACTATGACATTGCCAACCCAAATGAATCTGTCCCAGGTGAATTTAAGGCTAGCTACCACTTTGGTGAGAGTAGATAAGTCCTTGCAGATAAGGGAGGGCTTCCCATGACCCTGATGCCACACACTAGGAAGCTGAGTACTTCCTCTACAGGTAAAGTAACCTACAGTTACACTTGAGAAAAGTCTGATGTGTGTATGTGTGTGTTATAATGGACTAGAGGGGACGTGAGCAGGGGAGATTCATTTGAGCAACACAGTAACTCAAATTTATACTGAACTTTAAAATTTACAAACCCCTTTCCTGAGTCCAACCCTATGAAACAAATAGTATGAGGATTATTATCCTCACTTTCTGGAAATATGAATTAAGACTCAGAAAGATTAAGAGACTTATCCAAGGTCACACAGCCTTTAATAGACAGGATTCAAACCTTGATTTCCTGACTCCTAATTCAGGACTTTTTCCACTATATTACCTCCTTTAGAATTTAACTGAGGCAAGAATATGGAAGCAGCTGGTGCTGAGAACCTTGAACCCTTGGCTATGTGTTTTCAAAGAACCCAAGAAGACTGGTGACCATCCAACTGAAGCACCACCCTGAAGGAAGCAGACAATTTTCACATGGCTCAAGGGAGGTTTTAAGCTCTTAATGGTGATAGGAATTAGACAAAGCACAAGTCTAGACATGACCCCATGATGTCATTGATCCTCCTCAAAAATGAAGGCCCACCAACAACAACAACATGGTGATAGGGAAAAGAGAATTTGGAATCTGAGAGTGCTAGAGCTGGGAGGGACCTTGGAGCTCAACTCAGCTGACACCTTTGTTTTACAGAGGGGTAAACTGAGGACAAGAGGAGAAGTAACTCACCCCAGATCACATAGCTTACAGCTATGGCAGAGCTTGGAATAGTACTCAAGTCCCTGAAAGATACCCAATCAGTCAATCAGAAAACATTTAGCAAACGCCTACTGTGTACAGACACTGAGATGAGCATAGTACAGCATTCTTTCCAATCCAATTGAGCAAGTAGGTCCTTACAGGACTCTAAAGGCAGAGAGGAAACTGAGAATTGTCTATTAACTATCAGAAGAAGATCATGGACTATTTTCTTAACATATATATCTATATCTATCTATCTATCTATCTATCTATCTATCTATATATATATATATATATATATTCCTTTCTCTCTTTTTTCTTTGTCTTTTTAACTTTTCCTCTTCTTTTCTTCCTCCCTTTCCTCCCTCCTTCCTTCCTTTTCTTCCCTCTCTTTTCCTCTCCTCCCCTTCTTCCTTTCTTACTTCTTTACTTCTCTCCTCACCTCCTCTTTTTCCTTCTTTCCTCTCTCCCTTCCCAACTTCCTTTACTTCCACTCTTCCCTCCTTCCTTCCTTCCAACTCTTATTCCTTCCTTTGTTTCTGTTTTCCTTCAATAAGAATCTCTCTCATTCCTACCTCCTTGGGGCAACTAGTCTTGTGCTAGGCAACATGAGAGAAACAGAAGTATAAGACATGGTCCCTGCCGTCAAGGTGGGCAGTCTAGTTGGGATAGATAGATACACTCCCAAGCAGTATAGGGGAAGTGCCAATGCCAATTGAGTGGTACAGACAGTGTTGCAGGAATTCAGAGAAGGGAGAAATCCCTGTGGACTGTCATGGTCAATGAGGGCTTCCTGGAAGAGGTGAAAGTTAAACCATGTCTTGAGGGATGGCTAGGATTCGGGTGCCTCATGTCCAAAGAGAGATTCCATAGATGTAGAAGAGTTGGATGTGAGGTTCAGGATTAGAATAAGCAGTCCAATTTGCCACACAGAATTTTCCAAACATAAACGATAAGGACACCAAACAGAAAAGTCACTTGTTTCCCTACTTTCCTCATCTTATTCTCATAGTTTGTTGTCAGAGGACTGGCTTCACTGAGCAGAGATAAACCCATCTGCAGGAGGCTGGTCACTAGATGACAAATTCTTTGGTCATGGCAACTCTTGAAATGGACAAAAGCTTTCCACATCTGTGCCCAAGTCTAGACCAAATGACCGCTTATTTTCCTTCCAGTCTCAAGGCTTCAGGTCTGCAGTGGTATCCTGAATCACCCAAGGAAGTCTTGGGTTACAAGGGGGTAAACAGACTCTACAATCAAGGAAATGAAGGTAAGGGTTGGTGTGCTCTAGTTCTCTTGGGAAATTGAAGCTGGCCAGTCCTTGGACAGTTACTTGGGCCAGAGCCCCCGGGGCTGGAAGAGGTGCCTCTGGACAGCAGCAGCACCATTAAGAGCTGTTACCAGGAAGCTGCTTGCTGGCTCTGTCCTCTCCAGGCTCTCAGAGGGAAGGATAGGAGGGGGTTGGGATGGGGCAGGGGGTGGGGTGGGAGAGAGGGCGCTGGCACACAGAAAGAGTGTTTCTGGCTCCAAACCTCACATCTACTCGGCAGGCTCAGCACTGTTGCCAAGCAACCGTTCCTCTTCTTTCTCTGTTTGTCTCGGGGTGACAGCCCCCAAGAGCACATCTGGGTGGCAGCTTTTCCCTCCCCTCATTTGTCAACCAATAGTCCCCCTTCCTTTATATACACATACATCCATAAGAAAAACTCAGTGCCCCTCAACCCAACCCAACCCAAGGTTGTTATTTTCAAACAATTTGTCAGTAATCCTAGTCCCTGTATGAAGCATGTCCCAATATGCCCTTCTCCCCCCACCCCCAACAGATCTGGTCCAGGCAGAGACCTCTGAATGATCTGAGGGGGTGGCACTCTGCAAGGTTTTGCCTGCCCTAAATTAACTCCCCCACAGCCTTGCCATGGCACCTCCCTCCCTTCCTCCCAGGCCTGAAATTCCCACAGTGAGAAGTAGATACCCTGGATTATAAAACAAAGGCAGGGATGGAGAGGTGGGAGCCCTAGGGTAGAGAGCAGGAGCAGGGTGTCACTAGAAGGACTCTGAGATATGTACCTTACCTTCAAGAAGGTGGAAACTAACCCTGTACCATTAACAGACAGATGTGACTCTTAGACTATAAATTCCAAGAGGATAAAGATTTGGTTTGTTTTTATCTTCATATCCCCAGCACAATGCCTTAGACATATTAAGTGTTAATAAATGTTTGTTGACTTGAATTGAAGTGGATATTAATTTATTAATAATCCTCTAACTCATCTATCCCAGTGCTGTCATTAAGCTAAGCTAAGTGAATATGAGGGGCGGGGTGGATCTCCTCAACTCTTCCACACTCATTCCCAACACTCCCTCCATAGCTCCCATGCTTCACCCCACCAAATACCTCATCAGACTCCCTTGAACCCCTCTCCAGGATGTATAGGCACTCTCACCAGCATCATAATCCAGGTGCCCAGCAATGCTATAACTTGTGACCCCTACTCTAGATCTGTTTCTCTTCTCCCAAATGGGAGGTTAGAGGAGCATGATCTTCAAGTTCTAAAGCCTTTGTCCTCTATGTGTCTGCTGTGAAACCCTCATACATGCCCCAAAGTTCCATTGAGAGGTAGGATTCTATGGAGCTGGAGTCTGAGGATTCATGTTTGTGTTGGGTCATTGAGGTCCTCTGAGGTCAAGCAGTGAGAAGAAACAGCATGGTACAATAGCTATAGAACTAGGTTAGGAAGCAAGGTACCCAGGTTTCAGTCTTGCCTCTGGAAGGAATTTTCTATGTGACTTTGGGCAAGTTATACAACCTGTCTGTGCCTCAGTTTCCCTATCAGTAAAATAAAGGGGGAGCAAGTGACTTTATGACCTTGAAGATTCCTTCCACCTTTTAATCTCAGATCCTTTTATCCTGACATTTTCATGTGTTAGAACTGTCCAAATCTTGAATGCCCCAGACCAATACCACTTACTTAACTAATCTCCTTTGGGAAACCAGAGTTTATCTATGAAAAACAGACTAAGCCTGAGTGAAAGGAGACAAAAATATGGATGGGCAGTCAGCTAGTAGTGTTCTTCCAGGCCTTGGGTCTCTAAAAACTGGTCCTCTGAAGACATCTTCTGTGGTCCCTGGCCATTGAGTGCCTGGCATAGGTCCCTCTGACTGATTGACCCTCCCTGCTGGCTTGCAGGCCGTTGACCAAACTGAGTTATGCTCTTTCCCTGATGTCTCTGGGCCTGGAGATGCAAAAGGTATTGAGTCTTATACCTTGTCTACTTATACCTTCAGGATCAAGTCCCCTCTCTCTAGGTAGTCCTGACTTTTCTATCCAAAGCAGCTGTTTTCTCTCCAGATATCCTGCTTCTTCAGAGTCCAAATAATTCTTCTGATATCTACCCCATTTCCATTCCCTCCATTCTAAGCTGAAGATCTCACTCCTGAGACCCTGACCTCTGATTAGTGAGCATATCACCTTATCGTCCCTGGTCTCAGGTCCTCATGCCATTTCCTGTTCATTCCCATGACCTGCCACAGTCCACCACCACCACCACCACCACTCCTCCAGCTCTGTCTCTGAGGACAGTAACATTACCATTCCTGGCAAGGATATCTCATTACCCCATTAGTGTAATCACCATTCTCCCTGACTTCTCTTTCCAAACCACTCCTCCCTGGACACCATCCCCTATATGTTTGTTCTTCCTCGTTAGAATATAATAATATTTCCCCTTAAGGGAATGGACTATTTTGTTTGCTTATGTTTATATCCACAGTATTTAACATGGTGCCAGGCAAAGTAAACTTTCATTCACTCATTCCTACAATTCATTTTTACAGCCAGAACAGTCTCCAAATTTGACTTTGTACCTCTGTATCTATGTCCACCCCAATATACCCTCCACTCTGATGCCCAAGTAAACTTTCTGGTGCCCTTGGCTAATCATGTCATTCCTTTAACTCAAAAAACTTTCAATGACTCCTCATTACTGAACAAAAAAATTAGCAATTCCTGATCCTGACATTCAAGGCCTGAGATAATCTGGTTTTCAACTGCCTGCCCAGTCTTATTCCACATGCAGGCATGAACATAAATGTCATGTATTCTGTATATCAGTCAAACTAGATCCATCCCAGAGCCCAAATGACAGAATGAATTCACACTCAATTTCAACTCTATAAGCCTCATTCTGAGATGGCAAGATTCAAAATAAACCCAGAAAACACCCCAAATAGGGGGCACTTAGTCAGACCTTGATCCCTTTTGCTTCTGAATTCTGAGCAGTGCCGGTCCAAGATTCTTTCCCCATTCCCATACTATAAAATCTTATGTGCACCTCTAGCATCTAGGACAACATTCAAACCATCCTTAAATCAATTTTAAGGCAATTTCAAGCCTGGGTTGGGTGAGATCTCAGGCCTCAAGACACAAAGTTTCATGGGGAGAAAGACTTGGGGATACTACTAGATTGCTACTGGGGAGGCACCACACAGGAGAGAACAGGGCAGGGGTAGTCAAGGAAGAAACTCCCTTTAGGGCAGTGGTTCTCAACCTCCCTAATGCTCCAACCCTTTAATACTTGTATGTGGGTGTATCTACATGTGGGCAGACCCGCCTGGAGACAGATAGAGGAGCAGTGTCTCAGTTCCTAAGACTATCAGAAATAAGTGTTTTCCAATGGTCTTAGGCAACCCCTGTGACCCCTGTGAAAGGGTCGTTCAACCCCCAAAGGGGTCGCGACCCACAGGTTGAGAACTACTGCTTTAGGGGCATCTGCCAAGAAAAGAAAGTGCTCCATCTGGTTTTTTTCTTCTCTTAACTAATAATTTTCACTTGCTGTTGTCCAGTCATGCCAACTCTTCATGACTCCATGGACCATAGCATACCAAGACTGTCCATGGGATACTAGAGTCATTCGCCATTTCCTTCTCCAGTAATTCTTGCTACTCGGGCACTAAACTCCATCATTTTAACCTCCCTGAAGAAGTCTAAGTGCTGCCAGTACTTTTTAAATTTCACATACACACCCCCAGGGCAAAGCTGCAGTCACTCTTCCTAGTTGTGGCTCCATGCAACAAGGCTGAGCCTCTGAGACTCAGTACACTCTCCACCCACCCCCAAGCAAGGGCCCTCCTTTGTCACCCTCTGAGTCCCACACTTTCATGAACATCAAAATGCCCATCCCTGAACTTCAAACTCCACTTTTGACCAAGCCTCAGAATCCTCCCTGACACTTGGAATAACCCCTTCCCATCCTAAACCTCAGTCTTTCTGAAGGAGAAGAGGAGGGAACATGACTCTTGAATGTGAAGAATGAATCCTGACACTGTTAACATGCAAAGCCTGCAGAGCCAGCTCTCAGGACTCTGGACAGCAGTGAGGGAGACTCAACTGAACATTGGAAATCTACCACTAAAACTCCAAAGAGAAACTAATGCTAGATTATGCTACGTCATTGCTTCTTCTTAGTGTAGATAATTGTGAGTTGACTGAACAGCAAATGTTTGATTTATTTTTCAATCTACTTCATATCCCTGTTCAACAGCAGGGAGCGTGTGTGTCTCTGTGTATTTGCATGGGCATATATGTCTCTATGGGCCCATGAGTGTGTGTGTATCCATGTGTACACGTGCACTGCGTGTGCATGCTTGTGTATGTGTGAATATGTGGATGTGTGGGTGTTAGCATGAGTATGAAAGATACGTGTAAGTATGATTATTAGAGACGGAGTGTGCATGAGACAGGAAGAATGAGTGTGCGAGCATATGTGAGAGAATCAATGTCTGAGAGCATAAGCATAAGTGTGCATATGAGTATAAGTGAGATTGTGTGAGAAAGAATGAGTCTAGGTAAAGGATGGAGAGTGTATTGGGAATAAGTATGTGTTCTTGTGCACACATGTGGGTTCCTTTTTCTGTATTCTAATAAAGGTTTTCTTAATCTGTGGTCCATAAACTTAGGGTTTTTTTATATTTTGATAACTATTTTGTTATTATTGTTCAGTCATTTCAGTCATGTCTGACTCTTTGTGACCTCATTTTGGGTTTTCTTGGCAATGGTACTGGAATGGTTTGCTATTTATTACTCCAGCTTATCTTACAGATAGGGAAACTGAGGCAAATAGGGTTAAGTGACTTGTCCAGGATCACACAGCTAATAAGTTTTTGAAGCCAGATTTGAACTCATGAAGATGAAACACAGGCCCATCACCCTGTCCACTGTGCTGCCTAGCTACCCATTGATAACTATATTTCAATATAATTTGTTTCCTTGGTAATCCTATGTATTTTACTTTATGCATTAAAAAAAATTATTCTGAGCCATAGGCTTTCACCAGACTGGCTGTCAGAGGGATCCAAGACACAAAAAAAGGTTAAGAAGCTGTTTTAGTCAGTTCTACTTTACACCACTCTAGCTGTAGACTATAAACTTTAGTAGGATGTTTGTCAAGTGTGCTGAACTGAACTGGAGTAATCCCAGTAGGGTCTGGAATCAGAAAACCTGAGGTCAAACATGTCCTGTGCCATTGTCTAGCTGTGTGACTTAAGTTTACTAAGCCTCTGCTTTGTCAATGATGAAATGAGAATAATAACCCATGCACTGCCTACCTCATGGGACTATTTTGAAACTCAAACAAGATAAAGAATGTAAAACATTGAGGAATCACAAAGGCAGCTAGGTGGCATAGTGGATAGAGTACTGGGCTGGGAGTCAAGAAGGCCCAAGTTCAAATCCTGCCTCAGATACCTCCTAGTTGGGTGACCCTAGGCAGGTTCCTTAATCTCTCTCTCATCCTCATCTGTAAAATGAAGAGGTTGGATTTCATGGCCTCTGAGGTCCCTTCCAGTTCTGAATCTAATTAGACACTTATGTGAGCCATTTAAGCTTAAGTAAGGTACTTTATATAGATTATCTCATATGATCCTCATGATAACTCTGTTGAATAAGCACTATAGGCATTGTTATAGAAAAGTAAAAAAGCCTAAATGATTTTCCCATGTTTACACTATTCAGAAGCATTGGGGGAGAATCAAACCTAGGTCTCTTCTGCCTTAATAGCCAGCAGCATGGCCACCAACCAGACTTTGGTCTTCTGTGTGTTCAGAGCCACTTGCCTGGATCCACCTCTACCACTGTGGTGGTTTCCCATTCCCTTGTAAAATCATCACAAGGGCAAGGAAACTCTTGCACCACGACTCACCTATGGGAGAAAGCCTCAGCAGGTGGACTCTCTCCTCCATCATGCCCCAGGCCTTTTTCCTAAATCCAGCTGGGCTTCTGCCACACCTTCCTCCTGCTACTGAGGACAGAGTGGCTAAGTGCTTAAGGTCTGATGATAATTGTCTTTCGTGGAGCAATCCAAGGTAACTAATCAGAATAATGATGCCAGCAGCTGTGACTGCTAATGAAGTTAGAAACTGTCAAACTGAAGGTAATAATTGTCTCCTTTTAAAAATAAAAGCCAGCTAATTATCATAATTGGGGCATAATGGTCCAATATTTCTCGCCCCATTCAGGGCATGAATATGAATGTCACTGGAGCCAGAGTTTCAAGCTGAGATGTCAATACCTGCCAGAAGAATGCTTGTAAAAACACAAGATGGGTGATAGGAGCATTGTTTTGGAGAAAGGTATTTCTCCATGAGTGCATCCAGGGGCCCCTATTCATTTGTCACCCCTGTTTTTAAGGCAGTGGTTCTAACTTCAACACCTTTTGCGTCCTTTCATCCAACAAGTGTTGACTGAGCACGTGTCAAGCCCATCGCCAAGGCTGGTACTTGGCAAAACTTTGAAATCCACCAACATAACAGGTAGGGTCAGGTACTAAGTAGGAGAGTCAGGAGTTGAACCTAGGTCTTCTTATACCAAATCTAATGCTCTTTGTATTATGTGATGAAGGTGAATCATCATAATCATCATCTCATTCTTCCACCTCTGTAAAGGGATGGGTCTAACAGGCCTTGTTGGAGATATTGTGGGCTAATTTTCACTGGATATGTTTGATTAGGGGTTCAATGATCATCAGCCAGGGATGAGACTATAGACGAGTCTACTGCACTGCATGCAAAATTGGGCTAGTCCTGAGTCTGACATGGAATCTTGGGGTCATTTGCTCATTCCAGGGTTCTCCATAATGCCTTCAGTCTACTTAGTTTCTTGTTCAACAAATATCTATTAAGTACTTGCTTTTGCATTCCTAATGGGTCTAATACTTTATTGAAGAGAAGACTCCCCATCATTGGAAATGTGTGAGAAGAGCTTGGGTGACTACCAGGGCAGCTAGCTGGTGCAATGGATAGAACACTGGACTTAGAATCAGGAAGTCTCAGTTTTCTGAATTCGGATCAGGCCTCTGATGTGATCCTAGGCACGTCACTTACCCTGTTTGTCTCAGTTTCCTTATCAGTAAAATAAGCTGGAGGAAGAAACAGCAAACAACTCTAGTATCTTTGCCAAGAAAACCCCAAATGGGATCATGAAGAGACATGACTGAAAAATGACTACACTTTTTGAACTTTGGATGGCTACTTGTCTAAGGAGGTGATGGTAAGGGAGATGTCCTAACCTCCCACCCTTAAAGAGCTTAAAACTGAGTGGAAGGAATAAAGCAAGTAAAAACTTTAGAATGTATTTGTGCGTAAGAGTATTGCAAATTGCTACAATTTCAATTGAGGGAAAGATTATAGGATAGTAGATTCAAAGCTGAAAGGGACCTCAGAGGTCACCGAGTCCAAACCCCACATTTTACACATGAGGAAACTGAGGCACAGAGAACTTAAGTGACTGGCCAACAGCCATATGGCAAAGAAGTATTGGAGAGGCGATCTGCACCCATTCTATTGCTCTATCCACAACCACCCCCAAACTGCCTCTCAATCTAGAAGCCTTTGAGCCTGGCAAGAAAGAATCAGAAGGATGTCAAGAGGCAAAGACGAGAGAATAATTAGGAGCAAATAGGTCTTTCCAGGGCTAGGAAACAGTAGGACCAAAGTCAGGAGAGCACAAGAAATGTTCCTGGAGCAGCAATCCTGGAAGCCAAAGATGATGAGAAGGCTCATCATGACCCAAGACTATCAACTGATGCAGAACACAGTGTGGCCTCTGACTTAGTCACTAGGCCCCAGGAGACCAGCTGGAGGATTCCCCTGTCCCCTGGGGGCCTGAGAGAAGAAGGTTTAGGTCAAGTCTTAACAAAAGTCATTCTTTATACCAGAGGAATCAAGTAACCTTATGGAACTTAGTACTCTAAGAGATGACATTATTTAGGCATTTTTCAGTCATGTCCTACTCTTCATGGCCCCAATTTGGAGTTTTCTTGGCAAAGATACTAGAGTGATTTGCCATTTCCTTTTTCACCTCATTCTACAGATGAGGAAACTGAGGCAAACAGGGTTAAATGATTTGTCCTAGGTCATACAGCTAGTAAATGACTGAGGCCAGATTTGTACTCTGGAAGATGTCTTCCTGATTCCAAGTTCAGTGCTCCACTATACTACCTAACTGCCCTGAGAGAAGATAAAGACTGAAAATATAAGTAGCTTCAGTTAAGGTTTAGATAAACAAATACTTAGGTGGATTGTGGGTTATTAAGAATATAACTAACAGGATGAATGGGGTATTGCTTTAGGGTATGTTGGGAAGGGGTTACTTCTCTCTTCAGTGGCTATGGTTCTTCCCTCCAGTAACTATCACCCCCATGCCTTGCCTTGAGGATTTTGGTCAGACCAACACCCCACACCCACTGGTGCTGCTACCTCTAGGCTGTCATTGCTATGGCCTACCTCTTCCTGGCAACCTCCCTTCCCCCCCAATCTCAGAAGGAAGGAAGGAAGGAAGGAAGGAAGGAAGGAAGGAAGGAAGGAAGGAAGAGAAGGGAAGGGAAGGGAAGGGAAGGGAAGGGAAGGGAAGGGAAGGGAAGGGAAGGGAAGGGAGGAAATAAGTATTCATTAAATGCCTACTATGTGCCAGGCACCGTGCTAAGCACTTTTTACAAATATTATATCATTTGATCCTCACAACAACCATGGAAGGTAAGTGCTATTATTATTCCCATTCCACAGTTGACAAAATTGAGGCAAAGAGAGGTTAAATAACTTGACCAGGGTCCCACAACTAGTGTCTGAGTTTATATTTGGTCAGGTCTTCCTGACTCCAGTCCCAACACTATCCATCTGAGCTGCTTGCTCTCAGCAGCAAAAGCTGTTTTTTAGTGTGGTTGGGGCATTGGACAGCCCCCTCTCCTTAGGTGACTGTACTTATATACAGTACTTATGTACTGTAGTTATACTATCTCTCCTCCTTAATTCTACCAACACTCTCCCTCCACTAACTAAATTTGTTCCTAGTTATGGCTCTGATTAAGAAATCCAGCTGTTTTAGAAATATGGCCAGCTTTGGAGGCTAATATCAGGAAAGACAAACATATCTTTCCACAGCCCATCTCTTAATGTCCTAGTCACTGAAGGGTTTTGGAGTTGGAGGACCCATAGGGACCATTCTCACATTCTTTGAGGCTTGTGGCCATCTCCAGGTTCCAGACCATGGTGCTGGGTGACAAGCATTCATGATTTTATTTTCTCAAGGGGATCAGGTCAAGCAACATTCCCCATACGCCTCTTACAGAGAGGAAAACTTAAGGGTAAAGGGGATATGACCAGGTCCACATTGAGACCAAAATATTTATTTTCCCTTTGAAATTGTCTGTTTTCTCAGCTTTGGGGATGTTTCTAAAAATGTGGCAGGCTGAGACAAGCACTGATATCCAATCAGGAATTTTCCTTAGATAACTCCCCTAGAGAGAAAGGGTCGGGGGAGGAAGGAGGGAGAAAAATGCATTAATCAAAAGCAGAAGTTAGTTTGATTTTGATTGTCAGTAAGATACCTTTAGGCAAAGCTCATGCCAAGTCCTAATTCACACACACACACACACACACACACACACACACACACACACACACACACCCCTCCCCCCAACCTTATAAAAACCCTAGCAAAATACATTCATTGTGTAGGGGGAAACCATGTAAGTTTCACTACTACTCTCTTAGTAAAACTATGAATTTGGTCCCATCATTCTAGAAAACAATTGGGAACTTTGTGAGAAAAGTCTCAAAGCTGTTCATGCCCCCAGACCCCAGGATACTTCTCCTAGACATAAATCCCAGGAAGATCAAAGAGAAGAAAAGGCCCTATATAATACAAAATATTTATAGCAAAATTTATTTTGTAATAACAAAAACCTGAAAATAAGATAGCAACCCAATTACTAGGAAATGGCATAACAAACATGAATGAAATCAAACATTATCACATCATAAGAAACAATATGATGAATTCAGAGGAACTTGGAAAGTTACATCAACTGAGGCAGAATGAAAGAAGAAAAATGCTTGTACAGTGGCCATTAAAACATGAAAGAAGACACTGTCTCACTCTCTGAGAACCTAGATCACTGCAGTGGCTACTCTGGACCCCAGAAACCTCATGGTGATACTTTCTCCTTCTTGGTATAGAATTAGTCATCTTTAGGTTCAAAATATTTTTGTCAGACATGGTCAGCATGTTCCATTGTCAGAGAGAGCATGGGAAATGGTAGCAATGCTACAAAGAAGAGTTGATAAAACCAGTTGAAAAAGTAGTAGGTTTAGACATAGCAGAAGAGACATACCAGGGGCATTAGAGTACTAGACCTCTGAGTTCTCTGGTATAGGGAATCCCCAGATGAGGAAACTCCTACCAATTCAGGCATGTTTACTACAACTCGGAGTCTTAGAAAGTCACCTGGAATCACCTAACCAGAGTGTGCCAGAAGCAGGACTTCAGAGCTGCAGGCTCATCTACCTCATCTCTATCTTGAATCATGGTTAGTCATTGAGTTGATCAGAATTCCCAAGTCTTTCACAGTTGTAAAAGACTTTACATTCTGTTGGAGGAAGCCAACACATAAAGGAAAGCTAGTAAGGAAGATGTTTGAGGATTAGGAAATCTAGCTGAGAAGTGAATTGGAGGCCTGGATCCAGGCAAAGTAAGGCAAAAACTCACCAATCCAAGCCCATTGTGGTTGAATGAGTACTCCACTCCTATCCTACCCTGAAGTGACCTTTAATAACCAACCAAAGACACAGGACAGTTAATCCCACCTCAACTGCGACTTAAGTCCAGGTAACAGGAGAGGTCTCCTATGATATTCCAAATGGGGGAAGGGGGAAAATGTGACCAATTCCATTTTGCCTTTCTAGCACTGGGACCCATCTTTCTATACAAAGCAAGATTACCTTTAGATCTGAGTTTGCTGAGAATAGCATCTCTTGTTCTGGATTCATCTGAGCTCAACCTGTGGTCAATTAAAAAATTAAAAATTGTTCCAGGGAATTACTGAAAAAAGGGATGGACCAGGAGGCGGGGTCACATTTTGGGCCAATCTCATAGATAGGTAGATTAGATAGCAGTTCCAGGATATGATTTGCTAGATGCCATCACCATCCAAAAGTTTATTCAGCACCAAAAAAGAAGATGAGGAAAATTCCATCACTAAAAAGTCATTCTTTTGGGATGATTATGCCCTTTTTAAAAACCAAAGTTCCCCAGTAAGGGCGAGATGACACAATGAGTCCCTCAAATTTCAGCAGGAATGAATTTATCAGGAGTAGAGATAGCAAGAAGCATATTCATTATTGAACATGGTGGGAAAAGAGCTGAATTCCTTTTTACCAATTGTTTTGAGGCCAGCCTATTCACATACACCTTATACATTTATCTAAGATTTGTAGATACTGGGATGGAAAGAACATTGCCCTAAGAGTGCTTGTGAACCAAGATACAGAGACAGCAAGTGACTTGGATTAAATTCAAATAGGAATTCTAAGTCAGAACTGAGACTCAAGCTCAGGCTTTCTGGTTTCTACCTCCTCTAGACACCTTAACCTCTTCCTTCCTCTTTACAGTATAGCTTCCTGAATGTCCTCTATCAAAGCTAGCCTCCTTAGCTGGCCACCAACACTGCCTCCCACCCCGCCATACTCTACTTATGCTGGTTCTGGAGTTAGCCTGTACAATATTTCTTGCACAGGTGCCCTTCTCTCCATTTACACAGCTATCATCCTAACCCAAGCCCTCACCATCTTGCGCCCAGACTACTGCAATAGGACTCCTTTTTGATCTGCCTCCCTCCAAATCACACATCTAGAGGTGGGTAGTGTCAGCTAACTTTGGATCATGCTAACAGATTGGACTTTGTGGGCTTTATGTAACCTACCTCCTTTTTAGTCTTAAAGATTTATTCTGATAGTAAGTGGGAACAACAAGGTGATGGGATGCAATGATCTACAAAAGAATGGAAGAGTGCTGAATTTGGAGTCAGAGGACCTGGGTTTGAATCCTGACTCTTAGGGTCATATGAAAAACCTTTTCAGTCATCCTGAATTCTGCCCTCTAACACTTTAATTCTGCTCCAAACCTTTGAGATATTTTACATGATCATACAATCTAAAGCTAGAAAGGATGGCAAAGGTCATCTTGTCCAATCCCTTCATTTTATTGATAAGGGAAACTGAGGCCCGGAGGTGTTAAATGGCTTGCCCCAGGTGACACAGGGGTGAGCAATGGAGCTGCCATGCAAACCTCAATCTCTGTCTTCAAATCTACCAAGCACTCTTTATCATTTCATCATGATGCCTCTCATCATTTTATTCAAGTTTGAATTCTCATCATTATCTATGCCCGTGAACTGGGCATCCACAATGTGCCAGGTGGGTAAACACCTATCACAGACTACAGGGCACCTTGTCCTTGCTTTGATGATCCAGAAAAAAATAAACAATCAACCAACCCTCATCTGGCTTTGCTCCTCCAGCATATTTTGTTCCACTAACAGTCAAAATGTTCTGAGGCCATTTGAGCCAAAACTGGGACAGGCGAGACCATCGGAATCCCTCCAGATGTGGCCACTCAGTATGTAGGATTTCACATTTGCCCAGTGTCTTTATTATCACAGAACAGACTTGATTGCATCAGCATGTATTGGCATGAAAGGAATTTGGCATCTGCTCCTCTGCTCTCACCTTAGTCTTTCACTAAATCATGGGATTCTATCATCTTACAACAGGAGGAAATGTAGAGATCATTTAATCCAACCCTCCTCATTTTTCAGATGAGAAAACAATCCTAGAAAGGTTAAGGTTAAGCCCAATTTCACCCAGAAGTTATAATGGCAGAGCTGGGACTAGAACCCAAACCTCCTGACTCTCCATCTATTTCTCTTTGAATAACATCCTGCCGCCTCTTTCCCTGACTCATGAAAACTTCACAGTTGTTGAAGTGTTTTCACATATGTTATCTATGATACTTGCCACAGTAACTGTGAAGTAGATAATTCAAATGCCATCACCCCATTTTATAGGTAAGGCTCACTGAGGTGAAGAGAAAATCTCAGCTTCATGATTGGCAGACTTGTCTAGAACACGAATCTCCTGACTCTGGTCAATGATTATATCTGGAAGTTGATTATGGGAAAAATAGGAGAAAAGATTGACTGTGAAGTTTCTCTAGTTCCCTTTAAAAATTTCCAATGCATTTGGCTCTGAGTTTAGAAAACAGTAAAAGAAACCAGGCTTCCAGAATAGGAAGATGAAGAAGTTTCTCAAGCAGTTGGGAGAAAGGAAAGAAAGAAAGAAAGAAAGAAACAAAGAAACAAAGAAACAAAGAAACAAAGAAAGAAAGAAAGAAAGAAAGAAAGAAAGAAAGAAAGGAAGGAAGGAAGGAAGGAAGGAAGGAAGGAAGGAAGGAAGAAAGGAAGAAAGGAAGAAAGAGGGAGAGAGAAAAAAGAAAGAGAGAGAGAAAGAAAGAGAGAGAAGGAAAGAAAGAGAGGAAGAGGAGGGAGCGAGGAAGGAAGGCAGGGAGTGATAGAAGAAAAGAATTGGAAAATGGCAACATTACAGAAGAGACTTCTTAAGTAGTTGGGAGAGGAAAAAGGAAGGGAGGGAGGGAGGAAGGAAGGAAGGAAGGAAGGAAGGAAGGAAGGAAGGAAGGAAGGAAAGAAGGAGGGAAGGAGGGAAGGAAGGAAGGAAGGAGGGAGGGAAGGAAAGAAGGAAGGAAGGAAGGAAGGAAGGAAGGAAGGAAGGAAGGAAGGAAGGAAGGAAAGAAGAAAGGAAGAAATTCTAGTCTCTTTCTTGTCCAATCCATTCTTCACACAGTTGCTGGATTAATCTTTCTATGAGACACAGATCTCATCATGTCACTCAAGCCCCCTAGCTGTTCATAATATAATAATTATTTATATGATATTTGTATCCTCAAATGATGTCATTGTATTCATCCATGTAAATATTGCATAGCCTCAGAAGAATAGAAATTTTTTTTCATTTTGTCTTTTTATCCCCACTACCTGGAAGTGTTATTTGCAAAGAATATGTGCTTATGGATTGCTTATTGAATTGAACTGAATCTAATCCAAGCTCCTTTTATTATAGATGGGGAAACTAAGACCTAGAGGGGCAAGTGGCTGGCCAGGATCACATGGCTTATAAGGGGTAGAGGCAAGACTCAAACCCAGGACCTTTGATTCCAAGTCCATTGCTCTCTTCTATGCAAAATATTGTTTATCCTTCATTTTCTAAGAGGACCAATGACGTAACGGGGGTGATTCTTGACTTGTGCATGAGTTGGGTTGAAGTGAGGCAGGGTTGGACAAAGCCATCACCTCACTCTCTCTTCCAGAGTCATCAAAGTCCAGTGGCAAGACTAAAGTCAAGTTGACTGGCAATGACCTGGGATGCAGTGGAGGACGTTGGCATCTTCAACGTCTAACCAAACTCTAAGCATTCCACAGCACCTACTCAGCTGCCTTCATGGAACTAATTATTTTCATCAGCCCATTCAACTGGGAGAAGTCTTCACATCCTTGGAGTAGACATCCTTCTAACTCAGCAATGGGTCTGAGGCCTGTCAGTTGCCCTCAACCTGATTTAGCACATCTACCAATATGGTTTTACCATGGTATCTCTTCTCTATAAAATGTAAACTCTTAACAACTTGTAAGACCATCTAAAGACTGAGACCCAGAAAGCCCCTTAGACATCATCTAAGGCAATCTCTTCATTTTACAGGTCAGAAAATTGAGGACCAGAGAGGTAACTGACTTGTTCATGGTCAGTTGGGTAGTATCTGGCACAGGAAGGGTTTGAAATCAGGTCTGGTGACTCCAAATTCAATGTTTTCTTCATGCAGCCAGGCTGGAGTGTGGGGTGGGATAGTGCAGGGGAGCACTTTGATCTTGATACTTTAGTCCAAGACAAAACCCCAAATCCCAGGCTCATGGTGGTAGCAAAGTCAGGGAGTGTGTGGCTCACCAGATGTGCTTCAGCAGGGCCCCAGCCTGAGTCTGTAAGTCCCAGCAGGAGAGGCATCTGACTGTATCTAATGACTACACTTTGTTCTCACCCCAGCATCTGTGGACTGCAGTTTAAACTCATTGCCAGAGTGTCCTGAAGAGCTTTATTTGATCTAATGGATGAAAAAAGTCCCATGCTGGGTTGGTGACGATTCTCAGCCCTGGTACAACTGTTTTCATTTAAGATATTTTGAAGCAGGCTATTAGGCTGTTTGCTAACTTCAGATCATCCCCTCCTATTTGAATCTTCTTCTAGTCACTTTAGACCCTGCCTCCTCCCCAGCTGGGTCAGATCACATTCTCGATGATGTGGGTATGAAATTCTCAAAACAAAAACAAATCCAAAGAACTTCAGTCCTGGAGAGAATGATGCGTGTAGCTGAGCAATAACTACGTGCTACATTGACCATGATAGTGGATGGCCAAAGAGGCCATCTCCTTATGGAGTGACACTGCCCTATCCTCTCCCTACGAAAGCATCTTTTTCACAGGTACCTGAAATTCCAGGCAGAGGCAGCGTGGCATGATGGAAAGAACACAGAATTTAGACTCAAATGCAGCTCTGTCGTCTTCTACCTGTGTCTGAAAGTCACTTTCCTTTCTCAGCCTCATCTGTGAAGAATGTGACTCTAGGTTCCTCCTAACTCAAAAATCTATGATCCATCATTAGAAACTCCTCCCTTCAGTTTAAGCATTACCTTCTACTTTATTCCTCTTTCTAAATATAATCTTTAGTCACCTAGGAATGGGGCACATTTGATCCAATCCCATTGAAACTTGAAGGGGCTTATAAGATGTTTTGCCCTATAGGAAAGATCAAAAGAACATGGAGGCACTGGCAACATGGGGTGGGGGCACTGAATGGTGGCAAAGGCACCAAAGACAAACTCCCTCCTTCCTTATTTTTCCTAAGAGAAGTCCTCTCCGACACCATGTAGAACTGCAGAGTGTCAGAATTGGAAGCAAATTGAAATTTAGAGTATTCAAACTAGGAGGCACCTTAGAACATAGAATATCAGTCTGGAGGAACTTCAGAACATAGAATGTTAAAGCCCAATATGTTAGAGCTGGATGTTGGGCTAGGATATGTCAGGTCTGGAAAGAAACTTCAAACATGGAATGAAGGAGTTAGAAGACCCCTTAGAAAACAACACCAAAGTTTGTAAGGGTTGTAAGGATGTAAGAAGGGATGAGAACTTTGTTGTTCAGTCATTTCGATCATGCCTGACTCTCCATGGCCCTGTTTGGGGTTTTCTTGGCAGAGATTCTGGAGTTGCCATTTCCTTGTCCAGCTCATCTCACAGAAGAGGAAACTGAGGCAGAGAGGGGTAAGTGACCTGCCCAGGGTCACACAACTAGTAAGTGTCTGAAGTCAGATTTGAATGTAGGTCTTTCTGACTCAAGGCCTGGTACTCTATCCACTGTGCCACCCAGCTGCCCGATAAGAACCTTACAGTAGATCTAATCCAACCCCTCTCATTCACAATGAGGAAATCAGTCCAGTGAAACTTATCCAGCATCACAAAGCAAGTTAGTATTAGATGTAAGACTAGAACCCAGGCCTCCTAACTCTCAGGCCTCTCATCCTTCCACTACCCCCATGAAAGCCTGGTTAAATTTTATCAGAGCCCTAACTGGTCAGCTAGTGGTTACTGCTGGGGGTAGGTGAGGTCACTGGAAAGTCTTACTAGAATCTAGAGACAGCTGATGACTTTGGCTGCTATGTAGTAGACAACTCATGTCAGATCTCAGCTTATGGAGAAGGAACTCATTCAATTCACAAACTTTCAGGTCTATGTAGGATACCATGGCAGACTCTGAAGGCTATTCAAAGTTTAGGTAACACATAATTCCTGACTTCAAAGAACCTACAGTCTAGTAGACTGTACCCAGAAGGCCTTGGTACAAATCCCAACTCTGCCACCTACTCCTTGTGTAATCATGGGGAAGTTATTTATTCTCTCTAGGTGTCAGTTTCCTCATGTGTAAAATGCAGAAGTTGGAGTAGACAGCCTCTCACTAAGGCACAGAGAGGACGTGATAGTAAGAAGCATAATCCCAACTTGAATTTACGTGTTCTGACTCTAAATCCAATGATTTTTCCCTGCCATTATATGCTTGAACCTTCTGTAGATCTGTCTTAATAAATATGTTGCTGACCCGCTCAAAACACTGCCCCTTAACCCTTGCTCCCTCACTTCTCCCATAGTGAACCTCACCACCATCACAGGCATCATGATCATTGATTGCCTGAATCATCATCATTGCTATGCTGGCCTCAAATTCTCTTCTAGCTTTCAATCTACAATCTGATACTAATCTAGGTTCAGTCTGGTTTCCTTCCTTAATCTATTCCACAGACCCCTGGGGAACAAGAGCCAAAGCAGTCATAACCAGCATGCATAAAAATGATCATTGTCGTCATTCTTATAGGACTTTCTACTTTCCAAAATACCTTCAACTTATGATTTAGCTGAACCTCTTCCAACTAGAAGGGGCCTTGAAAGTCACCCTTATTTTAAAGAAAGGTAAACTGTGGTCCAGTGAAGTGACTTGCCCAGGGTCGCACATCTAACCAATGGCGGCTCTGAGTCTGGAACTCGTGTCTTTTGATTCCTAATACAGTGCTCTCTCCATCAAACCATGCTTAATGTGCCACAATTCTGGAAGGATAAGAAGGTTCCTACTTGGTAGCCTAATGCTATTGACCCTAGCCTAAACTCCCTGCTCTTTCTACTACTTTTAAACAGTATGATTCCAAGTACCAGGCAGAGCTTGGCTTTGTGGAATGAAAGAATGAGAAAGCATTGGTATTTATACAGACCCTCAGAGGATGTTTAAATCATTTCATTAATTAAGCCTCAGCACCCACAAGAGGTTGGCAGTGCTTGACTTCTTAAAAAAAAATAACCTGAGGAATTTGATGCTCAAAGAAATCAGCATGTTATTTAATGGCTCAGAAAAAGATTGGAGATATCAGTGCTGCTCTCTCTGAATTTTAGGCATGGGTGTTGAAATTTTACAGAATGTTAGAGTTGGGTGGGACCCAAGAGGTTGTCCAATCCAGCTCCCTCATTTTGCAGAGAAGGAAACTGATTTCCAGAGAGGGCAAGTGATCACACAGGTAGTGAGTAGTAGAGTCCAAACTTGAACCTAGGTCTTCTGACTCTAAGTCCAGGTACTTTTCTTGTATATTACACTTTGAATTCTCTGCAGATTTGCTTTAGTTTGTTACTGTCTCCCTAGGAAGGGTGCCTCTCTCTCTAATATCTTCATTTCTCTTTCTCTGAACCTCACAACTACCATCTCAGTCATCATCATCATCATCATCTGAATCACCTCCTCCTTTTCCTTCCCCTCCTCCTTCTCACTCTTATTCTTGTTCTTCTCATTCTTATTATTTATATGTTAAATATCCATAAAATGGTTCTATGTCCTATTCTGAGTAATGGTATTCATCTCAGGTCAATGGCCAAGCACCTAAAGATCTCTGGGAATGACTAGAGTCTGTGCCTGGGGGATCTGTAGTCTCTTCCACTGCTCTGACTAGACCCTGTGCTTTTCAATGGTGCTTTTGCTTTCAATTGATAAATAAAGGTATCTAGAATTTACATTATGATTTTGTTTTCTAGATTCAGCTCTGCATGTTTCATTTTTAATTGGGAAATATGGAGTTCAAGTTTTCTACTGAGCATCTCATCTAGATAGTAATGTAATTTCGAAACATCTTTTCACAGGTGTTCAATAGTTTTCTCAACTTTCTCACCTTCTACCATGATAGTATCAGAAATCTGTCCTTAGGAGTATTCCTAGGTAGTTCTGCCTCTCCTTTGGGCTCTCATTATTGCTCCAAAACCATGCCACTTCCTTTTCTGGTCATGTTTGCAGCAAAAAATAAATCTGCAACATTATGGCAGGGATATCCCTCTCCCTTTGAGTCACAGATGCCAACCCTGGGGAAAGCCTTCAGGAGCTATCAACTTTGACCCTATACTACTCCCCTTTTTAGAATTCTTTTATATAGTGTAGAAGATGAATCTGTGATACCTGGATGCAAAAGAGCAGATGGTTGGAAAGAGCTGGAGGCACTCTAGCCCAGTATGGAAGAGATGCTAAGGGAATTTCTCCAATTGCTGGAGATCTGGTCCCCTGAAGAGAATATAATGAGCGCCATTTGATGGGGAAGACCTGGACTTCAGGGAGCAGCAAAGGAGAGCTGAGAAGGACACCATTGGTGAGAAGAGCCACACCAACTGGGAGGAAATGAGGGCAGTGACAAATAGCACTTAAAACATCTGGTAGGAACAAAAGACAGCAGTAGCAAAGAGAACTGGAAGGAACCAGAATCTGGAGGAGAGCTTCCAGTGAATGAATAAATGAATGGTCAAAACACATTATGTTCTAACTATATGCAAAGCACTGTGAAATAGCAATCACTTAATCAGTAAGCATTTATTAAAACACCTACTATGTGTCAGGTATTGTGATAGGTATTGGGGATACAAAAGGGGAAAAGTTTCTGATCTCAAGGATCTTAGACAAGAAGGTGAAGGAGAAAATACCAGTTTTCCTCATTCTGGTGCCCCACTCAAGGTAGCACTGAAAGTTATAAGACTATGCTAGACTCAAGAGGAAAAAATACTACTGGGAAACTCTTGACCCTTTATGGGCTCATAAGTAAACAAACTTCCCTCTGTACTGTTGTCAAGGGGAGGCCTTGACAACAAATGACCAAAAAGGTATCAGGTCAGTCTAAGTGTGGATAAGGACACTTACTTTTATGGATTACAAATCCCCACTCTTCTCCCAGGGATGCTTAATAGCTATGAATCACAGAACACCACAATTTTCAAAGAATTACAGAATCAGAGAATTGCAGAGTTAAAAGCATCTAATGACAATGGTCATCTAATTAGGAGGCAGCTAGGTGGTACAGTGATAGAGTGCTGGGCCTAGGGTCAGAAGACTTAGTTCAAATCTAACCTCAGACACCTACTAGTCATGCAACTTTGTGCAAGTGAATTAATCTCTGTTTGCTTCAGTTTCCTCAACATTAAAGGTGATAATAATGACACCTATCTCCAGAGGTTGTTGTGATGATCAAATGAGATGATATTTGTAAAATGCTCAGCGTAGAGTCAGGTTATATAAATGATAGTTATTGTTATTAGCTATCTAGTTTAAACCCATACCTGAAAGCACTCCCTATAAGATACCTGTTAAATGGTCAGCTAGGCAGTATAGTGGATAGAGCACTGGGCCTGGAGTCAGGAAGATTTCTCTTCCTGAGTTTATATCTGGCCTCAGACACTTTCTATCTGTTTTGGGCAAGTCACTTAATCCTGTTTGCCTCAGTTTCCTCATCTATAAAATAAGTTGGAGAAGGAACTGGCAAACCACTCCAGCATCTTTGCCAAGAAAACCCTAAATGAGATCATGAAGAGTTAGAGTTGACTGGAAAACAGCTGAACAACAAATATTCACCATTGCTTCAAGCCCTCCAAAGTGGGGAACCTAATATCTCCCCCAAAAGTTCATAGTTCTAGTGGTTAGTAAATTTCCTCTAACATCAAGCCCAAGTTGACCCCTTCATAAATTCCATCTATTGTTCCTCATTCTTCTCTGTGAGTCTAAATAGAACAAGTCTTTTCATTATGACCCTTCAAATACTTGAAGACTTTGACCATGTGTCCCCGCCCTCCCCCCCGCCCCGGCCTTGTGTTTTCCCTTCTTCAGGCTAACTATCCCTAGTTCTTTCAGTTGATTTTCATGTGGTACAGACACAAGGACCTCCACCAATGATGTTGTCCTCCTTCATGCTGTCAATATTCTTCCTAAAATGTGGCATCTAGCACTGAACAGCATGTTAAAGATGTGATCTGAACAGAACAGAATGCAACAGGAATATAACCTCTTTATTTCTGGAAGCTGTGTCTCTCTTAATGAAACCTAAACTTGGCTTAGAGTTTTTAAGTGGTTGCTTCCCCCAGTTGATTTATATTGAGCTTACAGTCAATGAAAATCTCCAAATCTTTTTCAGGCAAACCTCTATTTAATCATGCCTTGTAGTTGGGAACTGATATTTTGTAGATCCAAATATAAGACTTGATGGTTGGCCCTGTTTTACCTTATTAGATTCAGCCCAAAGCTCTAGTCTGTTGAGATCTTTTTTGGATCCTGTCTTTATCACCCAGGGAGCAAACTAGTCCTCCTAGCTTTGAGTCATCTGCTGATTAGATAAACTTACCATCCATGCATTTATCCAAGGTGCTGATAACACTGTTAAATAATGCAAGGCAAAAACATGGATCCCTAAATCCACTGGAGACCTCTTTATGAATTGACATCAAGCCATCATTTTCAAATCCATCTGATATTATCTAGTCCACATTTCTCTGTCTTTTCCACTGTCTGGTGCTTTGCTAGAAACCTAGGCAAACTATATAACATTTCCCTGGCCTACAGTCTGAAATGATCTGTCCTTGAGGAATCCCTGCTAGATCTCTGCTAGATATTCACCAGTTCTCTTGTTAATAAGACATTCCAGATTTTTTTTTCTGTGTTCTTCCACTTTTCCTCATAGGGATTGTTTCCCTCTGTGTCTTCAGAACAGCCTTCTTAAGAGCTTCCCATCCTTCTTGAGCTAATTTCTCCCTATAAAGTTTTAGTTCATGGGATCTTTAGTAGCCTTGCCCTTTGAAATCTGCGCTCCCAAAATCTTGAATGTGTACCAGGTTCTGCTCCCCTTCTCTCTCACAAACTCTGGGAAGTGGTCACACCTGCCATTTATCATCTGGGTTCCCACCACTTCCTCTCCAAAAGCCAAATTCTCCTAGTGAGAATTAGACCCAGGATGGAATTCCTTCTTATTGTTTCTTTTACTTTTTATAGGATGAAACTATTATATTTTAAGAAAATGACAAAAAGAGAAGAAGAAAGGGAGGAATGGAGGAAAATAGGGCAGAAGGAAGAGAGACAGTGTCACTATGAGAAAAGAGAAAGAAAAGGGAGAGAAAAGGAAGATAATAGGGAAAGAGGGAGGGAAGAGAAGAAGAGAGAGAAAGAAAAAGAGGAGGAAGGAGAAAGGGTGAGAAGGTGGGGTAGAAAGATAAAGTAAAGGAAAAAGAAGGATGGAGAGGAAAAGAGAAAGAGAAGAAAGAGAAAAGAAAAGAGGGAGAAGGATGGAAGGGAGGTAGAGAGAGGAAGAAGTGTCTCACTTGGGTTTCATTATCCATAGCTGACTGCTTTGTTTCCTATTGTTTTATTATCTAACTTTTCCAGGGCTAGTCTGGTCTTGGCCACAATTTCATTAAGACATGTTGCTCCTGAAGGGGGAACAATCCCTTCCCCTGCACACACTATATTACTTGATGAGACCCTTCTAGTTGCAGTTGGCATGTGGAGTGAGAGTGTCAGCCAGCCAGGGAGAAATGCCCTGGTTCCCACTTCTCACTAAAATCTTCTCTCAAGGTCACTGACCAACCAGATCATTGGTTGGTTCACCCAGCCAGGACAGGTCTGAGCCCATCTCTTCCTGGGCAAAGAGCTGAGACCTTTCACTTATGAAAGAACCTGGCCCCTACCTATTATTATAGCCTCATTATATATCACTCCCTTTCCTGCATTCTTTTGTCCTGTCCAGACAAATTGGCCTTCTTTTGGTTCTTTGCAAGTCTATGTTCTTATCTTTGTACTCCTCCTAATTATCCTCAGTGTCTGGAATCCCCTTCCCCCTCACCTCCAATTAGTAAAATCCCTCCCTTCCTTCAGGACACAGTTTAGCCACCACTTTCTACACAAAACCTTTACTGATTCCAGCTGCCAATGGCTGTGCTCCCAGCCTAACTTGCATTTATTTATTCTGAACATATATGTATATATATGTATGTATGTGTGTTATATAGACAAATGTATGCATAAGTATACATTATCATATGTGTATATGCTTAAATACATATAAATATATATTTGTACACTATATATTATATATATTATCATATA
>CM053583.1:379779133-379801802 GCA_028627135.1 Pseudochirops cupreus | reverse complement strand
TAAGATTATCTAGTCTAATTCCTTCACTTTACAGTATGGAGAAACTGAGGCTTGGAGAGATGAAACCACTTGCCCAAAATCATACAATACTCTGGTGGGCCTCCTGGAAGATGGGAACAACCAAGTGATGGCACTCAGACATCTTCATTGCTTCTAATTTGGCCAGTGCTCTTGATGGTAGAGGCCACATCTAAATGACTTTGTCTCACAGCTCCCTAAAAGATGAGTTAGCAGCTGGAATATTGTAGGTAAAGTTAATAACCTCAGAGTTGGCTCAGTCAGGAGCTCCCTGGGTGATCCTGAGCAAATCAGAGAGCCAGTACCACTCTGGACTTTCATGTCCTCATCTGTCCCTGCCTTGCCTGCCTTGCCACAATGTCTGAAGATCTATAGTACAATAATCAATTCCAAAGGAGTTTGAAAGGTGTCAAGTACAAATATAGGGAAGTGTTTTAACTGTCCTCATACTTAGCCCCTAAGTGGGTAGATCTGAGAGGAGCGATGGGGAGGGTGAAGAGCCTGGAGATTTTGCCATATGAAATTAGCCATATTGGAAATAACTGAAGATGTTTACCCTAGAGAAAAGTAATGGGCTTAGAGGAGAAGTACTTCAAGCATTTGAGAGCATGTCACTTGGAAGAGGCTTTATATACAACCAGATGACTCAGTGGATAGAGCACTGGACATGGAGTCAGGAAGACCTGAGTTCATAAACAGCCTCCGTCACTTGCTATCTTTCTGTTTACCTCAGTTTCTGCCCCAGTAAAATGGAGATAATAATAGCCATCTATCTCCCAGGGCTGTTGTGAGGACCAAATAAGATACTTGTAAAGCATTTTGGAAACCTTAAAATGCCATATAAATGCTATCTATTATTATTACTTTTTTTTTTGCTTGGCATCTGAGTGTAGAACTGGCAATAATGGTGGGAAGCTGAAGATAAACCATGTAAGCATCATAGGATCTTAGACATCTTCCTCCAACAGTCCCAGCCTGACTACAATCCCTCTGTGTTCAGAGTTCATCAGTGAGGGACTGCAGAGTCCATCAGAATGACAGGGTGTTCTTAATCCAATGGTCTCATACTAATATCTATCAGTCCAGGGCCCATCACTTAACAAAGAAGGGTGGAACTAATGTGAGACCCCTTTACCCAATAATCCCAACATGATTCCCAGTCACCCAAAGTCCACCAACTTCTCTCCATCCTAACAGTAGTGGGCCAAATCTATCTAGGACCATGACCACCCAGAAGGACATGGCCATTCAGTCATGCCTCTGTAATGGCAAGCAAAGTGTGATTTTTTTTTTGCTTCATTGAATTCTAGCCAACCAGAGACTTGTACGTGCATTGAGTTTTAGCCAATAAAATATGGGTATTGAGTTTTAGTCAATCAGACAAGTATATTGAGTTCTAGTCAAACAGAGACTGGTATGTGAATTCTAGTCTATCAAATATGTGAAGCAAGTTTTAGCCAGTCAGATGCCAACTAGAACTATGTATGAAGAGAACTGATGGGGTGAGAGAAGAAACATTGAGATAGTCAGTATTGAGAGAGCTGCTAGTATCGAGAAGAAGAAAATGAAGAGAAGAGACAAAGAAGAAAAGAAGAATTAGCTGTGAGCATTGAGCTGAAAGGAAACCTAAAAGAGCTTGGGAAACCAAACCTAAAAGAGCTAGGGAGAGGAAACCTAAAAGAACTGGGGAGAAGAGATCTCTGATCTGGGAGGAGACCCCTGAGAATGAGGAGGAGATCCCTGAGAGTGAAGAGGAGACCTCTGAGAGGGGAGAGAAGACCTTTGATGACAGAGACTTGCTGAAGGAGTTTCTGAATTGTAAAAGTACATAGAGCTCTAGGGCAGAAATCTGCCCATGGGAAGGAGGCTTAGCTCAAGCCCCTTTTAAGAGCTGTAAAAGTGAACTGAGCTGTTAACACAGAGCCTCTAAACTTTGGAGGTAAATTGAGATGGTGGTGCTGGTAGTGTGTGTTGTTGCCCTCTTAAGCTTTGTTTTCCCAGAGGCAGAAGCTTTGAGCAGGAGACCCTGGAATCTGCTGTCAGGTAAGAACTTGGAGTGGAGCAGTCCCTATGAGCTGAGACCTGGAGCAGGAGCAGAGAGCTGCCTACATGTGAATCCAGGAGAGAGTCAGGAGCAGTCCTCCCACAGAGAAAGAGCCATGAGACTTGGAAGTCAACTTCTAGTCAAGATGAAAAAGGACTTGGACACTTGATATTAAGATTGTTCTTACTGTAACCTAGGGATGGATGGTGTTTTTATTTTTTGTTACCCCTTAAGGATGTGTTATACTAGGGAAGACCCTAGCCTGGGACCCCCTGATTATATAAATAAGTATTTTGTGGAATACTACTGAATGGAATGATATATGCTATGCACCATATGACATACTGAGTCTTATGAGATAGCTATATATACGGATGGATGGATGGATGGATGGATAGATGGATGGATGGATGGATTAGATAATATATTTTGTTTAAGGATGTTGCTATGAATGTTATACTTTTGTTTATTGCTGAATAGAGAGTTCATTATACTATGAGATTAGATCCTTAAAATTATTCATAGTAGCAGTCCTCAGGTGTGCTGCCATGATTGGCATTATAGCCTCCCATGAGCAAGGAGGTAATAACCAACTACAACTCTTCTAGTAAGACAGAAGACCCCAATCTTAGCATCTGCCATGACACTTGATTCCCAAAACCTCTCTTCCATACCAGAGCCATCTTCCTTGCAACTGAAACCTCCTGTATGTGTTATCTCCCCCATATTAGAAAGTATATTCCCAACACTTAGCACAGTGTTTGACACACAGTAAATGCTTAACTAATGCTTTTTCATTTCATTCCCTAGAACTAGAAGGGACCTCAGAGACCATCTGGTCCACCCCTTTATTTTGCAAATGTGGAAACTGAGGCTTAAGGAAAAATGTCCTAGCAATTAAAGCTGTCTAAAACTAGGATTCAAGTCCATTCAACATGTATGAAAGCTCTTACAATGTGCCTGGCCTTGTGCTGTGCAAAAGGATAAAAAGACAAAAGGAGAATAGCATCCCTGCTTCCAAGACATTTGCAGAGGAAGACTCATTTACGCAGGTAAGTAAAGACAATAGAGGAATTGTAAAGACAATAAGGAAAGGGAGAAACGACTAACACCTAGGGAGAAGTAATAGTGTCCTCTAAGTGAAGGCTAAAGGGAATTTCCTTCCAGGTCTGGGCCAGACCAGATGACCTCTGAAGTAGATCTCTCTCAGCTCTGAAATGTTGTGACTAGTGCAAAGAACACAGGTATTAGACCTGGGTTCTAAGCCCAGGTCTGCCAGTGTAACCCTAAGCAAGACCCTTCACCTCTGGGGGTCTCCCTTCTCTGAGATGGATGCTCTTCTTGTTCCTATAGTCCATAAGGTATCACATCTCCTCTCTTATTGTCGCGGGGACCAGACTCAGGCCATCCACAGGGGCAGCCAGTATGGCACCAGCCACAGACTCTACAAGGAATAGGGGTGGAGTCCCTTGAATGGAGATTCCTGAAAACAACCAGCTAGGATTTCATCTGAATCCTCCCTGGTTCAGCTAAAAGGAAAGCATTTTCATGGACTCCCAGGGGCAGGGCCAAGGGCAGAATCCGTGATCTGGGAAGAGGGGTGCTCAGAGAGGGAAAGAGGGGGTCTCCCTGCGCTCACTTCCCCAAGCTGGCATTATTGATGTACGACTATTTAAAAATACCACATCAGCAATCAGGAGCAGTGTATGGCTGCCACCCTTCCCCCAGCCTCTGCTTCCCCACCCCCACCCCCATTTCCGCCACAGACTTGCCTGTCAGGTCTCTCCAGCAATTCAGTGGCTCTGAAGATTGCATTCCAATTACATTTTGTTTTAATGTTTCAGAGTAAATAAATACTAGACAGCCCTGAGTATCAAAATCAGAGGGTTTGGGCAAACCCTGTGATGATGGGATACAGGGAATCTACATTAATTCCTTCCCAGAGAAAAGGAATGCTTTCTCACCTGTAAAACTGAACTAGGCACCTACCCCTCACCATTGCTACTAACTGGTATTTACACAGTTCTTTGAGATTTACGTGACGTCCTCACATCTGCTCAAGGTGATCAGTAACAGTACAGACTTTCAAGTCTGAAGAACTGAGTTCTAATCCCAACTCTGCTGCTTAGGACTTGGGTGACCTTGAATCACCTCTGACACTCAATTTCTTCACCTATAAAATGTCTGGATAGGGTTGAGGATGGCAAGGAAAGCCTAGAGGAGCCAGGTGATCTCTTACCATTCTAAACCACCTTCTGTTTATTTATGAATGTACATGTTATCTCTTGTGAATAAATATCACCTCCTTGAAGACAGGGACTTATCTTCAGTACTTGTACCACTCCTGTCCTTGTTCATTGATCAATAAATTAACCAATATCCCAATCATTATAATAGCTCATATTTAATAGCACTCTGAGATTTATCTGATCCTTGGAGAAGGAAGCTAGGAATTTTAAAAGACAGCAGTGAGGAGGAGGTGCATGCCAGGGAGATAGACAAGCCATGCATAGGTAGAGACTATGGTACAGACTACAGTGCATTAAGCCTGAAAAGGTAGGAAAAAGCCAGTGGTTAATGGGCTTTATGTGCCAAACTACAACAGCAAGAAAGCTCGAAAATCACCTCTATCCTACCCCTTAATTTACACGATGAATGCTTGTTGAAGGAACCAAGCAGGGATTAGATTGTGAGCTCTTGCATTAGAAGGCAAGCTTCTTGAGGACAGAGACAAAGTCTTTTGTCCTGGTACACAGTAGGTGCTTAATAAATGTTTATCGATTGAAAGAGAATCTGACACTTGTATCCCTCCTCTGAAATCCTCCAAAGCACACTGGAAGCAAGCCTGGGTTCTCTAAGACTATGCTGCTGAGTCCTATCAGGTGGCCTGCCAGGATGCAGACTGTGTGTGTCTGCTGCCCAAGGACAAACCAGACTGAGTTCAGAGAGGTCCATTTTCAGACTGGCCCACCAGGCTGATGAGTTTTCAGCCATGGCAGCTCTCAGAGATGATTATGTCAGAGGGAGACTATAATCTGTGTTGGAGAAGTAAGGACCTATATTAAGGAAATAATAGATTCCTAGAAGATTTAAGAACATTTGTGCCTTCTCCTTTGGTATCCATTGCTCATCAGGATCTTCAAGAGTCCTGTGACAATGTGGGAAGGACACCTATTTGACAGATAAGGAAATAGAGACCCAGATCATTGATCTAAAGCTGGAATGTCCCTCAAAGGCCATCTAGCCCAAATTCCTCATTAAAGATGAGGAAACTGAGGCCACCATGGTAGCTTTAGAGCTAGAAGGTGCTTCAAACACCAACTGGTACAACCACCCTCATTTTATACCTAAGGAAATTGATACTCAGCTTACGTGACTTGCCCAGCTCAACCTGGCTTGTCCTTGATCAGCAGGCACACACAGTTTGTGTCTGGGAAGGCCATCCTCAATACAGGTGGTCAGTATCAGGGGAAGGATTTGAACCTATGTCTTTCCATCCATTTCAGAATTCATGCTCATTCCACTGTGACAGGCTACCTCCTCAGGGCAGGCAAAGGACTCAGTCAAGGTCACACAGAGTAACAGTGACAGAGTCAGAAGAAGCCCAGATCTACTCACTCTTCCAATTATGTTCCACCAAATCTTTTCCACTATGGTGGTCATAGGTCGATGCCAGTTAGTGTACTGAGTACTCCAGACCCAAATTTCAGAAAAATCAGCAGAGCCTGAACTCTATAATCTATAATAAGTCCCTGTAAGAGCCTTGAAGGCAGAAGCTAGTGAGTGTTCATCTTTGTATTCCCAGTGTCTAGCAGAGGACCTGACACAGAGTAGGTGCTTAGCAAATGCTTTTTGGATTGTTGAACTAAATTAAATCTCTCCTTCTTCTCCATCTCTAGAAGTCAGAATCTTTGTATAAAAGGACTTGGGGATGAGTGCACAATACATTTCTTCTGCTTTCTCATTTGCTTTAGGATTTTTGCTGCCCCTTTCCATCCACTTTGCCCCTACTTCTCCAGGGATCTCTGCAGTCCTTTCACAGATGAAATCTGACTGTACAGTGGTGGACTCATATACAAGGCTGGCAGAAAAGCTTGACCCATGCAGAGATGCTTTCCTAGGGTTTCAGTCCTGATTTTTCCCAGGTTGACTGACCCTTTTAGCTAGACCTTGTTATCATTCACACTGTGTGACCTTGGACAAATAACTTGACTTCTCATTTGCAAAATAGAACTAACAATATTTGAACTTCTTCCTTTATCGGGTTAGAAAGGGGACAGACAGGCAGAGGCACAGACAAACAGAAAGAGACAGAGAGATAGAAAGGGAGAGAGAAACAGAGATATAGAAAGAGAGAGACAGAAGAAAAAGAAGGAGGAGGAGGAGCAGGAAGAGGAGGAGAAAGAGAAGGAGGAGGAGGAGAAGAAGAGGAGGAGGAGGAAGGGGAGGGGAAGGGGAAAGAAGTGGAGGGGAGGGGAAGGGGAAGGAAGTGGAGAGGAGCAGAGGGGAGGGGAGGGGAAGGGAGGAGAGGGGAAGAAAGGGGAGAGGAGAGAGAATACTGGGTAGGGGAAAGCAGGCAAGAGATGAGGGAAAGAGATGAGTGTGCTGGAGTCTGCTCTTAGAGGTCATGTAATCCAAACTCCAAAAGGATTCATTGCCAGGATCCTCTCTATTATATCCCTCAAAGATGTTCTTCCAGCCTTACTTGAATGTTTAACTTCCAGCTCAAGTGTATTTAAACTACCTTGTATTTATATTAAGAAAACTGGTTCTAGTTGAAATAATGAGCAAACTCAGGCTCAGAGTGCTTAAATGACATCTTCTTATGTAATCTGATGACCTTTGGGTCTTGCCATCTATCTGGCTGCTGAACCATTGGGATTACAGAGCCTTTCCATCTACCCTCCAACTGAACTTTTGTGTGTTGCCTCTTTCAATTAGAGTATGAGATCTTTGAGGGCAAGAATGATCTCAATTTTTCTATTTGTATTCCCAAAGCTTAGCAAAGTATTTGGCAGATAGTAAGAACTTAATAAATGCTTTTTCACTCATTTATATATTTATTCTGTACTATATAATTCTCATTTCTCATTTGGATCTACTCCTTTGGGATTTCTCAGACTTTTCCCACCATGCCCCCACATGAGGTACCTTCTCCAGCTCCCTCCCTCCACTTTTCAGCTTCCTTTTGTATGTTGTCTACCTTCATTAGATTGTAAGCTCCCTGGGGGCAGGGACTGTCTTTTTTCATATTTGTATCCCCAGTGCTTAGCTCAGTGCCTGACATTTAATAAATCTTTGCTGATTGACTGCACTCAGCAGTAGAGTCCTAATTCCAACACAAATCTTCTGACTCCATACAGGATTCTTCCCCTTTCATTATTCTGTTCCTCTGTGACCTTGAGCAAATCCACTTCCCCTCTTTTGGCTTCAGATCTCCATCTGTTAAATGAGGGAGACGACCCTGAAGTTCCCTTCCAGTGCTAACACTCGACAAACATGAAAAATCAAGCTGGACTTCTGTCTCCCCAAAAAAGAATTGCTCCAAAGCTCACATCCGATCCTTTGTGTACCTCCTGGAGTTCAAATATTTGTATAATGTCGGAAGTGAATAAGGAGTTAATGCTGGTGCTCTCTGGAGTGTCACTCATTCTTCTGTGTGACTTTAATTAGCATTTGCAGGCTGATCAGGTTCAGGATATTAATGAGTCACTGAGTCGCAGCCAGTTTTCCAGTGTGTTGGTTGATGATGAATTAATTGCCTTGGAGGGCTCAAAGCTCTGAGCTCCTTGTTTGCTCTAAGCGAGGCCTGGGAATAGCTCTGGTATTTTTGTAAGGGGCTTTAGGACAGCCAAGCTCTCAGCAGCTGCCCCTTGCCTGCATTGGACTGCATGAGGTCCAACCAGGCATTCAATGCCCTTCATGAGACTGACTCCATCTTCCCTATAATCTTATCTCTCATTACGGACCAACATATACCCTACATTCTAGTCAATTAGATTTTGACTGTGCCTTGGAACTTTGGTTAAATGAGGAAATACGTTCTTTTCGTCACTAAATCCCATGACCTTATGCCAGGCTCATTTCTGCCATCATAGCTTTGCTCACTCATTTGACCTTAGTTGTCCAAGTGATTTTCCTAAAGCACAGAGCTGACCATGCCATTCTTCTGCTCAACAATCAGCAGCTTCCTATAATCTCTAGGAGCAAATACGAACTTCTCTGTTTAGTATTTAAAGCCCTTTACAACCTTGCCATGACCTTCCTTCCTAACTTTATTATACATTGCTTCTTTTTTGACTCAGCTGAATTGGGCTTACTCCCTCCTGGGAGTAAGCTTAATAAGTAAATACTCATTGATGATTTATGTAGCACCCCCTCCCTGGTTCCTTTCTTAACTTCCACTTATACTAGTACCCCAAGTTCCAATAGGGTGGTTGATACTACTCTCATGATTGCAGAGATAACCCTGAGAAACTAGGTTTTTTAGTACTATCTCTCATGAGCCCCCACTAGTGAACTTCCCACTATCAGTTAGACAAAATTTTCTTTTCTGACAAAGATATTTCTGATGGTGTAATAAGAACAGTGGGTACAAAATATTCCCCCCAAAAGTCTGAGGCAGAGTCATCCACAAGTACACACAGGGTCTAAGGATAGAGTGAGCACAAATGTAAAGTACAAATGTAGCAAAGTGCTCATTTGCAAAACAGTAACTCATAACTCTTGATGGTTTCTCCCTTGTCAAGTCCTCATGCAGTCTAGATATAGATGATATAGAGATAGAGAGATAGATATAGATAGGTGATATAGATATAGATAGATATAGATATAGGTATAGATATAGATAGATATAGATATAGGTATAGATATAGGTATAGGTATAGTAGGTATAGGTATAGTTATAGATATAGATATCGATATAGATAGATATAGACATATTTGGGGTATATATATACATCTCTTTGGGGTTCTGAATATCGGTGTCTCTGTAAAGGCTATGTCCATAACTTCTCTCTATAATGAGGAGTCATCGTCCCTTAAGCTCTTAGATCACTACCAGTCTTGGATCATTATGTTGTCCCCTACTAGTACCATACCAGTCTCTCTGATGACATGGTTAGCAGGAATGAGGAGAGATGAAAACTCTCTCTCTCTCTCTCCCTCTCTCTCTCTCTCTCTCTCTCTCTCTCACACACACACACACACACACACACACACACACACACACACACACACACACACACACACACACACACACACACACACTCAGTGGACCACTGCTTTACTGAACTGAATCCAAATCAGCTTCTTTTTTTAAATATTTAGCCCAAGAAGTGTGACCTGATCTTTTCATCCAATCACAAGGTGTTTTCTGTGCAGATTCATCTGGCCTTTGTCCAGTTGTCAGATCATAAAATCCTTTCAAATTAATTAAGGAGTAATTCATACCTAGCTTACACTTTTGATTGATTAATTCACAATAGATGCCTGGGCCTAGGTGATTTCATTGATTGGGTTGAGAATAGAACCCTTCACTTATATGATATCTTTTGTCTCTCTCTAGAGAATGTAAGTTTATTGAAGGCAGTTACTGTTTTATTTTGTCTTTATATCTTCATTGCCTAGCACACTGCTTTTACATTATAGGAATTTAATAAACACCTGTTTGTTGACAGATTCTGAAATGACCCTCTTCTTTTCTCTCCACCTAATTCAAATTATACTTGTCCTTCAAAATTCAGATCAAATAGAGAAGGGAATAGAGAAAGGGAGAAAGAAGAGAAAGAGGTACAAAGTAAGAGAGTTACACAGACAGACTGGCTGTCAGAGTAGAGTGTCATTTCCTGAAGTTGTTTCCAGATATTGTTGCATGTTGGACCAAGAACTTTCTCAACTCCCATACAACTAACTGCACAGTGTTGTTAGTCCCCCCAAGAAAAGCTCTCTAGGCAGAGTTGACAGAACCTATGGATTTCCTTCATAATCTATTTTAAAGGGTGAAAATCATCACTTAGTCTTCTCCCCTGGTCACAGAAGGTAAAAGGAAAAGTATAGAACAGTTCTTTTAGCACATGGAGAGAATTGTAGAGTAGCAAGATCTGAGAGTAAGAGACCTGGTGTCCTTGAACCTCATTACAGCTTTTGAAAGAAAGTCTAGAATCATGAAAAGCTCTATCAAAATCCTATCAAACCACCTCTGGGCAAGGAAATAAGGGTGGCATTTTCTCTGAACCACTTTCATAGCACAGGATCATAGCCTAAGGGTCCTCAGAGGTCAGAGAGTTCAACACCATCTTTTTACAGATGAGGAAGTTAAGGCTTAGGGAGAAACAATAACCTGCCCAAAGTCAATCTGAGAGTAAATGACAGAGCTAGGATTCGCTACTTCTATGATCCTTCTCCATTCTCACATCACTGTGTCTAAAGCCATTGGCTTCCCTAGATGGTCTCAGGCTGTTCCCACCTTATTTAGCCCAAGCTTCATTAGCCCTGTTCCTACTCAGAAAGGTCCTAGTAAAACTCAATGTCATCATTTTCCAAGGAACTCAACGGGAAACTGAACCTCCCCACCATGATTGGTCATTGAACCTCAGTAATTCAGGGCCAAGATGGAGGCTGTTCAAGGGAGCTTTGTTCCCCTTTCTCAGACATCTGCACCCTCAAAGCTCTGCCATTGAAACCAGTAGCTGAACCTGCATCTCTGACAGGAACTCTTTTTTCCTCCTATTGGAATGAGATGCCCGGATCTGTGGAAAAGAACAGTTGCTATGGCAACCCTGTGACAGAATCAGCCTGTTTCAAAGGGCTTTGCTTTCTAGCAAGAAGAGAGGAGGTGTGCACCTGTCCTGATGCATTATGGAAATATTCCTCACCATCCAACCTCAGGCTCCTGACCCTGGGAAAATGAGGTAGGATGTCCCTTAGAGGACGGGCCAGCCTAGGAAAGTGGTAGCAGGGATATTTCAAAAGGTTCGTCACCTTTCAAACACCACATTCAGAAGGTCACCCTCAGACTCTCAAATATTCAATGGCTCCCTGTTGCCTCCAGGAGCAAGCAAGGCAGAGGAAAGAATATTGGTTTTGGAACCAGCTTTGCTACTTACTACATATATGACCTTGGACAAACCAACCTCCAAGGTCTCTGCCAGCTCTGGACGTGTGTTCTACTGGTATACTCCTTTTCATGCTGATATCTACCTTTTCTAGCCTTCTGCAGCCCTAAATTAATATTCAGTTGTCTTCTTCCTGTTGTTATTATTTCAAGAGACAGTGAAAATAATAGATTAATCATTGGATTCTGAGCCATGAAGTTTGGGGTTATAATCCTACCTCTAACATTTAATAATTGGTTAACCATGGGCAGATTACTTGACCTCGGTTTTGCTCATGTGTACAATGGGGCTATAATAACACCTGTAGTACCTGTCTCACAAAGTTGTGAGGTTTGGGTAAGATCATGTGCAGGAGACAGGTGTAGGGACCAGACCTGTGATCTTATTGGTAATAGAGAACATCTAGGTGAAGAAACCCTCCATTCATGGAAGCAGACACAATTTAAAGTCTTAAGAGATTTGCCTAGAGGACCAAGAGGTTAAATAACTCACCCAGAGTTACACAGACAGTTAAATGTCTAGTTGGAATTTGAACTCAGGTCTTTCTGTATCCAAGGCTATCTCCATTAGCACTAGGCTATGTTGCCTCTCAAGATAATGTGTATAAAGTTGAGAGTACTATAAAAATGCCTGTTATTACTATTACTATTAAACCACTTCACAATCTCCTTCCCCAGTTAAAGTACAACACATGAATTTGCAATATGGTGTCATATTCATAATCTATCCATTCCAGGAGACTATTCATGGCAGGACCCAAAGAGAGAGACTATGGGATAGCATGCTTGTCCTCTCTGATGTCAGCCTTCAAAGGAAGCTATAGCTCAGCTTCTCTTATGTGCCATTTTGGCTTAGTCATGAATAAATTTCCCCTAACTCTTTTCTGCATCTGCTTATATTTTCTCCCTTTGCCACCTCTTAGGGCTAACAGGCAGCATCTATTTTGTTCAAGAAGTAAGTAATTCCTAGTATTTTTCATAAATTTACCCTCCTCAAGTATCACAAGGCACCTCCGCGTGCTAGGAGCTTAGGATTTCTCATTCTACTCTCTGTCCACCTAACCCAAAGTGATCATGATTTTATAGATTTCTACCATGGTCCCTTCATCCTAGAATCACAGAAAGTGAAAGCTGGAAGGAAACTTAGAAATTATTTCATCCATTCCCCTCAGTTGACAGATACAGATACTGAGGACCAGCAAGGTGAAATTGAAGTCACCCCATGAGTCAATGGCAGAGCTAGGTTGCCTTAATGAGGAAGACAGTGTTGTGTGGTAGGAAATAAACTGAATATGTGTTGTTGATGGAGGCCAAAATTCCGGATCTGCCACTGACTCGCTATGTGACCTTGGGCAAGTCACACTTCCTCTCTAAGTCTCAGTTTCCTCATTTATAAAAATAAGAGAGCTGAACTAGATGATCTCTCAGCTTTTATCCAGATCTAAAACTATCTTAGCCTATGAATTCTATTTAAATATGTGTGTGTTATGTGTATATACATATATGCATACATATATACTTGAATATATACTGTATATATGAATATGTATGTGTATATATACATACACATGTGTTTATATGCATTTAGCATGTCTGTATCTCAGTCAGTCTCATTAAGTGCCTATTGGGTGCCAGGCACTGTGCTAAGGACTGGGGATACAAAGAGAGAGAAAAACCATCCCTGAACTCAAGAAACTCAGTCTAACAGAGGAGGCAACAAGCAATTACATATATAAAAGATAGATAGATAGATAGACAGATAGATAGATAATAGATAGACAGATAGATATAATGTGTGTATATGGAGAGAGAGAGAGGGAGAGAGCAAGAAAAGGGGAAGAGAGGAGAGAGAGGGGGAGGGAGAGACAGAAGGGGGAAAGAGAGAGAGAGAGAGAGAGAGAGAGAGAGAGAGAGAGAGAGAGAGAGAGAGGGAGAGAGAGAATTGGAGGGAATTTCAGATGGAAGGCCCCAGCAGTAAAGGGGGCAGGGGATCAATCAGGAAAGGTCTCCTAGAGAACATGGGATTTGAACTGTCTTAAAGGAATCCAGGAAAGTCAGGAGGCAGAAACAAGGAGGTAGAACATTCCAAACATGAGGGTCAGTCAGTAAGAAGGCAAAGAGTCAGGAGATGGAGTGTTTTGTGGGAGGAATAGCATGAAGGTCACAGTGGCTGGATCATAAAGTACATGGTGGGGGGTTGGGAGTAAAATGTAAGAACACTAGAAATATGGAAAGGGGTCAGATCATAAAGGGCTTTAAAAGTCAAATGTAAGATTTTATATTTGATCTTCTAAGAGAGTCTAAGTAATAATGAGCCACTAAAGTTTATTGAGAGAGTTGGAGATGGATGGGAGCAAAATGATATGGTCAGTCCTGCATTTTAGGAAGATTAGTCCTACAGCTGAATAGAGAGAGAGGTTTGGAAGGAGAGGTTTGAGGGAGAGAGACCTACCTACTATAGTCCACATGTGAGGTGATTAGAGACTACTTGTGTGTATGTGTGTGTGTGTATGTGTGTATATGTATATGATATAGGTGTGCATGTATATGGTTTAGGCATACATGCATATATGAATTTATTTATACACACATATATGTAAACACAGAATCACAAAATCTAAAAGCTGAGTCTTCAGAACACCTCTATCTGACCAACAATCCTTTCTACAACACTGCATAACTCTCTAAATGATCATCCAGTTTTTCTTGAAGACCTAGATCAAAAGTACATCTATTACCTTCCCAGGCAGCCTTTGGACAGCTCCAAGATAAGAAAGCAAGTGCTTATGCTAAGCTGAGTCTGTCTGTAATTTCTAATTATTTTCGGAGGGGGAAGGCAGGGCAATTGGGGTTAAGTGACTTGCCCAAGGTCACATGGCTAATAAGTGTTAAGTGTCTGAGGTCTGATTTGAACTCAGGTCCTCCTGACTCCAGGGCCGGTGCTCTATTCACTGCACCACCTAGTTGCCCCCTCTGTCTGCAACTTCTAGTAAGCCCATTGCTCCTGGGTCTTCTCTCTGAAGCCAGAGTAAATCTAATTCCTCTTTCCCAAATCCAGTGAATATTTCCAGCTAGAATCATCTCCTTCAGGCTATCCACACACAGGATGGTGTGCTGGAGATAGCTAAAACCAGCTCACAAGAGCTGATTGCTAAATTTTTAGTGTGAGAATTTATACCTTGGATATCAGAAAACCTACAAATTATAGCTTGATTTATTGTTTTGTTGATTTCTACATTTAAGAAAGTGACATAGAAACTGTTCATAGTGCAAATTAAGGTTTAAAATGTGCCCAGTATATACTTCCCTCCAAGAGAATCAGTTGTTAAATATTTACCACTACACTCTTCGATGGTCTCCTATCCTCCCACAATCCTCATTAGATGCACTCCAGCTAGCCTAAGTCTTTCCTAAAATGTGATGCCCTCAATAGATGTTACTCCATCAGAACAGAGGAAAATAGAATGATATTACTTGCCCCTTTTTTGATGCTATGCCCCTGTTAATGCATTGGTCTTTGGGGGTTAGCATGTCACAAAGTTGACTCACATTGAGCTTTTAGTCAATTTAAATGTCCAGATCTTTTTCACAGAAACTGCTGTGTAGTAATGCTTCCCTTAGCCTGTACTTGTGAAATTGATATTTTTGACCCCACTCGTGTGACTTTATATTGCTCCCTACTAAGTTCTGTCTTTTTCAATTCAGGCATCATTCTAGTGTTTTCTGGATCCTAACTCTGTCATCCAACATGTTACCATTGGCTGAAGTCATTGACAAGAATGTTAGACAGCACAGGTCCAAGGACAGATACTTTAAACTTTCCACTAGAGACTTTTTAATTTCACATTGACTCAGCAATACTCTTTGGGTCCATTCGTTTAGCCAGTTCCAAATCCACTTTACCTGGTTCATGTCTTTATGCCTTGTAGAGAAAGATAACACACTTTGTAAAATGCTTAATCAAGATAAACTATGTCCATAGCATTCTCTTCATCTACCATGATAGTTATCTTGTCAAAAAAGAAATGTGCTTAGCCTAGCATAGTCTGTTCTTCATAGAGCTATGCTTGCTTTTGTAGGTTGCTACTTACCTTTCTAAGTGCCCACAAGTCATCCCTTTAGTCCTAGACATTTGCAGGATCAGAAATCAATCAAACTCTTTCCTTTTTTTTTTTTTTAATAATAGCAACACTTGAACTCTCCAGTCTTATGGTACTTATCCTAGGGTGCTTTCAAAGATCAGCAACTCATCAATCATACTCATCAACCATTTCTTTCAGAAACTAAAAAGGGTAGTTCTCTTGGGCCTGGTGATTTGTACTCATCAATGGCCACTAAATACTGCCTGACTCTAACCGTAACCCAACCCTCATTTACCTAGGGTTTTCACTCCCTGATAACCAGTTTTTCCTATACTTGAGATCACTTTTGTTGGAAGAGAAAATGGAAAGAAAAAACAAAATTGAATGACTTCTTTCTGTTATCAGTTTGTAAGATTTCAGTGACCTCAAAGAGCAATCTTTTCCTTCCCTTGACCATCTTGTTATCCCCCACAGGTTTTTTTTTTAATTTTGCTTGTTGTCTTTAGTATTCAATCATTGGCCTCAGATCATTCTGGGTCTTAGCCCTCTTGACACTATTTCTACAGAATCTTGTTCATCTTTGTGTTCTCATTTTCCATTACTTGCCCTAGCTTCCATATTCTGTACAAGTCTTTTTAAAATACAAGTTGATTATGAGTTCTCTGTGCATTAACATCAGTCTCTTCTGCCATCTCTGCTCTCCTTTTCTTCCTCATTAGAAGCATTTCAGAATTTCATTCTTGAGAGTTTCCTATCTCATGTGGGCAGATTTCCCCTGTAAAATATTATGTCACCAAATCCTTTCAAACTTTTTTATGAACTTTCAAAATCTGCTGTCCCCAAACCTAGGATGAATGTTAAACTATGCCCAGTTTTCTTCTCCTTGTCTATCATTGATCTCAGTGATGGAGTGGTATCTTGCTCCCAAAATTTCCATCATTTATACTTGAGAAATCTCTGTATTCATTAGAATGAGGCATAGAATAGTGACTCTCCCTGTTACTTCTTTCATATCTTGAAGGATGAAATTATTATTGAGGCAAGTGATAATTTAATTAATATATTTTGCTATCGGCCATAAGAGTACAGTTAAGTAGCATTAATTACATACCTACTATGTGTGTAGCACAGTACTCAGAGGGAAGGCAGTAAGATCTCAGGTCTCAGAGGGAAGGCAGTAAGATTAAGAACTGGGAAAGGCTTCTCAAAGAAGATTGAATTTTAGCTTACACTTGAAGGAAGCTAGGAGGCAGAAAAGAAGAGAGGGAGGGAGAGAGGGGATGGGGGAAGGAGGAAGAGAGGGTTCCAGGCATGAGAAACAGCCACTGCAAATGCTTGGAGATGGGAGATGACTGTTGTGTGAGAGCTGTGAGGAGAATTGGAATTCCCTGTTTCTCTAATTCTTCCTTCTATCCAGATGGGCTGTGATATACTCTCACAACATTATCACTACTTTCTCCCTGTATTTGGCCTTGCCCACATATCCTCCACCACATTTTCCTGCCAAGTTCCTAAATTTCTTCATATGAACATTATATATTCTCTCAATAGCCAATGCTACTCTACCCACATCCCTTTATCCATTCTCTTCCTTTAGAATAAAGTGTTTTCTTCCCAAGTCATATCCCAGGCGTGCGTCCCATTTCAAGTTTCAATCATATCTTTGAGATCAGATTTACCTCCTTATCTTAGATCTATATTTCACCCTATTTACTACGTATACTTTGTATATTTGAATATGAATTTCAGAGGCAATGGGTTTTTATTGCCAGTTGTCTTCTTGGTTATTGTATCCCATGTCTTATCTCCCTGCCCAGCTATCATAAGTCCTGGAGCACATGGTACCTATTTCTTTTGTGTTCATTTTATTACTGATCTTTGATGGATAAGTATCCAGCATAGGAATAAAACAAACTACAATACTGTAAGCTCCAAAAGGTCAGAATCAATAGAGGTCCTCAGCACTCTGAATGGGGAGCAGATATCTATTAGCAGCAGTAATTGAGTCAAGTAACAAATGAGGAGTAATCTGCGTGACCCAGCCCAGCAGGGGATTGACCCATCCTCAGAGACACCAAAGCGAACAAAGAGTTAACCCAGCTGAGCAAGAGAGTTGCTCATCCATCATCAATGTCACACGCAGAAGCAACCTCCATCGTACTCCACAAGGAGGAGAAGAGAATTCTCCTGGCTTGCTCATAGGGTAGTTGTGAGAAATGTAATTCATAAAACTTGGCGGTGCTGTATAAATGTGAATTATTATTACAAGGTCCCAAGCCCCCTTAAGAGGTGGCTGTATGGTTTCGAGAATTACCTCGAATAGCGTTTAGAATTTCAACTCCCCTACTGCAATCTATGTAGTTCTTCCTAGCCACCTCCATCCCCAGGATGGTTCCAGCTTCTGGCTCCCTGGGTTTTAAAACACAAGGACCTTTAAAAGTTTATGTCCTTAGCCAATGGGATGTGTTTGTCACCTGAGAGAAGTTTATTCTCTCTGTGTACCTCACTCTCCTCATCCCACCACAGCAAGGGGTCCATGTGAGGATAGATCTGAGAGAAAGCAAAGGCCAAACCCTGCATTCTACAGATAACAAAACCAAGGCCAAGGCAGCTTTGTAACAACCAAAGTTCACAGAGGTAAATGTCAGAACCAAGACTGGAACCCAGGTCCTCTGACTCCAGAGCTGGCATACTTTTCTCTATACTTCAGTGACTACTGCTTATCACCTTGCCTGTATCCTTACTACTTTCCCATCACCAAAAAGCCCCCAAATATGACAAATCCTATTCCTTTACTACAGCCAAAAGCATTCATAGGAAGTTTAGAGATTACCTGGTATAGATCTGCCCCCGTTCTCTAGAGGAGAAAATCACGGTTTAGAGTGATGACGGGCCTTAAGTCATATTGGCAGTAAGTAGCAGAGCCAGCATTCAAACTTAAGCCATCTGATTCCAGATCTAACTATGGAAAGAAGACTCTTCCAATATAACAATAATGATAAAAATAGCTAGTGTCATATTCAATGTAATACAATAAACATTTGTTAAATATCTACTATGTGCCTATGTATCTACTCTAACTATGTCTATATATCTAATATATGCATCTACTGTGCTACATGCTGGGGATACAAAAAAAGACAAAAGATAGTCCCTGCCCTCATGGAGCTTGCAATCTAATGGAGAAGACAACATGCAAACAAGCTGTATATAAGATAAATAGGTAATAACTAGCAGAGGGAGGGTACTAGAATTTAGAGGGGTGCGGGAAGGTAGGAGAGGGGATTGTAGTTGGGGCTTAAAGGAAGTCAGGAAGGTCAATTTGCAAAGATCCTTATGTCTATTATCTCATCTGATCTTCTCAGTAACTCTGTGAGGTAGGTGCTATTATTATTCCCCCTGTAATATGAATGTATATGAACCTATGCATGTGTGTGCTGGTAGGCGCCTGTTGTGTGCGTGCCAGCAGGTGTGGTCTTGGGACATGATGCTGCCAAATTCCAGTTCTCCCTCTGTATCGTTGCAGGTGGCTGAGCCAAACTTTCCCTCCCTCTAGCTCCCCCCCCCCATGCCCTTGGCAAAGCAGGGCTAGGAAGGGAGGCCTAGAAGATGGTCCAGATGGGCCTTGAGATGCTCAATTTCCTGTCCCATGATTTAGCAGGTTTACTCACCCCTCATTTACTGACCATCTGTTGTCTATGCCGGGAGCTTCCTAAGAACAGGAGCTGTTCTTTTCACACCGGAGAGACCTGCTTCTCTCGCCAAAGGTTGCAGCCTTCAGACTGGACTAACAGGTGCTCTCTTGCCTATACCCCCAAAAGTCTGTATTCTCTGGGCTTTGCTCAGCCCTTGATCCCTGGCTACTTGTCCCCAAGTCAACTGACCCTTTGACCTCTCAGACTATCCCCCAGACATTAATAAAGATATGACTGGGTATAAAATGTGTAAAGCTGAGAGAAAAGACTTTCAGGGAAAACCCCAGATTATCAAGTTTGTAAGAACACTGTCCTTGGCGGCTTAGTAGTACAGTGGATAAAGTGCCTGGCCTAGAGTCGGGAAGACTCATCTTCCTAAATTCAAATCTGACCTCAAACACTTATTGGCTGTATGACCCTAGGCGAGTCATTTCACCTGGTTTGCCTCAGTTTTCTCATCTGTAAAATGAGCTGGAGAAGGAAACAGAAAACCATTCCAGTATCTTTGTCAAAAAAAATTCTAAATGGGGTCACAGAGAGCTGGATGTGACCGAACAACAAAAAAGAATCACTGTCTGAACCTTAATCTCTCCACATGAGCAGACTCTAGAGTTTCAAGGGAACAGCCTTAACAAACCAGTCCCTCCCAGAGAATTCTTTCCATACACAGAAAATTCACAAGCCCATGGAACTAGAAGGGAGCTTAAAACATAGAATGGGAGAGCTGGAGGGGGGACTTAGAGGTCAACTCGTCCAACTCCTTATTCAGCAGATGAGGAAACTGAGACTCAGAAAGGATTGCAGTAGCAAGAACACCAAATTTAGGCAACTAAAGCATTGACCTTTGAGTCAGAAAGACAGAGTTCAAACCTTGCCTCAGATACTTAGTAACTGTGTAAAACTAGGCAAGTTACTTAGCCACTCTGTGACTCAATTTCTTCATTTGTACAATAGGGAAAAGTATAGTATCTGCCTTCCAGGGTTGTTGTGAGGATAAAATGAAATATTCACAAAATGCTTTGCAAAACTTAATCAAGATAATATATGTTATTATATATAATATATATCATTATATATAATATAATATATAATGATATATATATAATATATATCATTATATATTATATTATATATAACCCTATAATATACATATTATTATATATAATAATAGCTAGCTATTATTAATACTATTACTAGAAATTGGGGGACCTGAGTTCAAATCCCAGCCCTTTCACTTCCAACTACAAGACTTTGACCAGGGTTCTTAGCCTCTCTAGGTCTCCATTTCCTCAGCTCTAAAATGAGAGGATTAACCTAAAAGACCAGTAGGTTCTCTTCTAGCTCTGAACCCTCCACATTTGTGGTCAATGAAGGACTTACCTAAGCTCCCAAAATCTATCCTACTGAACTGAACATTCTGAAAGCTCATTAACTGAAAACTGATCAACAAGCATTTGTTAAGCAATTGAGCACCAGGAGTTGTTCAGCATCAAACCCGACACAGAACACAAGACTGAAGGAGGAAGCAAAGGTTGCATCCTTCTCATTAATCTTCCAACACCTCCACTCGTCAAGCCCATGGAACCTCAGAGTTGGAGGAGACCCAAGAGGCCAACTACTCCAGCCTCTACTTGACCAAAAATCCCCTTTACAACAACCTAAACAAGTAATCACTCAGCTTCCTCTTAAATACCTTCAATGGTGGGGAATTCACTACCTAGCTTTCTATTTTTGGACAACTTTTACATTTAGAAAGGTCTTCCTTATATTGAGCTGAAATATGACTCTCTGTCATTTCTACCCATTGATCCTAATTCTCTCTTCCAGGCATAGTGGGAAAGGATCTGACCTTAACAATCACAGATCACAAATAACTAGTGTGGTAAGAATAATATCCACTAAGGGCTCAACCACATAGACTAGACTAGTTTTTCCATGAAAAGTTAATGATACTTTCTACAGGGTTTATTCAGGCCCAGGGACCAAGGTTCAAGTTGTTGAATGGCTTCATGATACCCTAAATATGAAAGCCCAGCACACCAAGAGTCAAAGACTTCTCAGTCTCAATACATGCTCCAGTCAGTCATACCACCATTGCAACTGTGGAGACAGACATGACAGCTGTACCCAGCAGAATCAATACCACATCCTTACTGAATATCCTTTCCATGTTAATGTGAAGTAAAGGTTAAGTGACCTATTGAGCAGGGGCATGTTGGCAAATGTTTAACAACCAGCTCTCCAGAGGGAGAAATGTACACATGAAACACTTTGACATTTAATTTTCATTACTAACATCCCCCCCCTCACCTTCTTAAGTCTAGATAATCAACAAAATAATAAATCAAACCCTGATTTGTTGTCAAAGTGTAAATATTCACACTGAAAATTTAGCAATCAGATCTCTGGAGCCAGGACAAACTGTTCTAACAACCCCCTGGATAATAATAATAAATAATGTTGATGATGAGGATGATGATAAATTGCTAATATTTATACATTTAGTATGTTCCAGGCACTGTGCTAAGTGCTTTCCAATTATCACCTTATTTGATCCTCACAACAGCCCTGGTACTATTATTATCCCATTTTACAGATGAAGACACTAAGGCAAAATGCCTTTTCCAGGGCCAAATGGCTAATAAATGTCTGAGACTGGATTAGAATTCAGATCTTCCTGACTCAAGGCTCTAACTACTGAACCACCACCTCAGCCCTCCCCCACTGAGATCAAAGTCAACTGTAAGTCATGTCATCAACTCCTTGATATCCTGGTCCTCTTCAAGAACGAAGGACAAACACAACCGAACCACCTACCTGTCATTTCTTTTCAACAATGAGTCTGAACCAGAAGATCAGCCTGAGTTAAACCTGATCAAGGGCAGTTAGACAACAGCTCTTGAGAAAAACAAAACAAAAAAGGGGGTGGGGGTGGTTTCAGTGAGTGGCAATGGAATTAAGTTCCTGCCTTCCAGGAGCTTATATCTACCAAGGGGAAATAAAATGCACACATAGATGAATAGAAAATAAAAAAACAGAAATGCAAAATAATTGCAACAGTGTGGGTAGTATTCTAATAACTGGGAAGATCAGCCAAAGTATAGCAGGTAGCATTTGGCCTTATCGTGAAAGGAACCGGGGATTCCAAAGTGGGAAAGTGAGGAGGGAAAGCTCTCCAATCAACAGTGTGCCACGGTAACCCAAAAGAGCTCCTTTGAATTGAGTCTGCATTAATCAAGGCATGAGGTTCAGAAGGAGCGAGGCAATAATCCTCCCATGATATAATGATAGTCTAGAGAACGAACAGAGAGTGGAGATACTAGGTTGGTGAAAGAAATGGGGATTGATTGAATGAGCTGGTTGAAGATGTTTAAACTACAGAAGAGGAAATGCTGAGGGCACAATTCCAGCTTGTAGGTATTTGAAGGACTGGCTTGTCAAAAAGGGATTTAGCTTGTTCTGTTTGACTCTTGTGATCAGAAAAAGGAACAATAAATAGAGATTGTAGAAAGGCAAATCATGGTTCTGTGTAAGGAAAAATTTCCTAGCAGTTAAACTGATGTTTTAAAAGCAAAGTTCTACTATGCCCAAAGGGCTATAAATAATTGCATACCCTTTGACCCAGCAATACCACTGTTGGGATTATATCCCAAAGAGATCACAGAAGTGGGAAAAGGACCCATATGTACAAAAATATTTATTGCAGCTCTCTTTG
>CM053583.1:379736730-379778633 GCA_028627135.1 Pseudochirops cupreus | reverse complement strand
CTGAAGCAAAACATCCTACCGTTCTTTTTCATGTTTGGTTTTGCTTTTTTTCCCCAGTGGTCACTCATTGGTTACAACCCTTCTATATAACCAAACTATTGCACAATGTGAAAGTATTTGCAGATCCTATACATGATTGCACGCCACCATGGCAGGGGGGTAGGGAGGGAAGAAAATCTGAAACTCAAGTGATTGTGGAACTGAATCTTGTAAACAAAAAGTAAATACACAAGTCATTGGAAAAAAAAAAAACCAAAGTTCTATCTCAAGAGATAGGGCATCTCTGAAGGTACTCAAATGGCATTGGATAACTACTTCTTGGGCAAAGTACAGAGGGGATTCATGCTCAGATACAAGTTGCCCTAGATCTTGGATTTTTAACTTGACCCCTCAAGGATTCCATAGATAAGTGTTATAGGGTCTATGATCTTGAAAGGGGAAAATAATTATGTCTTTAATTTTACTTAACTGAAATTGAGCATTTCCTTTTATTATGAATAACGACATCAAACCATTATCCTGAGAAGGGTTCCATAGGCTTTACCAGACTGCTAAAAAGAGTCTATGACACAGAAAAGGTTAAGAACTCCAGAACTAAATGAATTCCTAAATCTCCTCTATTTCTGTCTCTATTTAGTTTTCTCTAATTCTGAAAACTTCTGAATTTCTGTGATTTCTTTCTTCCAGGTCTCTTCTTTTAAAGAAACTGAGACGCAGAGGGTTTAAATAACTTGCCATAGTTCACCTAGTTAACCAGAACTAGAACCAAAAACTAGGCCTTTGGACCCCAAGTCTTGTGTTCTATCTACAATATTACCCAGTCCAACCCTTCTCCTCCATTTAACAAATGAGGAAACTGAAGCAAAGTGACTTGGACAAAGTCACGAATGGAAAGAGAACCCAGATCTCATTTCTGTGCCCAATCTCTTCTATGCCCTTCTGCCCACAATGTGTATTCTGCCAATATTCCTATAGAAGCTATCAACTCTGTTTTCAATACTGGAAACAAGCTAAATCCTGGCTGATGCTATGCTTCCCTTCCTTTGTAGGGACAGCTACAGAAGTTCTCTTTATCAGGAGAGATTTCTACTTCTTTCTTTCCCTTGAGACTTCCAATTGAACTATTTCCTTTATCAGCACTAACCAGAAACTCCTTCCAGATTGGCTCAAGCTTCCCCTGGCCCTTGATTGCCAATTGTTTCTCAAAGCAACACTTCGATATAGGGGCCGTTTCTTTCCCCTCCACTAAGCCTATTCTTGTCAACGTCAATAATTCTTTTTAAAATAAAATGCTGAACCCAAAATTTTAAAAAGACAGTATTGTGATTAGTTGCCACTGTAATATGAATCAAAGCCAAATGAGCATATTTTGATACTTTCCACTTTTGATTTCCTTCTCTAGGGACATGAAAATAGTCTCTACTCTCTTGATAACTGAAAAGCAGGCACTGAGGGGAAAAAGAGTAATCCAAAGGAGTCTCAAGGCAAGGTTCTTGGGTTCTAACCCAACAGTGGTTAACATTCTCTTCAGAGTATGAGGCTTCTGACCCATTTCCTTCAGAATCACAGGAAATTAGAGTAGGAAGGTACCTTCAAAATCAGGTGATCTAGAGGTGGGTGGGGCTAGGGCAGGTATAAGAAGCAGTACAGTACAGTGGGAAAAAGCATAGAAATAGGAGTCAAAGAAACTAGATTCAAATCCCAGTCACTTGTGTGACTTTGGACAAGTAATTGAACCCCTCCTAGCCTTGGTTCCATTGAAGGGGCTTTAGATATCATCTAATCAAATCTCCTAATTTTACAGATGAGGAAACTGAGGCCCAGAGAGTCTGTGATTTGCCCACATTCACATAGCTAGTAAAATATTGGAGCCAGGACTCAACCATCTTCCTAACTCCAAATACAGTCCTCTGGATTTCCAAGACACCAAACTGCCTTTCCTGACATCACCAGTCTAGTCACAAAGTTCAAATCCAAACTTGAATCATGTAATACCTATATGGCCTTAAGAAAACTACTTCTCTTCTCTTAGTTTTATCCAGTCTTTTTGTCCAGAAAGAAAGAATAATAACAACAATATGACTTAGTAAGTGTCTACTATGTATCAGATAAGAGATAGTACAGCATAGTGGATAGGGAGCTAGCCTTAGAATTGTAGACACCCCTAACCTATAACTATTGTTAAGTGCATCAGGGTTTAAGGCCTCTGTCCCTAAGCCCAGTAGCTAACCCATCCCAATTTATTAATTATTATTTTTAAATAAATTGGAGAAGCATCTTTTGCTAATATATTTTGCTCATCTCTCTACATATAAAATAAATCTACAATCTACTGGGCTTAAATAATCATCAAAGTTATTGACTGTATAAGTTGTTAACAGTATAACAAACAAACAAACAAAAACATAAGTGATTTTTGTCACTATTTTGGCTGTAGAAAAGCTCACAGTTAAAGATTCCTCCAACCAACACTGTTTGTGCTGAATTCTCTTCAGTTCTGGAGGCACAAGTACCACCAGTCATCACTCTTAGGATAGCAGTCAAAACCTGTCAGGAAGTCTCCTAATAATGTTTTTGCACAAGAAAGTTGTTAAATTCAATCTCTCAGAGAAGAGGTTATAGTAATCCTTTCTCTTTGTACCCCAATTAGTCTCTTTCTAGCCAGCAGAAGTTAATTCTATAGAATTGCTATACTCTCATCTCTTAAGATTGTTGAGGATTTCTTAATGGTATTCATAGGCCTATTGGAATGGGTGTCACAAATATCATATATGTATATCTCATATATTTCTCACAAAGACATACATGTGTGTGTTGTGTGTATACATGTATATATAATTAAAAGAAACTTTGGGGCAGCTAGTTGACACAGTGGATAGAGTACTAGTCCTGGAATCAGAAGAATCTGAGTTCAAATCCAGTCTCCCACACTTGCTAGCTGTGTGACCCTGGGCAAGTCTCTTAACCTCATTGCCTCAAAAAAGGAAGAAAAAAAAAGAAAACTTCAAGAAGAATCATATCTTATCTAAGACAATTCCAAAAGACTCATGATGGAAAATGCTATCCACATCCAGAGGAAAAACTGTGGAGTATGAACGAAGATCAAAACATACTATTTTCTCTTTTCTTTGTTATTTTTTGTTTTTTTTCTCACGGTTTTCCCCTTTAGTTCTGATTCTTCTTTACAACATGATTAATGTGGAAATGTGTTTAATATGCTTAATATTATGTTAGTGTGTATAGCCCATGTTAGATTGTATGCCCTCTTGGGGAAGAGGGAATAGAGAGGGGGGGAAGAATTTGGAACTCAAAATCTTATAAAAATGAGTGTTGAAAACTAAAAATACATGTTTTTTTTAAAAAGAAGAAGAATCATAGCACATTGTGAAAAATCTCAGGGAATGGGGAAGTGGGGGTGGGACAGGGTAGAGGAGACTCAAGATGAAAGAATCGAATTTTACCAGAAACATGGGGGTAGTTAAAAGGGTTGGGATAGATAGTTAATGCATAGGATGATGGTTAAGACCCTACTTGGCAAGCCAGAACATTTAGCCCAAACTAATAATATAGAATTTGATGGAGATCAATGTAAATTATTGCACTGGAGTTCAAAAAAAATCAATTTCTCAAGTACAAGTAAGGCTTGACCATAAAGCAACTCATCTGAAAAATATGTAAGGATTTTATTGGTTTGCAAACTCAATATGAATTAACAGTGCAGTATGATAGAGAAGAATGATAATACGATCTTAGTCAATATTAAAAGAATCATAGCATCTAGGACTGGGAAAATAATAGCTTCACAATTCTCTGCCCTCTGAGTCAGACCACATATCTTAACAAAGACATAACTCGTTAAGGAGCATTCATTAAACCCCTACTATGTACCAGCCACTGTGCTAAGTGCTGGGTATACAAAGAGAGTAAAAAACTAGTCTCTGCCTTCAAGGAGCTAAAAAATCTAATGGGAGAGACAGATGCAAGAAACTATGTACAAACAAGATATAGACAAGATGAATAGAGGGTAGTCTGGGGAAAGCACTAAGATTAAGGAGGATTGAGAAAGGAGGCTTGTAGAATACTTGAAAGAAGCCAGGAAGGCAGCAGGTAGAGATGAGGAAGGAGAGCATTCTAGGCAAGGGGGACAGTGGATAAAAATAGCTGGAGTCGACAAGAGGAGTGTCTTGTACAAGGAAAAGCGTGGAGATCAAGAGTCATCCACTTGCAAGGTATCATCTAGAGCAGTGTTTCTCAACCTTCCTAGTGCCGCGACCCTTTAATACTTGTATGTGGGTGCATCTGCATGTGGGCAGACCCGCCTGGAGATAGATAGAGAAGCAGTGTCTCTGTTCCCAAGACCATCAGAAATATGTATTTTCCAATGGTCTTAGGCAAACCCTGTGACCCCTGTGAAAGGGTTGTTCGACCCTAAAAGGGGTCACAACCCACAGGTTGAGAACCACTGATCTAGAGCTTAAAGAAGCCTTAGACAAACTCTACTCCAACCCTTGGTTTCCTTATGTCAGTGTCTGAAGTAAGACTTGAACCTAGCTTTCCCAGCCCCAAAGTTATCCTTTCTGCATTGTGCCACTGCATCCGGAGTATCATGTTTAGTTCTTGGTATTTCCTTTTAGGAAAGACACTGAAAGGCTGGAAAGCATTCAGAGAAAGCCAGCCATTATGGGGAAGGGCCTTTAGTCCCTTTCATAGGAGGGTCATTTGAAGGAACATACATTGTTCAGCCCAGACAAGAGGAGACTTAGGGTGGTCATTAGTATGGTCTTTAAGTATTTAAGGGTTGTCCTGTAAAAAAGGGATTAGACTTGTTCTATTTATATTAGGCTTGTTCCATTTAGTCCCAGAGAACATTACTAGGAAGAATGGATAAGAACTTCAAAACAGCAAATTTAAGTTGAACATAAAGAGAATCTTCTTAAAAATCAGAACTGTCCAAAAGTAGAAGGGGAAATCACAAAATGCAGTGAGTTCTCTTTCACTTAAAATCTTCATGCAAAAACTGAATAAACTTATGAAGGATGTGGCAGCAAGAACATTCATGGATGCATTAGATGGTTCCTGTCAATTCTGAGATTTTGTGAATTACAAAGCTTGGAGTCCTGAGACACGGGTTTGGATCCTGGCTTCAACACTTCCTTGTGTGTAACCATAGGCAAATCCCTTTCCCACATCTGCAAAATGGGGATAATAGCATTCCCACTGCTTGCCTGTCATGGTCTTCAAGAAAAAAGCATTGTGAAAACCTTGAAGAAGTCAAATCCTGGCAGTTATTACCACTATCACTAACTGGAATCTGAGAAATTGATTGTGTGCCTTACCATCAAGGACTCTGAGGTGGGAAGCCATTTCCCAGCCCATAATTGAGAGCGTGGCCCAGCAAACCTATGATTTAAAGCAATTTCATGACTTCCTTTTGCATCTGAATCTGAAGAAAAAGGTTTGAATCGGGCTGGTTGCCAACTCAAACAGAGAGAGCAGCCACCTCATATTTAAGGCTCGGCAGGCACAGGACAGCCAAATCATGGGCAGGGAAATCTAGCAGCCAATGCAAAGCCAGGAGAGCTTATTAAGGAAACTGTCGGGTTGCATTCTATGTGGAACTAAATAGCAGGCCTGGTGTGGAGAACAAGCCAGCCATTAGCATCCAGTCCAGCTCCAAGATTGGGCAGAGCCAAGCCCATTAGCACCTCACAGTTTTAGCCTCACCCAGGGTGGTAACTGGGTCTGTTAGAAGTGGCATTGCCTAGACAGTCTCCCTAGAATCTAGGTTATGATTTTTCTCCCTAGTACCATCTCCCTTGGAAAGGCAGGTTCCTCAGCTTTTTTCTCCCAAGTTTATCACTCATTTCAAGGTCCCCTAGTGAATCTCCTGGAGCCATAGGTTCATAAATATAGAAGGGGATCTCAACTGTCTCATTTTACAGATTGGAGACTGAGGTCCAAAGCACACAGACAACAAGTCATCAAGCTTTTATTTAAGCACCTACTGTGTGCAAGGGAGTGGAAGGAAATGGCAAACCACTTCAGTAATTTTGCCAAGAAAATCTCATGACCCAGGGTCACAAAGAATCAGATGGAACTGAACAACAATTGTGCCAGGGACTACGTGAAGCATTGGGCACTGTGCCAAGTGCTGATCTGGAAGTGGAATTTGAACCCAGATCCTGAAGGAAATTGGGGCTCAATGTCTGCCCCAATCAGGGCTTTCCTCATTTTTCTATTTTTGTGACCATTAACAAATTTCTTCAACTTTCCAGGTCCCAGTTTCATCAGATTGATAGTTGATGTTAGAAAGGAACTTCTAGAATATTTTTAGGGTTGATGATAGAAGAGAATGTAGATACCATCTCATTCAATGTCTTTGTTTCTAGATGAGTAAAGTGAGGCACAAAGATTAAGAGCATTGCCCAAGGTCATGAAGCTACTGAGGTGGCCCAACCAGAATCTGAACAGAGACTTTCAGAAGCCAAGGGCAATGCAATTCCCCCCACAGGATACGGTGACATATGATCCTGCCCACACACAATTCCTACCAGTTCCTAAGGGAAGGGCCATTTCTTCACATGGAGCCATCTGGACAGATCACAGTTTCTGCAGAGTGGGCTGAAGATCTGCTGTGTGGCTGGTATGGAAGACTGGCTGATTGCTCAGCCTAAGCCTTCCATATCACCTCCAGAGAGAGCAGGATGCTTTCTGGTAGTATCTGCCTTGGGAATATGGGCTTCCCTCTTTGTATCTTGGTTGCTTCTCCTTATCAAAATTCATCATGACAGCCACCTACTCTTAAGGCAACAAAAACTCTCTGCCTATAGACACCATTTTTGTTGTTGAGTCGTGTCTAACTATCCATGACCCCTTTTAGGGTTTTGCCATTTCCTTCACCAGCTCATTTCACAGATGAGGAAACAGGCAAACAGGGTTTTGACTTGCCCAGGATCACATAGCTAGTGTCTGAGGCCAGATTTGAATTCAGGTCTTCCTGACTCCAAGTCCAGTACTCTATCCACTGAGACACCTAGCTGTCCATATAGATAACAAAGCATAAGTATTAGCTCTCTCCATGAAAACTGAGCAGAGGTATGCAAAGCAGATACAGGAACAAGCTTGATCTAGCTAAGGAGACACTTTATACTGAGTTCCCACAGTAGAGGTGCTTCTGTCTGGTCCCAAAGTACAGCTTGTACTTTGTCTAGAATCCTTTTGTTTGACTCTTGAGTCTGTTTTTAATTTCTAAGGCTGACGTGCTTTCCTTTATACCACAATGCCCCTCATCAACTCTCTAGTTAGTTTCATTCTGCCACTCCCTCCCCCTCCAGCCAAGGTCCATTTTTGAAAACTCTTTGAGCCAGGTTCTGAATCTGGGTCCACTTCCCTTTATCACCACATGCATATCCTATGGCAATTCTCCTTTCTCCTCTGTTCCTCAGTTTCCTCCCTTGCAAAATTCCCTTCAGTGACACATTTCAGCAACACATATATAACTTAGTCAGAGGCCCTGAGGCCCTGAAAGGCTAAGTAATTTGCCCACTGTCCCATATTGTAGCTTGTTTCAGAAGATGGACTTGAATCCCTACACCAAAGCTTGCACTCTCTCCACTGTGCCAGGCAATCTTTCTGCAAATCCAGAGATCTCAAGTCTCTAAGGGAGCCAGAAACACCTCTCCCACAAACAGTTAACTGCTGGAATCATTAACACTCGTCCACAGAAGATGGCCCAAATTCAAGTACATTCAGTGGGGTGCAATTCACCACAGCAAGATGCCTGTGATCTATGCCAGCAGGTCCCCCAGTGATTGTACAGCCCTTTTCCTGTCTCTGGCAGGACTCAGAATGAAAGAGAAAGAAAGGTTTTCAGAAGTCTAGGAACTACTTACTCATCCAGAACACTGCAGTAGAGGCTCATAATTTAGGTATAACCTCTCTTATTTCTCCACTCTGAGGTCCTGGGATCCTCTTGGGCTACATCTGGAAAATCAAGTGAACTCAGTCACTGACTAAACACTTAATTGAGCATATGGGCAAGTCAAGCACCAAGCATTTATTTAGCACCTACTATTTGACAGGAGTGTATGAGGTATTCAGGGAGGTGCTGCTATTGAGCCTTTTCCAGGGCTGCTCATCCACCTTTGATGTCCACCTCCACCCAGTTCTCACCTGTGGCTGTAAGAAGTCACATGCTGAGCATGCTGAGTGGTCATATCCCAGTAAACTGTCTCAGCAGACAGGTTAAACCAGGTCGAGGGTATACAACAAGAAACCTCAAACTTGTTGGTGAGTTAGGGGGATGTCTATCCCAAGCACGTGAAGACTTCCCCTGTGGAATAGGCGAATAAGAACCATTTGTTCCAAAGACCATGAAGGTGGCTAAAGCAGGTGCTGTGGACCACTTAGAGATTATTTAGACATCAAAGATGCCCAGGTTATCTACTGCATCCTGGACCATCACCAGTCATATTTTGTCTTTCATTGGATTTCTATGAATCAGGAAAAGAGAGTGAAGCTAATGACATTGCACAACTCTTCTTCAATTAAATCCAATTCATTGGCAAGTCCATACAATAATCCCATGATGTCATTGGTCTTCTCAAAAACAAAAGACTAACACCAACAATGTTGTGTGCCAGGAACTGTGCCAAGCTCTAGGGATCCAGAAAAGGTAAAAGAAAAAAACAGTCTCTTCTCTCAAAGAGCCTACAGGCTAAATGGACTTGAGGGTTGAGTGTTATTGGCAGTAAAGGCCAGGAGTCTGGTTATTTTGGATGAAAAATCTGACTCCTATATGACCTGATGCCTAAGTTATTTGACACCAATTTAATTCAATTTTTTAAAAAGTATTAACCATATGTGAGACACTGTGCTAGGTGTTGGGAATTCAAAGATCAAATATGGCAACCTCTGCCTTCAAGGACCTTCCATTTCTAGTAGGAGGACACAACATGTGAAGACCTAAATAAACCTTTGATTTCATGGGTGTGAAGGACTCATTTCCTACAATACAGATCAAGACTCATTTGCAATTTTTGAGCTTAAAAGGTTGCCTTAGGATATTGAAAAGTTAGGGGGGACTGGTTGGTCATACCAGTAGTAACAAAGGCAGGATTTGAGCCCAGGTCTTCCTGATTCAAAGATTGGATCCTCTAGCCACTAAAATAAGCTTCCTCTTAATTGGTAAGGAATCCTTAGCTTCATTTATGGTCAGTTTATTTGTTGCCAATGTTAACAAGTTTTTCCTGATCCCATACATAGGAAGGCTTTGTCTCTTCCTCTTCAAATGATCACAAACAGCATAAATATGCATGTAAACAAAGAATATCCAAATATACAAAGTATAGACATGCATATACTACATATACATGTATTAATTTGAAGAAAATATAAACAGTATGCACACAACATACCTGCTATTTGTCACACATGATCGTCAGTCCCCAGGTCTTTGCACTAGCTATCTTTCAAAAAGTTTAAATTGCTTACATTCCTATATGTAAACATCAATCTGTAACCCCTAAGAACTTTACATTATTAGGGACATTAGAAGGTATCTGCATAAACAGAGCGCATTATGTTGAGATGATCTCAAAAAAAATAAAAATAAAGGGGTGGTGCATGCTGGGTTGGAACCTCACTCTCATTGAAATTGGTTCGAAGAGAGAAGAATATACACACACACTTAGTTGAGTATAGAAATCTATTTTATCTAATTGGACATTAAGAAGTGAAAAGGACAAAGAAAAAGGTAGACAGGTGATAAAAGGGATGGTGGATAAAGGAAGGCAGTGGTCAGAAGCAAAACAGACTTTTGTGGAGGGATAAGATAAAAAGAGAAAGAGGATAAACAAAAGAAAATGAGAGAGAGGGAAATAAACTGTCAGCAATCACAGTCGTGAATGTGAATAGGATGACCTCTCCCATAAAATGGAAGTGGACAGCTGAATGGATTCAAAACTGGAATCCAACAATATGCTGTTTACAAGAAACACACTTGAAACAGAAAGACATAGAGTTTAAAAAAAAACAAGAGGGTAGAGCAGATTCTCTTATGCTTCAGCTGAAGTTTAAAAAAGGTAAGAGTAGCAATCATGATCTCAGACAAGGCAAAAGCAAAAATAGATCTAATTAAAAGAAATAATTATAGATATCACATTTCACTAAAAGGTACATAGATAATGAAGCAATATAAAAAATTTACAGCAAGTTTTTCTGATAAAAACTTCATTTCTCAAATATGTAGGGAACCAAATCAAATTTATAAAAACAAGAGCCATTCCTCAATTGATAAATGGTCAAAAGATGTGAACAGACAGCTTTCAGAAGTTATCAAAGCTATCTATAGCAATGTGAAAAATCTTCTAAAACATTATTAATTAGAGAAATGCAAATTAAAATAATTCCAAGGTAACACCTCACATCTATCAGATTAGTTAACATGACAGAAAAGAAAAATTACAAATGCTGGAGGACATGTGGAAAAATAGGTATACTAATACATTTTTTTTTGGAGGGCAATTGGGGTTAAGCGACTTGCCCAACGTCACATGGCTAGTAAGTGTTAAGAGTCTGAGGCCAGATTTGAACCCAGGTCCTCCTGACTCCAGGGCTGCGCCACCTAGCCGCCCCCACTAATACACTCTTGAAAGAGTTGTGAAGTGGTCCAACCATTCTGGAAAATAACTTGTAACTATGTCTTAAGGATCATAAATATGTGCATACTCTTCGACCCAGCAATACCTCTAATAAGTCTGTACACCAAAGAGATCAAAGGAAAAAGGATGTACAAAAATATTTATAGCAACTCTCTTTTTGTGGTGGCAAAGAATTGGAAACTGAGGGAATATCTATTAATTGGAGAATAGCTGAACAAGGTGTGGTATATGATCATGACAGAATACTATTGTTCTGTAAGAAATGACAAACAGATGGTTTCAGAAAAACCTGGGGAGACTTGTATCAGCTGATCAAAGTAAAGTGAGCTGAACCAAATGATTATACACAGTAATAACAATATTGTAATAATGATTGACTATGAAAGATTTAGCCACTCCAATCAATCCAATAATTCATGATATTCCAAAGGACTCATGTTGTAAAATGCAATCCAACTGGAGAGAAATAGCTGATGAACTCTGAGTGCAAACTGAAGTATAACTTTTTCACTTTCTTTATTTTTCTTACTTTTTTGGCAACATGGTTAAGATGGAAATAAGTTTTGCATGATTTCTCATGTATAAATGTTATCATATTGCTTGCCTTCTCAAGGTAGGGTAGGGAAAGAATTTGGAATTCAATTTTTAAAAGGATGTTAAAAATAAATAAATTATACATTTCTTAAAAGAAGAAGAATCAAAGAATCTCAGATTTGTAAGGGACCTTGGCTACTCCAGGTCATATCTAAAGCATGAATTCCCTCTACAATATCCTTGACAAGGGGTCATCTGGCTTCAGAGTCCATGCTCCCCTGCCAAGAAGTCTCTTCTAAATGGTGAGTATCTCCAGTTTAGGATGGTAGATTTAGAGGCATAAGAGACCTTAAAAGATAATCTAGTCCAATCCCCTGGTTTTACAGATAGGGACCTGAGGTCTAGAGAGATCAAGTTACCTAGCTAAGGTGACACAGATAGTAAGTTCCAGAGTTAGGATTTAAACTTAAGCTTTGAATCCAGTGCTCTTTCCACTATACAATGACATTTTCTTCTATGGCATGACTTCTGGTCCCCTTTACCATCCTAGATTCCTTCTCCTGGACACTTTCCACATTGTCAATGTCTTTCCCAAAAGGAACTCTTCACTATTGTGAAATTATTGCCCTGACACATTGATAACTGCAGCCTGGTACTGCACTGTATTAATTAATTGTTGCCCCTGAAATATGTGCTACAGAAAGTCACCAAAAACAGAGCTCAGTTTGGATGTCCAGTAGGCTTCTTGAATTCAATACGTACAAAACAGAATTAACTAACTTTCCCTCTAAATTCTCCTCCCTTCTGAACCCCCAGTTACTGTCAAGGGTACCACCATCCTCTCAGTCATCCAGTATCACAACCTCAGTATCATCCTTGACTCCTTATTCACACTCATCCGTATATCCATCCTATTGTCAAATCTTGTCATTTCTACCTTTGCAAACTACTTCTGGGCATTTTCACTGGCTGCTGTCCCCACTCCATACCTGGAATTCTCTACATCTTCATTTCTACTTCCTGGCTTCTCCGGCCTCCTTCATATATCAGTCAAAATCCTACCTTCTACCAAGAAGTCTTTCCCCAAACCTCTCAAAGCTACTGCCTTGTCTCTGTTGATTATCTCTTTATCTTGTATATATCTTGTTTGTACATAGTTGTTTACATTTTTTCTTCCCCATTGGACTGTGAGCTCCTTGACAGCAGGAACTGTCTTTTGCTTTTCTTTGTATCTGCAGTGACTAGCACAGTGTCTGGGACAAAGTAGGTGTCTAATAAATGCTTGTTGACTGACTAACTAATATTGCTCATATATGACCCTTTCTCTCCACTCATCCAACCACAACTGTGGTTCAGACTTTCAGCACCTCTCACCCTATCTATAGCAATAGCCTTCTAACTGATCTCTCTGCCTCAAGCCTCTTCCCACTGCAATCCATCTTCCATTTAGCTGATGGCGAATGTTCTGAAATATAGCTCAGACCATCTCACCTCCCTGCTCCCTATTCCTTCCAAGATCAAATATAAAAGATCTGGTCCGTTTCTACCTTCCTGGTCCTGATACATCTTACTCCTTCCCCATCCAGAAACTCTATCAAACACAAGCCTTCTTGCAGTCCCTCTGCCATGACACTCTATCTCCTGTTTCTATGCCTTTGCAGAGTGCTCTGCCCCACCACCTCCACTTCAGTTTCTTTAGCTTCCTTGAACACTCAATTCAAATCCCATCTTCTGCTGGAGGTTTTTCCCAGTTCCCCAACTGCTTAATGCCTTTGTATTTCAGATTACTTTCATCTACATTTTATATATGTTTATTTATGTTACATGTTGCTTCCCCCATTGCTTTATATGCTCCTTGCATCTTAAGATCAAGGACTTTTTTTTGTATTTGTGTTCCCAGTGCTTAGCACAATGATTGGCACACAGTAGGCACTTAATAAATGCTTTTTACATTCATTCTTGAATCCCATGGGAAGAGAAAGAGACAGAGAGTTCATGAAAAGAATTGGACAGACTTGATGACTAATTCAACATGGGAAATGAAAGAGAGATCACTGATTCTGATGTTTTGAATCTGGGATTCTGGAAGAATTTCTGTTCACCATTGAAAAAGAAAATTGGAAAACTGGAAAAGGGAACAAGTTTGAAGATTATGGCAACCTTGGTTTTAGACATGAAGCTACTAAGTAATGCAGTGGATCATCTTATCACTTATCTTATCACTTATCCTAGAGTCATGAAGACCTGAGTTCAAATCTAGTCTCACATCAAATTGTGACTTTGGCTGAGTCACCCAAATTTCTGTCTCAGTTTCACCATCTGTAAAATGGAGATAACAATAGCACCTCCATTCTAGGGTCATTGTGAGGTTCAAATGAGATCATATTTGTAAAGCTAGACATTGTAGCACAATGTCTAGCACATGGCAAGCCCTAAGTAAATGATAGCTTTGTTTGGACTTGCAAAGGGAGGTATAAATCTGAGGTATAAATCCTCACACTAAAATTCTTCTAGATTTCTGAAAAGAAGAAACTGGAATTCTGGTGAGAAGTTAAAACTGGAAACATAGATTCAAGAGTTGACAACATTAGGCAGAGATCGTGGTGGAATCCACAGACAGGCAAGCTCTCCATGGGTGTAAATAGAGAGAAGAGAGAGCACAAGACTGAGGATTAAGGAAAAGAAGGTAAAGGCAGAAGATAAAAATAGAGCAAGGAAGAGAACCCAGAAAGGTAGTTATTTTAATTTAATTCAATTCAACAAGCATTTGTTAAGTGCTTGCTTATCCTCAGGAACATACAGTAGGCACTGCGGATAGAAAAGGAAAAATAACTTAATCTCTTCCTTTAAGGAGCTAGCATCCTCTGGAAGCAGGATCCAACAGGTACACAGGTAAGTATGTTACAAAGTTGGCGGGGGAAGAGATTCAGACAAAGTGCTTTAGGGAAATGTGTGCAAGGAAAGAGCATTTACAGCTGGGATCAGAACAGACTTTCTAAAGGAAGGACCCTCTGAGCTGAGCTAAATCTTGAAGGAAAATAAGGGATCTGAAAAACCAGATCAATAGGAAGTGAATTTCAGCATCAGGAATGGCTTGTATAAAGGTACAAAAGTGAGAAGTGAGAGGTCAAGTTCAAGAACAGCTAGTAGTGAAGTCTGTCTGGAACATAGAGGGCATGAAGGAAAGCAATGTGAAAGACTGGAGTCAGATGGTAGAGGGCTTTAAATGCCAAGTGGAGTAATTTGAATTTTATCCTAGAGACAAAAGGGAGCCTTTGATTGTTTTTGAGTGAGGAAGTGACATAGTCAAATCTGTACTTAAGGAAGATTATTTGGCAGCTGTGGAGGAAGAGGGAACGGATTGGAGAAAGGAGAGACCAGAGTCAGGGACATTAATTAGGAAGCTATTGCAAAATTCTATGAAACTTCCAGTGGGAAAAGAGAAGAGATGGATAAACAAGATCTCATGGAGGGAAAAACCAAGAGGATTTGACTACTGAGTAGATACAAGAATGATGGAGAGAAGGAAAAATCACTGACTCCAAAATTTTAACTCGGGTTACTAGAAGAATATGCTCAACAAAAAGAGAAGTTTGGAGAAGGATGGGGGGGGCAGGGTTTGAAGATGATGAGTTCCATTTTGAAAATATTGAATTTAAGATGCAGGTGGAGATGTCCAATAGAAAGTGAGAGATATGCATGGGATGTTCTAAGGCTCAAATGAAGTAATAGATGTAAAGTGCTTCGCAAAACCTAAAGCACTATACAGATGCTATTTACTATTGTTATTATCAGCCTACAGCCTCCAAGCCTTCAGTCTGGTAATGGTTTCCTTTTCTGAGCCTTCTACTGTACTTCTGTGGAGATTTAGCAATATTTATAGATCAACCCCGTTTAATGCTTAGCAACCAAGCTCTACCCCCCAAAAAAAGTATGCATAAAATTTGGTTTATTAATACTTTACTCAGTAAATTAAGACCTGAATTGTAGCAATTGCTGGTTTCTGAGGTATAAATCCTCACGCTAAAAACTTAACAATTGCCTCTCACAAACCAGTTAGTGCTGAGTCCAGTACACCCCTGGAGATATAGATACTTCAGTTCAGGAGATCGAGATTATGAGTGACTATCATCACGGGGGTCAACTACAGGTGACAATTGAACCCATGGAAGCTTTGAGATCAACAAGGGAAAGGAGAGAGAGAGAAGAGAATACCCAGGGCAGAGTTTTGGGAAAAAAGAGGAGGGGGAGGGGTGCTGATGAACCAGCAAATCAGACTGAGAAGAAGCAGTCAGAGAAGTAGGAGGAGAACCAGGAGAAAAGTATCATACAAACCCAGGTAGGAGAGAATATCCAAGAGGAGTTCAAATGAATGGAAAATATCAAAAGGGGATGGAATAATATTAAATGATGACAAGATAAATTCATATGAGGAAATCCAGAAAGCAGATAAATATGACAGAGAACATTTGGGTAAATATCTTTCTGGATGAGCCACCATTAACATCTACAGAAATTCTTTGTCTATTCTGTCCTTCATCCCTAAACAATCATTAAAGCAAATAGCAGATCTGTAGGACAGAAAAGTACTGCTTCCTAGGAGCGAGCATTAATAGCTACAAAAACTATAGCAGCCCCATTCTCCCTTTTTCATGCTGCCAAAAAGCCCAGAGTAACCTGAACTAGAATGAAGCCACCTAGGCTTAGCCTAGGTCAGGAAGTAAAGGGAGGGTAGAGGAGGAGGAGGGAATCAACAGTGTCAAAAAATGCAAAAAGATCAAGGGAGGAAGAATTTAGAAAAGGCCACTGGATTTAGCAATTAAGAAATCACTGGTAACCTTTGAGAAAGTGGTTTCTGTAGAATGGTGGGATTGGGAGCTTGATTGCAAGGAGCCAGAAAGTGAATGAGCTGCTGAGGAAGTGGAGGCAACGATGTGATAAGGGAAGAGACAGAGACAATGAGCAATCATTTGAGGGGACAAAGGTGAAGGAGATCTGAGTGTGTCTGTAGGCAATCAAGAAAAAGCCAGAAGATAGGGATCATTTGAATATGAGGTGGAAGGGGGAGGTGATCAATATGGCAATAATCTAGAGGAAACAGAAAAGGATAGAATCCAGGCTACAAGAATAGGGAGTAGTCTTGGCAAAGACAGGGGTCCCCTCCTTCTCTGAGACTCAGGCCAGTCATAGGTTGCTGAAGATATAGAGACATTGTGATGAAGTCATTGATATACAGAAAGTGCTCACTGAATGCTTGTTCCCTGACTGACTGAATGGTTAAGGGAGATAGGAGAATTTGCCGTGGTTGAGCTCAGCAAAGAAGGATATTAGGCCCTTTACTAAATGATAGGAATGGGACTGGCACTGGCTCTATAAGAAAAAGATTTGACAGAATCCCAGTGAGGTATTTAATAAAAGATGGATCAGATTTGGCTAAAACATTTGCCACACAGCAGTGAAGGTCCTATTGCATTTAGTGAACATGGATTTCTAATGAACGTGGCACAGTTGTGTGATTTCCTCCAGCAGTGTTTTAGCATCATAGAGGTAGGAGTGAAGAAGGTAGATGGAGCTAAAAGGCCCAACATGAAGTTGAAAAGAGGCAGCGCATGAATGACAGGGCAAAAAAGCAAGGGACATGAATATAAATTACAGTTAAATTGGTTAATAATGCCATCAAGACTGTGAAAGGGAAGGAAATGAAACTAAACCAAGGTTGATGGAACAGAACCTTAAGAACCCAAAGTCATAGGAATGATGAAGAAGTTCCAGAGAACTAAGAAAGAGAGAGAGAAGAAAGTACAGTAGGTTGAATCAGAGAAGGAAATTTCAGGATTCAAGATTTTGTGACCACTCACTCCCACATGTGGCTGAGATAGAATAGAGATGCTGGTCACAGAAGAAAAGAAGCTCAGAGTACTGGGAGGTCAGACTGTAGGGTCATCAGTGTCAATAACGAAATGGCCAAAGATGAGGGCTCCAGTTGAGAGGAGAAGACTTTGACACAGTACAAATGAAGAAGAGTAAGAGGGAGGTGGAGGTTTGGTAGGTAATAGTAACAATAGTCTAAGCAGAGTTTCATGAACCAAAATGGAGGAGAGAAATTGTTGAGAGATGGCACCAAGGAGATTGCCACCAAGTGGAATAGTCTATTGGCCCACTAGATCATGGAAAACCAGCTTCTCCTACTGGCACAAGAGAAATGCCCAAGTGATTGATAAGGGATAAGGTCTTCTGGAAAAAAAAGTCAGGTTTTTGTGAACACTAGGTGGAAATAGTGTGAAAGAAAGAGATTAAAGATGAAGGAAAGTCTCTTAATTAAAAAGAAAAAAACCCAGAAGTCATAGTAGAAGGGGAGAGAATAGGGACTGAGAAGGTTGGGGCTGTTCTAAATAGGAATGAGGGCTTAGGTAGAGGTCACAAGAGGAAAGAGGTTTTTTGTTTTTCACTTTGTTTGCCATAAAAGACAGTGAGTCTGAATCATAGGGGTTAGAAGAATAGTACCTAGGAGTTTGCTAGATCAGAGGAAATAATTTTTCAGAAAATCCAATTGATTGGAGCTAGGGTAGGAGGAGGGATCAAGGGAAATGGTGACCTCTAACAGTGTGCAGTGTAGGGGTGGGGCAATTGATATTACTAAAGCAGAAGCTAATATGTCATTCTGCTCTAGAAGCTTCAATGGTTCCCAACTGCATCTAAGCTAAAATACAAATTCTTCTGTGGGGCATTTAAATCCCTTCACCATCTGACTCTAATCTTCTTTTTCAGGGTCATAATATATATATCACCCACCACAAGTTGATATTTGTTAGAAGAGTTTTATTTTACTTCGGGATGGAGGGACGTTTGTTCACTTAAAAAAATATAAGGTAGATGCTATTATTGTCTCTATATTCCAGTTGAGGAAACTGAGGCAGATAAAAGTTGATTTGGCCAAGGTTTACAGCTAGTAAGTGTCTGAGGCTGGATTTAAACTCAGTTCTTCTTGACTCCAGGACCAACATTATATCTACTGCACCACCTAGCTGCCAATTAAAAAATAAAGTTAAAATGACCCAGTTGAGGCTACCCTATATATGATGTACTATCTTCCCTCTTCCTCTCTCTTTGCACAGGGTCTCTCCCATACCTGGACTATTCTCTATCCTCACCTCTGTCTCTTGCAAGACCTAATCCCCATCAAGATTCAGCTCAAGTAGCACCTTTGAAATGATTTCTTATTCCTTTCTGATTGCTCTCCCTAGTTATTTTATTTTATTTTGTATTGCCTTGCATTTACTTATTTGTGAACCTGCTAGATCTACGAGGTCCTCTTCCCTCCCCCCCCCCCTCAGGGTGTAAGCTTCTTGAGGGTAGAGATTGCCTGTAGCCCCAGAGTCTAAGATAGGGCCTGACACACAATAAGCCCCAAATAAATATTGCTTGGTTGCTTGTATGGTATTGAGCATGTTTATTTCCTCCTTCTTGGAAGCCTCATATCTAAGGCACAGGAGGAGGTAGTCAGACCAGACAATCTCCAAGATCTCTTTGAGCTCATACGGGAGACTGTTGGATCTGGCAATTAAAAAGTTATTGGGATCCTTTAGTCAGACCAGCAATATGCAAAGGAGATGGATGCTTGGGGCAGGCATAGTGGGGTGAGAGAGATTCAAAATGAGGTGCATAAAAATTAATACTTTTTATAAATGTGCATATTTTATTGCCAGAAAATCCTGTTCTCCACAGTCCCTCTATATTTATTTTGTGATAAGACACATGTGTTGTAGCACAAGCTCAAAGCGTCTGATGGACAGATACAAACATAGGAGGCCAAGTTTTCCAACCTTGCTTAGTCATTCAGAAGAATACTTAGAGGAGGAGTGGTGGAATTAGGGCCATAAGGGGTGAGAAGTTGATCAAGAAATGAGAGGGGTGAGTTATTCTTCTAAGGGTCTAACACTACTAAAAAAAAACTGGTGGGACTGGGCAATGGAACGTGATGAAGGTGAGATACAAATTTGCCTGGGTTAAATTAAGAACTCAAGGGCTCCAGGGGCAGAACATACACAAAGCAGCCCCTTCTTCTAACTCATCAATATTTACAACGTAATTTGTAATGCAAGTGGTTTTTTGGGGTGTTGGGGAAAGTCTCCAGCTAGCCCATTACATTGACCCTATTCTGTTCAATTACTATCTCTCTGCCTTGGTTCTGTTCAGGTTTGGTTCAGGACGATGGGAACCCTAGGAGAACAAATTTCAGTCTGTACAATTTGCAGTCTAGAAGGGACCATGGTGGTCATTTCATTCAGCTGCTTGCCTCTAGGCAGTGCTGCTGCTAAAGCATTCCATGAGAGTACAAGTTAGCTCTTTATTTTAAAATAAATAAATAAATCTCTGGCTCGGAGAGAGGTCTTTAGAAGGGAAGGGAATCTGAGACCTTGAACAGAACCATTGGGGACCCTGGAACAAGAGGAGCCGCGCAGCCTGAGACATTTACCTCACACAAATACATATACATGCACCACTTCCTCTGAGTCCTGGCACTTTATTATTCCCACCTCTGGAGTTAAAGAGAAAGGCTTCCTCTCTGGGTCTCGCAGGTCCGTTCTCCCCCACCCCACCCCCGCCAACTCCGATACTCGTAAATCTGTGCCTCCCTTCGTTTCCCTCATCACCACGACCCCTCACTTCCACCCCCAAGGCAATTTTCTTTCAGGTGTTTTTGGCTATCCAAATATAAAGATCCTGCCACCAGCTTCGGGGAAATAAAGACCCCAGGCATTTGGACAGCTCCAGGGGAGACCTATGGGCAAATGGAAGGTAAGGAATTTGAGCAAGGGGGAAGAGAAGAGGGAATAAGGAAGAGGGAAACACAGAAGCAGGAAGGAAGAGGAGGAGGAAAGGAAAGATAGAAGAGGGAATGGCGGGAGAGAAGAGAAAAGGAAGGAGAGTGGTAGAGGAGAATGGCGAAGAGAAGTGGTAAAGGGAATATCGGATAGAAAATGGAAGGGGAGTAGAGATGGGGAAGAGATAGTAAAAAAAATGAAGGTGTAAAAGGAAGAGGCTGGAAAGGGAAAGGGAACAAGGGAAACAGAAGAAGCGAGAGAGAAAAAGATAGAGAGAAATGAAAAAGGAAGAGAGAGGGAAATGATAGCAGAAGAGAGAAGGGGGAAAGGAAAGGGGTTAAAGAAAAAGAAATGAGGGCGAAGAAGAAAAGGGGAGAGGGAGAAGTAGACAGAAAGGCAGCGAAGAAAGAGAAAAGAAAGATGGGAGAAGAATAGAAGGGAGAGCGGATGGAGAGCGCGAGGAGAGAGGGAGAAGGAAGACACAGAGAGAGAAGTCAAAGCAGCAAAAAAGAAAGGAGAGGAGGGAGGGAGAAAAGAATAGAAAAGGAAGGAAAAAAGGAGAAAGGGAAGGAGGGAGGCCGAGAGGGAGAGAGGAAGAGAGCGCTCTGTACTGAGGAACACTGGGCTGGAGGGGAGGGGAGGAGTGATAGGAAGAGAGGGGTGGGCCGGCTCGATCCCAGCCCCGCCCTCGTTTGCCCACTCTGAGCTGTGAGCGGCGGCTCCAGCGCCCCTCCTCCGGCGAGCTGCGGGTCTTGGGAAGGAGAGCGAACGAGGGAGCGAACGAGTGAGGAGCGAGGAGCGGAGCGGGAGCGAATGATCAGAACGGTGCTGCCTGGCTCCGGGCAGCGCGGCGCAGCTCAGCAGAGCCGAGCCGACAGAGCGGAGTCTTAACCGGCCCATGCGCCTCCTCCAGCTGTCCCAGGAGCGCAGTCCCGGCCCGGCCCGGCCCGGCCAGGTCCCATCCCGGCCCCGGCCCTGGTGCCGGCCGCAGGTAGGGAGGCTGGCTGGCTGGTTCTGGGTTCTATGCTCCAGAAAGGGGTGCGGGGGAACGAAGAGGTGACTGCCCGGGACCCAGCTCTGTCCCGCAGGGAAAGAGTCTAGGCAGCCTCCCTCTGGAGCTGAACCTTGAGCTTTTTTATCCCAAATAACTTGGGGGGGGGGGGGAAAGGGGGGAAGAGTCTTCCAAGGGAGGTGGAGAGAAGTGCAAGAATTGGGGGTGGGAAAGAGGGGAAAGCACAGCCTCGAGAGGCTTAGGAAGACTGCATTGGGAGACTGGAACTGGGAAGGTATGCCCCGTTGCCCGTTTTCCCCCACCAACCTTCTAAACTGAACAGGGGTCCTCCCTAGAGAATTTGGGAAGAATGTTGCGCAACCCCCGCAGCAACTGGAAAAGAGAGAGGGGAGCTTTTCGAGGCTTCTAATTCCATTTCCTACCCTATTTAGGGTTTGGGGGCTAATGGGGTGCCCCCCCCTTCCCAACCCAAGTCCCAACTCTCTGATGGAGCTGGGCTCTCTACGATCTCCTCCAATGCCTTCGCTCTCAAGCCTGCCCTCCCCCATCCCCGTGATCCGTCCCTTCCCTTTCAGCGCCCCCCACCCACCCATTCCAGTTATTCTTCCAGGGACTAGTAGCGGCGAGGGTTTCTGGAATGTAGGACCCGAGACACCTCTGAACCCCTGATCGGGATAGCTAAGCAAAAGAAACCCAGCTTTCTCTGTGGACTCCTTGCAAAGGGAGCTTCGAAGGTCTTTCAGATGGGTTAGCTTTGTGATATAAATGCGCTGGAGTACAGCTGTTGTATTACCTGTGGGCTACGGTTGGGTCATCTCCGTGTGTGACAGCTGCGTCCGACTTGTGTTACCGGAGTAATTCTGAGGTGTTTCAAGTGAGTTCCAGGTTTGGGTCAGGGGAAGAGATGTGTAAAGTCCAAAAGCATATTTTTCTCTGGAACCTTTCTCTCGTATGACCGCTGCCTCCGCCGCCACCACCGCACGCCCCTCTCTCGGTCTTTACACCCCTGTCAAGCCCAAAGGGGAATTCCAAGGCCTGAGGTTCTGTCCCGCAACATTTTCATTAGAAATGAAAACTGACTTTTTCCTTCCCTACAAAGTCCTTCCCCACAAGGAGACCAACCTTTTGCCAGTCTTTTCCTATGGTTAAGCTCCCAAACCAGAAAGCTCCGAATCTTTTGTCTTGAAGAATTTCAGAGCAGCAAAGCTTCGTAAGTGAACGTCTGAACTGACGGTTCTTGTTCTGAATCTCCCTCTTGGCCTGTAACTGCTTTCACAAAACGAAGCGGGGGGGGGGGGGGGAGGAAGGGGGGAGAAGAGGTCCAATGTACATGCTAATTATGTATTGAGAACATTTTCTTTTGATGTGAACTTTTTCAAAAATAAATGTTCAAGCAATTTTTGACGGAGAACCCCCCCCCCCCAAGGCCGCAGGGGAAAGAAGGGGGACCTCAGAAACCACAAAAGAGGTCAGCTGTGAATTTTAGGTAAATGATCCCTTGGGAAATCTACAAAGAACAAGAACAATTTTCTTTATTCTAGGCAGTGTAAGAGGAGGTGGGGGGAACCTCTGCTGCCTCAAGCCACGGGAGTCAAGAAAATGGTCAATTTCCATCCCATTTTTCCCTAAGCAGATGTGATTCTGACCATCCTGCATTATCTAGGTTTGGGGCAGTAAGATGACCTTGACCTTAGAAGTTGAAGATTGGTACGAGTGTATTGACATTTCTAGTAACAAGCCCGGCAAAATGGTTCAGGCGATAGTCATGCAGAAATACTGAGAGGAAAACAAAGGGAGCTTTTGAGCCAAGAGCTGAATTCATGGTGGGTGCGAGGGCAAACAGCAGGTCCAGGGGCAGTGGTGCGGACAAAGAATAAGCCGAGCTCGTTTCCGAGAGGAACAGCAGCCCAGGCGGGAGCTTCGCAGGTGAACTGAAATAAGACCCTGCTAAGCGACCCCAAGGAATATGGGAGAGAATTGAACTTCTCCCCACCCCAGAGGAGTAGATCCTATAATTTTTGAGAGCTTCGCCTGCTCCCTGCTGGACAGATGGTTAGCAAGTTGCAAGGACTTCCCCAAATCTGGATAAAAAAATGCTCTTTCCCAAGCATCAGGGAGTGCTTGCTAGCTTCTGATCCGGGCAATGAAAAAAACCTAGGCTACAAAGAGAAACAGGAGAATCCAACAATAAATGTATCAAGGAAATGTGCACAGCAATTCCCCTGGGGGTCCTCCAACTCTACCTCCAGGGAAACATACCATGCGATGCCAGGTACACAGTGGGTGCCCGGTCAGTGTCTGACAATAAGATGTATAAGACTGGGGTTCTCTCACGGGTGTAACAAAACTCAATTCCCCAAATATCTCCTCAAAATGTGTCTAAATTCAGATTGCTATTGACAGCTACCTCTGATGGCATCCTATTTTAGCAGTTCAGTGGTGTAAGATTAAGGGAATGTGCGTTCAGAGGGTTTTGTTTGGAGGGGAAAGAGCACTGGAGCAGGAGCTGGGGAATCTGGTCCTAGCTGTGTGACCTTGAACAAGGCAGCATCCATCTCTGAGCCATCCCTATATAATAAGGGACTTGGACCAGATGATCCCCAAGGTCCCTTCTAACCCTGAAGTCCTTTCTTGTGCATAAAAACAACACTCTTGGTTGCTGTTTATGAAGGTCTCATAAGAGTCTCAAGTTCAACATAAAATCTAGTCTAGAACAAAGGTCAGCTTATGTATTTGGCATTGGTTAAAGAAGGGTTCTTCATCCTTTAGCTGTATAATAGACATCCTGAGGCAGTCAGAATTAGGAAATGTCTTTTTCAGCTTCCTTCTTGCTTGTAAATGGATTATGAGCTGAATGTCAAATCCTTTGGAACTCCAGCTGCCTTTCTGGTTCTATTCAGCACAACCAACAACCCCATATCCATTATTACTTCCATAGTTAAGGTAGCTCAAAATAGCCCAGTCGAAGATAAAATGGGATCACCATTCAGGAACAGCCAAAGATGAAATCAACAAGTCGACAACCACAAGCATTTATTAAATACTTACTATATGCAAGGAGCTATGCTAACTAAGCACTGGGGATACAAAGAAAGGCAAAAAAAAAAAAAACAACCAAGCAAACAAACAAAAAAAAACCCACTTAAACTCAAGGAGCTTGGTCTAATGGGTGGGATTTCTATTCAATGATAGCCAAAGACAAAGTGGGATCACCTTCCTTTTCATTCATCCTTGAATGATCATATTTCTGCTGACCCCAGAGAGGACAGGTGGCTGAAATTCAAAACTGGCCTTGACTCAATAACTGTCCACCTGTTCTGTGGTCCTTCAAGATGGTAAATTAACTCTGATGCCTCATCAAAGGGGAGGCAATGACTTTACCACCATGGACACCTACTCCTCAGCTGCAGCCTTGGTACTGAATTGAATTAGTACCACCCTCCCCCCGTCCCCCCATACAACTCAACCTAAGAGAGAAATGTTCTATCAACAGACCTCTCTCTATGTCTGGTTGTATGGTGCCCAAACTACCCTCCCAGTTCAACTGTGTAAGATGTCCCAAACCTTTCTCTGCCCATAATATGGTGTAGAGAGACACATTTCCTTTAGTGATGAAAGAGCTCAGCATTGATTCTCTCAGCAGAATGAACAGCGGTTTCCCTTTTTGCTAGCTTGAATGGCTTGTTAATCACAACCCATGGCAATGCTTCTTCAACTGCCTTTGTGGATTTGGCTCCTACTCTCTAGTCCTTCAGGCTGTTGCCTGCATTTCTCTTTCTCCAGAGGTAATTGGAATGAATTGGTGCATTATAGGGGGGGAAAGCTGTAAGTGCTAAGTGCAAAAATTGAGCCAAAAAAGAGGGTTCCTAGTGCCTTTAGCCAAAGTAGCTTTCAGACAGACCCCACACCATTTTCAACATCTTTCTTGCTGCCTCCCTGGGAAACCAATAGAGAAGCAGGGTGGCTATTGGGGTCACTACCATGTGGTACAGAAGATGGCTGTCTTGACATGAGCCAGAGCTAAGGGAGCATGGTCTGGGGCTGGCAACAGCAGCTGTCCAGCTATCTGAAGGATGAGCCATTTTGTGGATGAATTAATTGAAAGGAGAGATGTGGATGACAGGTGTGTTTCAAAGGAGAGTTGTTATGATAAATGGAGTGTAGCTTGGCATTACATAACTGACTGTCAAGTCACAGAGCAAGTTTGTATATCGTAGGGCAGCCCCCATTCTCACAATATACAATAAACCCATATAATCAAGAACACCTATATTATGTAGTGGGGAAAGGCTGGATTTGAAATCAGAAGACCAGATGTGCAGTTTACTACCCTTGAAACAAATCAGATCACATGACTCTTCCTCAGACTCAGTTTCTTCACCTCTCAAAACAGGGGATTAGACTAGATAATCTCTAAATGTCTTTCTAGCTTTAAGTCCCATGATCCTATGGTTCTCGGTGCTACCATCCATGTTGATGACAAACAACACTATGTTGTTTAACATTGTAAAAGTAGTTTTAGAAAAGAACCACACAGTGGCCCCTTCGATTCATAGACTCCTAGAATTTGATGTGGACAGGACCTAAGAGGTCATTTGTTTCTCCTTCCCCTATCTCCATTCCCCTGAATGATGCATAACCCTTTTTTATAGATTCTCAGCTGCATTTCCAAATTTTGTATATAGCCTTGCCTCCAGCCACATAACCTAATCCAACCCAATGAGCAGTTATCAAGCACCTACTATGTAGGAGGCAGTGCACTAACTCTAGGACTACAAAACAAAAGGAAAAATAATCTCTGTCCTCAAGTAATTTAAACTCACTGCATAGCAGGGAAACAGTATAGTGTGGTATAGGAGACATAGGTTTGAATTCCGGCTGGCAGTTATTAGCTTTGTGGCACCAGAGCAATTCACTTGACTTTTTGGAGGCTCCATTTTCTCATTTGCACAGAGTTATCGTGATGAAATTGATTTATAAGCTTCAAAACATAAATGTGAGTTCTTGCTGTGTTTATCTGTTCCAAAGAAGATGTCATCAGATATTCGAGGGTTGTACCCTTCTATGATTTTCTAAATAGTATTGCTGTCTTTGAGAACCCATTTCCTATGGATGGGATAGATGGTAGTGGATGGAGTGGTCAGTTCAGTTTTACTTGATCGGATATGACAACGAAATGGCATCCAATTCGATCTGAGCTGCCCACAGTGAACATTTGTCTATTTTTATATTTCTTGCAAATTGAAAATTACAAGGTGGTCAGAACTTGCCATGTGATTGGCTATGGCATTCTCAAAGGGGGGTGGAATTGCATCTGAGTGGAACAGGCTGCCTTGGGGTTCCAGAGAGTCATCCATGCCAGGAAGGGACAAACCTATGTTTGCTGTTATGACCTTGGGACAGGCTATGTCCTTCGGTGGATATAGTTGCTGATGTGTTTTATTAATAATAGTTGGAACAATAGCTCACATAAGATCATAGAGCTAGAAGGCATCTCAGAGACCATCTAATTGAACCCCTTTGTTTTGCCTATGAAGAAGCCGATGCCTAGTGAGGGTAAATGACTTGCCTAAAGTCACATTCATACAGGTAGTAAGCATCAGGTCCTCTGACTAGAGGGGAGAGGAGGGAAAAATAAGTATTTATACTTATACCCGCTGTGCTAAGTAGGTTTTGTTATTTTGCTGTCATTATTTTTAGAAAAACTACATTTGGCCCTCACAACAACCTTGTGAGACAGGTGCTATAATTATTGTTATTACCATTTTACAATTGAGGAAACTGAGGCAGGCAGAGATTAAGCGACTTGTTCAGGGTCACACAGATAAGCTAGTAAGTATCTGAGGCTGGATTTGAGCTCAGGTCTTCCTGACTCCACTCCACCAGGTGGTCCACTACACTACCTAGCTGCCCAATTTTCCACTGAACGACTAAGCTCTTAAGTTTACAAAGAATTTTACATATAGGATCATAGATTTGAAATTAGGGAGGCCTCAAGGACCATTTAATCCAATTCCATCCTTTTACAGATAAGAAAAGTGAATCTCAATAAGGTTAAGTGATTTGCCCAAGGTCACATAGCTAGTCTGAGGAGGGATTTGAATCTAGGTCTCCCCTGACTCCGATCTACTATATACCCCTCTACTTTCAACCTGAAAGAACAGTTCCTCTTGGTGTCAGTCATAAGAGGAGGGAGCATGGTATATTTGCATGAGTGGGTAGAGACACTGGATTTGAAGCCAGTAGATCTGTTCCTGAATCTTAGCTGTCGTTCATCAGTTTTGTGACCTTGGGAAAATCACATCGCCTCCCTCACCCTCACTCTTCTCATCTGCAAAATAAGGGAGATAGAAAAAGATGATTGTTAAGATGTCTTACTCTAGTCCTATTATGATTTCCCAAGCAAAGGGGCTTTGTGCATAGACCACTGGGTTGGTGATGGAGAAAACAAAATGCTTTGTCATTAATGAGCAGTGTGGCCCTGGACAAGTCACTTGCTCTCTCTAGGTTTCAATTTCTTCATTGATAAAATGAAGGCTATGGACTACTTCTGGGGTTCATAGCCTGGGGTCCATGAACTTTTTTGGAAAATATTTTGATAACTATTCCCATAAAATTGGTTTTCTTTATAATTCTATGTAGATTTTAAATTTATTTCAAATTTTCAAATTCAAATTCAAATTTCAAATTGATTTATTTCAAAAATTTGCGAAGGCTTAGATTGACATTAAAAAAAAAAAGATTGAGACTCCATGAATTGGCTAATCAAGGTGGTCCCTTTTAGTTCTAATATTCTGTAAGTAGATGCCATCTCATTCTGCAAGACAGGTGCCCAAAGCATTCATTGTTTGTCCAGAAGGGACAGTTAATGAGAATCTCTTAGGGGTTGGAGTGGACTTGACACCTTCACAGACATTCAGCCCTCCTGTCTGCAGCCTCACTCACTTATGAAGTTACTTTTAAGTCAAATAGTGCTGTAATAGTGAACAGAGAGAACATTTGGAAACCGAATTTCTTCCCTCAGTTCGTAAGTGCACTAGCATGGAGACAGCTCCAGGATCAGTCTCTACATCCATCCTATAGTTTTACCCTGTTGGCTATCCATGAACCACAGCCTTGACCCTCCCCAGCCTTCTCAGATGCTGTGAATCACTAGAAGGGGGAGCAGAAGAGAAGGCATGAATGACTTCTCCCCACTCCCCCGACAAAAGTCAAGGAAAGCATCCTTGGACAGTTGCAGTCATTAAGGACACATCCTTCCCTGGCAGAAAAGGTGGCATTCAGCTTTGAGCCCTGGCAACCCATTTCTGGGCTTTCATATTCAAATCTGGAGCCAACAAGAAGGAACTTAATTGTCCACCACTATTGAATAGCCTTCCCACGAAGATGAATCAACAACTCCAAAAGGGTTGAAAAATCAGCCTGATGCTGTAGAAAGAACACTGAATTTAGAGGCAAAGACCCTGAGTTCGAATTCTGGATAGGCCCAGACAGCCCATGTGACCTTGGGCAAGACTCTCTGGAGTCTTATCACTTATAAATTGAGGAAATTGAACTAAATAACCTCTACGTCTCTTCCAATTTTATATTTATAGTCTTACCCAATGATTTCATGTGCTGCTGTCATAACAATATTATAGCTATACCATGCTTTAAGATTTGCAAAGAGTTTTACATTTCTTATTTCATTTTATCATCACAAGAACCCTGGGAGGTAGGTGCTATTATGATACCCATTTATAGTTGAGGAAACTCAGGCAGGCACACAATGAAACCAATAAGTGTCTGAGAGAGGATATGAACTAAGACTTTCCTGGGCAGCTAAATGGTGCAGTGAATATAGTTCCGGGCCTGGAGTCAGGAAGACTTGAGCTCAAATCCAGCCTCAGATACTTACCAATTTGTAACCCTGGGCAAGTCACTTAACCCTGTTTATTTCAGTTTCTTTATTTGTAAAAATGAGCTGGAGAAGGAAATGGCAAGCCATTCCAGTATCTTTGTCAGGAAAAGTCCAAATAAGGTCACAAGGAGTCAGATACAATTGAAACTTCCTGACTCCAATTCCAATACTATGCACTGGATGGTCATGCAATATGTAGTTTTTGCTGATCCAGGTCTATTGCCAGCTCAATATTCCTTTATGAAATATGCCCTTTGGGGTCCTTTGGTTGAGCAAAGTTTGTTTCTGTGACCTCTGCTTGTTGGGAATAACTCTTCTCCAGGCCAAATCAAATCACTGAGTAATTCCAGGGGAGCTGTCCACTCTAGGCCCTTGCTCAAGTGGGATCCAAAGTCGGTGTCAGGATAGTCAGGCAGCATATGTTTCTACTTACACCTTAGACAGGTTTTGATGTTTGAGAGATTTGGGATTGAGAATTTCATGCTCTCCTTACCAATACTCCTTCGAGAAGGACCAATCCAGGGACTTTGGACCATAGAAACAGGTAGGTGGCATAGAGCACTAGACTTGAAGTCTGAAAGCTCTGAATTCAAATTTGACCTCAAACACTAGCTATATGACTCCCTCTTCCAGCCCCAGTTTCCTTATCTGACAAATGGGTATTATAACAATAACTCTCACCTCATAGGACCAAATGAGATATTATATAAAATGCTTTGCAAACCTAAAGTGCTATTTAAATGTTAACTCTTATTACAGGATTATAGCTTAATGAGTTAAGAAGGACCTTAGACATCTTGTAGGCTAATCCTCTCATTTTTCAAATAAAATTCTTTTAAAATTCCTGCAAGCTAGTACTAAAAAGTTACTTGCCCATAAAAGATTCTCTGACAACAAATATGGTGTTCTCCCCACTGTAGAGACTTTTTTACTCAGGTCATTGTCAGGAGGGAGGGCAGTAAAAACCAAGGCAAATTTGACTATGTATGATGCCCTCCCAATCCCCATGTGTTTGTCCAGGTGGAATCAAGTTAGCATAAATACTGAAGGCATTGAAATTGGAAACAAGTCACATTTAGCTCGAGGTGGGATGCAGGTGAAGGGTGAGTTATGTAGAGAAATATTACAGACCCATTGAACGTATCCAAATCTTAGGATTTTTAGGATCTAGAAGGGAAGGGATTTAGAGATCATTTAATCCAACCTAATCTTACAGATGAGACTACTGAAGCCAAGAGAGGTTAAGTAACTTATCCAAGGTCACACTGGTAGGAAGACATAGAATGAGTATCTGAACCCATGACTTCTGACGACAAACCCAGTTTTCTTGCCACTGCTGCTTCCAACTCCAGATCCAGTGAGCTTTCCACTCCACCAAATTACTTCCTCTCAGAACTGACAGCTGACACCTGGAAGTGCTGTTCTTTCAGACTGTGAATGTCAGTGGCTGTACCCACAGACAGACGCATATGGCCTGGTATTTGTCTGGCCGTGCTTCTCCAGGTCAAACCATCACAAGCTGATGTGTTCCCTCCCTTTGGGGAGTGACACTTTCTATTAGGTCACATATAAGAGAGTGATTCCTCCCCCCCTACCCCTGCACTGCCCAGACCTGAAGCCCCAAGACCCCACCTTGGGTCTTGAAACTGGCAATTTCATGGAATGGGAAAAACCTAACCACTTTCAGCATCTGGATGCCTGGCTTCAGTTCCCAATGCTCCTCCTTACTGCTTGGACCACCTTGGACAAGTCACTAAACCTGCAATTTGTCTGTTAAGTAACAGAGTTGGCCAAGATCTCTATGTCCCCTGCTTTTGTTATTATCGATCTTACAGCCTACCATTTATTATTCCTTTTAGATCCACCTTCATCTTAAACCAAGGGCTTTCTCTCTAAACCTCCTTTGGTGATGTGACTCAGTGGACCTCTTTGGGGGGTGGGGGAATTCAAGCCCATCAGGACAGGTCACAAGGTTGAATGAGATCTTTGAGTCATAACAATAGCAAAAGGGCACTATTGGCTTCTGTTATTCTCACCAAGTTTCTCTTAAAAGGACCTGAATAAAGATCGATCAGAAGCAGCTACCATTTGCCTCAAGAAATTCTTCCAGAAATGGCCAGTATACCTATATCACAGAAGCCCACAGGGCTTGGGGCTGAGTGCTAGAGACAACCTTCCTTACCTTGGTATTTCTTTCCAATGATTCACATTAGTAGTTTGCATGAAAAACCTATGATTTAAAGAAAGAGAGAAGATGGAGGCAGTAAAGGGGGGGGGAGAGGGAGAATGGAGAGGACTTGGATGTAGGGTTCTAACTTTATAAAGATCTGTAAAGGTACCATGGAAAGATATATTTGACAAAATACATTAATTATTTGTATTTCAACATCATGTTTCTTAGGATCTAGAGCTGGGATGGGATCTTAAAAATATCTAATCCAATCTCCTTAGTTTACAGATAGGGAAACTGAGGCCCATAGAGGGTATGTGACTTGTCCAACACTCCAAGTAAGTGTCCATTAAACATATACATGAAATATGTCTAGACAGATATATTTAGTTTTTAAGTTGCTTAGAATAGTGAAAAGAATTTTGGGCTAGGAGAGAGTTGGAAAGTCTAGTTTACAGCCCCAACTCAAAATTAACTATATAACCTTGGGTAAATTGATCACCCTCTATGGGCCTCAGTTTCTTTATTTGTTAAAAGGACTGACTGCTCCCTCTACAATCCTTTTCAGTCCCCATATTCTATGATTCTCCAAAAGAGCGGAAGGAAATCAGCATGCATGGCTTCCTCCTCCATTTTCCCCTTTCTAATAGCTTCCCCCAAATTAATGAGTTGAGTGGAAGATAATGGCCCTTTCTCTGAATGGCATTGAATGCCATTAATGATATGGTACAGATGTAGCAGTGTTAATTATGCCATGGATATTAAGTGAAAATCTCAACCCCAAAGGAGTTAAAAGGCACCACTGGAATTGTGAGTGGGGAACTTAAAAGGCAATGCCATCGCCATAAGTAAATGAAGAATGCTCCAGCTCAGACAGTGCAACCTTCATACAAAATTATCTGCTGTCACTCAGGTCCATTGTCTACCTAGGGAGGTGATATCAGGTGGTGACTCCTTTGGGGAGAGAAAAGCACATGCTTCAGAACCACTAGATGGAAGAAGGAGGCTTGATGAAATCCTTAGGGATTGAGCCTGTCTCATGAAGACCATATCTACACAGACAGATATGGGAAAGAAAGTCAAGATGGGCTCCCTAAAAACAGGACAATGATTTATAGGTTATATGGATGTGCTGTCAGATCAACTAACCAATCAATCAACAAGTGTGCCAGGCACTGAGCATACAAAGACAAAAATCCCTGCTCTCAAAGGGATCACATTTTATCAAGAGATATGTATGTATGTGTATATATGCCTTCCTTGGTTTCTGTTGGAAAGACAAAATTGAAAGAACATTTACAACCAGTGGGAGAGGGAGGTTGTCAACATGTATGTATGTATGTATGGGCATGTGCGCACACACACGCACACACGCACACACACATACGCGTGTGCACACATACATTCACACACACACACACACACACACGTAGCTCCAGCCAGGTCCCTTTTTCTCTCTGAGTCTCAATATCTTTCTCTGTAAAATGAGGTTATTGGGCCAGATGTATTATCTTTAAGATTCCTTCCAGTCCTGATATTCTTTTATTCTGACTACCCTAACCCTCTAAATCTATCTTCATCCATGTAGTGAGAATGATAATACCCTGTCTAGCTGCTGTTGGGGTCTTAGACCCCTAGATCCTGAGCCGGAAGAGACCTCATCTAATCTAACCCCTTCATTTTACAGAGAAAGTAACTGAGGCTCAGGGGGGTTGAAATGGAGGGCTTGATTCTGGAAGCACCTGGAGGCAATCCAATATCTTTGTTAAATCCAATATCCCAGCTCAACAAAGACCGTTGGTTGGCTGAGATTGCCCATACCTCTCTACTCATCAGATTTCATTTCTCAGTTGTTCTCTCTGTTCCCTCCCATTCACCACTTATCCCATTCCTAGTAGGTTTCTCTACCCTTGTCCTTACTCCAGGACCATTAGCACCTGGCAGACTGAAGGGAAGAAGCCCAATGTGCCTGGAATAATAGAGCTGGGGGAAGGGTTCTGGTTGCCGTGACAACGGAACATGTGCCCTCCAAAGATAATGGGGGAGCCGAAGCCCGGAGCTTGATGCTCTGTGTGTGGAATGTTGATTCAGGCAGCTCTGGTGAATTTGTTTGTGGGGGCTCTTCCCTTCTCCCTGTGTTCTTCCCCTCTCCACAGGGAAAGTGCTCATACTGACAAGAAAATGGCCAAGTCCTCCTTGGTGGAAAGACAATATTGAAAAAGCATTTGCAACCAAGGGGAGAGGGAGGCTGTCAAGCATGCATTTCTCTGACCTACAGGTTGGACATTGGAAACTGATGTCTGTATGTGCTTATGGGCATAAGGAAGTGTTCTGTTTGATTTTTTTTTCAATCAACAAGCATTTATTTTTCTCTCCTCTCATTCCCCCATCAAAAGAAAAATTCTTAAAGAAAAACAAAACCTTTGTTTAAAAGAATGTGGAGTCAAGCAAAGCAAATTCTCTCATTGGCCATGTCCAAAATAAATGTCTCATTCTGCATCTTGGGTCTACCACCTCTCTGTAAGCAGGTAAGAAGTATGCTTCATCATAGGCTCCCTGGAATTCTACCCATCAACCAGTCACTTCATCAATTAGATTTCTTAAGTCTTTTAAATTCTTTGTCTTTACAATGTTGTTGTTATTCTATGAAATAGTTTCCTTCACTTCACTTAGCATCAGTTCATACAAGTCTTCTCAGGTTTGTCTAAAACCATCCCTTTCCTCATTTTTTATAGCACAATAGTATTCTGTTACATTTGTATACTATAGTTTGTACAGCCATACCCCAATCGGTGGGCACTCCCTTAGTTTTCCAGTTCTTTGTCACCAAAAAAAAGTGAAGTAATTCTATTTGCAGCCCTCTGAGGCAGTTGGATGCAGTAGCCTCTAAGGTTCCTTCTAAATCCAAATCTATGATCTATTTCCATACTCAAAGAACCCATTTAAGACTAGGGTCCCAGATGGCAGCGGGATAGAATCCAGAGTGATGCAGAAAGTGGCGTCTGGGAAGAGAACAAGGCTCAAAATGCCCTCCCTGCACATGATGACTTTATGAAATGATAGATAACACGATTAATCCTATTTTGCAAACTACTTTGTATGAGATGCAAAGGTAACCCTAGGTTCTAAAAAGCTACATCAGCAAGGCACCACAACTGCAGATACTAAGCTGGAATGACTGAGTGTGTGATCTCTAACAGATGGTAGGTCATCCGGGGACTAGTGGACCAACACTAGAAAAGACAACTCCATCCCAGGAAGGGTGGGCATCATAGAACACAGTCTCAAAGTCCATCTCCTAAAATGGCAGCAGATTCTTAACCTAGGATCCATGGACTTACTTTTAAAAATATTTTATAATACTAGGCAGGAGTGTCCATATTGGTGAAACCACGGATTTATGGAATTATAGACAGAGCTAGAAAGAACCTAATAATGTTCTCTCTCTCTCTCTCTCTCTCTCTCTCTCTCTCTGTGCATCTCTTCTTTCTCTGTCTCTGTCTCTCTTCTCCTCTTTTTATCCTCTCTCTCTGTCTCTTTTCTTTCTTTCTCACTCTCCCTTTTTCTCTCTTTCTCTGTCTCTCTCCTCCCATTTCTCTTCTGAAGAATCATCATTTCATAAAGTCATACATTATTAGGTCTGGGAGAGATCTTCAAGATGATCCACTCTCACCCCTTCATTTTGTTACAGATAACTGAACCAGACCTCAGAGAAAAGAGCTAAGACCAAAGGAATGAAAAGGAATTAAAAGTTAATAGGAACTGGGAATAGACTCACTGAATGAGAACTGGAAGGAACCTCTGAGATCATCCAGCTCAACCACTACCTAAAAAGAAATTCCCTCTACAATGTCCCTAACCAAGTAGTCATCAAGACTCCCCTCCAAGACCCTCAAGTGATGTAGAATGCATTATATAGCATAGCATAGCATATTGAGTAGAGTTGTCGACGTAGATTAAAAAGGCTTAACTTCAAATCCCACCTCTATCACCTACTAGCTATGTGAGCCAGGGCAAGTCATTTAAACTCTCTGTACTTTAGTTTCCTCATCTGTGGAATCAGGGGCTTGACCTCTAAGGTCCTTTCCAGTAACCCCATAATCCTATGAACTCCTATAATGACCCATTCCACTCAAAGATCTCTGGCTAGTCCTCAGCTGTCTGAGCCCAAGTCACCCTTCTTTTTCTTTGTGAGCCTAACTCTCCATTCTAGGGATGGTTCTCATGGACTTACTGCATAGACCCTCAAAATTCAATGACTTTGAGGAAGGTGGAAAGACTGTGATTGAAATCAAGCAGCATGTCAAATCCAAGCAGGAACTTAAAGCCATCTAGTAAGAAACTGAGTCCCAGATGGGGGAAATAGCCTGTCCAATTTGCAGTGAGGTCAGGGTAGAGAAGAGACTAGGTAAATTTCATAACTATGGATAAGGAAAGAAGAGTTTTTGACCAAGTTTTTGACCACCCCAAGAGGGACGAATACATAACAAAGCAGTATAAGGGAATGCCTCTTGCAGGGCAGCTAGGTGGCAACATAGTGCACAGAATTGGAGTCAAAAACTGAGTTCAAAAATGACTCAAAGCTGTGTGATCCTGAGCGAGTCACTGCACCCTGTTTGCCTCAGTTTCCCCATCTGTAAATGAACTGGAGAAGGAAATGGCAAAACCACTCTGGTATCTTTGTCGAGAAAACCCCAAATGGGGTCACAAAGAGTTAGACACAACTGAAATTACTGAACAGCAATAACAAAATGAGGGAGTTAAACTAAAGCAGTCAAACTCACATAGAAAAAGGTCCACTAAACTATGTAAGAATTCCTCTCGGCTGCATCTCGACTTAGAAAACCACGTGTTAACATTATCTATGTTCTATTGTACTTTTATTTAGTTTGTCAATCATTTCCCACTTGTATTTTAACCTGGTTAAGTTACCACTTCCTTTTGACACCTCTGTATTAGGATACCTCTAAGGGTCCTTCTCATCTATGATCCTATGATTCCTTTAGTCATCTCTTACTGTGTGATGCCACGTCTTTTTTTTAATCAGTTCCCTGCAGATATTCTTTACAGCATTTTTCTGCATAAATCATTGCTTACGATATATAGAAGTCGGCACTTTAGGAAATTCAATATTTGAAACTCTGAGCATAAAATGTTATGGGGCTTCTTATTCATATTAAAAGGAGTTCTTCATGTGAGAAAAATATTTATAAGAGGGCTCCTTTAAATAACCAGTGACCATAATGTATTTCAAATAACAATTGATTTACAAAAAAATTACTTGGCAAAGAGTTTTTCAGGAAGATGTGTTATCTTGGGAAACACATCTTAGAGGGCTGCAGGCTGTGGGGGGAAAAAGAAATTCTTTTTTGTTGTTTTGTGTTTTGTAAAATGCTCTACAGATTTGACAAAATAGCCTGGAAGTTTGAAGATGTGAGTTCTAGTCTTGGTTCTGTGATTATCTTGTATTACCTTGGATAAGTCTGAGTTTTTCTGGATCTCAGTGTTGCCATCTATAAAATGGGGGTGATACCTCACCTATCTCTCAGGAGGTGAGGATCAAGAGAAAGAACATATATGTCAAATTGTGTCTCATCATTTTCCTAATGGTTATGTAGTGGAACAAAGCCCTATGTAGTCTGAGAGAGCGAGAGAGAGAGCGAGAAAGAGAGACAGCGAGCGCGCGAGAGCAAGAGAGAGAGATTTGAATTTTTAAAGGATTGTGCCTTATTTTTCCTCCTTAACCTTTTAAACGCATTCTTTTTTTTTCCTTTCTTTTTTTTTGAACGGCAATTGGGGTTAAGTGACTTGCCCAAGGTCACACAGCTAGTGTCAAGTATCTGAGGCCAGTTTTGAACTCAGGTCCTCCTGACTCCACAGCCATGCTCTATTCAGTGTGCCACCTAGCCATCCCTTAAATGCATTCTTAACATAACAAAATTGTTGTTGCTTTTGTTCTAATACAGTTGCGCAGTGGTTTCCTCACCTAAGAAAGTGAATTGAAAGGATAGTGAATGGACTTCCAAACTTTATGTGCCTTGATCAGAATGATCCCTTCCTTTCTGGCTTACTGTGGTGAAAAGCAGAAATAGCATTGGATTTGCATCTGGAGCTGAGTGGTATTAACTAGGTCCATTTACCTCTCTGGGCTTCAGTTAAAACTTACCTTTAAAACAAGAAGATTGAAGTAGATGGTGTTTAAGGTCCCTTGTCTATCAAACCTACCTACCATGGAAGGCTACATAGGATTTGAAGGTACCTTGGAGTCCATGTAGCCCAACAGCTCCATTTTACAGATGAGAAAACTGAGGCCCAGGGGGAAATGGGGAAGGGTGATTTATCCAGAACCACACAAGCTGTAAACAGTAGGGCTTAGATTTGAAATCAGATCCTCTGATTCTAAATCTTTCTCAGTTCTGAATTCTTTTCACCCTCCTCTCCCAGAGGGTGCCTGTCTCCCCACGTCAGCTCCCCCAGAAAGTGCAGATACCCATGGTGTCCATGTCTGCATTTCACAGTTATTCTCAGTTGGCACTGGCAGTTGTGGTAGCATATGCTCATCTGTGAGCTGAGGGTGGTGTTTTTCAGGAATTTCCTTTCACAAGGCACGCCAAAGCCCTCACCGCTACTGAGAAACAAGTCATGTTTACTGTGAACAAGAGCAGAGCGTGGGTGAGACTCTTCCTACAACTTAGATCCTGTCCAAAAAAGGTGAGATCATGAAGCGAAGAAAGCGTCAACAGTAGTAGTATGGGGAGTAAAGAGTGCCAGCCTCACTCGGTGGGTCTGGGTTCGAATCCTGCCCTGGACACTTACTAGCTATGTGATAAGGGGCAAGTCACTGGGGCTCAATCTATTCTGCTGTAATATGAAGATATTAACATTTAGAATCCCCAAGCTACAAGGTTGTTGTGGGGAGTGGGTGTCAGTGATTCTGCTATCATCATGCTCAGTACTTCAAGGATGTTTTCTCATTTCTCATAGACAACATTCCATCTCCTGTGTCTTTGCACACATATACACACGTATGTGGTACACATATGTTGTCTCCCCTGATAGAATATAAGCTACTTGAGGATAGGGACTGGTTTTTGTTTTGCCTTTGTATCACCAGCATTTAGCATGGTGCCAGGCACAATGGCCTAATAAGTGCTTGTTGGTTGGTCTTTAAATCAGCTGGGACATGACACAATGGACTTGGAAATGAGAAAACCTGGGCTCAAACACCTGTCAGCATGGGCAATTTCACTTACGCTCTCAAAGCCCCCTTTTCCTCATCTATCAAACGGAGACGGTAGCTAACAGAATTCCTTCATGGGGTTATTGTGGCGAGGCCCAAAAGTGACAATGTAGAAGGTGTACCAAAAGTCTGAGTGTGGTTTTAAGCTCTAGTGGCTTAAAATTTAAGATCTGGTTTAAGCTTTATATACATATAAATATATAGTACAATATAGATATATAGATATATACAAATATAATATGGTATATACATATATACAAATATGAAGTGCTATGTAAATATCAGTTGTTATTACACAATGTCACTATTTTTATTATTATTTCTATCTACTCAGGACCAAATGGAAACATGAGCAATGGAGGTTGGACATCAGTTGTAAGTCTTGGGGGGCAATGATGTGCCCAGCACCATGCTAGGTGATCTAGGAGATACATGAGAAGCATCAGACACCACCTGTGCCCTTGGGAAGCTTACAGTCGGCTCAAGGGACCAGTCACACACACAAAACATCCTCGGGTGCTGATAAAATGTAACAGGCAAGAGTAGGAAAAATAAGCCAGAAGAGGAAAAGATGAGAATTAGAATGTTGCAGCTAGAAGCGGGGCTTAGAACAGGGAGTGTCAGAGCTGGAGGGGCCTTGGAGCACAGAATGTCAGAGCTGGAGGGTCCTTAGAACACAGAATGACAGAGCTAGAAGGGGCCTTAGAACCCAGAATATCAGAGCTGGAGAGACCTTAGAACACAGAATGTCAGAGCTGGAGGGTCCTTAGAACACAGAAAATCAGAGCTGGAGAGACCTTAGAACACAGAATGTCAGAGCTGGAGGGTCCTTAGAACACAGAATATCAGAGCTGGAGAGACCTTGGAGCACAGAATGTCAGAGCTGGAGGGTCCTTAGAACCCAGAATATCAGAGCTGGAGAGACCTTAGAACACAGAATGTCAGAGCTGGAGGGTCCTTAGAACACAGAATATCAGAGCTGGAGAGACCTTAGAACACAGAATGTCAGAGCTGGGACCTAGAATGTCAGGGCTGGAAAAGACCTTGGAATATAACGATAGAACAATCAATAACCTCAGAACAGGGAATGTGACAATTGGAAGGGGCTCAGGACACAGAATGACAGAACTGAAAGATCACGGATTTAGAGTTGGAATGGCCATTAGAAGTTGTCTAGTTCAATCTTCTCATTTTACACAGTGGGAAATGGAACCATGGAGGGGATGTGACCTGCCCAAGGTCACACAGACAGTTCAGTGGCAGAGTGGGGATCTGAACCCAGTTTTCCTGACTTGAATCCAAGGAAACAAGCTGCCTGGGGCTGCACCAGCTGGTGAATGGCAATGCTAAGATAAGGACCCAGATTTCCCCACCTCTAGACAGAGTTTTCATTGCAGCAGCACTGGGAAATTCATCCACAAGCACTGAGACCATAGGAAGTTGTAGGAGTGGCTGGAACAAGGGAGACTGGTTGGAGAAGGGTGGCTTCCTAGAAGGGGTGGCTCAAGATGAATCCTTTAGGAATGAAAGTAACATGATTTGGGGCAGAGGAGACGCAATGCTACAGTGTCACACAGGATTGTGGCCATTAAAAGTAAAAGCCATAGGGTCATGGATCTAGAACCAAAAAGGATGCCAGAAGTCATATGGTCCAATTCTCTCATTTCATAAATGAAAAACTGGGACCTAGAGAGGTCGGGAGGTAAGATATGAACCTGGGGCCTCTGACTTCAAATTCAAAATTCTTACCACTATACTACACAGAAGAAATTGAGAGATCATCTAGACCTATCCTTTCATTTTACAAATTAAAAACATTAAATAAAACCCTAGGGAGAGGAAGGGTTGTTAATAGACTTAGCCAGACAACACCAGGATTCAAACCCAAGTCCTCAGATTCCAAATCCAGCACCTTTCTCCACCCCTATCACCACAGGCTTCATTGCCTATCTTCATCCCTGAGGAATGAAGTGGGTCTCAGTAAACATTAAGTAATTTGGATGCCTTGTGAATTCTGAGCTTTCCAGTTCTGGAAAGTAAGGTCTTTCCTTCATTGAGGAGGGCACAGGTGCCAGAGTGGGGTAGGCTTTAGATTGGCACAGGGTTCTTTTCCTACTCGACAGGAAGCTTATCCAAAAACACTACCATGCTGGGTCAGGCAGCTCAGCACCGATGCCCTGCTGGGGCATGCATTATCCGGGGTAATGGCTCCAATCTAGAGGCCAACACCTGCCGAGCACATTCCAACATAGCCTCTGTCATAAAAATTAGTCATTCTACTCCCCCCCTCCCCCATAACGCCTTGGACGGTCTAGTTTCCATCACTTTCCTGTCAGTCTATGAAACAAAGTTTCTTCACTTGCGCTCCATTGGTTTGTTTGTTTTTGTTTTTAGTGTTTTGGTAACTATTGCAATGAAATTGGTTTCCTTTATAATCCTGAGTATTTTAGGCATTTAAAAACATTCTTCTGAGAAGGGGTTCATAGGTTTTGTCAAACTGTCCATGACCCCCCAAAAAGATTGGACTCCCTGCCTTAGAAATAAGTCCTCTCCAGAGACAGCAAGGTTCTCAAAAATTCAGAGATGGAGGAGACTTAGCAATTATCTGGTTCACATCTCTCGTTTTGTGGAGAAGGAAATTGAGACCCAGGGAAGGGAAGAACTTACCCAAGGTCACACAACCAAGACCAATGGCACAATTAGGAATAGGACCCAGACCTCCTAAACTCCTGGTCCTATTATCTTTCCACTATGACACAGAGAAACATCTAACTTGGAGACCAAGATGGGGGACTATGAAGAGACCCTGGTTTTGGGATCTAGTTGGTGGAAGTAACAAAGCTAGCATCCCATCAATGCAGCAGACCTCCCTACTACCTCCTTTAATAGGTCTTTCTGCCTCTGTTCAAAACATGTCCTTTTTTCCTGATTAAAAGCCAATCCCCCTCCCCCCCAAGAGATGGAAACTGAGAGGTGGTAATCTCAGGGCAGCAGCAGTGATGTGACATGACATGTATCTGAATGAAGCAGGAAATGCAGTCAAGGGCAGGTCAATGCTTCCTCTGGGGAAAATGGAAGCCTTACCCCAGAGACGGAGACCAGGCTTCTACTGGGCCCAAAAGGTTCCTTCAAAGACTATTACCATATAGGGCCTAGAGGGTCGGACCTGGGAGTGTGGTAATTGGATTCAAACCCCACCTCTGGCATTTAGTAATTGGATGACCATGGACCATCAATCAACAAGGATTTATTAGGCACCAGTTTATGAGCTAAACACTGTGCTAGGCACTAGAGAGATACAAAAGGGAAAGAGCCCCACAGGCACATATGTGAGTGCATACAAAATAAAGAAAAGGCCATTGGAGGTGGGGAGTGAGACACTGGAAGGTGGAAAGTTCAGGGAAGGCTTCATGTAGAACAGTGGTTCTCAACATTCCTAATGCTGCGACCCTTTAATACTCATATGTGGGCATATCTGCATGTGGGCGGACCCACCTGGAGACGGATAGAGGAGTGATGTCTCAGTTCCTAAGACCATCGGAAATGTGTTTTCTGATGGTC
>CM053583.1:379713702-379736230 GCA_028627135.1 Pseudochirops cupreus | reverse complement strand
CCTCCCTCTCCCTCTCCCTTTCCTCCTCCTCCTCCGTCTCCTCCTCCTCCTCCTCCTCCTCCTCCTCCTTCTTCTTCTTCTTCTTCTGCTTCTTCTTCTTCTTCTTCTTCTTCCTCTTCTTCTTCTCCTTCTCTTCCTTCTCCTCCTCTTTTTCTTTTTTTCTTTCTTTCTTTTTTTGCTTTCTTTTCTTTCCTTACAGTTTTCATTACTCTAGTATCCAATGTTGGGACAAGTAGGATATGTCCAGCAGCTAGTGGCAAATGATACAATTCTTATAGTACACACCCAACCTTCTTGGAGACCCAAAAATATGAGAATAGAAGCCAGAAAATACTAGAGAAAAGTCCTCTGTGAATCCTCCCATTTGAAGAGAAGACTGAGGAGAATCTTCTTAGAAATTGAGACTCAAAGGAGTGAATAACTTTCCCAAAGTCACACAGCAAATTACCTGCAGGACCCCAAACTAGAACCCAGACCAATGCATTCTTTCCACTCTTCCATGGTATGTCCCTAATTAATTAATGAAGTGATTAATGAGTAGATTTTCTTGAGGGTGGGGTGTGGAGGAGGAGGACCCAGTTGGTTGTTGATAAAAATGTGTGTATAATTGTTTAGTCATTCAGCCATGTCTAACTCTTTGTGACTCATGGACCATATTGTCCATGAGGTTTTCTTGGCAAAGATACTGAAGTGGTTGGCCATTTCCTTCTCTGGTGGATTAAGATAAACAGAGGTTAAGTGACTTTTTCAGGGTCGCACAGCTGGTAAAAGTGTGAGGCTGGTTTGAATTCAGGTCTTTCTGACTCCAGATCCAGAATTCTATCCACTGCGCCATCTGGCTGCCTCTTGTTTAATAAAAATATTTTAAACCAAGCGTGGACAAGAACCACCCAGGATGAGCAGGCACAGATGGGTTGTGACCTACTTCTTAAATCAATGAGATCAAAACCCACTTAAGTCTTTGAATGAGAAAATCAAATGGCAAATACCATATGCAACAGCATCTTAGGTGTGAGTCCTGGGTATCATTAGAAACATGTTTCAACACAAGTGCCAGGCTGTCCCTCTTTGCCAGTCATTGGTTGGGGCAAGAGAAGCCTGGGTGCCCCCTTGCCACCCCCACTCACTCTGCATTATGACTTGGGCTGGGTCTGAGCCATGGTTCCCAGCCCTGGACAAAGACAGAACTGAGCTGGAGCTTTTCTCCTGAATGCGCAGCCCTGGTTTATCCCCCGCCTCTGTCCGTGCCCACACTCTCTCCTCCCTCCCTCACATCATTCCTCTGCCACACAGACAATGGGAGATTGTGAGAGGGACTGAGAGAAAATACAGACATACACAAACACGCACACAACTCAGGGCTTCTGTTAGACTGTGGGACACCCAAGAAGTAACCCACAGGGACCTTTCTCCTCAAAACAACTCTCCCTCCCTTCATCACTGCCAAGGTTTCTAAGAGGTCCTGGCTTGGGAGGCAGGAGACCTGAGTTCCATTCCTGACTCTCTGACTTAATAGCTATGTGTTCTTATTACTTCTCTCTGGGTCTCTGTTTCCTGTGTTATAAAAATGGAGTTAGATCCAACGTTCTCTATGGTCTTTTCCAGCCTTGTCATTCTATGAGTCTATAATCCTCAATAACTCCTTTGATAAAATTTCAGACCAACCTTACAAACCAACTTCAGATATTCTCAGTTCCCATCTATACGCTAAAATAGTTGCTAATCTCAATGTGTTTACTTCATGTTCCTCCTCTCCACAAATGGGGAAATCCTGTAACCTCTCAGTTTCATCAGCTATAAAGTAGGGGAGTGGTGAATGAGTGGAAGGAATCTTGCAACCGAATGACCTGGGTCTGGATATAAGATCTGACTCTTAGTAGCTGTGTGGTCCAAGTCCAATCACTTTGACCCTTTGAGCCTCAGTTTTCTCATCAGTAAAGTGGGGATGACAAGTTGTACAACAGTCACAGTACCATTTCTGGAGTCAGGGACCTTGGTTCACATCTGGTCTTTGAATACTTTCTACCTGCGTGTCTCCAGGTGGTTAATCTCCCTAGACATAATTTTCGTCAAAGATTATAAAACCAGGTGAAAGTCTGTTTTGTTTGCCTATGCATATTTATGGCAAGGTTTTGTTTTTCTTTTTTTTTTCTTTGTGAGGGAGGTGGTAATCAAAAGCAAGTGCTCGTTGATTGGGAAAAAATAATTTGAATAAAATAAGGAGATTGAACTAGATAATAATTAGCATTTATATAATTTTTAAAGCTTGCAAAGCACTTTATATGCATCTCTTTTGATCTTCACAACAGACCCATACACACACACTTAGGTGCTATTTTTATAATACCCATTTTACAGATGAGGAAATTGAGGATAAGAACAGGAAAGTACTCTGTGAATAGGAAATAACATCACAAATGTCATGAGCCCTCACAGGATAATAGTTACACCATCAGGAAGGTTGCTAATAAATGTTTAACAACCAATTCTCTGGGGGTTAGGGATGAAATGTACCTACCCCCCCCACACACACACATACACATATTTTTAAGTTTAATCTTCATTATTAACATTTTCTCCATCTTTTTTTCTTCACATTCTTAAGTCTAGAAAATCAACAAAATCATCAAGTCCTGATTTGTAACTTTTACAACTTCTGAGATATAGATGCTCGCACTGAAAATTAAACAACTGACTTGGTTCAAACTGGCTCCATCACACCCATTACGAGTATACGAGGATGGAAAAAAATGCATGGACAAAAACTGCTTTGGGTTTCAGTATCTCTTTCAAATGAAATTACACTTCCTTCATCACAACAGGCTCAATAAACACATAGCAGGTACCTAATAAAGGCCAACTGACACTTAAAAATATGGCATAGTAATTATTACATCTTAATATGTCTTCTATTATCAAACATTGTTACGTTAGATATTATTATAGTATTACATATTATTCTATATTACATAAATGAAAACTTTAGCGTGCGTAAGGGGGATTTATTTGATGTATAAAAGGCATGGTTTCCTCTTTGTAGATTTACCTGTGGTTTCAAAGACCCCATTCAAAAATCTTCTGGGCTTTATGGATTTCTCATCTGAAAAATGTAAGGGTTCTACTAGATTGGTGGCTCCCAACCTTTGACCCCATTTTTCAAATGAGAAAACTAGAAGGCACAGAGAACTGATTTGTCCAAATCATACAGTGAGAAAAGAAGAACCAAGCAGTCCCCCCTCACAAGCAAGTTTCATGATCGGTGGGATTATTGGGGCCTCTAGAAAAAAAAACCAACTATAAAATAAACCCCCAAAATAATGTGATTTTAGTCAGTCAATAAAGGGAACAAGCATTTATTTGTTAAGCACCTACTATGTGCCAGACATTTTGTTGAATATTTTAGAAATCCTTTGATCCTCACAACTTTGTGAGGTAGGTTCTATTGTGGTTTGCATTTTACATTTAAGAAAATTGAGAAAGATAAAGGTTAAGTGATTTGCCCAAGTAAATCATCATCATCATCATCATCATCACCATCATCAGCATCAGTATCATTTATATCACTCTTACTCTATGCCAGACTCTGTGCTAAGCACTTTACAGTTATTATCTCATTTGATCCTTGTAACAGCACTGGGAGATAGGTGTTATTATTTTTTTACAGTTGAGGAAACTGAGGCAGAGGTTGAGTTACTTGCTCAGAGTCATAAACTAATAAATGTCTGAGACTGGATTTAAACCCAGATCTCCTGACCTCATGCCCAGTGCTCTATTCACTGTGCCACCTAGCCGCCTCTGTCAATGATAGATACATATTAAGTGCCTACTATGTTAAGCACTGGGGATATAAAAAGACAGTATATCCCTGCTCTCAAAGGAGTTCACATTTTATCAGCAACTTCTCTATACCCCCATTTCTATTCTGTGTCCTAATCCCCCCAAAGACAGCTGATTATGGCTTAAGGCATTATCTTTCCAAAAATTATTCCATTTGCATTTTAAAGGAATTTAGAAAACCAAAAATCCATTTCACCCCCAAAGGAATGAATTTCTAATGTTAGAATTTCAGGCACCATAAAAGGCAGTAGAAGGCATCCTGAGAAGGACCCCTTAAATCAGACCACTTTAAGTGTTGTTTAGAATGGGATAATGAGTAGAATAAGGTAGTGAGAAGAATACTGGGTTTAGAGCCAAAAGACCAGAGTTTGAGTCTTGTCTCTGTGTGGCTAAAGACAAGTCACTATTTAAGAACTATATAAAAGGAATATATGATACATAAGTACTCTATGTCATATTGTACTTTCCAAAGTGCTTTACACAGAATCTTACTTAACCCTACCAACAACCCCATGAAGTATTGCAGATATTATTGTCCCAATTTTACAAACAAAGGTAAACGAACCTTAAAGAGGTTAAATTATTTATCCCATGGTCACCCAGCTAAGTAAATTTTAGAGGCAGGATCTCGAGACAGGTTTCTACTGATTCCCAGTCTAGTATTCCTTCCAGTGTGCCCCCATTTCCTCTGTCTATGTACTCATAAGCGCTTTACAGTTATTATCTCATTTGATCCTTGTAACAGTACTGGGAGGTAGGTGTAAAATAAGACTAATGATATTGGCTCTACCCAACTGGAAGAAATCACTTCATAAAACTTAAAATACAATAGAAATGTGTTCTTTATTATATATTTATACCTAAAGCCAACCCTGCCTCGGGCTTCCTCTAAGGCATGCAGGGGAGGGGGGAGACAAAAGTAGACGATTTCTCTCTGGTAATCTTTGACCCCACCCCCTTCCTGCCAAGACCAAGGCTGGCTCTTTCCTGTCCCTTGCTGTGGCAGACTAGAACACCCCAATCCAGCAGCCCCTGCCTTCAGAATGGGAAAAGTAAGTTGACAGGAGTTAGTCAGATGGTTACAGTATCTCTAGTCCATTCACACAAACCATTTTCCCATACTTAGAACACCCTCCTCATCTCAATCTCTCAAAGTCCTATCTTCAGGGTAGCCTATGATTCTAGCACTTAGAAGTTTACAAAGTACTTTCACGATATATTATCTTACAGCAATCTAGAGAGGTAGACAAGACATAAATTACTATCACCATTTGACAGATGAGAAAATTGAAGCTTACATTCAACCTCTGAGCCGAGGACCCCAGTGGGATTTGGACTCAAGAAGACTGGAGTTTGAATCTTGCCTCAAACAACAGACAGGCAAGTCATTTCACAATTCAACCTCAGTCTCCTCATCTGTAAAATGGGAATAATGCTATCAGCAAATCCATATCCAGGCCAAGCATTGTCATTTTGACCCATAGAAATAGACCCAGTTTGACTCTGCCTTGAGGGCAGAGACTCAATATTTGTTCTTGACTCCCCAACAATCAGCTCGGTGCCTTATAAGTGGTAGGCATTTTATCCATGTTGTTATTGTTCATTGTTTTCAGCTCCAATAAATTATGTACAATGTATAGTATACCTTTGTAGAGTGAATAAAATATAACTGTGAAAAATAGTAATAATAAGAAGAAGATATGTAGATGCTACTTAATAAGAAACAAATTCATTAAAAGTTTTCCTGAATTCTCAGTAACTTTCCACATTTTCATCATCCTATATTATCTTAATCAAGAATTACATGTTGGGATGGAGGGAAGGGGTCCTGTAAGTTTTCTTATAAATAAAAAGGCTAAGTGAGATATCACTGGTTTAAGGCACAGGACCATGTGATTCAGATCTGGAAGCAGAAGGGAATATGCATTTATATAGCATCTATTATTTACCAGACACTGCAGTAAGCACTTTACAAATGTTATCTCATGTGATCCTCGCAAGAACCTCAGATGTAGGTACTAATATTGTCCCAGTTTTATAGATGGGGAAACTGAGGTAGACAGAGGTTAAGTGACTTCCCCAGGATCACACAGCTAGGGTGTATATAAAGGCTGGATTTGAACTCAGGTTCTTTTCTGACTCCAGGCCCAGAATTCTATCCATTATACTATCTAGCTGCCTCAGGGGAAGGTACCCTAAAGATCATTTTGTCCTACCTTCTTATTTTTTTAGCTGGAGACACCAAGGTACAGAGAAGTAATATTACTTGTCCAATGTCATACTGCTAAGATTCAAATCTCCACCTCTAAATCCAACCCTTCTATTACCACTTCATCAGCAGTGAAGTGGCTGAACTTGAACTCCCAACCTATAAGTCTTTCACTGCCTTAAAAGAATAGACAAAGACATTTTCCTAATTGTTTTTGTCACCTTTGTACTTGAGGTGAACCTCAGACTTACCAGGGGATGGCTTAGCCAGTCTATTATGGAACAATTAAAATGCTTACCCTGAGGAAGCAGAGTCAGAATTTGGTAATTAACAGCTTTCCCATCTTCCCCAGGGCATCGTTCAGAATATGAAATGTATTACAAAAAGAAATCATCTGAAAATTTACCCACTGTGCAGGAAGTCTTCAGGATTCTTAATCTCACTACAATATTTACAGACTCTTGGGTTTTAGTGCTGGAAGAGACCTTAGCTGTCATGGAATACTTCTTCATTTTACAAATGAGGAAACTGAGGTCCAGAGAGAAATTATTTTCTCAAAATCACACAAGTAGTATAAAACAGAACCAGTAACTAGGTGCCTCAGTAGATGAGCCCTGGGTCTGGAGTCAGGAAGACCTGAATTCAAATTCATTCTCAGACTAGTTGTATGATCCTTTGTGAGACACTTAACCTCTGTTTGCTTCAGTTTCCTGATCTGTAAAACAAAAGGGGTTCAGTCCAATGACCACTGGGGTTTCTTCCAGATCTAATATTTTAAGATTCTACATTTGCAGCTCAATATTAAGCTTACAGACAGAGCCTCTTCCAGAGAAAGAAATTTGAAGACTTTAAAGTCAGAGAATTCTTCAAAATGCATCAGCCTCAATGTTCCTTCTTCCCACTAGCAATAAATTGAAGCAAGTAAAATAGAAGAGGGGTTAAAGCTATCATGGGGTTTGAGGTGACCAATGCTGTTACTGAAGCAGAAATCAAAATCTGAAGAGTCAGCAGATTCAAAGGACCCAAGAAAGATATTAGAGCACAAGCTCTTAGTGAAGGGGGCAAAACAACTTGCTACTAGGCTGCTTCTTCTAAGTCAGGATTCATTTTCTTGGAAGTCAAATTCAATACCCTCCCCAGAAAGTCCTGCATTTGTGTATCATTGAGTTTCTGTTTGTATAAAAAAAGGGCATCTAAACCAAGAGATGGGAATATGTGGAGTTTGAGCTGAAAGTTTAGGGTGCTTTCCTTTATGTCATCAAGACTTACATAGTTACAAAGTTGTCTTTCCATGTAATTGGGAAAAAAATAATTTTTAAAAAAGTCGTATGTAGTCAGTTTTTGCCAAGTAGACCTTGAAGAGAATTTAACTTAGAAGGAACAGAAGCCTAAATTCTGTGTAAATGATAAAAAATGACAGAATTTCAGAGCTGGAAGGAGATCCAAGTCCAGCTGATACTTGAACAAGAATCATACTGACAAGGGGCCATCCAACCTTTGCTTAAAAGAAGAAGAGTTTCCTGAGGCAGCCTCTTCATCTTTTTAACAGCTCTAATTGATACAAGTCTTTTCTTACACTTAACCTAAATTTAACTCTTTGAAACTTTCATCCAATTCAATTCAATAAATATTTACCAAGCACTTACTATGTGCTAGGCACTGTGCTAAGTGCTGGGAACATAAATAAGAAAAAGTTGCCAGGTACATAGTAAGTACTATATTAATGTTAGCTATTATTAATGTTATAATTATTATTATCATCATGATTCTGCCTTCTGGAGCTAAACAGAAGAAGTCTCGTTTCTCTTTCAGGGACATCTTCAAATTCTTTTAGAGAGATATCCCCAACTCTTCTCTTCTCCAGCCTAAACAATTCCACTTCTTTAATCAAACAAAAAAAAATGTCATTGTATGATGTTCCTCAGAGCTTCTATCTCTAACATGATAGAAAAGGTATTGGAGTTGTAGCTAGACCTGGGTTCAGATTCCAGCTACCTACTACTACCTAATTTTGATAAGTCATGACCTTGCTAAACATGAGCTTCTTTGTAGGTAAAAGGAAGGACTGGGCTAGAGGACTCCAAAAGTCACTTTCAGTTATAAAGCAGCTATGATCCTATAGAAATTAATAAATGATAAATAATTCATAAATTCAGCTCCTACAAAATGTATTTTATTGTATTTAATTCCTTATGCTAACTTTTGGTTAGTCAAAACACCCCTACTCCTGCCAGTTTAGACTATTCTATGTTAACATTGGGTGCTTTCTTGTATCCCAAGTCTCATCTTTGCAGATACCTCCACTGTCCTTAAATATCAGTTGAAGGCTGAGCTACTACAAGGGTGGATGTCCCCTACAAGAGTTATGGTGTCATCCTAATGCCCACTAAATAGAGACAGTTTGGAAAGGACTCATTAATATTTATGAGTAATGCTTTACTCCTTCTCTTACTTAGTATGTTCATGGAAATAAATGAGACTATTATTTAGTAAGACATACCAGGGGACCAAAACTACCACCATCATGTGCCAGGGCATTTGTCTGACCATTTGAAGACTTCAAGGAAATTTCTCCTGGGGTGTGATAAAGGTGACCTACTTCAATACTTCATATTATACCTATGATTTTATTCTCTCAGATCTTCTATCCTTTGGGGAATTGGTGATGGTAAAGTTGTGTTTGTATCATAAAAAAGCCCTTGGAAACCCACTGAAAACCCAAGGAATTCTTTTCCTCTAAAATCCTAGAGGATCCTTATTATCTTTGTGACCTTAAACAAGTCATATTTTAACTTTGAGACTCAGTTTCCTTATTTGTAAAGTAAGAATGTTGCAATAGACAAATGGTCAAAGGATATGACCAATTTTCAAAAGAAGAAATTCAAATAATCAACTAATAAGCATAATAAAAGATGGAAGAGCTGTAGGAAGACAGGCATATTAGTATACTGTTGATGGAGTTATTATTTAGTCTAGCTATCATGTAAAATGATTTGGGAATAATATAAGTAAAGAGACTAAACTGTATGCACCCTTTGACCATTTGATCCTAGTGGTTATATATGGCTTAACAAAGTCAAAGGCACAGGGAAAAGACTGACACTACTCACCATCTGCAGATCTGCGTGCTTTCAGCTCCAAGGAACAAGATGACCCTCTCAAGATATAAGGTCATAACCTCTAATGTCATCACCATTTTGTTAACTCAAGCCTTGACACCACCTTCCCAAGTCTCCTCTTCCTTCTTATTAAAGAGCTAGAGGATGAAATACCAAGCCTTCCTTTATAGGTGCAGAATTTGGACTTTCAGTTCACTGCACTTTATATCTACAGTTCTGCCTGGTTTCACTCCAAGAAACAAGATGTCTCTGCACAGGCTATCCCTTGACATCCAGCTTCCTTTTGTATATTTTGCTCCCCCAATAGATTGTAAGCTCCTTGAGGGCAAAGACTGTCTTTCTTTCTCTTATTTTTATCCCCAGTGCTTAGCACAATGCTTTGTACATTTTTTGTTGCTTTCAGTCATGTCTGTCTCTTTGTGACCCATTTAGGGTTTTCTTGGCAAAGATAGTGGAGTGGTTTGCCATTTCCTTCTCTAGCTCATTTTACAGATGTGGGAACTGAGGCAAACAGGGTTAAATGACTTGTAATAAATGTTTATTGAACTGAATTAGACTGAATATACCAAAATATTTAGAGCAACACTTTTTGTCACAGAAAAAAATGGAAGCAAAGTGGGTGTCTATCTTACAGCATGGCCGAACAAGCTGCAGTATATGAATGCAATGGAATGCTATTATGGCATAAGAAATTATTAAAACAAAGGATTTGGAGAAACAAAAGAAGATTTGCATGACCTGATACAAAGTGAAGTAAGGAGAATCAAGAAACTAGTATACATAGTGATTGCAGTAACACAAGTGAAAACAACATTAAAAGACAACTAAACTCAGAGTGAGAACAGATGAAGAAACCTCCTCTGTGTAGAGAAGTATTGGGCTATAGGAGTGAAATAGCTTATATGCTATCAAACATGATTCTTTTATTGCCAAGTCTTTGCTTAACAGTTCTTCTGTTACGAAGTGGGTATTTATGTTGAAAAATGATTATGGTGGAAAAGACAAGAGGCATCAATAAAACTTAAAATAAAGGGGTTGGATTAGACATCCAAGGTTTTTTCCAACTCTAAATCTTATGACCCAGATAAAATCTCTTGGATCCTGTGGTTCTCACCGATCACAGGAAGCAACTATCCAAATGGGTTGCATTGTTGAGAGGATCTTTCCTCACCACGACCGAGTCAGGTATGTGGATCATCATAGAAGATATCCTTCCACGTCCTGAGACCAGACTAAAGCATAGTAAAGGCTGAAAATGAGCAAGGTCATCTTTGAGGATGAGAACCAAGTGATGTAAAGATAGTGCTTTCCAAACAGAAGCCCACCATACCTGTCCAGCTCTCTTCAGCCTCTAGGAAGAGACTATGACATTAGGTAGCTGAGGATTGTGGGTCCCATCTCACATAGTAATGTGTGCTTGTGAGAGCAGGGAGGGAGCTGTGCACCTTGCAGATAGGGAGGTCAAACTCATGGTCAATCACAGTGCTCCTGCTCGGGGTGATTTGGCAGTGCTGAGCTAGGGGGCATCTTGGGTAGGGAAGCATCAGGCAGAGAGTTCATGGTGCTTTGGCTGGACTGGGCTGGGCCTGGATCCTGGATCTTTTCTGAGGTGATTGCTTTGGGGTTCACAATTTGCTGTCTGGGTTCCATAAGTTTAGATGTTGAAAAAATGTTGAGAAAAAAATTGGAAAAAAAAGACATCTGTTGCAATTCAAAAGCTCTTGAAAAGGCCCTTGAGGAGTTGAGAGCTCCTTGGATCATTTGTCTTTTCTTCTGATAAAATTATGGAACATCTTTCTCCCATCTCCACCCCTACTGACCCACTGCCCTGAAGACAGCCAGCACTGGCACATTGCATGTCTCCAGCTCCCTGCAGGCCTGGCTCCATGCTGCATGGCACCACTGCCTCCTCGTTGGGGAGATCAGCTGGGCACATGTTCATCACTGGCAAGGGTTGGCAGATCCCCCACCCCCACCCTAGCACTGCTGCAGGGCTCCCCAGTCACTGGTATCCCATCCTTTCTTCTGCTCACAATTCATCTCTCCTCCCTACACAGTGATATTGGCAGTACATGTGGATGGAACCTCACCCAGGCCGACTGACAACACAAATATTCCAGGTAACTGAAGAGGGAGCTCAATGGGGCAGCATGTGGGAGGCAGCATGAAGACGAGGCATATTTTGAAGTTAGGGGCCTTGGTTCAAATCCCTGCTCTGTGTCTTACTAGTAGAGGTCACTATATCTCATCTATAAAACAAGGAATTTGAACTAGGTGATTTCCAAAGTCCCTCCCAGCTCTAAATCTGTGCTATTTAGAAGCCATCTTGTCTATCTTCTGTCTACAGGCAAAAATATATCCCTAAGTAAATAATAGCAATAACGGTGAATATTTAGCTAGCATTTTAAGGTTTGCAAAAAGCTTCACACACAACTTATTTAGAACTCCAGTTAGGTTCATGGGTTGTCTTCCCCCGTCTCCTAGCTGATGCAAGCTCAGGATGGGGGAAAAAAGAAATCATAATATAACATAACAATATAATGTAGCATAACTGTAATATAATTAATATAAACAGCTTGTAGCTGCTGCTTTAAATATGCATGCAGAAAACTAGGTGAGTGGTATAGTGGATGGTAGGTTAGACTTGGAATCAGGAAGACTTGTGTTCAAATCCTGCCATACACGTAAGAGTTGTGTATCTGCAGGCAAGTCAGATAACCTGTCTCCATTTCACTTTCTTCACCTATAAAATGAGGATGACCACAGCACCTGCCTCCCTGGGCTGTTGTGCATATGAGATGAGGTCAGTCAAGTCGAGAAGTATTTACTGAGCACCTGCTGTCCAAGCACTGAGCTTAAACACTAAGGTAAAATATGCAAGATATTTTGTAAACCTCAAAGCACTGTATAAATGCTAGCTACTATTATTATGCCACCAGTACCCCTTCTTATGCATAAAATCACAAAATATGCGATCATTTGGTGAAGCGGAAAAACTTCTGGATTTGAAGTTGGGAGGCATAGGTTCAAATTCTGGCCTGTAGACTTCCTAGTTTATGACCATGAGCAAGCTCACTAATATCTCAGTTTTCTCAACTGCAAAATGGGAATGAGTGTTAATATTACCTATCTCACAGGGGCATGCTATAGTAGAGTGTTTTGTAAAGCTTAGAATAGTCTGCCAAAGGGAATTATCCTATATAAATAGACATGCTAAATGTCAGAGAAAGAGAAGGAGCCAAATCTTCTTGAGATAATCCATGGTCAAGTTAATTCTGTTTGGGGGTTGAAATCATCTCAAATTCTATATACCTTACTTGAGCTTTGAAGAACAATCATTTTTCTTCCATCTTCCAGTGGGGAACAATTCAGGAAGGAAGAGATTTGGAATGACAACTCCACTAAATCACAAATTTGCATTTTCTAGGAGCTGAGGCCCATTTCCAGGATCCTTGCACTCTTACCATTCCCATCATTCCCTCTTCTGCATTGATCCCAACAAACTTTTGACTCCCTAGTTGGGCAATTGAGGGCTGCAAAGCTGCTGTCCACGTGGACTGGGGCTGATATCTCCCATCCATCTGCCAGGGCCTCTCCATCCAAACCGAGAGACATGGCAACCAATGGGACCAAGATTGCAGATGGGCAGATTTCCACTGAGGTCAGTGAGGCCCCCATCACCAATGACAAGCCCAAGACATTGGTGGTGAAAGTACAGAAGAAGAAATCAACAGACCTTCCTGACCGGGACACCTGGAAAGGCCGATTTGACTTCCTCATGTCCTGTGTGGGCTATGCCATAGGACTGGGGAATGTTTGGCGCTTTCCCTATCTCTGTGGAAAGAATGGTGGTGGTATGTGATCATGGTCTATCTCAAACTCCTAGGGAATGGGGAGAAGAGGACAGTAGACAGCTCAATCATATTCCTCAAAGGTCCTGAAAGAGAAAGGAATGGAGAGGGAAAGGGTGGGGGGAAGGAGGCTAGAAATTGGTAGACCTTTTGAAAGAAAAGTCTGGGTTCTAGGCCTAGCTTGTCCACTGTGTGACCTTCAGTAGAAATCTATAAGAAATGTCCCATTTCCTGCCTCTTTACATTTATGCCAGGTAGATTCTTTAAATGGCCAAATGAAATAGTGTAGTAGAAAGAATTCCAGTTTTGAAGGTAGATGATGACCTCAGGTTAAATTCCAATTCTTCCGCATATGACTCGAACAAGGGATTTCATCCTCTGGATCTCCATTTCCTCATCTCTAAAATAAGAGAATTAAACTATAGTGCAGTGGGGGGATGTTTTTAATCTGGGGTCTATAAACTTGATTTTTGAATATATTTATGATTATACTTCAAAACAATCATTTTTTGTAATCCTCTCAATTTTATTTTATGTAAAGACATTATTTCGAAAAGGGGTACATAGACTTCCCTTTATAATTGAAGAGGTCCATGACATACACACACACACACACACACACACACACACACACACACACACACACACGGTTATAATGTACATAGGAGATAATTAAACACCATTGTTTTATTTCTCAAACAGTTTTCACTATTCTTACTAAAATCCTAGTTTGGTGTCTCATGATCTAGAGAGGATCCTAGCTAGGTTTTCAATGGCTATGTCAATGGAATGTAAGCTCCACAGATCTTAGCAAAATATTAAGGCTTTGTGTGTGGACCTAGTGATTGTAATCCAAAAGTCAGCCTGGCCAAGTTCAGAGCAGCTCATCATAAGAAGGCTAGCCATGGAAGGGGTTGTGAGTTAAATTTTTGGCCCCAAGAATTCACAAAGACCATCTGTTCAATGAAAGACACATCCACAAGGAAGAAATCACAAAACCTTCAAAGACTGCAGCTAGTTTTCCCTCCCACTAGTGTCCTCCCCCTCCCCTGCCCCAGGGCTTCCTTTGATTTTTCTACTTTACTACTGGGCTAATGGCTGTGTCCTGCCCAGTCAGTGGCCTTCTTAGAGCCTTGGTGCCTACTGCCTTTCTTCTCTCTTCCCTGCAGGGGCATTTCTGATCCCTTACTTCCTAACTCTCATCTTTGCTGGAGTCCCTCTCTTCCTTCTGGAGTGTTCCCTGGGACAGTACACATCGATTGGAGGCCTCGGGGTTTGGAAGCTTGCTCCAATGTTCAAGGGTAAGTTGAGGGAAAGAGGAAACTTTGTGATTATTGAAGAGGATGTGCCTTAAGCTCCAACCTCAGATCCTTGGGGTGAGCAGGTGGCCTTGTTTAGAGGCCTAGAGCTTGCTTGGAGAGGCAGTGGGGTGGTAAAAAGCACCCATTGGTTTATGAGTCAGGATTCACGGGATCTAGACCTACTGGTTGTATGACCTTGGGCAGAATAAATCTATTTCCATGAACCTAAGTTTCTTCATCTATAAAAGGAGGGGGTTCAGCTGATCTCTGAGCTTCCTTCCAGAGCTAACATTCTATTAGGATTTATTCATTCAACAATTACTTAGCAAGCACCTACTGTCTCCGTATGTTTGTCATTCCATAAACACTTAATAAGCACCTATTGCATGCAGAGAAGTGTTCTAGGGCTAGAGAACATTTGAATAAGACTCAAATTCTGCCTCTCTAAGTGAATTGTAAAGCTTTTTAAAGAAAGGAGCCTTGTCCTACATGTCTTTGCATCCTCTATAGTATCCTGCACATAGTGCACACTGGAAAAATACTTATGTGACTACTAATGCTACCCTAGATGTGGCCATAACCCTCATGCTGGCTCTTCTTCCTTTCCTAGGTGTTGGACTGGCTGCTGCTGTGTTATCCTTTTGGCTTAACATTTACTACATTGTCATCATCTCTTGGGCTATCTACTACCTGTACAACTCATTCACCACAGTAAGTATCTCCTCTCCCTATCCTTGTACTCTGTGCAACAGGAAACAGCTCCCAACTGGGTAGAATGGGGCCCTTATGGGTCTCAACAGTAAAGAAACTAGGAAGTTGACACAGTTTGTCTTCAGCCTCCTTCCCAATACCGCCCCCCACATGCATACACATATATGCGCAGTCTTTTTCTTCAATTTCAGTGTTTCCTCTACATAAGTTGTTTCATACAAATTGCTCTCCTAGTCAGTCAACAAGCACTAATTTTTAAAATATATTTTAATTACTATATTTTGTTTTCACATCACCTAAATTTTACCCGATCCCTTCCAAAAAAAATCCTATATAACAAATTTCTTTTAAAATAAAGAGGCATAATAGGGGAAAAATTAGACAAACCAACCAATGAGAATGAGGAAGCCTCAATCCTGCTGCCACCACCATCAATTATATTTCTCTCTCTCTCTCTCTGTACTCCCTCTCTTTCTCTCTCTCTCTCTCTCTCTCTCCCCATCTCTCTCCCCATCTCTGTGTGTGTCTTTATCTCTCTCTTTCTCTCTATCTCTGTGTGTGTCTCTGTCTCTGTCTTACACACACACACACACACACACACACACACACACACACACACACACCTTGACAGCACCACCTTCAGGTCTTCCATTATATACTTGGGTCAGTCAAATTCTGAAGACCTCTAAAGAGCAGCCAGACATAACTCTGGAGTTCCCTTCTTAGAAAGGACCTATACCCAAACCCTACTGCTTACAAAAGTTTCCTGCTGCAGACAGTCAAGACAGAAATCACCCCAGACAATAAAAGAGCTACAGTCAGTGACCAGAACACCTATGACATGCCATCTGGGGCAGGCATAGAACCTGGTCTAGTCACTCTTGGGGGAGACAATCTATCCCCCATGCCCAAGCAAATCATGATGGAACAGCTCATTCCCCTTGGCTGGATCTCTTTCCCACGGGTACTGCCATTGTCTCCTTAAGCAGTGACCATGTCAAGGCACTCAGTTGGGGTCCAGGCAAGACTCTGACCAATAGAAATGCTAATCCTCCCCACAGCTTCAACCTTGGCCTTGAGGAGCAGAATGTGAGAGTGACTTCTCCAGCTTCCCCCCACCTTGTCTGACCCTTAATGCAAGCCCTCTCCTTATGGCTCCTACTGAGTTTATAACCTGATCGTATCTCCGTAGACACTTCCTTGGAGACACTGTGAAAATTCCTGGAACACAGACCGCTGCTTCTCCAACTACAGCATTGCAAACACCACCAACATGACCAGTGCTGTGGTGGAATTCTGGGAGTAAGTCTGGAGCTTCCCTTCTCTCCTTAAATCAATGGGCTGTACCCTAAGAGTATAAGTTAGAGAGTTGGGAGAGACTGTAAATCAGAGGGCAACAGATTTAAAGTTGGAAAGGACCTTTGAGGCCATCATATCCAACATGTCCATTTTACAGATGAGAAAATCAAAGCCCCAGTGACTTGTCCACAGTCCACATAGATAGTTAGTGGCAACAGGGGGCTTTGAATGCAGATAATTTTAAATCTAGTGCTCTTCCCGACATGCTAATCTCTGTACACTCAAGAAAAGACTGCCTTCCCTTCCATTCAACAGCGTTTACTAAGCACCTACTATGTATGAGATACTATAATGGGCACAGAGAATAAAAAGACAAAACAAAAAACTATATCTATCATCAAGAACCTTACACTCTACTGGGGGTGGGAGTGGGGGTGGGGAATAAAGTATGTAAACAGATATGTATTTGAGGAAAGAGAGAAAGCACTGATCATATACCAGGGATATTAGGAAAGCCTTCCGGTAAGATATAGCACATGAAGTGAATCTTGAAGTAAGTCAAGGTGTCTAAGAGTCAGAAGTAAGAAGAGAGTATATTCCCTTCTTGGAAGGATCTGTCAGAGTTTGTCCATCACCAGCTTGGGGGAAAGCTGTGCAAAGATGTAGAGGTGGGAAATGGGAATAGCAAGCTAGTCTATTGAAGTGAAGCACAGATTGAGTAAAGGGGTGTAACGTGAACTAATCATGAAAGAGCAGGCTGGAGATAGATCATGAAGACACATTATAAAATACTAATCTGAGTACTTTTTGTCCCAGTGATAATAGGAAACCTCTGATGGTTATTAGGTAGGAGGTTGATAAGATCAGATGTGTTTTAGAAAGATTATGTTGAAAACTGGACTCAGGCATTCTTCTTAGCTGTGTGACCCCGAGCAAGTTACTTAACCTTGTTTGTCTTGGTTTTCTCATCTGTAAAATGAGCTGGAAAATGAAATGGTAAACCCCTCTGGTATCTTTGCCAAGAAAGCCCCAAATGAGGTCATGAAGAATCAGACACAATTGAAAGGACTGAACAACAAGAAAATGTAGGGTTAGGACTAAACCAAGAGTCCAATTAGGAAATTATTTCTGAGGTCTAGTTGAGAGGTGATGAGGACCTGTACCAGGATAGTTGCCAAGGAAATGGATGCAAGATATATTATAAAGGGAGAACTAATACAAATAGACAACCTATTGGACATAGGATGTGAAGGAGATGGCAGAGTGAGGTTGCAAATCTAATTGACTAGAAGGATGATGGTGTCCTCAACACAAAATTGCAACATTTGGAGAAGGTGGGTTTAAGATAATGAACTCTGTTTGAACAAGTTGAGTTTGAGATACCTACAGGACTTCCATTTAAAGATGTCTGACAGGCACTTGGTGAGAAGGGATGAGAGTTCAGGAGAAAGAGATTGAGGTTGGATGCCTAGATCTCAGAAACAACTGCAAAGAGATGGTCATTGAAACCATGGGATCTGAGGAGACGTCTAGTCAACCAATCAAGCAAACAAATATTTGCATTCCAAGAACTGTGCTTGGCACTAAAGCTACAAAGACCAAAAAAATTAAACAGACCTTGCCCTGAAATAGTAAAATTATAGTAGGAGAGATATCATGTCCATATATAAGCGTAAACAAAAGAGATATAAGGTACCAGGGTTGGTGGTGAGGGTAGTGCAGAGCCAGTTAGCAGTTGAGGTTTATCAGGGAAGGTCTCATGAGGACATAGAGAGATAGAAGAAGAAAAGCAGCCCAAGGACAATAGGAAGAGAGGAACTAGGTGATTGTCCATCAAAGGAGAATGAGAAAGAATAACCAAATAGGAGAACTAAGAGAGTAGTGTCTTTCCAATTGCCTAATCACCAATTCCAACCCCTCCTCCATCCTATTCTTTCCTAATTCTAATGTCCCTTCCTCATTTCCCTCTTCACCACTTCCAACTCCTTTGCCCTTCTCACCTCTTTCACAAGGGTGGTTAATCCTAACAGAGATCTTTCTTTCTTGTCCCCCCCACTGCCTTCCCCAAGGCGCAACATGCATCAGATGACGGATGGATTGGAGAAACCAGGACAGATCCGATGGCCACTGGCTATCACCCTGGCCATCGCCTGGATCTTGGTGTATTTTTGTATCTGGAAAGGTGTTGGCTGGACTGGAAAGGTAAGCCGTGTATGCTCTAGAGTAGATGAAAATATCTCATGGGCTTTCTAGGTTCCTACATTGGGTGGTAAGTTAGACTAGAGGTCCACCTGTCCTCTTCAAGTCTAGAATTCTCACAGATGGTGTGCGCCCCCAAAGCCAAAAGGCAGGAACAAAAAAACTAACTTTATCAGTAGTTTCCAGGTGTGGTCATCCTTGTTTTGCTAAAATATAGAACATTCTTTCATGGACTGCCTTTCTTCCCAAACTGGTATATTTCTCTAAGAAATGGATTGCTTTCTTGTACATTATCTCCAAATGGACCCTTCCAGCCTGGGCTAGCCAAGTCCACAGTACAGGTAGCTATGAATCTAAGATTTCATTCAGGTTTTAAGCTTTAAATTTTTACTTTTGAAAAGCAATGGAGCAGAAAGAGAAGATGAAACTTCCAGGACAAGAGGACTGGATTTGGAGTCAGAGGATGTGGTTTTATTTTTTCTTTTTTGTATTTTAGGAGAGAGGCAATCAAAGTTAAGTGACTTGCCCAGGGTCACACAACTAATAAGTGTCTAAGGCCAAATTAACTCAGATTCACTTGACTCCAGGGCCAGTGATCTATCTACTGTACCACCCACCTTCCCCTCAGAGGATGTGATTTTAAATCCAAATTCTGCCTATTGCTTCTATGTAATCTTTGACCTAGGGCAAAAGCCATTTAACCTTGAAAGGAGTCAAGTTGGATAACTTCTGAGTGACCTTCCACCTCTAACTATGATCCTATGATCTCTCAGGTTCTAAATCTTTAAAACTAGGAAACATCACAGTTTCCAGGGTGGGGGTGGGGGGGCCTTGAATATAAAAATAGTCCAGGTGTCCCAGAAATGCATAATTCAATTAAATCCTCTTTCCAAACCTGTAGATGACTGCCTGGGAGGAATCAGGGGATGATGGAATCTCAGAGCTGAAAGGCTCCTTCGATATTATTTGGTCCAACCTGCCACATTTGAGGAAATCAAGACCCCTAAAGCAGAAAGTGACTTGTCCAAGGTCATATAACGAGTGAGTTATATGAGCTGGCTCTAGAACCCAGGTCTTTTGACTTTCAGTCAAGTCTTCTTTACTTCATCCTTCCTTTTGCTCAATTGTATGTCCTTGAGACTGCTCAATATGCTTCTCTGAAGAGGTTGACCTTGAGTGGGCTGGATCATTATTATCCACCAGGGAGACAGCTGTAGGTTAGTAAATCCAGAACTGTCAAGTGCCTATCCATTGACATATTCAAGCCAATTAGGTCTCTTTATGGACCTTCCTGTTGTCTGTTTCAGAAACCTCAAACCCAAGAAGGATCTAAAGCAGTGGTTCTCAACCTGTGGGTCATGACCCCTTTGGGGGTCGAACAACCCTTTCACAGGGGTCACAGGGGTCACCTATGACCATCAGAAAACACATATTTCCAGTGGTCTTAGAAACCAAGACACCTCTCCTCTATCCGTCACCTGGCGGGTTCGCCCACATGCAAATATGCCCACATATGAGTATTAAAGGGTCACCGTTAGGAAAGTCAATAACCACTGATCTAAAGGATAAGCATCCCTTTCATAAAGAAAAAATAAGCCAAACCTAAATAGATACTTGGCAAGGGGACCAGTGTGCGCTGTGCTCACTAAAAATGGTGAGTGCACCATTGGACAAGGGTCAATCCTTTATGGGCATGTTGTAGTTTGTCCTCCATTCTCCAAGAGGACTGTGACATCCAGGAGGTGATACCATGACACAACAAGTGAACTGGATTTAAGTGAAGGGCTGTGCAGAGTCGCCAGCCCCACACAATACAGTAATAGAGGGAGAAGAAGCTGACTCACTCAGCAGATCCTCCCAGGAGCACTCAGATTCCTGGAAAGGGCAGGGTGAGGGATGCAGGTCACTGACATGTCCTACTCCCCTCCCTGAACCAGACCCTCCAGTTCCACATGGCTTCAGCATAGTTGCCGTCCTAGTGAAGGCTCTCCATAAGAAGGTAGAAGTACTGCCTAAGGAGCTGGCCTGTAGATATGTCCATCTATGACTTCCCTTGCATAGTAAGAAAAAGAGGAAGCTGCTCCATAGAGGCAGTGATGAGGTAATGAGTACAGATTAGCCTTAATGAATTCCACTCTCAGACCTCACCATAGCTAATAAAAAGCTTCATTTTCCCAGGATGGTGGGAGCTACAAGTCTAATTAAGCTGCTAGATGAGATGGCCTAATTTCATGACGGCTTCTACTACAGAACCAGATTCACTCTGCCAAGGCCCACTTCCCCATTGCCCCTGGTAGTTTTTGTTCTTTTCAGTAGTAGCTAAGAATGAGGGGCCACCTCTTTGGCTCATCACTAATTTGCCCAAAGGGCCAACAGAGAGTAAAAGGAAGATTGTCAGCTTCAAGGAGAGAAAGACAAGCTCCCAGCTAGTGGCTATCTTTGAGGCCATTTTTGATCCTGCAACCAACGAATCATTTCTCTAGGGCTAGAAGGATCTTAGAGACCTCAGGAGACCAACTCCTTCATTTTACAGATGTGGAAACTGAGGTCTAACAAGATGAAAGGACTGGTCTGAGACCACACACGTATTCAGTGTCAGAGGCAAAATTTAAATCCAGATCCTCTGTCTCTGAAGTCAACATCCTTTCTATTGTATCATGCTGCCTCCCCACGGTAGGGGCTGCCCATCATTTCCTGGACAAAGAGAGAAGGCTCCATCACATCCAGCCTGAGGCTAATGCTGAGGTCTGGCCTAGCTAGGAATGGAGCCATTGAGTCAATCACTTAGTCAGCCAACACAAACAGTGACTGATGCCTACAATAGTCTGAGAATCAGCAGAGTACAGAAAAGCATGAGCCCCTGCCCTCAAAGAGTTTACAGTCTAATTCATAACTAGTGAACAATTGATTGCAATAAGATTGTTAGTGCAACAGTTCATGGTATCATGGAGTTTTCGAGTCAGAAAGAACCTAGACATCATCATTTTATAGTCAGGGAAACTGAGGCCCAGAATTATTCATTGACTTGTCTCAAAGTCACACATGTAGTAAATAACAGAATTGAGATTCTACTTAACCCAAATCTACTGAGCCAATTCCAATACTCTTTCTACACCCCTCTGCCTCCAGTGTAGACTGGAAACAGAGATTATTAGACTGGCTCTAATGTATTCAATTCTAATGTGCTACTTTGCTTCCTAACCCAGGAAGACTTCCTGGAGGAGGCTTGAGGCAGGGTCTGAAGGATGGATAGGATGTGAGTAGAATTTATCAAGGTGAAGAATAGAGAGAAGGGCTTGCCAGGTAAGAGAACAGCATGGACAGAAGAAACAGGTAAGCTCATAATACGTGTCTATTTATAAGAAAGGCAGACAATTGAGGAGACCTACATCACTGGGAGAGAGGATACGTATTGTATCCTGTCCTGCAGAGTAGTGTTAAGTGAGCTTTGCCTGACACAGTCTTTCCTTCTAATAGGTGGTCTACTTCTCTGCCACATACCCATACATCATGCTCATCATTCTGTTCTTCCGAGGAGTGACACTGCCTGGAGCCAAAGAGGGCATCCTTTTCTACATCACTCCCAACTTTGGCAAGTTATCTGACTCAGAGGTGAGCCTACTGGTCCCCTTATCCCAGGCTAGGTGCCTTCCTACTCTGCATGAAGGACTTCTGGGTCCCAGAATGGCAAGGTCTGGCTGTAAGGTTGGCACCACCAGACAAGTCCGTGACAATACTCATGGGACTTTCATCTGCTCAATAGGTATGGCTGGATGCAGCAACTCAGATCTTCTTCTCCTATGGTCTGGGTCTTGGATCCCTCATTGCCCTAGGGAGTTACAACCCATTCCACAACAATGTCTATAGGTATGAAGAGCCCTTCACCTAGTGTTTGCTTTTCTCTCTCATACAGTCTCCTTTCTCTAACTTTTCTCTGTCCCCATTCCCCCACTTTCCTCCTGTGCTTGCTCTCTCTCTCTCTCTCTCTCTCTCTCTCTCTCT
>CM053583.1:379668591-379713202 GCA_028627135.1 Pseudochirops cupreus | reverse complement strand
GAGAGAGAGAGAGAGAGAGAGAGAGAGAGAGAGAGAGAGAGAGAGAAGGAAGGAAAGAAGGAAGGAAGGAAGGAAGGAAATTAGGAAGGAAGGAAGTTAGAAAGGAAGGAAGAAAGGAAGGAAGGAAGGAAGGAAGGAAGGAAGGAAGGAAAGGAAGAAAACGGAAGAGGGGCAAGGAGAGGAAAAGAGAGGAGAGGAAAAACAGTATGCTTCAGTCTGTAATGTCAGTTTTTCTCTAGCCCATTTCATATATGGACCATGATGATCATTTTACAAAGTCTTTTGTATTTTCAGGTTTCCCTCTCTGTAACTGTCTCCCTCTCTCGACCCATTTGTACATAATTCTGGAGATGTGTAGAATTAGTCCAATGTCTATTTCATTGAACACTATTGTAAATTGTGGTGCAGAAACAAGAATGCTAAATTGGTAGTCATAGGACCTGAGTGCAAATCTTTACCTCTCTCTTATTGCCTGTGTGGCCACAGGCAAGTCATTTCAATTGCTTTGGGCTTCAGTTTCCCCATCTGTAAAAATGAGAAGATTCAATTAAAAGACCTCCAAGGTCGCTTCTAGCTCTTTGATCCTATGTGTTCCATCAACAAAATGTTTTAAGACAGCAATCATAAATCTAATAGGAATAAGCCATGCATGCAAATAATTATCATATGATTTTAAGTGTATAAAAATAATACAAAAAGTTATGAAATTAGAGGAAGAGAACATATCCAGTTGAGGGACTCAAGGAAGGGTCCTCATATCTGTTACCCATACTACTTTGTCATTCAATAAACATTTCTTCTTTTTAGGTACCTCTAATTTCCCCCATCCTCAATATTCTCTCCCATTCCTAGAAAAAGGTTACAGAACCCAGTGGAAGATGAGAGGTCATAGTTTGTTTCAGTCCTTTCCAGTCTTTTTATGATGTTCCTTATTTCATTACTTCGTAACCTGCTTTGCATTTCTAAGATATCAAAGCCAACTTGTTGAAAGGTAGAAGTAGAAAATGCCATAGAACACAAAAAGTTGAAACCGGAAGAAACTTTAGCACATCCAGTATTGCAACTGGAAAGAGCCTTTAACTATGTTAAAGCTGGGAGAGATCTTGGAACACATGTTCCAACAGAATGCTAGAATATCAACTATTAGAGCGGAAAATGAGAGACCACAGAATGTTCAAATCTATAATGCAAGAGGTGGGAGGAACCTTAGAAATCATGTTATCTCAGAGTTCTTAACCTTAATAGTTCTATGAACTCTTTAACTGTCTGGTGAATTCAGCCCATGGACCTCTTCTCAGAAAACATTTTAATAATGGAAGGAAATGTTAAAATTCAGTTAGAACTTAGTGAAAATCAAGATTTATTTCTTTTCCCATCCAAGTTCATAGATTCCTTGAAGTCCACCCATGGACCCCAAGCTAAGAACCCTTGATCTAGCCACCTCCCTCAGTTTATAGTTGAGGGTTGTAAATGTGAAGTGACTCAAGGAATATGACACAGGGAGACAGTAGCAGATAGGGAATTCAGGTTGCCATATTCCTAGACTGACTTTCCTTACCTCCTTCTTTCTCTCTGCTCTCTAATTCCTCCTTCCCAAGGAGTTTGGGCATGAGTTGGTAGAATTCCATCAACAAACATTTAACAACCCTGTCACATTTGAAGCACGTGCCAGGTACTTTGGAAAGGAGGATACTAAGAAAAGTCAGATTGAGTCAGTGGGATACAGATGAAAGAATACCAGACTTGGATTGAGACTAAGGTTGGAGTTCCAGCTCTATCCATAGTGGATTTTGAAGCTGGAAGTGATCTCAGAAGCCATCTAGTCCAACCCTTTACAAGTGAGGAAACTAAGGGCCAGGGTTATTAGGTAACTTTCCCAAGGTCACACAAAGAGTGAAATTGGAGATGGGATTTACAGTCATAAATCTAGAGCTGGTGGGGGAGCCTCAGGGACTACATAGTTCAATCTATTTTTTTAGATGAGAAAACTGAAGCTAAGGGATATTAGGTGATTCGTCCAAGTTCACAAAGGTTGTAAGCATCAGGAGCAAGATTCAAACACAAGTACTCTGACTCCAGAGTTAGTGCTAATTCTCATAAACCATTTCCTCTTTCTAAGCCTCAGTTTGCCTATCTGAAATATTAATTTAATCCTATGTGTTTTTATTAAGTTAATTTCTTATATATTATTGTATATTATATATTATATTAATTACATATTTATTATATATTACATATTATATATTATTAATTTATTAAGTTAATCCTATTTGCCCTACTTTCTATGAAGAAAGCACTATATACAAGTGAATTGCAAAAGGATGTAGACCCTACCCTCAAGGGGCCAGTAATCTAATTGGGGTAGTAAATGCAAACAACTACTCCACAGGTCAATATGGGATTAGTGATACAGACAATAGGTACTGCAGGAGGTCAGAGGAGAGAGAAGGAACCAAAGAGAAGATAATTAATTTTCTGTATTTTGAGATTCACAGTTGACAGTCTCTCGGTTCTTGAAGGTTTGAGCAGAAATCTATTAGCTACTGTGCCCTTAGCTAAGAAGTCCAAAATTAGAAACCTACTTATTAATAAAGCCCTAAGAGTCTGTTGTTTTGCCTTGGATGGGGTGCGCAACCTTGGAGAGGCCACAACCTACAGCCAGTCTGGGATTGGGGCTGGTCCCCCAAAGAACCATGCTCACTGTACCAGAAGGCTCTTCCTGCAATCCATTGGAAGCACTTCCAAGCCCCATTCATGCTGTATGCATTTTTGTATTGGGAGGGAAGTAATATGAGAATTGTTGTCATAGTCATCCTCCAAAAAAACTATTTAATGAAAGACCATTGTATGTTCATGAAGTATGAATGCAAGGTAAGGAAGCTGGGGGAGAAACAAATTACAATAGCTAACATTGATATAGCATCATAGGTTTTGAAAAGTCCTTTACAGATATTAGCTCTTCACAACAACCCAGGGAGATAGATGCCATTGTTATGCCCCTTTTACAGGTGGGGAAACTGAGGCAGGCAGCGGATAAGTGACCTGTCCAGGGTAGCATAGCTAGTAAGTGTCTGAGCTTCAGCTTGAACTCAAGTCTTCCTGACTCAACCTCAGCTCTCTATCCACTGCTCCACCTGGGAATCTCAAACCCCATTAGCTCTCTCTTCATTCAGATGTCTGTGTGATTAGATTAATAAGATTTTGTTCAGAGAAACCGAGTTTAGACCATGGTAGTACAGATGCAGATCTTCTGTACATTTAAAGCACATGACCTTTGAGTTTGAGCCTGGGCTGAGATATAACTCCTGCCCTTCATAAGCTTACATTCTGGTCAGGAAAACTGGACATGCCCAAAGTAAAAATAGTATAGACTTCCCTTTCCTGCTGATTCAGTGACCAGTGAGAGGTACAGATAGCAAAGTGCTCTGAGAATTGGCAAGGTAAAGACATCAGGGGAGGTTTTATGAAGGATGAACTTGATCTGGACCTTGAAGAAGCAAAGGTATGTATATAGGTGTGGTGTAGGAGGAATATTATAGTCACAAGTCTCTGCCTATGGGACTTTTCCCAGCCTCTATTTCTCCCACTCCACCCCATCAAAACTTGCCCCTCCTGGGTCACGTTCCCTCTCCACTAGCTATCTAAAAATACCAGGGTCAACATGTTAGTGAGTTACTTTTCCCAGGTTATGTGTGTATTTTAACTCAGGCCTTAATTACTAACTAAACAACAGTTATCTATGGAGCAGCTGTCTTCACTAGGCTCTGGTGATACAAAGACAGTCCCTGCTCTCAATGAGTTTACAGTTTAATCGGGCAGACAAAACTAACACATGTAAGAAATAGCCCACATTGCAAAACAACCTACTCAGGGCAAAAGATTGTGGTACAGATACCTAGGGCTCTGGGAGCTCAGAGAAGAGGAGCTGATGTGGGCTGGAGGAATCAGGAGACACTGCCTGGAAGAGGTGACTTTTGGATTAACCCTCGAAGGAGAGGTAAGAGGTAAATAGGTCTTGGTTTGTTTACAGCTGGGGTGGAAATTAAGACAAAGGCAACGTGAATGAGAGGGAACCAAAAGTAGTATGTGTTGGGAAGTTGGGGTAGAAAACAATGATTAGCATCCTCACACATATCCGAAGCCCCTGTTCAAATGCCATCTCCTCCATGAAGCCTTCCCTGATTTGTTCAGCCTGACCCCCTCTGATCTCATAACATTTTCTTCTTTCATATACTGATTGTGTAATAATGATTTGTACACATCTTAGCATCACTATTAGATTATAAGCTCTTCAAGGACAGAAACCTTGTCATTTATATATTATCCACATTGTATCAAGTACAGAACCTTAAAGGGAAGAGGAAGAGGGAGAGGAGGAGGAGGAGGAGGAGGAGGAGGAGAAAAAGAAGAAGCTTTTGCATAGGACTATAAAATTCCTTGCAGATATTATTTGATCCTCACAATAACCCTGAAGTAGTTGCTATTATTATTCTTTTTATAATTTTGAGGAAACTGAGGCAGTTCTTATTTATTCCTCAAAACAATGATGTAAAATTGTGCTATAATTATACTTACATTACAATTAAGAAAATTGAAGATGATAGAGGTTGATAGACCCACCCAGGGGCACATGGCAAATGGGTGTTTCGTGAATGATTTGAATTCGAGTCTTCCTGATGTCAATCCCAGCAATCTGTCCACAATGCCACCTACCTGAAAGTCACTCATTAACAAAAATGGTGGCCACAGCAGGTCAGAAGATGCATGGGAATTAAGTCTGGGAGAGATATTTGAGGTAATCTAGTCCAAACCCTTCATTTTACAATTGAGGAAACAGACCTCCAAAGAGGAAACAAAACTCCAAAGAAGTTGTCCAGGATTACACCGTAAATAGTATGGGACCTCTAACTCAAGTCTGATGTACTTTTGAACACCCCAAATCTTCACGGATCTGGGGGTACCTACTTTTCTGCTCTGCTTCATACCAAGAGAAGCTTTCCCAGGGCTATCACAGAAAGAGGGTAATGGTACTCTTTTATTTCCTCAAGTTCCCAGTTCATTGCCATTGCAGAGTTCAAATAAATTAACAAGCATTTAAGTGTTAACTATGTATCAAGTATGAGTCTAAGCACTAATGATACCAAGAAAGGCAAAAAAATCCCAATTCTTTCCTCAAGGAACTCCCAGTCTAACAGATGAAGCAACATGAAAACCGCTATATATATATATATATAAAAAAAAGATATATCCTGGATATACAGGATAAACTAGAGATAATCCACAGAAGGAAGAAGGCATGAGCATTAAAGAGACCTGGGAAAGTCTTCTTGTAAAAGGCAGAATTTTAGCTAGGATTTGAAGGAAGCAGAGAAGTCAGGAGGTAGACACGAAGAGGGAAAGAATTCTAGGCATGGGAAAGACAGCTATTGAAAAGGCCCGGAGTCGAAGGATAGTGTCTTGTGCTAGAAATGGTCAGGAAACCAGTGCTATTAGACTTCAGAGTTTGAGGGAAGAGTAAGGCATGAGAAGATTGGAAAGGCAGAGAGAGGCCATGCTATGAAGGCTTTGATCACAAAAGGATTTTGTATTTAATCCTAAAGATGATATGGAGCCAGTGAGGTTTATTGGACAAGTGATGACATGGTCATATCTAGGCTTTTGGAAAATCAAATTAACTGCTGTACGGAAGATGGACTTGAGTGGGAAGAGACTTAGGTAGAGAGACCAACCAGAAGGCTATTGCCATAATCCAGGCTTGAGGTGATAAAGGCCTTCTTCACCATGGTGGTGAATGTCTTCATGAAGGAGAGAAGGGGATATATATGAGGGAAGTTAACTGAGGAACTTAATAAATGCAAATTGAATTGAATCAAATTGAATCTTTTCCAGGTCCGGGGCTGGCATTCTTGGCATACCCAGAAGCAGTAACCCAGTTGCCCATCTCCCCACTATGGGCCATCCTCTTCTTCTCCATGCTGCTCATGCTAGGCATCGACAGTCAGGTGAGGATTCCCTGCCTCTCTTTTCCCTCTGCAGCCTACTCTCTGGCTTCATAAGATAAAAAGGATTTAGAGTTGGAATGCGTATTAGGAATCATCTAATCCAAACCTCTCATTTTACAGATGAGGAAATCAAGACCTAGAGGTCAATGACTTGACCAAGTCACACAAGTAGTAAGTGATAGGTGGGATTCAGGCACCAGTTCTCTCATCCAAAGCCTGTCATATTTGCACTGTGCCAGGGATCTGGCTGGATGGCATGACACTATCTTAATAGCCTGATAAAAGATCTTCTAGAATTTGGGCATCTAGTGGTTGGGAAGCCCTGGCTACAGGCTGTGATGTGATCCTAGGATCTAAGTTGGAAAGGGAACCTTAAGAGTCATGTCATCTAGAATCACACCCAATACAGAAATTCTCTCTATACCATTCCTGATACATGGACATCCCTACTCTATTAGACTGTGAGTTCCTCAAGAGCAGGGATTGGCTTTTGTCTCTTTTTGTATTTCTAGCACTTAGCACAGTGCCCAGCACACAGTAGGTTCTTAATAAATGTTTGTCACTGACTGGCATAGGTGTTTAATAAATGCTTTTTAAATGACTGTGTGCTTTCTGAGACAAAAGTACTGCCTGAGACAAAAGGTTCCCTACTTAATAAGATAGATGATTCCATTATTAAAATGTTGGGACCTGCCTGACACTACCACCCTACCCACTTTCCTGAGAATCAGAACACAAAGGAAGCTTTAGCCAAAGACAAAATCTTTATTCCTAGAGACATCTCTGTAATTTGGCTCCTGACTTTTAGCATTATTCTGTCAAGCCTAGCCAAAAAGAATTCTGGGTGAGGTCAAATAGCAAAATTGGAGGCTAATGCCTTTGGGAGAATGTATGGAGATGTCAGGTCTTCTCCCAAATCTAGGACCCCCAGGACAGCCAGGACTATTTACTCCTCATATCAATTACTCTGAATGGGGTAGGGACTTGGTGGGGGGGGGGGGGAAGGAATTCACTGCGGTCCCTGAGGTAGGACACTGACCTCCTCTGTATTATCTTTCTGGAAGTTCTGCACTGTAGAAGGGTTCATTACAGCCCTGGTCGATGAGTTCCCAAGATTGCTCCGTAGCAGAAGGGAGCTCTTCATTGCTGTCGTGTGCATTGTTTCCTACCTGATTGGTCTTTCCAACATCACTCAGGTGAGTGTTACTTTCTCCTCCCTTCTCCCACTTCCATCTCTGCTTCCCTCCTCCAAAACCCTCCTTGTACCCAGGACCTCTCCCTAGGGACTTCTGAGTTTAGTAATAATATCCTTCATTTATATAATGTTTTAAGTTTTGCAAAGCATTTCTGTCTATTGTCTCATTTGATCTTCACAACAACCTTGGCAGGCAGGTCCTATTATTATCAGTGCTATTATCACCATTTTACAGATGAGGAAACTGAGGCAGTGGTTAAGTGATTTGCCCAAGGTCACACAGCAAGTATTTGAGGCTAAATTCTAACTCAGGTCTTCCTGACTCCAGGTTGAGTACACTGTGCCACCTACCTGCCTAAGAGGGCTTGGGAAAGTCCAGAAGAGAATAATATGGCTTCATAGCAGAGACCAAGACCCTTGGCATTTATTGAGTGATATTGCTCTCTTTCTCCATGCATTCACAATATTTTTACTGAGTGCCCACTCTGCCTAGCTCAGAGTTAGGTGGTTTTAGAAGATACAGAAGAAGACACAGACCCTGTCCTCACAGAGCTTGTTGTTTAGTCTATTTGAGGAGAGGAACAGTAAAGTAATAGTAGGGACTTCTATATGAAGAAATGCCCTCTACTAGTGCAGATCAGCACCTTGTCTGCCATTTGTAGTCATAGACCATTGCCTGGAGCAACAAAGGGGGAAGTGAGGAACCAGGAGGAGATGCACAGGGTCACACAGGCAGTACAAGTCAGAGGCAAGACTTCCCTCCAGGTCTTTCTGGTACCAAGGCCAGCTCTCTTTCCATTATACCAGCCTGCCCCTCATTAACAAATCATAATAGAGTTCAATCACAGTCCACATATAGCCAGTCTTTGGCCAAACACACAGGGGGCAGAAAGTCTTGGGAATCTGACTCATCATGGAGATATGTAAAACAAATCCCCATGTCTCTGCCCCCTGTGAACACAGCAAATGGTTTTACAAGGAAAAATCCAAGACTAGTCCTGGGCTCACGCCAGAGTGATGGTAACCATGAGTAAGTGAATGGTACATGAGTTTAGAGAAGGGAGTAACCTCTGAGGACTAGAACTCTCTGAGAAGACTCCATGGAGAAGAAGGATTTTGTTCTATTTCAAGTCAGAGATGCCATTGATGCCAGGCAACTTGGTCTACTAGAATAAGTATATTCATCATATTCATCAAAGCCAGAGGTATCAAATGCAAAAAGAAAAGAGGGTGGCTAAACTATGCATAAGCATCCCCATGGGACTTATGTTGACTTAGAAAACCATATACAAACATTATCTATGTTCTATTGTATTTTGTTAAATATTTCCCAAGTGCATTTTAATCTGGCTTGAGCCACACCCAAAAGTGTTGTGGGCTGCATACAACCTACTAAACCGTTGTTTGAGAGACAGCATGGCATGATGGATAAAGCACTAATTTGGTGTCAGGAAGATCTAAATCTGACACGTTCGCTTTGTGTGGCCTTGGAAAAGTCACTTCTCAGTGCCCCAGGAGACTCTATAAGCCTATGAATTATAGAGGACTTAATGATATGCATCTTTGGAGGGAGTTTCCATACTTAGTTACTCCCTACACCAATGAAACCAAAGATCTGGATTCATAAAATTAAAAATTTTAAAAGCCATCCCTAATCACCTCCACACCAAAACACAACTTGTTCTATTAATTAAATGTTATTAGGAGATTAAGACCCCAGATAGTTATAGTGTCCATCTTCCCACCTCTGGCTGGGAGGTGAAAGGGTCTAAACTCCAGCTGTTCTATAGAATCACTTAATCTTTTTTTTTCCAAATCCACATAGAAAACACACACACACACACACACACACACACACACACACACACACACACACACACACACACACACACACACCCTGAGAGAGTGCTTTAAATTTTACAGTGCTTATTCCTCACACTAGACCTGTGAAACAGTAAATCAAAGTCCTCAACCTGTCTAGTACAGGAAATCTTCCCTGCTTTCCCCTTCTGTTTTCTGTGTAACTTTCAAGTTTCTCCCTGCTGTCCTAGTCTTTAGCTACTCCCTCTAAGTTTTCTGGAGTTCCAAGGGAATTTCTCCTGCTCCTACAGGGTGGGATTTATGTGTTCAAGCTTTTTGATTACTACTCGGCAAGTGGAATGAGCCTCCTCTTCCTGGTGTTCTTTGAATGTGTTTCTATCTCCTGGTGCTATGGTGAGTGCTTTGCTCTTCTCCCCTGCCCCTCTCCTGTTTCTCTTCCCCACCCCTGAAGATAAAAAAACAAAGAGGGGAATGCACTGGTCCAAGCCCAAGGAAGTTCTATCCAATCAGTCCTACCCAGTTTCTGTGGGAAAGTAGCCCCCTTCCTCCAATTTAGTGTACCTACACTTTTAATTCAGTTTCAGGATAGGAGGCAATATAGTATAATAAAAAAAAAGAACACTAGACTAAGTGTCCTGAAACTTTTTATCTCAACTCTGCCATCAATTAGCTTTGTGAGTTTTATCTCCTGTAGGTCTCAATTCCCTCTCTTTTTTCCCTCAACAAGCCTCTTGTGGTAGGGTCCACAGACCCAAGTCTCTTTGAGGATGAGGCAGGATCCCTACCTGAATCTTATCCTATTACTTTCCTCTTGTCTTAGGGGTCAACCGGTTTTATGACAACATCCAAGAGATGGTTGGTTCCCGGCCCTGCATCTGGTGGAAACTCTGCTGGTCCTTCTTTACTCCAATCATTGTGGCGGTAAGGATGACCCCTGGACCCAAGTGCATTTGGTGCAAGAGAACTTTCTTCTGGTAGCAGAAAGGGATGGGTATCCAGGCCACCAGGAGAAGCTAGGGCTATATCCAGGGATTCCTGGCTTGTTTGTACAAGCTTGTCTTCCCATCCTATTTCTTATTTAACAAGAAAGGCATTCAGCTAGATTTGGATCCCTACAATTTGCAAAATCCTAGATTCCCTCCACCCAGAGGGACCCGAGAGCTGCCCAAAAATCTCATAGCTAGGTGCCCCACAAAGTGGTCCAAGACCATAGTGGAAAGCTGCCCCAGCCCCTGATGATAGGGTCCCCTCCCCTGAAGTTCCTAGAATAACTAGTCATCATGAATGGTATCCCCATTTGGGGGGACCTGGGCATGATAAAGCTCCCTTTAGGGACTGGCAAGAGACTGCTTCTGCAAAGGGGCTTTAGAGATATGTTGTATAGGCCCACATAGCTGACCAACTGCCTATATTAACCTCTCTGCTTGTTTCCTAGGGTGTCTTTATTTTCAGTGCAGTACAGATGACTCCACTCACCATGGGCAACTATGTGTTCCCCAAATGGGGGCAAGGCGTGGGCTGGTTCATGGCCTTGTCTTCCATGGTCCTTATCCCTGGCTATATGGCTTACATGTTCCTGACCTTAAAGGGCTCCTTAAAGCAGGTAAGGACACAGTCCCTGGGAGTACAACCAAACCTATTTCTTTAAGCTGAATTCAACCAAAAGCTCCTCCCCCACTTCACCCAAGAATCATCAAATATTTTCTGAGAAACTACTAGGTGTCACAGGAATACAAGAGAATTGTGAGACATAACTCTTGGCCCTTAGGAGTTTGCTAGCATGTATGAAACAACATGATGGAACACAACTAACAAAATAAATAATTGAGTTATTATAGGACTTTTAAGATTTACAAAGATGTCCTCACAACAACCTTGGAAACTAGGGTATTACAACAGGGACAGCTAATATTTATATGGCAATGTGGCATCATGTATACAGGGCCAACCTTGACATCAGCAAGGCTTGAATTAAAGTCCTGTCTCTAACATACACTATCTATACGACCACAGGTAAGTCTTTTACATATGTACCATTTCGAGGGTCTACATAGGAGTGTGAGTATGTGTGTGTGTGTGTGCATCTGCATACATACATATATGCATATGTGTACATAGAGACATGTGGGCATGCATGTTTATAGACCTATTTCAGATTACATGTTTATAGCATTGTATGCATGGATGTACATGCTTATGCATATACATGTATGTGTATATTAACGTGTGGGTACCTAGACATAGAAATGTACACATATGCCACTGATTACTGCAGTGAGTAGATCAACAGACCTGGAGTCAGGAAGGGATGAGTAAAAATGAAGCCTCAGACACTTAGTTGTGTGACCCTGGGCGAGTCACTTGACTTGTAGCTCTGCCTCAGTTTTCTCATCTCCAAAATGGGAATAATAATAGTACCTACCTTCCAGGGTTATTGTAAAGTTAAAGCGAGCTAAAATGTGTACAGTGTGTTCCAATCTTAAAGTGCCACATAAATGTGAGCTATTGTAATTATTATTGTTTTTTACAAATGTAAATATGCAGGATTCCAAAGAACTTTTGAATATGTCTCATTGGAGCCCCAACTGATGAGTAAATCAAGGCTCAGAGAGGCTTCAGCTGCTTGCCTCAAGTCCTACAGGATCTAAGCCTCAGAAGTTGAATCTGAACCCAGCTTGACTCAAGTTCAGAACTCAGTCCATTATTTGTGCAAAGTAGTGCCCATATTTTATTCCCATGTCATAGATGAGAAAACTGGGGTGTAGAGAGCCTGGACTACTTCCCCAAGATCACACAACTGCTGTGACTCAAACCCAGGTCTCGGGACTGACTCCCGAGTGCAGTCTCGCCTTTCAGACCACAACTTCTGTAAGATGTCGGATGGCTGCGGGCCACGTATTGACTTAGGTTTTAAAATGTGCCATTATCTACAGCGTTTTTTAAATTATCTACTTTATTACTTATTAATTTTGTTAAATATTTCCCAATGACATTTTAATCTGTTTCTGGCTAAATTCAGGAGTGTCCTAACCCAGGGACAGTGCTTTAAACACCTCTAGTATAAAGAATATTGGCCTTGGTCTCCTCAGACACCATTTACGATGCCCCAGCTCAGTCCAGTGCCCACTCAGTAGCCTCTAGAGAACTCCCCCAGGTATCTTCATACCTTCCTTTCCCCTCCCCCCACCTCACAGCGCCTCCAGGTCATGATCCAGCCCAGTGAAGATATAGTTCGTCCAGAAAATGGGCCGGAGCAGCCCCAGTCAAGCAATTCAGCAAACAAAGAAGCCTACATCTAGCAGGTTGCCTGTGGCACCAAGACCAAGAGGACGCTGGAGAAAACTATCACTCAATCCAACCTGGTTGAACATAACCACAAATTGATGTCTGAAGATACTATCGATCAACCTACCTCTAGTGGCAAAAAAAGAGACCATCACCACTCAAAGGGAAGTGACGTGGGGACTGTCAGACCATTTGGTGGGCTCCAGTGGGTAGGAACGACTGGCGGCTTTCCAGCAATCCACAGACTGTTAATGTTTTTAATCCTTTCTCAATAAGAATTGAATTATTGTGGAATTTGTAATTAGCAAATAGGGCATTTTTATCCCACCTTGTGGCACAACCAATGCTTTGAGGTTCTGTGCTATGGATTTTTTCATCCTTTATGTGACCTATTTCTTACCCACGACTGTTATCTCTGACTTTGCAGGAGTTCAATTCCATTTGAAAGCTGTTTTGTACGTGTGAATACAGTATTTTGTATGCTGAAGATTTCCAAGGAAAGCTTACCCTTAAGGTGTCTATAACCAGCTCTGTCCTATGGTTATTTCTTGCATTCTCTCTTTTGAGGCAGCTTAAGCAAAGTGACGTAAACCACCCACCCCAAATCAGATCCGGAAGGTCGGTTTCTTAGAGCACAGGCTTAATCCTTCCCTAGAGCTGTTTGCAGCAAAACTTTCCATCCCCAAAAGGAAACTGCCAATCAGGCTTTTCTAATGATCAGCCTATTTCTCTCTTACTTTCCTATGTGGGTGCAGGAAACACAAAAGAATTTTTTTCCAACCATTCCAGGGGCAAAAATGTCCCATTGCTGAAAGTCAGCAGAGGTGGTGCCATCATATGTTGGTCCTAAGATGCCCAACTAAAAGTACAAAACAGCTGCAGATTTAGCCAAATTAAGAGGGCCTGTCCAAGGCTCAGCTCTGACCTGTTTGTTCATTCATTTCTCCCTTTCCCCTACCACCACATCTGAAGTCTCAGCATCTCACCATCATTCTTGAGTTCCATAAGGGGGTAAAGGGCTTTCCTCCATTCCCTGCCTGATAATGCCAGTCTGGTCTCCAGGGCCCTAACAAAGTCACCAATGTTGCGCCAGGGAACCCAGTGGCACTTCGAAGATTTAAAACACACACATGCATACAACCTTTTGGTTTGGGGGACTTGGGTTGTTTTGGGGGGCTTTTTTTTCCTTTTAAGAAGGTACATCTTGATCACAGTTGTTGCAGTGACAGTGTCGGGTAGCAGTGGCAAGATGATGGTGGTCATGGCATGAGGACAGTTTCTCGGTAAAATACTAATATTCCATTCACAGAGCATTTCTCCTTTGGCAGCTCCAAGTAAGACATCTGAAAATGAAGGATTCCAGTGTCTGATTGAGAGAGAGAACTGTGTGATGCAGCATGTTTTTGCGACCAACTTTCTGTGCATCATAAATAAATCCTTAGCAAGCCCTCAAAATGCATAGGGCAAACCTGTGACAAATATGGTAACTAACTGTGACTCAGTTTATCTTTTCTGTCGTTTTGTCTGAAGGTGACCAACATATACCCATTCTTGCAATAAAGTATTATTCTCAGAATGTTAAGCACATTATTGTAGAAAACACATATATACATATAATATATATATATAAATACACACAACACATACACATCTATTTCTGCTTGCATCATACCCAATCTCACTTTGCAAAACATTGTTCAATAGTTTCGAAACCATTTCCAAACTGTAATATAGCCTCAACCATAAGGCATTTTAAATATCGATAGCTGAACTTATTACGAAATAAAGACATCTTGTAAATCTTTGGGGTTTAAGATGAAGAAAAAGAAACCCACTGCGGCATAATCTCATGCTATCAAGCCATCATTCCCATGATGTCTCTGGACTTCCATTAGAATAAAAAAAATAAAACCCCTTCCATCTTTTCTCTCATGTTGAATGTTAAGCAGATTCCATGTTGTTCTAAGCCATTGTCGAGTATTTCATGTGTGACTGTAAACATTTGTAAGTAAGATGTCTGGCAAGAAGTCCCTGAGCTGGTTTCTGTCCAGATATCTCATATATAGCACAAAATTAGTGTTGTAGCCCTCCTGTGTGAACTGTGAATAACTGTAACTTTTTGTAGTATCCTCCCTGAAAGAAAAAAAAACAGATATTGTATTATCATATATGCTTTTTGCAATAAGGAATTTATTCTCAGAAACACCAAGCAAATTTATCTCTATATAAAAATATATATGTAATATATACATATTCAAAAATATATACAGAGCCTGTTAAAAGAGTACAGTATTATTTAGAAAGAAAGAAAAGACCTGTTCTATGGACCAAATGTAAAATATTTATAAATGAAAATGCATTTTAACTATCTATAAATGGTGTCATAATTAAAGCACGATTGTTATGTATGTTTCCAAGAGTCTAGAGAGACAAATAAAGGTACATTATATGATACTTTTGTTTCCCTGGAGTCTTGATGTTCTTGCCTTGTTCTTTCTCATTGAAACAAGACCCTTCTCCCCAACAATGCATAGTATGATGAGAATTCCAAGGGCGATAGGAATGGAGTTGCTTCAAGGTTTGGGAAAGGGGGACTAAGCAATTGTGGATGACTTTCAGTCCTAGGGTTGACCCTCAACAAAAATTACAAAGGAGAAAAAAAGTTGTGTGGAGTGATGGCCTTGGAGTCAAGAAGCCCTGAGTTCAAATCATGCCTCTGACACTTGCTAGTTGTGTGGTCAGGGGTAAGAGGTTGGATACAAATGACTTCTAAGACCCCTTTCAACTCTGAATCTATGGTTCTGTTTGGTTCCGCTCTCCCCTTATATTTTAAGCCCATAGAGCTTATAGTATTTAAATACTCTGCCCTTGAGGAAGTATCTTAGACAGGATTCTTGACCCAGGCTCATCCAACTTCCACTTGAGCACTTGGAATGATGGGAAACTCATTACCTCATGAGAAAGTTCATTCCATTGTTGAAAGGGTATAATTATTAAACAGTCCCTCCTTCTGTTCATTCCATTTCTACAATTATTTCTTAAGCACGTGTTTTGTGCAAGACACAAAGAGGCAGCATGTGGCCCTGGATAGAGAGCTTTCTTTAGAGACAGAAAGTCCCAAGTTCAAATTCTGTCTTTGACACATACTGGCTATTGGCAAGTCACTTTCTCTCTCAGAAAAGCTGGTAATTCTTCAAAGCAAATACTTCCCCTTACTGTGGTAGAGGGACTTTTCCCTCATTGGGGATGCTCAGTACCAATGAAATCACAGACAGTTCCAACCCTATAAAGGAAGTCTACTCTTCCATGTGACTGCCATTCAGATATCTGAAAAAAGCGCTCACGTCCTGTTCCCATCCCCTAAGGCTTCTCTTCCCCAGGCTAACTGTCTTAGTTCCTTCAGCTGATCTGAGTACAATACAGTTTTTAGACCTTTAAGGATCCTGAGCACCCTTCTCCAGCTTGTCAGCTCCCACTCCAAGGATGTCCTTTTCTGTCCTCAACTCCCCCTCATGTTTCCTTTAGTGTCCTCCCCCACGAGCATCAAAACCTCAACCTCCTGCCTGGCATCCTGCCCACCAGTGCTCTAGGGGCAGTGAAAAGAGAGGGGAGGGAAAGAGGTAGAGAGATTATGGAAAGGAGTGGGAGGGAGACGATAAAGGATGTAGAATGGGTGGGATGGGGAATAAGGGGAGGAAGGAAAGAAAGAAGGGAGAGAGAATAAAGGATGTGGGAAGGGAGGATGAAGAATAAGGGGAGGGAATAAAGAAAGAAGGGGAAGAGAATAAAAGATGTGGGAAGGGAAGGATGGACAATAAGAGAAGGGAGGAAAGAAAGGGCATGGGAGAAAAGAAAAGAGGAATAAGGGGAAGGAGGGAGGAAAGAAAGAGGATAAAGGATGTGGAAGGAGTAGGATGGGGAATGAGGGAAGGGAAGAAGGGACTAATGCAGAAGTGATGACTTCACTACAAACTGGATTTTTTTTTTAAAGAGGGACCAGAGAATCTCAGAGTTAGAATGAACAGCAGATGTTCATTAAACCTTTCTATAAGTAGAGCAGTGTGCTTGGTGCTGATGTTTAGATAAGTGAGAGACCTGTCCATTAGAAAATGTCAGTTCCAGCCCCTGACCAATCACTTTCCCTGACAAGAAGTCATATACCTCTTGCTTGAAGTTGGGGTCAAGCTCACAAGGCAGCCCACTTCCCTTTAGGACAGTTCTGGTCATTTGCTGAAGCAATGTGGTACAAAGGAAAGCACACTGCACTCAGAAGAGAATTGGTTTTGAATCTCAGCTCTGATGTGTATTGTTCCTCCAAGGCTCTGTTTCCTCATCTTAGAACAATAGATTTTTAGAGCTAGAAAGGACTTTGGAGATCATGTCATTGAATTGCTCTATTTTACAGATGAGAACACTGGGGCCAGGAGAGGTTAAGGGACTTTCACATTGTCAGAGATAGTAGTTGGAAAATGTAAGATTTGAACCTAAGTCCTCTGACTTCATCCCCATTCATTTATATAATAAAGTTTAAAGAATATTGGGTCTAAGGGCAGCTAGGTGGTGCAGTGAAGAGCACCAGTCTTGGAGTCAGGAGGACCTGAGTTCAAATTTGACCTCAGACACCTAACACATTTACTAGCTACGTGACTTTGGGCAAGTCACTTAATTCCAATTGCCCTGCCTTCCCCCTCCAATATATATATATATGTGTGTGTGTGTGTGTGTGTGTGTGTGTGTGTGTGTGTGTATGTATATATATATATATATATATATATATATATATATATATATAGGGTCAGCTCCTTTACAAGATTGCTGAAAGGAAATGTTGTACAAACCTTAATCGAGCAATAAGTACTTATTAATATAAATATATACCTTATACCAGGCACTATGTGAGGCACTGGAATACAAAGACACAAATGAAGCAACACCTGCCCTCAAGGAGTTTACATTCTAATGAAGATGACAACATATACATATTTAGATATATTTAGAATACATACAAAATCAATCCAAGATAGCTTTGAAAAGGAGGGCAGTAACTGAAGTGGGTCAAGAAAGGCTTCAAATAGAAGGTGGAATTTGAACTGAATCTTGAAGGAAACCAGGGATTCCAAAAGGCAGAGATGAGGAATGATAGGCTTCAGGAACAGCTACTGCAGAGTATCAGGAGAACTAGCAAGGTGGACAGTTCCACTGGTATGTAAGGTCTAAGAGAGGAGTAATACATAAGAGCCCAGGTAGGTGGTACAGTGGATAGAGAGCTAGACCTGGAGTCAGGAAGACCCTGAGCTCAAATCCAACCTCAGACACTTACTAGCTGTGTGACCCTGAACAAGTCGCTTAAGTCTCAGTTTCTTTGTCTGGAAAATGACAAACCACTCCAGTGTTTTTGCTGAGAAAACAAAAAAAGGGGGTGGGGGGAATCATGAAGAGTAGGACAAGACTGAACAATAACAATGTATAAGAAGACTAGAAAAGGAGGAAGGGGCCACATTGTAAAGGAAATGGCAAACTACTCCAGTATCTTTGCCATGAAAACCAAAAAAGGCGGGGGGGAGTCACAAAGAGTCAGACATGACTGAAATTACTAAAAAAAACCCAACAATATATAAGAAGACTGGGAAGGAGGAATGGGTCATGTTGTGAAGAGCCTTACATGCCTGACAGAAAGGAGTTTTGATAATATCTTAGAAATAATAGATTCTCTGGAGAAAAAGATGACATGGTCAGATCTAAATAATGAGGACCCAAATTAGGGGGGATGGTTAGAAGAGGCCAAATTCAAGATTTGTTATGCCAAGATTTGGCAAGTAACAAGATGTGTTAAATGAAGGGGAATGAGTAGTCAAGGATAATACTGCCAAGATTTCAAATCCACATGACCAGAAGAGTGGCTCATTTAATAGGATCATGGATCTAGAACTTGAGAGACTTTAGAAGTCACTTGGTCTGACCCTCTCATTTCACAGATATAACACCAGGATTTCCAACCTGTATTACTAAAAGGATGGTAGTGCCATCAACAGAGATGGGGGAGTTTGGGAAAAGAACAGTTTGAAAGGGACCAAAAATAATGAGTTTTGTTTCAGGCATGCTGAGTTCAAGATGCCTATGGGACGGTTAACTGGAGCTGTCCAACAAGCTATTGGAAATACAGGTCAAGTTCACAAGAAAGTTTAAAGCTCTGTATCTTCAAAGCTTCCTTGTAGTGGGAACAATACTTCAGATAAGTATGCACAAGAGGAAGAAACAGGGTAGTGTGGGAAGAAGAGTGCTTAGAGTGCTGGATTTGGTGTCAGAAAACCTAAGTTCAGATCCCAACTCTGCAACTGTGTGATCTTGAACAACTCACTTCCAGTCTTTCTCTAATCTTAATTTCCTCAACAATAAAAAAGACTCTGAAGACTTAGGATGAAACCCATAGCTACCATTGACTCACCGTGTGATTTATGCAAGTCACTTCCCCTCTCTGAAACTCAGTATCTCCCTCTATAAAGGGAGAGGGTTGATGAAATGAACTCTAAAATCCCCTGCAGCTCCAAAATCCTATACTCTCCCTGATTTATGAATTGAATCTCAGCTTCCTCCCTCTTCCCGAGGCTGCTACCACTGAACAAAACTCCCTGCTTTCTTCTCTAATTGCTCCCCATTCTCTTTGTACCCCCCAGCCTTTGTCCCATCTTCTCAGTATGAGATCTGCCCCTAAATGAGTTTGCCATATTCCGCCATCCTCCCAAATCCTTATCAGTCTCATATTTGGAAAGACAATTGCAGCTGGCCCTATCCAATTCTCCCTTCCAAAAGCATTGTGCACAGAACAAAGCAGCAGAAGCTTTGAAGAAAGACAGGCAAGAGAGTGGGGCACTCACAGCTGGAGAGGGAAGAGAGGAACAAGGAGCTTGGAGATTACTGGCCAGGCAGCTGATTTTTCTGTTCTAGGACAGAGAGGGCTACCCCCAGTTGGTGACATGTTCATGCCGAGGAAACAGTAGGATGAGGACATGAAATCCAGGATGGGGGCGGGGGACATGGCAGGAAATATTAAAAGAAGAGCCACACACACCCACAGCACTCTGAAAGGATCCCTAAAGAATTCCCAACCTTGTGATTTGAGAGAGGCAGTGTGGAATAGTGGCTAGAGCATTGGACTTAGAGGAGGAGGGTCCAGGTTCAATATCTCACTTCACACACTTACTATCATCAGCATGACTAACGTTTATGTAACACCTACTATGCACCAGGTTTTGTGCTATGCACTTTACAACTGCTATCTCATTTGATCTGGAAAACACCCCTGGAAGTGCTATTGTTATCCCCACTTTACAGATGAAATTGATGCAAACAACAATTAAGTAACTTGCCCAGGATCACAGCAAGTAGGTGTCCGAAGATGAATTTGAACTCGGGTCTTCCTGATTGCAGGCTTGGAGCTCTATCTGCTTTATCCACATGACACTGAATAAGTTATTTATGCCCTCTGTACCTTGGTTTTTTATTTGTAAAATGAAGGAGTTGGACTAACTGGTCTCTGAGGTCCCTTTCAGCTCCAAATCTATGATCTTATGACCCCTTGGTTGGCTGCTTGGCTGGTGGCTTGGTTGGTTGGTCTTAGCAAAGCTGTGAAAGAGCTTTTTGCTATAAACTCCTTCCCCTTTCATGGCCTTTTTCAAACACTCTGCCACCCCTCCAAATCCATTGTGCTCATGCTGACTTGGTCTTTCTTGTCTGAAGTTTAAACATAGGCACAATGGAATTAAGCTTTAATGGTAGAATTTCAGTTATCAGAAACAAGATATGGGGAATATATTTTACCTAGGACAGTAACCTTTCTGAAAGGTTGTCTACCCCTTTTGTGTCTTTTGTCACCATCAATAATTTCCCCTCCTCTTTCCCATATCCCTAAATTTCCCCCTCAAAGACCAAGGATTTCTTACTTTCTTTCATCCTTCCTCTCATATAGAATCAAGCTTTTAAACAAATCCTGGTATCAGAATTGCATGTTAAGAGGAGGGAGGTGAGGGAGGGTGAAATTTAGGTTCCAAATTTAGCAGGAGTTAGTGAAAAACTGAGTTTGTAGCACCTAACTAACAGGAAGAAGGAGAAAGGGCTTTATACTCTGAGGGCCCTTAGAAGGGGCCTTTGGTCTGGATCTTATTCCCAGTATGAAGGATAAGGGCATTAAGAAGTGACTGGTTTTTGATGTGTTGATCAGTGTTGCTAATTTTTTTTTCTCTTCTTCCCCTTTTACTTAAAAAAAATTCTTTGTTTTATAGAATAGCTCTATGGGAGAGGAAGGAGTATGGATACCGGGAGAAATTTCTGAGATGTTAAAACCAACAGTTATCAATAATTTTTTTAAACCCCAAAAATAGAACTTTTCTATAAAAAAGAAAGAAACTATTTTCATCTTCAAGGATAGAAGGGCACTATACTTAGGAGAGAAACCACATGGTTCAGTGGAAAGAATGTTGGACCTGGAATTAGAGGACTCAGGATTCTAACCTAGAATCTGCCACTTCCTACTTGTGTGACCTTGGGCAAAGTAATCAATTTCTCTTGGTGTCAGTTTCCTTTATTTATAAATGGAGGAGGTTGTTCTTGATGGAAGGCCCCTTCCAGCTCTAAAATCTATGGTCCTATGATTATAAAGGATGAACAGATGGAGACTCTGGCTGGGCCCAGTATAGCAAGGAACTCCTTGGAGCAGCAATGGCTTGTGGGTAACCCTGGGAGTTTGGGGGTGGGGTGGAGATAAGAGGGCTAGAGTCTGGTGAATGAAATGATGTCTGTGGACAGCAGAGAAAGCATTTGCCCTGTTCTGGTTGATAGTGATCATCAAGAAACATGAGATTATGGAACTGGAAGGGTTGTCTAATCTAGTCCCAGGGCCATGAACTGAATCCCAGGGATATGGACATGAGAAGCAAGAAGAAGGAGTAGGGCAGCGGTTCTCAACCTGTGGGTCGCAACCCCTTTGGGGTTTGAATCACTCTTTCACAGGGGTCACAGGGGTCGCCTAAGACCATAGGAAAACACATATTTCCGATGGTCTTAGGAACCGAGACACTGTTCCTGTATCTGTCTCCAGGCAGGTCTGCCCACATGCAGATACATCCACATATGAGTATTAAAGGGTCACGGCATTGGGAAGGTTGAGAACCATGGCATTTGAAGGTTGAGAAGGGTTTCAATTATGCAGATCTTTTCATGTCTAATCCAAGGATGTCTCCCCTCAATTATATCTTCCCTGATAAGGAGCTGGAAAAGGGCTCCCACTGCATGGCTACTTGTAGGGGAGGTAGAGGATATGTCCACCACAGAAGGCACAGAACAAGCCAGTCTGCAGATCCTCTTTTTGACAGACCTGCACCAGAGAGGCAGCAGAATGTGCTATGTGACCTTATCCCCTCTGAACCTCATCTTCCTCATCTATTAAATGTAGATAATACTCAAACCACCAATGCCAATGGTAGTTGGGAAGAAAGTGATTCGTAAACTATAAAATGACACATAAATGGGGTCTAATCTTCACCCTTGTGATTATTGTGATGTGGAAAGGGAATAAAAGGAGGTAATGGATGACCTTGGCCAAGTCGTTGCCACTTGGGACTCGTTTTCCTCACACGGGAAAGAGAATGGAGGAGGGAAGAGGCTAGGGAACTAAATGAGCTCGAGTGCTTTGTATCTCTATGTCTATGATGCTACGAACTCCTAGAACTTGGGAGAAAAAATAGCATACCATCAAGCTTAGGGCTCCACCATTATCGTTCAAGTAACTTAAAAGGATAACCTTCCAGTAATACTAGAAGAAGGCATATTCTGGGTATAGCTAGGAACGCAAAGGAAGAATACCCTAGCACAGCGGTTCTCAACCTTCCTAATGCCGCAACCCTTTAATACAGTTCCTCATGTTGTGGTGACCCCCAACCATAAAATTATTTTCATTGCTACTTCCTAACTGTAATTTTGCTACTGTTTTGAATCATAATGTAAATATTTGATATGCAGGATGTATTTTCATTATTACAAGTTGAATATAGCCCACAGGTTGAGAACGCTGCTCTAGCAGAAGACTCTATGACCCAGCCTGTCACAGAGATCTGAACTTCAGATATCTAGGCTTGGAAGGAACCAAGAGATTATCTAATCCACCCTTAGCATTTAGCACAGTGCCTGGCACTTAGCAGGAGCTTAGTAAATGCCTATTGACTATCTTCACACTTTAAAGAAAAAGAGACTGAGACCTAAATAGATGAAACAGCTTGCCCAAGGTTATAGACCTTATGAACTAAGCTAGGAGGTAGGTGGTGTGGTGGACAGAGTCGGGAAGACCTGAGTTCAAATCTAGTCTCAGACATCTAATAGCTGTGTGACCCTGGACAAATCACCTAATTTCTGTTTGCCTCAGTTTGCTCATCAGTAAAATGGAGGTAATAATATCATTGACCATCAATGGTTGATGTGAAGATCAGATGAGATCATTGTAAAATACTTAGCACAATGCCTGACACACAGTAAAGGTTAGTTATCATTGTTATGAATCCATCCTCCTTTACCCTACACTGCCTTGGACCTGAGTCTACTCATCTGTAAAATGGAACCAAGGACTTTTCCCCCATTGACTTTTCAAGTGGCAGCAAAGCAAACTCTCAGATTTATTTTTAAATCTGTCTGGGATGTTTGGGCAAGATGTCCACTAAGATCCCTTTCAGCACTTACATTCTCCACTTCTCAGCTCAGCCAAGGATTCCACTCTGGGTTCTCTCTAGCTCCAGAAATCATTAAGGAAGACAAAAATTGTAGCATTTGCTAAAACTATGGCTCGTCCTTCACTGGGATGTAGTTTCTCAGGGTCTCAGGAATCAGCTTAGGGAAAGTAACTGGCTCAATTCTCATTCATTTTATTCAGTAGGTGGCAGATTTCCTAGGCCTGGGATGGGAGCTGAGACTTGGGTAGAGAAGAAACAGAGAGGAAAGACACCATAATGTCATTGAATTGAAAAAGGGCCATGGCTTATGGTCAGAGCTTCATAAATCGAGGGCCAGAAGGGACCTCAGGGACCATCATCTAGTCTAACCCCTCACTGTCCAGATGAGGAAACTGAGGCTTAAGGACTTAAAGTGACCTATCCAAGATCATACAACTACATATCAGAGATAGGATATAAACCCATGCCTTCTGACTCCAGAGTTCGTGGGTTTTTTTTTCCCTTTGTACCACCAGGTTTAAAAGCTCAGCTCTGTGTGAATATATACTTGTGTAAAATTGAGTGAATCATCCCACCCCTCTGGCCTCAGTTTCCTCACCTGCAGAATGAATGAGTTGGGCTAGATGACCTCTAATGCTCCTTTATCCTATTGGCCAGAGTGTTCACTGGTCTTATGAGGGTCCTGGGGCCTTAAGATATAATTCAGCAGCATCTATGAGCAGCAAGTAGGCTAGGATACCCAAAGAAGAGACTGAAGAACCCTGACAATAGGCTGCCCAGACTCAGAGGGGAATGAGAGATCTGAGCCCAGGGCTCCAGGAGCATCCCAGGGCTGCAGTGAGCTCCCTCCTTACTTTGGGGTCCCTTGTCCCAACCGTGTTGGGCATTCAGAAAGGAAAGTAATAGTCACACAGCATCATTTAATTAAATCTAGGGTGAGGGGAGAAATTAAATAGACACCATAGAAGGTGGAAAGAACAAGAGGAGGAGAATAAGCTGTTGCCCTCTGTGAGGGCTCAAATTGAAAAGACAGAAATGACCCACACTGATCCCTTCATTTCAGAGATACACACAACGAGACATATTTTTGCTCATGGCCAATAAAGGAATTTGTTTTGCTTGACTGGGCATATTTGTTACAAGGGCTTTGTTTTTTCTTTTTTGTTTCCATTGGGGGATGGGGAAGATGGGAGGGAGAAAAAAAATTTAACGCTGAATAATTGGAGTAGGGGAAAAAAAGCAGAAAAGGAAGAAGGTAGGTCCATAGTGGAAGAATGGATGATGTAGCAACTTTTTCCTAGGTTTGTGAGTGGTAGTTGATATAATGGGTGACAATGAAGATGAACAGAGATGAGCAGGTCTCAGGATACAAGGCTTGCCCGTTCTCTCATAAAGTCAAACACCCAACAGCCAAAAAAAGTTACCATTTGCCTAAATGAATAGATAAATGAATGTATGAATAAGGTCACGTGTGTGCAAGGATAAAAACAGGGATACACATATGTATGTGTTTATATACGGGGACATGTGTATATATACACATATAGTATATAAATACATGTGTATGTACATATGTACACATATATGCACATGTATGTTGTGTATACACACGTGAATCCAGGGACCCAGGAGCATCATAAGTCCCTGGTAAGAGCTGTCACAAAGGATGTCAGTTTGAAGAAAGTCTGCCTACCATAGGCTTCCTGGTCCCAACCTTGTGTGTACACACATACACACACATACATGTATTGTATTATAAACATGTATATTCATGCATATAGTAAATATATGTACACACTTATGTAAGTCTACACATGTGTGCATGTGTTTGAATGTATACATGCTCACACACATGATCTTTCAAAAATCCTTGACAATGGCTCATCGATCATATCCCCTAATTGTGGGGGGAGGTGGCAGGGGGAACCACCCAGGAACATAGTTCTTCAGAGAGCAATGATTGAATTCATCAGTTGTTAAAGGTTCTCTTATGATCTCACTACTTATTTTGGGTGTCATTTCCCTATTAACCACTTCTCATCTGTCTCTTCCAGTCCAACAAACATTCTAATTGTCAGAGAAATCAAAAGCAAAATCTGCACCAAGCAGTAATTCCCCCTCTTCTCCATCATCCAGCAGCAGCAGCATCTCATAGGCTCCCAGCTTGTAGCCTGTACCTTCTTTGCTTCCCCAGAAAAGCTGTCAAAGCAAAACTGAACACTATCCAACCCCCTCTTCACCATCCTTCCCTTTCCTCGACAGCCTCGGCTCATTTGGAACTTTCGCACTCCCTGATCATCCACGGTCACGCCGTGATTTTTTTATTCATCCTCCATTACGTGCCTTCATTTCCATCTGCTTTGTTGTTTTCAAATCTAAGTTGGTTGATGAGTTCCCTGTGCATCCACAGCCGTATCTAAACAATCCCCCCTTTTCCTCCTCGTTAGAATTGTTTTGTTTGTGTGTGTGTCTTCAGCATTTCATTCTTGACAACTTCCCATCCATCCTGGGCTGACTTCCCCTGTAGACTTTTAGAATTCAGTAGAATTGTACTTTTGAATTTTCTATGAAGCCCTTAAAATTTGTTCTTTAAAAATCTAAGTTGGATGTCAGACTACACTTGACTTTCTTCTTGTTCTGTCACATATTCTAAGGAGTGGTCATTTCCCCCCAAATTCCCTATCATTTACACACCAGCAACCAATTCCTACTTGTTAGGAAGCAGCAGGTTCAAAACAGATTTTCCTCAAGTTTGTTTCTCTACCTTTTGGAGAATAAAATGATCATTGAAGCATGTCAAGAAATTGTTAACTGTGTGAATTCAGTCTCTTCCCAAAGCAGATCAACCAATGATTTTTTGACTGCTATAAACGTTTTTGTTCGTCTCTCAATGATTCTTAAACTCTGGATGGCGATCCTAGATGAGGGTCTTAAAGCCACAGTTTAAGAAGCGCTGAAGGGGTCTTGAGTGGAGAAAGTTTAAAAAGTCCTGGCTAGAGCTTTTCTAATTGTCAGTTACATCCTTGGACTATATAGCAGTGCAATCCCTGGGTCAAAGGACATAAACAACTTTTCTTACATAATTTTGAATTGTTTTCCAAGATGACCATTGCCTGTCTCCCCACAGCTTCTCCAGCAAATGAATTTCTGCATCTTTGCTAATTTGATATAAAAGCTAACATTATATATGTGTGTTTGTATTGCTTTCAGCTTTGCAAAATGCTTTCCACAAATTATTTCAACTTAATGAGTGTGAAATAACACCGCAGAATGTTTTAATTTGCATTTCTCTATTTATCTGTGGAACAGGTAGGTGGTGCAGTGGATAGAGCACAGGGCCTGGAGTCAGGAAGACTCCTCTTCCTCAGTTCAAATCTGGCCTCAGACACTTACTAGCTAAGTAACCTTGGGCAAGTCATTTAACCATGTTTGCCTCAGTCTCCTCATCTGTAAAATGAGCCAGAGAAGGAAATTACCATTCCAGTATCTTTGCCAAGAAAATACCAAATGAGTAGGGTCACAGAGTTGGACATGACTAAACAACAATAGCAACTTATTAGTGATTTTGAACTGTTTTCTGAAGGATGAGTCAAACCATCTGCATCCCCTACCATGACTACAATCTCTTCTTAGACATAGATGGAGACATCCCAAGAACCTTGGAAGTAACAGTGTCCTCCAGACCACCAGTCCTGCTTCCAGCCCAACTCCAGCCACCCTCACCTTGAGAAGCAACCCAGGAGCTGTAGCCTGGCAGCTAGTCCTGTATATGCTGCAACCACAGCTAATAAAGACCAAGAAAAATGTGGTTCAATGTCAGGAATTAGTGAGATTTTTCTCTATGAAAATGACATTCAAGAGGATCTATTACCATCTGCTTTGCTGCTGTACCTTAGGACAATAGGACTTTTTCATCTGACTTGCTGCTGAAACCTCCTGTGTGTTATCTCCCCTAAAATGTGAGTTCCTTGAGAACGCTAACTATCTTGCTCTTCTATTTGGATCCTGAGTGCTTTGCAAATAGTAAATGTTTAATGAATGCCTTTTTTATTGATTCAAGTGTCCAGTAGTCCTTAAACACTGACCCTTCTGAATATAGGTCCAGCGCCTCAGATCCTTTTTCTTCACTGACTTCACATTCAGGTCCTTCTTTTTGGAGGGTTTGTTTTTTAAGGAAGGTTTTGCTTTTAAGGGTTTGTTTTAAGAAAGACTACTCTGGTAAGTCAAATCAACAAGTATCTCAATGCCATTCATGTGCCAATGCTCATCACTGGGTACCTAAAGAAAGGCAAGAATATCGTCCCCATTCTTAAGGAGCAGGTCTTCATTCCTCTCCAGGTTGCTCTGCTGACTCACCTGTGCTGGACCACTATGCCAGGGAAACCCCTTCACTCTGAAAGCTGACTCCATCTCTGGACTATTTCTCACATAGGAAGTGTCTTCCCCTGTTGCTTCTTCCTCTGATTGACTGGTCCCTCCCAGAATCTCCATTTTAATGTGGATGCCAACATCAACCATGTTTTCATTATTAAGCCTTAATCACTGAATGGGCGTTGCCTCAATCATATCGAGACCTGTTAAAAACCTTAGTTTGCAAAGGTTTGTAACCTGGGGCATCATCAGTCATCCTGACTTGTATCTTGCCACTCTACCCAGATGGCTTGGGAAGAGAAAGTGAGGCTGATGACTGCACAGCCCTGCCTCACTTAAATCCAATTCACTTGCATGTCATAGCATCACCTTCCCTGATGTGGTTCTCTTCAAGAATGAAGACCAAACAAGAACAATCTCTCCAAGCTGCATTGCTGACTCATCTCCAAAGAACTTTCTCCACTGCCTCCCTTTTACTTTTCAACTCCCTCCCCCCATTAGTATGTAAACCCCTTGAGGGCAAGGACTTCCTTTTGGTTTGTATTTATAATTCCCTGGAAGAGAAGTCAGGCATTTAAGTGCTTAACAAATGTTTGTTGACTTGAAGGAGCTCACAGTCTAATGATAACCTAGAAAGCACCAATGTCAAACTCCAACAGATCTCTGTAGGGTCTCATATTGATTTAGAAAACCACAAATTAATATTATTTATCTTGTATCCCATTTTCATTTATTTTGTTAAACATTTTCCAATTACACTTTAATTTGGTTTGGTGCACTGGGGAACTTTGTCCCATACAGAGTCATCAGGCGGCAAGTTTGACCCATTCAGCTGATACCTCTGACCTAGCTAAATGTCCTTCCAAGCCCTTACTTAGTCCTCCAGGAGGGAGATCTGCCTACACTTGGGGCATAGATAACAGTCATTCAGCCATGGCATAACTACAAATATCACATACTCTATTCAGGTCACTGTAAAATTCTCTCTATTCTCCATATTTATGGGAAATGAGATCCTTAGTCATATGTTAGTCTACCGTGGAGAATGTGTGTATACATACACACCTGCACACATATACATATATGTGTATACATGTATATGTGTATAAGAGAGTACATGTGCATAAATGACAAAGAATTATCTATAAACACAGAGACACTAAGATAGATACACACATGCATATACATACATACAAGAACACATAGAGATATAGGTGCACACGAACAGAAATAAACACACATATGCAGAGAGAACAAATAATGGAATGGTGAGTGATCCTCTCTGCTTTATGCCAGGCTCCCCAGCAAGGGTCCGGTCATAGAACATTAAAAGAAGGCCCAATAGAAGTGAGAATGAAACCCAAGAAGATAGGGTATAGCCCCTAGAATATGTGTGCATACCCTGACGTGTGAGAGAGAGAAAGGACAGTGGAAAATGAATGTCCAGAGCACAGGGGTAGATGTCAACAGCAAAACAGGAAATGTACCCTCCAGGAGTAGTGTTCAGATACCAGAAAGAAGTTGGAGGGGCAAGGATGTGTTGCCAACAATGACATCTCATTATCATGTACATATATTTAAGGATTGTGCATATTTTGGTTCATAATGAGAGTTGTTTTTTTACTGAATATGCTAATGAGGACATTGGGGGAAAACAGTGATGGAAAACTTTAATAATACAACAATAACACCTAAGGAGAAACTTTTTGTTTCAATGCTATACTCATCTTAGCTTTGAGTACTTTTCATGCAAATTTATTTGTTCAGCCTGCCTTCACTTCTGAGCAGATATCTTCTGGCCAAGGAAAGTTTTGCCCATGATGCATTTAGATTACCGTCTTACCCCCAGTTACGTGGATTGAAGATACCTTGATTCACCATACACGTTATAAATAGTGTGACCCATGTATCACTCTCAGGATACCCTGCATCACCTGTGGTACACCAGGTGAATCTTCCTTTATCTCTTTATCTTCCTTCCTCCATCAATATAAGAATGATAAGAATGATAGTTCTCCCTCTTCTCCCTCTTCTCTCTCTCTCTCTCTCTCTCTCTCTCTCTCTCTCTCTCTCTGTCTCTCTCTCCCCTTTCCTCCCTCCCTTATTTTCCCTCCCTTTTTGTCTCTCTCACACATATTCTTAGGGGCTTATAAAGTGCTATCCTCACAACAATCTTGTGATGGGGGTCATGTAGATATTCAATCTGATTTTTGCAGATGAGAAAACTAAGAGACTGAGTTACTTGCCTTAGGTCACATAACTAGTAAATGATGAAGACAGGACACAAACCAAATTGTTTTGACTCCTAGTAGTCTTTCTTCTATAACATAATATCTCACTGGTATCATCATAGTGAAGGAAAGAATCTTAATAATAACCAAAAGCAGAAACAAGAGAACTCCTGCCTCCAAATCTGAGATTTCGTCAGGACATACCAGAATGGAGATTCTTCATGGATGCATATAGGATGTTTAATCTCTAACTCACCATCTTAGACAGTCCTAAGGGACACTGCAAGTTTAGCCAGGATTACAGAGCCATCATGATTTGAACTCAGATTTTCCTGAGTCCCAGTCCACCACACTACACAATCTCTCACACAAGAGACAGCTCCATAGGTTTCACTTTATATTCCCTGGTTTCATCCAGCAACTGAGAAAGAGGGAAGAGGGCTCCAGTTGATTACATCAGTACCTCCATCCAAGCCAAGAAAGCCAGGGTATTTAAGGGAAGGGAACACAGTGAATGGGGCTGTGTATTTTTAGAATACTGGAAGATATTACACTATAGTTCATAGAGAAGTTTTTGTGAGGTAAGAGTACAAACAGAAACCAGGGCAATGTTTGCAAGGGTGATGGGTTGTGGCCCTTCGGAGTTTGGTGATAGGCTGCTTGTTTGCTATGGTGTGCTTTGAGAACATTGGTCAGAAAAGTTGTGGTGTGTGTATCAAGACTGCCATATTTGTCTGCGTCTGTGTTGCTCATGGCTCCAGAGTTTGGCATATTTTTACCTCAGGGTTGGACTGTTATGAATAGTATGGCCAAGGTCAACAGAGACCATGAGCCTGAGAGCGTAGTCAATAGAGGCTGTGTTTCTGAACAACTTCCCCTCCTTAAAAGCAGGTTTGTGCCAGAGGTCATGAGACTCTAGAAGTCAGAGGTCATGGGACCCCAACAACTGGGTTTTACAAGATTATCCAATTGTGATTCCTACTAGGTATAGATGTCTATTAGGTTTTACCCTCAAATAGGGTTATTTGCATTTTACAAGAATAGCCAAATGCCCCAAATGAATCTCTAATGAGTAGATTGTTTCCTTTCTCTGGATTCTGTGGGGAAAGAAAGGGGTAATGTTGGGTATGAGCCATCTCAGCATCAAAAGGTCCCTGTAGGCACAAGAGGCTTTATAGAAAATCGTAACTTTGGTGCCATAGTTTCATGACCTTGACCCCTGAGCTCAGGCATACCCAAGAGAGTAGGGAAGCGCTCAGAAGATGTGATCAATGACGGACATTGCTGACCTTGCAACACAATATGATTGATGTGCCCAGCCCTTTGGTCTATGTTGTGCCTTGAGACCACCATCGGCTTACATCATAACCCACAGCATGATGCTCTCTCCAAAGAGGCACACAGACACAGAGAGAACTACTCAGAAAACCGAGCTCCTTGCAGCTGACTACTCCTGCTACACACAGCTCTCACCTAATTGACTGGCTCACCCTCCTGACAACACAGGGAGCTCTGCTCTGCCAGGGCCAGTTTAGAAACCACCATTATGAGCTGGTTACAGCTTGCTCCAGGCAGGGAAGGTGGCCTCCTCATCGAGGTGTTGGTGATCACCACTGCCTTCCTATCCTACTAATTAATCACCTACAATGGATAGCTATGTGGCACAGTGGAAATGTGCCCATGGCCTGGACTCAGGAAGACCTGAATTCAAATCCAGCCTCAGACACTTACTAGTTGTGTAAACTGAGCAATTTCACTTAACCCTGTTTGCCTCAGTTTCCTCATCTGTAAAAAGAGCTGGAAAAGGAACTGGCAGACCACTGTAGTATCCCTTCATGACCCCATAAACCTCAAATGGGGTCACGAAGAGTCAGACATGCCTGAAATAAATGAACAGCAAACAACACCTGCCCAAGGGTGGCAATAGTAGATGCCAAAAGTCAATTGGGATCACAACAATGCCAGATGTTTAGGCAAGGCTAGAAAGATAGAGTTCTAGGTAGTGATCCTAAAACCTATAGCTCATGCAGGAACTGGGTGATAAAATCAGTTCAATAACCATTTTCTGAGCACCTGCTGGATAGCAGGCACTGTGCTGGACACTGGGAATATAAAAATGACAATGATAAAAGTCCCTGCCTTCAGGGAGCAGGATAATCTATTCTTCTTCCTCTTATTCTGGTGTATGTTAAGGTCCCCCATTCTGTCCCCCTTACCTGAGCAGCCCTGCTGGACTGGAAGGGTCTTCCATATTCCAGGGCAATGATGACAACATGGGCTCCATCCTCAGGTCAGACGGGTGAGCCTACAACACAGAAGATATCTCAGGGCCCAAAACCTGGAAGAAGGAGCTGGAGATGGGACCTACCATGGGTTAGGGCTGAGAGTTCCCCATGGCCTGGGCTTCTCAACTAGAAAGCAGATAAGAGCTGCCATCAGAAGGTGCCAGAGCCAGGGGTCAGTTACCAGAACTATAGGGCACTGGACCAAGGGGGACAGAGACAGGAACTGGGATTCAAATCAGAAACATTAGCTACTGCCAACATTAACAGAGCTCAAGCTGTAAAAGAAAGATGTTCTGGAGTTTATCAGAAAGTTCCAATATAGGACTTAGGAGAATAAAATGAAGGCATTGCATGAAAGGCTAGGACCTTAAGACATGTACCTTACCCTTGAGAAGTTTACAATCTGATAGGAAAAAGATATGTATGCATTTAACCCCCAGGAATGTTGATAGCTCCTCATAGCAGAGTCCCATACACACTCTAGTATCTTGCACATATCTCTCTACCTTGAATAGACAGAGAAATGAGACATTACAATTCCCACAGGACATAGGTCTAGTCATCAAGGGCCAATGCAGAAATTCTAGAGTCAAAGTCTGTCCTTCAGCTTCAATCTAGCACTTAGAACTCAGACTCTGGTACAAACTACAGCCTATGAGTGGCCCAGTTATCTGATGGTCACTGAGTGGACCTTCAACTTTGACTGGCCACAGTTATCTCATCCAAAACTGAATGAGTGAAATTGGCAGGCAGATTCAGCAAGCTGGCCCATTATGTTAAATTCCTGAATCCCATTCACTCTGCCCTTAACCATCATTTTCTTCCCCTACTTCTTACTCATTTCCCCTTTTCAAAGCTCCCTCTGTTCCTCGGAGTAGGGAGAAAGGAAACACTTAGAGCAGAGAGGCATCATATATCAGCCCTCAAGCAAAGCAGGTTCATGTCACCAGTCACCCCTAAGCCTCAGGTAGAGATGCCAACTACTCATTCTCCTTCTCAGCGGTGGCTTTCCTTTCAAATCTTATCTCCTCTACCTTCCAGGGGAAGAAGAACAATGGCTAATGTCTTAATTCATTTGCTCATTTTGGTGGCTTTACTGGCTTGCTTTTTCAGGAGGAATATTTTGGTCTTGGATTCTTCTGACAGGCTTGTAAAATTCTGACACAAATCTCATTTCACCTTAACAGCTCCAGGTTCCAGGTCCTGCTTCATGTCCAAATGAAATATCTTATCTTTGTAGAGGCAACCACCCTGGCATACCCAGGATGGCTGCTAGCACAAGTTCTTAGATCTGCTTTACTAGGAAAGATAACTGGTTAAGCAGTCAACAATCTTTTTTAATCACCTTCACCTATTCAAGGGAAAAGTCAGCACCCTGAACTTTAGAGGAAATACAAACAGAGAAAAAACAAGCAGAGATAGGGCTCTGACTTCCTGAATCAATTATGCACTTTACATACATCCCTGGATCCAGAGAGCCTTTACATCTGAGCAGCTGGGGAGCTCTGAACACATAGCCCCTCAGACTTTCAACCAGAGAATCACAAGATCCTTCTCATACATGAGCCCCCAAAGCAAAATACCAACTCAGAGTATATATACATCTCAGAGCCAGAAGGCATCACAACCCTCCTGACTCAGTGCCTAATTAGGAATTAGCAAAAGGTGTGAAAGCGTTCCTACAAGCAAGCCTCCCCTAAGAAAGCTTCCCTTAATGGGATCCAGTGAGGCCTCTTAATGGGCTGGGAAGATCTTAAATCCCATTAACATCATAATCTTTATAAACAGGGAGATTTCATTATCCCAAGAAGTCATTTGGAAAAGCAACTGAGTTGGTGAAATACTGAATTGTCCAACGTGGGAGGAGGCTGAGATGTTTTCAAGGTCCAGCTCCCAAGGAAAACCACAGTCAAAAGTCAAAGTAAGCAACAGGGAACTATAAGAAGAAGAAAAAAAGAATGAAGTTATCAATGATCTCAGGAGAAAGAAAATTCAATTAAAGACAGTCAGTACAAACAGATAAACCAACAGGGAAAATATTAATAAGAGAAGGGGAAAAGTCCAGATATCTATGAATAAATATTGCAAGACAACAGAAAGTGACTCTGAAGCTGATAAGGCAAACGATCCTTTGCATTCCCAAGTGGGCATGGGGCCATAGCAGGATGTTTCTGAATGATTTATAAAAGAAATAAGAATTGTAAAAGCAAAATTTGTGGCCTATAAGGCAGAAATTGGCAGAATAGAAAAACTTTAATCTATGGTGGCAAGTCTCACTGAAGAAACAAAAGAGAGACTAACTGATTGGAAATTAAAATACACAGAAAGAAAGGACGGTCTGAGGAAGAGAAGCAAAAGGTAACAATTTAAAATAAAGTGTGTTCTCCCTACAATCAGAACAGATAGAACTTGAAAACAAGATGCAGAGAGACAATTTAAGGATCGTAAATCTCCAAGAAGAATGACAAGTCCAATAGCCACACCAAGGCAATGGGAAGCAATGGGGGAGAAATTACCTAGCATCAGTGGAAGAGGGAAGGAAAGATCATGCCACCATCTCTCTCCCTGGCCTGTGCTTTGCACAGTTCATAGTTGGTGCTCAGATTGGTCCACTTTGGGAATGGACCCTCCTGTGCTCACTCCAGCTAATAAGAGCTAAGGCACTGTGCTAACTGCTTTACAATTATTATCTCATTTTATCTTCAAAAGAGCCCTGGAAGGTATGTGCTATTTTTTCCCCCGTTTTACAGATGAGGAAACTGAGGCAAAGGTTAAGTGACTTGTCCAGGGTGATACAGCTAGTAAGAATCTGAGGTTGGATTTGAACTCAGGTCCTCCTTACTCCCAGCTCCGTATCCCCTGCACCACCTAGCTACCCTAGCTTCTCATGTCTACATGTGGGCTGTCACTTCCTGCTTCTCCATCCGCTTTCCAAGGACAGTGTCAGTGTTGCTCCAGGTAGACTACTCCCTTCCAAGATCAAGGCTCCCAGAGCTTAGGGGCTAATGAGAAAAAAGCTCACAGGAAACTCTCTCCTCCCTAGTCCTGCCCCTTTGGTGACCAAGTCTCAGTGGGCAGAGACTGACACACGAGAGAATGAATTAAGCAGACAGGAGAGGTTCAGGGAAAGTGCCACCTTTTCCTGAGGTGTATCCTCCTACAGTATTTGACTAAAGACTCAGAGACTAGCAGGCTTGACAAAGACCAGGCTGGTCATTATGAGACGGGCCCAGAGAAGCCTGGAGAAAACACGTCTGAGCCTTAAAAACAAATAAACAGGAAACCAGGAAACCAAGTTAGCTAAACCCCTCAAACTGAAAACTAGGTGACCTCAGACACCACAGTTGTCTATATTGATTGTGTGACTTCTCCAGGCCTCATTTTCCCCTCCTGTAAATGAAGGGGTTGCAGTAGGTAATCTTTCCAAGGGCATGCCCAGATTTAAAATGCTAGGATGACATGACCCAGTGTTCCCAAGCCATTCCCACACCCTTCCTAAGGTAAGTGCTTCACCTGGGCATCAAGGAAGGCATGAAGCAATTACATGAACTTCTAGCCCTTTCTGCCCTTGTGAAACCAATGGGATCACCAGGTAAATGGGACTCCCTGGGTCAATTCTACCAAGGGGAGCAGAGGCTTACTCTTAATTTCCCACTTCACACACTCCTCCCACCCCAGTTCCCTAAGATCCTTACTTCCCAAAGGGCAGGTTGCCAAGTCCAGGCCCATTAAAATATTAATTTTAAAGAAACTGCTTCACACATAAAATATTTTTAAACTGAGGCTTCACAACACAACAATTTGTCTCATTAGGCTACATTGAAAACACGGAGCTGTGCCGTCCAATCAGGCTAACGGATCTATCACATGAGGCCTGCAGCTGGACCAATTTGAGGACGTAGAAACCAGCTGAGGGTCTGAAAGCAAAACAGCCCCCAAATGAGCAGCTCCCCCTCTGAGCCTGCCACAGAGATTATTTCTACAAGCAAAAGAGAAAAAAATAAAATAAACCAAATTCTCTTTCCAACTGAAGGACTTTCATGGTGAGTCACCATTTCCCAAGAGCTCTTCTTCTCATATTTTTCCAGGTGTTCACTAAGAAGCGGCCTCCAAGAGTCAGCTGGGCTCTGCCAAGGCCACCTCAGAGCTTTGAGCCTGTGACCTTCAATCTGAACAAATTCCAACCTCCTATCTTCCCCACCTCCCACCTCCAGCTCCAAGGAGAGGCTGTGGAAGGAGCTGGGAGAGGCCAAGGGGAGAGGGGGACATGATTGCCTAAAAGGTTCGAGTTTAGGACCATGAAATTCAGGATTCTATGAAGTCAAGATCGAAGAAAATTGCCCATAAACCACCTCCTCAGGCCACATGGGTGAGAACATGGGTCTGTAGGAATTCTTATTTCTCCCTTATGTCCCCAGCAGTTACCATCCCTTGGGCTGAGGAAATCCACTCTCAGGGATCTTGTTTCTCACCTAAACTCAAAAACCTGTAAGCAAACACATGTAAGCCTTCGGATGCTTCTGCTCAAAGGCTAAGTACGGCTCCACTGATGAGAATCTGTCCTTATAAGAATCCAAACCAACCATATACTCTTGGGGTTCCCCCAGATCACTAGAGCCCTTCCACCTAGAGGTGACTAGATATAACTCTATTAAAGCCATCCTTAGTATAGCCTCACTCTGTGACCCAATTGGGATTTGTCTTTGTCCTCCTAACAAGACATCAGTCAACATTTCTATATTCTGTAATAGGTGTCCTTAACCACTTTGGTGTTGTAGACCCCTTAGGCAGTCTTGTGAAGCATATGAACTCAGAATAATGCTTTATAAAAGAATAAAATAAAATGCACAGGATGCCAAAGGAAACAAAATTATATTGAAATAAAGATGTATTTTTACCCATCCAATTTCTGGCATCCCCTGAAATCTATTTATTGAGTCTAGGTTAAGAATACCTACTCTGTAGTAAAGATGCTTTCAAAAATCCCAAAGGCTTACTGTTGTACCCAAACTCAAATCCCAGGTCACTGCACACCACCTGATTTGTGGCCCACCATTAAGCCCCTTTTATATTTCTATTCTACATTTTGTCATAGCTTGAAAACTGCTTAAGGCATCACTGGGCATATTGCTCAAGGCAAAGTGCCCTGATCCTTCCTTCCCTAATCAGCATTTTATATATTCTCCTTGAATTATTATAGTGTATAAGGTTAATTATGGTGCAAAGATCTTAACTAGGGACCACCCTGTCCTGTCCCACTGACCAAGCAGGGCCCCCACCCTCTTCACCCAGAACATGACCCTAGCCAGTTCTGGGGAATTCCAGTCCCTTTGCCCCCATGACCCTCCACCCTGCTCTGGAAAGCACTGATTATGGACCTCCACCCTGTTCTAGGAGGTGTCCCATGACATAGGAAGGTTGCACCCTTGTACCCTTACGCCATATTCCCAAATTAGCCCTGAGCTACAGATCTAACCAATGGCTGTTCTTTGTTTCTGTACATCATGGCTTTTCCTAGCTCCCCTCCCCTCCCTGATGGTGGTTTTTGTGGTTTTAGCCTATAAAATCAATTCTGTACCCCCAAAAGATTACTGCCTGATTTGAGTTTACACTCCAGGTGGTCACACGCTTGATCAATAAATCCACACCTAAATTTATCTGGAACCCAGGTCTCAGCTCACTCTTATTCTCTGCACAACGTTACTACTCCTAAGTTCATCAAATTGATGGAAGTAACTTCCCTAATAAGTCTCTTTTACATCATTATTTTCTTGGAGGAAGGGTTGTGCATTTGCCTGTGTTTGTATTCCCCATAGGTAGCTAGCAAAATTCTTCTCTTTTCCTCTTTAAGCCTCAGTTTCTCCATATGTAAAACATGAGAATTCGACTAAATAGTCTCTAAGGTACAAAATCTTGTGAGTCTGTGATTCTTTGGGAATTTCTCAAATTCCCATGACGTGGCTGAACTAAGGGGAAGAAGATTTTTCCTTATATTTCATTCAAAATAGAAAAGGAGCTCAGAGGTCCCCTAGAGGCCAGGTGTGGTAGTGGCTGAGGTACTGAGCCATAGGCTTAGTCACTAATAATAACCACAACCAGTAATTATGTAGTGTTTCAAGTTTTCAAAGCACTTGGCAAATACTTTATTCTCACAACAACCTGGGGGATACATGTTATGATTATCCCCATTTTACAGATATGGGATGGATGAACCAACAAGGCAGACAAAAATTGAGTTGATCTGGAGTTCAACTGTGAGTACTCATCTCTTCCTACCCAGTGTATTCCTTCAGAAGACCCTAATACTTGAAACTGTCTTTACAAAAAGAACAAAGAAAACCCAAGTGTCTGAGCTAGCCCAGGGAGAGAGAAATGAGTTCTGTTCAGAAGAATACTGGGATAAGAAAACAGACTTGTTGGGTAGCTAAGAAAGGAGGCTGAACTCAGAAAGGAAGATGACAGGAAGACAAAGACTTAACAGTGAACCAGGCAAAAGGGATGCTGGACTAGTAATAAGTTGGTTTCTCATGATTAGACAGGCCTAAGCAGACAGAATTTATAAGGACTATCTCCAAACATAGTATGCGTGTCTATACACATATACATATATGTGTGTATGTATATATACACATATACACACACACATATATTTTTTATATAAATATATATAGATATAGATATAGATATAGATATAGATACACACATATACAGGATTTTACTGATCTAGTCTCTAACTTAAGAGTGATAAAACAGCAAGCCAGAGACAAAGTACTAGTAATCAGGCAGCTCTTTAATTAATTAGCTTCATTAGAGGAACAGATTTGCAAATTGGGAATTCTGATCAGACTTCCACCTTGCTAAAGTGAAGCCAGAGATTGTATACATAAATCACAATGGGGAGGGAGGGGAGGAAGGTGGACAGAAATAGCTTCTACAATCTTTGATTCGCTTCTCTTCAGGTACACGGGCAGAAGAATGCCAGTGACTGTGAGCCTTGTCAAAGTTTTCATTGATCTTTTCAAGCTGCATTGTGAATCTGACTCACAAGAGAGGCAATTGTGAAAAATCCTAATCTATTAGTATATTCATTACATTACATTATAGTGTATAAATATAATGTATACAATACAGTATATATTACATTAATCTATTACTATATTTATTATACATTATTATAAAAACCATAATTTCCTTCACACATGTATAGTAATATATAACAATACTTCTATATTTGTATTATAATCCAATTCTAATATATACACACATATATATAATATACAGTATAGAGTAAAAAAAAGAATTGGTATTTGGAGTCAGACATAAGTTTAAATTCTGGCAAGGGCAATTATTGTGTGAGCATAAGCAAGTCACTTATAATACCTGATCCTCAGCTGCTTCATGTAAAAAGGAGTTGATGGTACCTGCTCTACATACTTGCTGGGATTGCTGTGAAACATTCTGTAAAACTTAAAAGTGCCACAGAAACATGAGTTGTCACCCGTAAATTCAATCCAATTCAATTGATAAGTGCAGCCTGTTGGTGAACCCTTCCCCACGTTCCCCCACCCCTGCAAAGCTACCCAAGGTTCAAAGTGTTCTGTGGGTCTGGATGACTCTCAAATCACTGTTTAATATGTTTACTTTTACTAGAGAGCTAGAGGATGAAATGAGTTTAAAGCAAAAGCATTTAATGAACCAGCATAATAAGTAAATTGGAAGTCAAACATTCCTCTAATAGAACTAGGGCACACTCTCCTACAGATATATCTGCTATAAATTGGAAGAGTAGACGCACATAGGGACTTCACTGATGGGTGTATGTATATAGGAAATATGGGTGACCAGCACACACACACATGAAGAAATAATTCAAAACCCCTACATTATAGGGGTACCAGCATCATTTGACTGCAACATCATTCTTCTTTTATTAGATAACTGTTTTGTTTTTTTTGCTGAGTATCATACCTCAGTCTCTGCTACCCTTCGCCTCTCTTTCTGCTACCAGTCTCTGGGTTTCAGGGCCATCTGTTCCCCATTTTGTCTTCTGTCTGTTAAAGTCTAGAGAGTCTTTAGGGAGGTGGGGGAGGAGACAGAGGAGGAGAAAATTTAAAATTTGAAATCTTATGGAAACAAATGTTGAAAACTAAAAATAAATAAATTATTTTTTAAAAGACTAGGGATTAGACTATCCCCAATAAATATGAACTGATATCTTTTTTTTTAATATAATTGAGGTGATGATATACCTCACCCATCCAGATTACTCTCTGGCTAAGATTAAAGCTATTATTTTAACTGTTTGTGCCTAGGACTGAATCAAAGTGCATTATTCCAGACATTTATCTGCCAATACTTTATGGCAGAAGTTCTCAACCTGTGGGTTATGTTCAATTTAAATACATCCTGCATATCAGATATTTATATTATGATTCATAACAGTAGCAAAATTACAGTTATGAAGTAGCAACGAAAATAATTTTATGGTTGGGGGTCACCACAATATGAGGAACTGTATTAAAGGGTCACAGCATTAGAGGATGCTATACCCCTTAATATTAGGGAGTCTGTTAAAGAAATTCCCATGAAAGCTGTGTGGTATCTAAAATATGAAATATACTTCACTACCAAGATTTTCTCTGAAAAAAAAAACAGGCAGCTAGGTGGCGCAGTGAATAGAGCACTGGCCCTGGAGTCAGGAGGACCTGAGTTTAAATCCAGCCCTCAGACACTTAACACAAAACCTAGCCATGTGACCTTGGGCAAGTCACTTAACCCCAATTGCCCTCCAAAAAAGCAAAAAAAAAATATCTTCTCTGGATTAACCTTAAGCAAAGGATTAACTTTAAGCAAACACAAAACTAAGCAAAATAGAAAAAAAAATCATACTCCACCCTCCTGGCCCACATTCCTGTCTTTATTACCTATGTGAGAAGTAGCAAAGGACTGCAAAATGGCTGAAATGAGGCTACTGATAAAAGTAAGGGTAGCAGACCAGATCGTAGCCTTGAGAAGAAGTTGGGTTCCCAGTTCCCATAAAACTCCTAGATAATACTAAAAGTGAAATAAAGTAAAAGAAAAAGAAATTGGCAACAGCAGGTAGATTTGACCAATTAGAAAGCAGACAACAGCCTTGGGACATGCAGGTCCAGACAAGGACACATCTAGGTTAGACTGGGGAGGCGGGGAGGGGTGTCAGTATTCTCAGTATTCTGGGGTTGTTACTGTGCTTGCTTAATGAACCTCATGTATTATGTATATTATCTAACAGAATTAGAGCCTCGTTTGTAATCATGTATGATAATGGGGAGGTGTACCCAGAAGAGAATGGACCAATCAATCCTCTGAATAGAATGTCTGCACCAAACTAATGTATAAAACTTGTTTGGTTTTTGTGTCCAGGACTCCTTTCACAAGAAGGATAGAGTTCACTTCTGGCCAGAAGTGATCAATGACTCTGGATTTCTCCTTAATAAATTTTGGAGCTGGCGAGACTTGCAGCCTAAACCCAGAACTGACTCCATTCATTCAGTCATTTAACAAGGATTTACTGAGCACCTATTAAGTAAAACAAATGAACAAAACCCAGCTAGTAAGCAAATAATACTGTGGTGCTTAGTAGATGGCCCTATTGAAGGAGAAAGAACTGAAGCAGCAGTGGCGGAGGCCTGGGATTAAGATTTGCTGGTATTTGGACACACCTTTTAAAGTACCTGCCTACACATGAGTTAGAACATCCAGCCTTTGCTGAAATGCCTCCAGTGGGGAGGAACCAATTACCTCCTTAAAAAAAAAAAAAACCTGTTCTACTTGAGAATAAATCTAATTCTTTGAAAATGTTTCCTTACAATCAAGTTTAAATTTGCAGACTTCCACCCATCACTCTTCCTTATTTTGCCCTCTGGGGCCAAGCAGAGCAAAGCTAATCCCTCCCCCATATGACAGCCCTTCACGGTACTTTAAGGCAGCTGCCATGTTTCCTCTAAAGCTCCTGGTGTGGACTTTAGGCCCTTTCCCATCCTTTTTGCCTCCCTCCAATTCAAGGGTTATTGACTTGGGGTTCATAGATTGATGGAGGGGGTTAAACATTTTTATCATTATGTTTCAATACAATTTTTTTCCTTTGTAATCCTAGGCATTTTATCTTTTGAATTCACTAACTTTATTCCTCTCCCCATCAGTTTCCCCAAATTTGCAAAGGGCTCCATGACCCCCAAAAGGCTCAGTTGCCCTTCAGTTTATCAATGACCTTCCTGAAATGTGGCACCCACAAGGATCATCATGTTTTAGATAAGGACTGACCAGTCCAGACCTGGACTCTCCCTTTTCCTAATGGAACCACAAATAGCATTAGGGAAGTTTCATAGCTTCTACATCACACTGTTGAATCCTATGGAGCATTCTATCCACCAAAACCCCACATCTTTTTTTTCAGATGGACTCCTATCTATTCTTGCCTCTCCCATCTTATATAAATTAAGTTGATTTTTCTGGACCCAAGGTTACAACTTTACATTTATTCTTATAAGGAATCTTTTCAGAAGTCCACCACAGTCCCAGAATGTTCTAGGATCCAAAAGCCTCTTTTGGGAGAGGGTGACGAATGCCCCAACCCCAAAGGTTCTGTTTGCAGATGCAAAAAGCATGGGGGTAACTCAAAGAAGCAGGAGTTTTGAAAAGAAGAAAGGAAATAATAGAGGAGAAAGTAGATACTGGCACTCACATCGCATCCTGTGGGATTTGAGACACTGAGAGTTTTACCCTTTCTGATGTCAACTTTTTAGACGTGAGGTGGTGGCCATATTCAGATATCAAGTTCTGTCCCCATGTCTAGCCAGGAAAAATGTTTGGGCCCAATAGAGGGGTGATCAGCTCACTCTGGGCAGACTTTCCTCTTCTGCAATGGGACCAATCTTTCTATGGTAACCAGAAGGGGCTTGCAAATCCTGAAAATACAGCAGTCCCATCGTGAGCTACAGTGGAGGCTGGGCAAGGAACATCAGGGTTTCTGTGGCCATGAAAGAGGAAGGTTTTAGCTGTACTCCCCCATGAAGAGGGGAACATTGTCATCCCATGTTTCAAACTTCCTTTGTTTAATGAGAGGCTGAGGCAGGAATGGATCCCCAATTCTGTCCTCAAGAGTTGGAAGGCATTTTGACTTGGGCTATAGGTGTAGGGCAGGAGTTATTTAAGGTTTGGGGTCATAGACCCCTTTGGTTTCCTGGTGAAGTCTATGGACCCTTTTTCATAATCATATCTCAAAGTGCATACGAAAAAGAAAACTAAAGATTAATGGAAATAAAGATGTAATTTTTCTTTCCATTAAGGCAGGAAAACCTGAGTTCAAATCTAGCCTCAAACACTTACTAGCTGTGTGACCCTAGGCAAGTCACTTAACCTTTATTTGCCTGTTTCCTCATCCATAAAATGGGAATAATAATAATAGCACCTCTCTGCCAGAATTGTTGTAAGGCTCAAATGAGACATTTGTAAAGTGCTTAGCATGGTGCCTGGCACAGAGTAGGCACCACTATTTCTTTTCCCTTTCCCCTCTATCCAAGAACCCCCCGAAATTTTTCCATCAATCATAACTCAAAGGTCTGTAGACTCCAGGTTAAAAATCCCTGTTAGGGACCCTTTACTATTAATGTGTTATTCTGATTTTTATCCTACTTCTCTATCATTCATGATAACCCTAAAAACCATATAATCTACATCACCATCCCCCCATTTTATAGATGAGGAAATTGTGGCTTTTCCATAGTCACACAGGTACTCAGTGGCTGCATTAGAGTTTGAACCTGGATCTGACTCCAAGTCTGGTGTTCTTTCTGCTGTACCATTTTAAGGAAATTATCTATCTTTGCCCATGCTGTATGATGTCATGGTAAAATGATTAGTAGTAAATAAGAAACTAAAATGATTCTGTCTTTTAAGAAAGAAATTTGAAGGGATTCAGGACTCCTGAGCATCCATTTGAGTAGACTGAACCCCCAACAAGGCTTTAAAAGTCTGAAAGTAACTAGAGGTGTTAAAACATTATTAAATTTCACCTTCAATTTAATTCAATAAGCATTTATTAAATGCTTGCTGTGTTCCAGGTGAGGGTAGCTAGGTGACGCCATAAGCCAGGAAGACCTGAGTTTAAATGTGACCTCAGACACTCCCTAGCTGTGTGACCCTGGGCAAGTCACTTAAACCTGTTTGCCTCAGTTTCCTCATCTGTCAAATGAGCTTGAGAAGGAAATGGCAAAACCACTCCAGTATCTCTGCCAAGAAAACCTCAAACGGAGTCATGAAGAGTCAGACATGACTGAAATGATATGGCAGCAGCATATCCCAGCCACCATTCAAGATGCCAGAAATACAAAGAAAAAATGAAACAGTCCCTGCCCTCAAGGAGCTTATATTCTACTGACTTGCCTCAGCCCAATGTTCCAGGCTGTCAAGAGGTTTTTTGATCTTCCAGCTCTCTCATTTTCCCCTCATGGCATTTCTGTGAGGGCAGCAGGAGGGGAAGGCTTGCTTTGGTTTTGTCTCAAATTTTCCCTCTTTATTAGAATCTTCTGTTTTCCAGGCAATTTTCCGAGGCAGAAATTAAAGATATCTTTAAGCATATGGAAAAATGCTCTAAATCACTATTGATTCGAGAAATGCAAATCAAAACAACTTTGAGGTACCACATCTCACCAGTCAGATTGGCTAA
>CM053583.1:379650948-379668091 GCA_028627135.1 Pseudochirops cupreus | reverse complement strand
AGGCAGGGGAGAAAATCTGAAACTCAAGTGATTGTGGAACTGAATCTTGTAAATTAAAAGTAAATGAGTAAATAAAAAAAATTAAAAAAAAAAAAGAATCTTCTGTTTTCACATCATCTTCAATTCCAAATATATCTTCCATGCCCTACTCCGGGAGCCCCATCCCTTGTAACAAAGAATACAAAGAAAGAGGGAAAATAAGGAGTGCTGTTCAGCAACACTGCCCAACACATGCACCAAATCTGAGAATATATGTGCTATTCCATACCATAGAGCACTCCCCCTGCCCCCATCACACTTCTAAAAAAATTAAAAAGAGGGAGGTACTTTTTCTTGGTTCTCCTTTGAGGTTGAGTTGGCCATTATAATTATACAGCACCCACTCAGTTTCATTTCCAAGGCAGAAATTATTCTTCCCATTTCACAGTTGTAGAAATTCAAGCCCAGGGAAATATAAGGAATTTGTCAAAGTTCAGACAGTGAGTAGGTCATAAAACATGGACTCGAACCCAAGGATTCCATCCGCCAACCTGGTGCTCCCTGTCGGTGACTCCAAAGATGGTACCCAGCAGAGACTGCTTAAGAGATCAAATCAAATCCTAGGAAGGTTATTCCTTCCCACCCACCATGGGGCTGCAGCTGCTGCTGCTACCTAAAAACCACAGTGACTTACCATGAAGAGGAATCAGAGCAGGCTGCTGGAGGAGAGGGGAAAATACTTGTCCACCTTTCCAGCCTTATTCTGCCAAGGACGTAGACAGACTAATGGACTGGGCCAGGATCATATCAATCCACCAAAGAAAAGAGAAGGAAGAGGCAGCCCAAGGCAAAGTAGACTGGGCCTGAATTTCATCTTTCCTGAGCCCTCCAGGGGCTAGCCAAGCCCACTGGGTATTTAATGAGGGAACAAATGAAGTTCCAGCAGGTTCTTGGAATACCAGCTGTTGGCTTTCCCTCTCCTAGCCTGGCCTGCTTTATGGGCCATGATACATTGCTGTTCTACTGCAACTCTTCATAGACCACCTGGGAGACAGGCAGGACTCTCCAGCTGCTCTTCTGAGTGAAGCTATGGTACCGGCAGCAGGATGGGGCCCCTGGTACAGGGGAGCCCTCACCCCTGCCACCACCAAGTCACTGAAAGACTCTATGCCAGCTGTTCTTAACCTAGGGTTCATACACATTTCAAAACATTTTTGATAGCCATATTTGAATACAAACAGTTTCCTTTGACATCCTCTGTATTTCACTGTATTCATTTAAAAACATTATTCTGAGAAGGGGTCTGTAGGCTTCACTTGCCAAACCTCTAGAGCTCATGTTCCTTATCTGTAAAATGGAAATAGGTAAGACCTGGCCTGTTTCACTCATGGGTTTACCCTGAGGAATGAATGATTAAAAAAAAAGATTATGGAAAACCTTCAGAAAGTCTACTTTGCTGTGCAAGTGTGATGTTTTTGACTGTCACAGCGCTGGGGGTTGGAGGCTCAGCTCAACCCCCAGGAACGGAGACCTTTAGGTGGCAGACCCTGTGGGACTGAGGAATAGAGAACAGAATGAAAGCGGGAAGAGGCAGTGGGTACACTCTGGTTTTCCTATCCATTGACCCTTCTCACTGAAGGCTTGGGACAGATCTTGGACTCAGCTACATTATGTCATCTCCTTCTCTCATCCTGTCTCCCCAGAGTTACTGAAATAATTCAATTATAATTCCACAATTATAGAATTGGAAGGGACTTTAGAGATCTTTTGGTCAAATGCCTTCATTCAACAGAAAAGGAGGAGAAGAGGCTCAGAGATGGAGAATGATCCTCCCGAGATCACCCACTTAGGAAGAGGCAGGATCTCTAAATCCAAAGCTTTCTTTTCCGCTGCCCCACAGATACTTCCTCATTACCTTCTCTGAGTCTGGTGTCTCCCCTTCCAAACCAACCTGACCTGGGATAGAGGTCCTTAAAATTTCTTAAAGGATGGGCAGTAGGCCTGGAGCTGGGGGGCCAGGACTCACACACAGGATCTCACTTGACTTTTACTCCCCTCCAAAAGTCAACCAGAGCTAAAAAAAAAAAAAAAAAAAAAAAAAAAAAAAAAAAACAAGCGCCCTCCTCTCTTGAAAAAGAGCAAAAGAAAAAAGGAAAACACCATATTGTGTCTCTCCTCATTACCTTCAGAAAGGCAAGCAGTGGAGCTCATCTGTAACTTTCAATTAACCAGACCACAGGCTTCCAAAGAGCTATTTATCAAACAAAATGATCCTTCTGAAACAAACGCTCCCAGACAGGGAGGGGGAGGGACCCCAGATGAATTTTTTCTTTTTAATTAAACTGAGAAATAAGTTTCATCTAGAGACAGCCCTCAAACCCTCTCTATTTCAGCAGAATTGGTGCTAAAGGATGCCCTTGAACCTGAGGGGGCAGGGAAGATGGCAGCAAAGATCTCAAGGGCAGATGAGAAAAACAAAGGATTAAGCAAGTGTAGATCTATTTTTTTTTAAGCAGAGGAGTGATGGGACAAACCACTTACCTGTCACAGCATTTCTAATTACACTCCCACAGCCCTGGTTTTTCCATAATTGCATTAAAGAATGGCTGCTGATTACCTCAAATGGTGCCCGTTCATTAGCTCTCAGCATCATTGTTAATAATAGCTATTAGCCTAGCTCCTGAAGGCTGGGCACTTGGGGGCTCACACAGCTAGCCCCCCTAACCCCCACCCAAATCCAAGTGAACAATGGTTCTGGTATTTCAGGTTCCCTGTTCAGGAGGAGAGGGGGGAAGGAAGCCCTGACAGCAAATTCAGCTGTTGTCTTCCCCTTCTCTTTGTAAAGCTTCCCATAACATTAAAAGAAGGACTATATGAAGGGAGGGATTCAGTTCTGTCTCCCATTCCTCTCTCAAAAGAACCAAAGTCACTGTTGGGAAGGGGACCCCATGCTCCTGCTGGCTACTGTCCATTGGCCCTTGTTGCCATCATGGAGAGGAAGAGGAGGGCTTCTAGAGGAGCGTGACTACAATGATGAAAGGTCTCCAGATCTTGCCACACAGGGAGAAGTTGAAGGAATTGGGACTAGGAGGGTTTTTTATTAGGAGGGTATATGAAGGGTTTTTATATGGAAGAGGGATAGGCTTCATTGTTATCATCAATATGCATACATTAAGCACTTACTATGTGCCAGAAACCATGCTGAATGCACTAAGGAAATAAAGAAAAGCACAAACACAGTCCCTGCCCTCAAGAAGCTTACATTCTAATGGGAGAGAAAATACATGTTATTTACACATAGGTGCAAGAGCAGCATTGAGCACTGGACCTGGAGTCAGCAAGACTTGAGTTCAAATCCAGCCTCAGACATTTACTAGCTGTGTGACCCTGGGCAAGTCACTTAACCCTGTTTGCCTCAGTTTCCCCTTCTGTAAAAATGATCTGGAAAAAGAGATCGTGAACTATTCCAGTTTCTTTGCCAAGAAAACCCCAAATAGGGTCATGAAGAGTTAGACACAACTGAAACAACCGAAGAACAACAACAACAAAATAGATACATATGATAAATATAGTGTAAATGGAAAGTAATCCCATGGGCAAGGCACAAGTTGGAAGAGGGTAGGAGGGATTGGGAAGATCTTCTTACAGAAGTTGGGATTTCAGCTGAGTCTTGAAAGAAGGCAGGAGTGCCAGGAGGTGGATGTGAGAAGGAAGAGCATTCAAGACTGTGCTGTTTGGGAGTAAAGGTGGACATTGCAGAGAAGCAGATTTGTCCTCATTATCAAGAAAAATGTCTTAAGAGAAGGCAGAGTGGTGCAGAAGGATAGAACTCTGGCTCTGGAATCAAAGGACCTGGGTTTAGATACTGTCTCTGGTGCTTGCTGCTCCATGGCTTTACGTCTCTAGACAAGGAGTTAGAATAGATAGCCTCTAAGGTTCCTTCTAGCTGGGAGATCAAGGATCCACTTTCCAAAAACAAAACGGTCTGTTTGGGGAGGTGGGGTCCTCTCTCACTGGAGATCCTCCAGCAAAGGTTGGATGGTCAGTTGTCAGGTATGTGGCAGAGGGGATCCTCATTCAGAAATAGGTTAGACTTGATGGCTACAGAGGTCCTTCCAAACATTAAGAATCCATGATCCCAGGAAATCTATATAGGAGTTTGCAATTAGGGCTTGCAAGTATCTTCACTGATTACTCTTATGAAGACAAAAAACCCTTAATTGTCATTAGCCTGACCTCCAATGCCTCTAGTATCCCTTTACCCCATAAGTCTTCCATGACACACTCTGACACCAGCCTTCTGAAACACTGAGACATCAGCATGCCCCTCACCACAGAGGTACCACAGCCTCCCTACCTGAAGACTACTGGCCATGGGTACCCTGCCACTGCCCTGCCTGGATGTAAAAAATCAAAGATTTATGGCTAGAAGGGACCTCCAAGGCCAGACACTGATATCCATAATCTGACAAATACCTGAGGTGGGATTTGAACACACTTGTGTTCCTAACTCCAATCCAGTGTCCTATCCACTACTCTAGGCTGCCTTCCCTGACTCCACTGCTTCTCACCCCAGAGACTCCCTTCCTGACATTGGGTGTGGACAATTTATGGGTTATATAATTATGGATACAAACCCCAAGTCTGTCCAGCTTAGAAAACAGTTTTAAGTTTATCTGTTGTTGGGATACTCTTGCCTGACTCTCTCCCACTCCAAAATATCACCAATTTGGAACATTTCTTCCTGGTTCCTGAGTGGACTTATATTTAGACTCCCCAAGAAGGTTTTTCTTTTCCTCTCTCAGTCTAGACTGAGTTTTCTCATTCTCTAGTCATCAAAGACATTATCTTGCTTCAAGTCCCAACTTCCTACCCATCCATGATCTGGGTTGAACACCCTCCTACCTCTTATTAGAGAAGTCTCTCTTTTTGCCAGATCATTGTCACTCCTCCTCTGCCTCTCTATTCAACTAAAACCGGGTTGAAATGGGTTAGAAAACAGAACTAAGGAATCTGGGGGTGGAGGAAAAGAACAAGGAGACTTAGAGAAAGGGAAGATCTTGGTTTAGTAAAACTGAAACTAAATATTTCCATCCCATATTCTCTTTTCTTCCCATGGACCTAGGAAAATTGAAAGAATCACAAAATCATAGAAAGGGAAAGGAATGAAGAAGTCAGCTAGTCTACCTACACCTGAAAAAGTAAACTCTTATAAAATATCCCTGAGAAATAATCACTCAGCTTCAAGTGATAAAGACCCCAATATCTCCTCAGGGCAGCCTATGTCAATCAGACGCCTCACATCCAAATGGGCTTCTCTCCACTCCCTCCTTTGCTCCTGGTCTGTCCTCTAAGGTGAAGGGGGTTGCACCTAATTGCTCTTCCACGTGCCAACCCTTGAAGACAACTCTCATCTGTCCCTCAGCCTTCTCTGGGTTAAACATCCTCAGTTCCTTCCCCCAATCCTTAAACATCATGATGTGCAAAATCATCATATTCCTGCTGGCCTCCTCTGGACACATTCCAACTCATCTCCATCATCATCCATACTACAGTTTTGTTAGGGGGATGTCTACCCCAAGTACATAAAGACTTCCCCCCACAGAGTGTGTGGATGAGATTGATTTGTTCCATTGGCCATGAAAGTGGCTGAAGCAGGTACTGCAGAGTACTAAGAGCTTGGTTAGGCATCAAAGATGCCAAGATCACTCATTGCAACCTATACCATCAGCCTAGGCAACTCTGCCTCACTTTAATCCAATTCACACGAGAGTCAAGACATCACCTGTGATGTCCTTGGTCCTCTCTGAAAAAGGACGAACAACCACAATCATCTCCCACATTGCTACCACACTGGCCCCCTTTTATCATACTCTAGCCCCAAACTTCCTCCTAGGAATATTTAGCTGGTAACATGCTTTTGCTTTTTTCCTTTCCTCAGAGGAAGCTGGGATTTTATTAATATTCCCTTTTCATCCTTCTTCCTAGAGGCTGAGACTTTCTAACTTGCTCTATCCAGGGCTTCTTAAACTTCTTCCATCTGAGACCCCTTCAGCGCTTGTTAAACTGCGGGTCACAGTTTAAGAAGCGCTGCATATAATAGGAATTATAGCAAGGTAATATATACCTGCAAGCTCTCAGATGGTTCTGTTTCTTCTTCTTTATCATCAAAGATCAAAGAGTGCTTGTGTATGTACCACTGTTTGATTTAGTTGCCTATTTCATCCCTTCCCTAAATGGGCTTTCCTTCCCCTTCCTCCTTTCTCTCAATGTCATCAAGTGGGAATAGCCCTTCCTGGTCCCTTACTCCCTGCCATGAAGGTTCCATACTCTCCTCCCTTGAAAGGGGCAATGGTATAAAGGAAAGAGAAGTGGGATTTGAGACAGGAGGCCCTGGTTTAAGTACTGAGTCCAATATCTGACAATATGCGTATTATATGACCCTGGACAGATTGCTTTAACTTTCTGTTAAAATTATGATACTGATACCACCTCATGGTGTTGTAATGAAAGTGCCTTATAAGCCTTGTTGTTCAGTCATCTCAGTTGTGTCTGACTCTTTGTGACCCCATTTGGGGTTTTCTTGGCAAAGAAACTGAAGTGGTTTGCCATTTCCTTCTCCAGCTCATTTAACAGATTGAGAAAATTGAAGCAAACAGGGTGAAATGACTTGCCCAGGGTCACACAGCTAGTAAGTTTCTGAGACTGGATTTGAACTCAGGCCTTCCTGACTCTAGACCTGGCACTCTATCCACTCAGCCATGTAGCTGTCCCTGTAAGCCTTAGTGTCCTATATAAGCATGCACTCTTATTAACCCAAGATTAGACACAAGATTAGCTCCCAAAGAGATCTTGACATTAGGTGATCAAGGCAGCAGCATAGCACAGGGGTAAGAGCAATGGAAGAGATCTGGGTTCAAATCTTGATTTTGTTACATACTAACTGTATGACCTTAGATAAGTCACTTTGCCTTGGGGTGCCTCAGTTTTCTCCTCTGTAAAAAGAAGGGTTGGACTAGATGATCCCTTGGATCCCTTCCATCAATGGAGAATCCTTGATTTTTAAATAGCAGTGGCCCTTGAGGGAACAACTGGGCTGCTAGAAGGCAACCTCAGAAGCCAACCTCAGAAGCCATCTAGTTTGATCTATAACACAATTTGTGCTATAGATAAGGAAACTGAGGTACAGTTGAACTTATCCTGGGTTACACATTACCCTAGTATGGATATACTTTGTCATTTCAAGAATCTCTTTGTTAACTCTGTTTGTTTCAAAGTCACTTAATACACAGGGTGTCCTAAAAGTCTTGGTGCACTTTTAAGCTACTGAAACCCACAACTGCACTAGGACTTTGGGGACACCCTGTAATCCTGTTGGTTATAGTTGTCTTCTACATTGACCATAGAATCATTTGAGTTGGGAGGGAGAAAACATAGGGACCATCTAGGCAATCCTCTCATTTTCTTGATGAGAAAATGGAAGGTCAGAGTGTCTTTGCCCAAGTCATCTAGCTAATTAGTAGAAGAGCAAAGACTAGAAACCAGACTTCCAACTTCTTGCCCAGTACTATTTCTGCCATAATGTGCTTTTTCCTTCATATTTGCATATAGGTAGGTATCTGTTAAGGTGAACAGAGCATTGTACCTTAAATAATGAAGACCTGAATTTGAATCCTACCTCAAACACTTACTAACTCTGCAACCCTGGGCAAGTCACTTAACCTCCTTCTATCTGTCTTGGTTTACTCGTCTGTAAAATGTAGGTAATGATAGCACCTACCTCACAGGGCTGTTACAAGGATCAAATTGAGATTTGTAAAGCATTTTGCAAACCTTAAAATGCTCTATAAACGGTTAACAAGTATCATTTGTTGTGTGTGTGTACGTGTGTGTTTGTGTGTGCCTATCCCCTTCTCTCCCTTCCTCTCTCCTTCCCTCCCTCTCTTCCTCTCTCCCTGCCTGTCTGTCTGTCTCCCCCCCCCCCTCTCTCTCTCTCTCACACACACACACACACACAGAATACCCAATTTCCCCAGACCACTCCCCTAGCAAGGGTCCCCCCTCCTGCCTTTCCTACAAGCATGCCCATAACCCACTTCCCTGCCTCAGGGATCTGATATGATGTGCACTTCATGCCCCATCAATTTGCATTATGTTGAGCTAGGGACCCTGCCGCCTCCTACCATCACGTGTGGCCCCTGGGCTGTGCCCGTGCATTAAGGGTGAAGTTGGAGGAGGTAGACACAAGGGGAGCTAGCCCAGAGCTTAGCAACTCAGCCAGAACAGGAGGTGGGGGGAGGTCCAAATGCCATTCCCATAGATGCCTCTCTTCTTCTTCCCATCTCCTCCCCCCATCCCGTTAGAATCCTTTCCTTATACTCAGTGGAAATGCTGCACTTGTAGTTGCTTTGAAGCTATATTTGAGAGGGAATGTGCTGAAGCAGAAACAGTTCTGGATGTGCAGTCGGCAAATAACTGAATTGGAATCCTGCCTCTGAAACTCATCAGTTGCAAGACCATGGACAGGTCATAACACCATGGAGGCAGGGCTGGAAAGGCTCTTAAGAGTCCAAACCCTTCAGTTTAGGGATGAGGGACTGAGACCCAGTCATTCCTCATCTGTAAAATAGGAATAAGAAGATTTATAATATCTGCTTCATGAGATGGTTGTGAAGATCAAATAAAACCATGTGTGTAAAGTGCTTAGCAGACGTGGACAAATCTATGATTTCATCTACGTCAGTACTCCCTCCAATGATTCAGACTACAATCCATCCTTGCCGCTATTCTTTGTGGCTCTCACTCATCTAATCCCATAAATCCTCCAGTGGAGCCCCATCCAACTCACTGGAGGCCTTCTCCTAATAAATCTTGGTATTGTCTCTATATAAATGAAATTGCTTATCCCTCATTCCTGCTATGAGATATTTGTAAAGCACTTAGCAAGGTGCCTGGTAAATCATTGGCACTTAATAAATGCGTATTCCATTCTCCTCTTGCTATATGACTGGGCCACCTCCTTTAGAAACACACATCCTTCTCATTACACCACTCCTCCCATGAAAATTGATGGTGGCAATATATTGTAGTCTACCAATGCCCACTATGTACCTCTCCATTTCCCAAAACTAAAGAGTTTTCCCAAAGGCAATTTAATTTACTCTCTTCCTGTTCAAATATGAGTCCAGTTCATTGTCCCTCTGCAGTGTCTGTAGAAAAGGTATGTATTGATGGACAAGCTTTATAGGATGTCCATTTTTCTGCATTCTTTGTTCACTTAATTTTTTTCAGAATGATTGTGGATCTTATTTAGGAGACTCCACAGCATTTCTGGGGCTTGATGTAATCAGTCATCTAAAAATGGGAATTTCTGGAAGATTTTACTATCTGTAATAATTTTTTTCATTTGGACTTTGCACTAGGCATCCTCCATGACAGTGGAAGACAACTGTGGTGATTTTAAGCCTCCCAGGCTTATACCTCACTTGTCATCAGCAATCGTCAAGCAAAATGGTCTCTTTTATTCCATATTCCAAGAAATCTTCCAATTTCTTTATCCACTAGCTCCTTCCATGTTGTCTTCAAATATGTCCTTAAAAAGCCTTCAACCCACCCTACCATCCCCTCAAGCTATTGTACTTTATCTCTTCTTTCTCTCAGCCAATTTCTAAGAAAAGCTGTCTATACTTACTGCCTTCACTTTCTCAGCTTCTACTCACTTCACCCCCTTACACTCTGGCTCAACCCCATCTCTAGACTTAAAACTCCTTTCTGTAAGGATACCTATGATCTCTTTCTTGTTAAATTCAGTGGTCTTTAATCAGTTTTCATCCTTCTTGAATCCTCTCAAGCTTTGACTACCTTCTCCTTACGGATGCTCTCTTTCCCTGAGTTTTCATAACCCTATATCATTGTGGTTCTCTATCTACCTGTTAGACCAATCCTTCTTGGTTTCTTTTGTAGAATTAGCATCTGTGTCCCAATGCCTACATAGGGGTATAGCACAGGATTCTGCTGTGGGCCTTCCTTTACTCTCTCTTAAATATATACTCTCCAGTGATTTGTCAGCTCCCATGGATTAAATTATGATGTCTATCCAGACAACTCTCAAATCTACATGTCTAGTCTTGACCTTCTCCTAAGTTCCATTCTAGCATCACCAACTACCTGCTCAACATCTAAACCTAGATGTCCTAGAGGCAATTCAAAGTCACGAAGTCCAATATTGGATCATTATTTTTCCCCCTTAACCCACCCTTCTTTCTCACTTTCCTATTTCCATCAGAGCAGAGACTGTCTTTCCTTTCACCCAGGGGTTCAACACCAAGAGTTACCTTTGACTTTTCATTCTTACTCACCTTCCCAAGATCCATCCAACTGTCAACCAAGATCCAACCAAGTTGATTTAACTCCACCACTGTTCCTTTTCCATCCACCCCTTCCATCTCACTTTTGTCTTTGTATCCACACACTAAACATAGAGGCTGGTACATAGTAGATATTTCACAAATGCTTGTTGACATTGATTGGTTAAGCAAGGAAAAAATTCCTGAAGGAGGTGTCCTTGAGCTGAAAATTACCATAGCCAAGAATGTAATCTTGGGAGCTTCCTTCTCTGTAGGACCTACCAGGTATATGCAAACAGAGGCCTGTCATACACCTGCCACTTTGGTTATCCAAAAGAAAAGTAGAAACCAGCTTAGGACCTTGATGGTTTCCCCAATTTAGACAAGGTGCTCATCTCCCAACCCTCCTAATGCCACACATAGTCTCTAAAAACTTGAAGAGCAGTCACAGTCAAGAGACTTAGAATCCAGATGTTCTAACAATTGCCAGGTAGAAGTTGTTCCACTAGTAATCGATGGCTCAATCCAGGTCTGTATAAAGTTTGTCCTTTCATGACTCCCATCCCTGGTCTGCCAGTTTATCAGGGTTGGTCCCATCTACAGGAATGTCACATCTATGTGAGTTTCAAGCTGTGGGGTGCTGAATGAAGTCATAGGAATTGGAATCATAAGAGGTCAACAATCTGGATACTGGAACAAACATTGACTTTTCCACCTACTCATCAGCAGCCACAAGAGGAACTTATATAGTTTTCAAGACCTATAGATTTTCATTTTCAGTTTTTAGTGATTTGGCCAAATTGGATGCTCCCTTCATTGATACAGATATAAATCTGTCCCTCTATGACTTAGTGGCATTTGAAAGTTGCTGGGATGAAAACTCATTCTTATAGCTCCAACTTAAAGATTCATACCTCCAAATTCAACTAAGTCAGTCCTAGATGTGGTCATCACTGCTCTCACAGTGCTTGACATGTACCTGAAATGTATTCATCTGTCATGGGCCAGAGGTCACCTGGCCACCAGGAGGAAGTATTAGATAAGAACTTTAGTGAAGGGAGGCTAGGGCAGAGAACACATATAAGAAGGCCTTCTCCTTCATTTCCCCATACAGTTCTTTCTCTTCTTCCTTCTCAGCCTGCTTCTTCTTTTTCTCTTTTTCTTCCAACACACTATCACAAAATGTCAATACTGACTTTCTATCTGCTCCTCTTTTCTCTCCTTCTTCCTCTCCTTTCCTTCTTTGTCTTCCATTTCTTCCTATTATTCTTCTTCCTTCCTCTACTCCTTCCTTCTCTCCTTTTTTTCTCCTCTTCTTTTCTTCTTCCTCTTATTCCCTTTCTTCTTTCTCTTTCATTTCTTCCTATTTTTCCTTCTCTCCTTTTTTCTCTTCTTTTCTTCTTCTTATTCCCTTTCTTCTTTTTCTTTCATTTCTTCCTATTTTTCCCTCCCTCCTCCCCTCTTCTTCTTCCTCTCTCTCTCTTCTTCCTCTCTCTCTTCTTCCTCCTCTTTTTCTTTTTCCTCTTCATCTTTTATCTTCTTATCTTCTTCCTATTCTCTTCCATGTCTTCCTCTTCTTTTTCCTCCCTATTCCTCTTCCTCCTCTTATTCTTTTGCTTCCTCTTCTTTTGCTTCTTCATACTTTTCCTCCAGCACCTTCAACTGTTTTACTACTATTAATAATAATAACTAGCATTTAGATAGTGTTTTATAATTTGCAAAACACTTTACATATATATATATATATATATATATATGAGATAAGATTTGTAAGGTGCTTTGCAAACCTTAGAGCTCTATACGATAAAAGCTAGCACTTTACAAACTTTATCTCATTTGAGCCTCACAACAACCCTAGAAGGTAAGTGCTATTATTATTCCCATTTTACAGGTGAGCAAACTGAGGCTAAAAGAGATTAAGTGATTTTTCCCAAGGTCACAGAGGTAGTAAGTATCTGACACTGGATTTGAACTTGGGTCTTCCTGTTTCCAGGCCCAGACTTCTGTCCCCCATGTTACCCAGCTGCTACTCACTTGCTCACTGTCTGATTCAAACCTTTGATACTCTATGCTCCCAGTTTCAAAAGTCTTCTTCAACTCAGAATTGATCCTCACTTCTAATCCCTATCTGCCATCTTTCTGCATACCCTGTCCACCATGCACGGTTGACCTTCTTCCACAATTGGAAATGTTTTTTCTTAGATCTTGGCTGCCATCTGGTGACTGTCTCTGTGTCTCTGAGGATTGAACATGGGACCTAATCAAAAAATTACAGATTCATAGCTGAGGCCCAAGAAACACACCAGGGACAGGGAGGTGGGGAGGGGGGGGAATGGAGGCATGAAGGAAAGTTGTGGACCAGGGGTGTGGACAAATGGCAAAAAGGAAGGGAAATCTTCAAATGCTAGAGACAAGATTGACATGGGAGATCATGGAATCCAATCTCTTCACTTTATAGACAAGGAAACTGAAGTTCAGATATGTTAAGGGACTCCCAAAGTGAGACCTAGGATCAGAGCCCGGATTGAGTGACTCAGTTCATCAAACTGAACAAACTGAATGTAGCCCTTGTCAAAGACTTTCTCTTGACATGAAAGTGTCAGGTTTGATTTGGGGAACTTCTTGCCCCTACCCAGATGATCTGAGAATTTCAGTATCTGATATGGCTCCTTATATCCACATGCACTCACAAGACTCCTAAAGACAGATTTATTTGGAGGTGTAGGGGAGCAAGTAGAACTTGTCAGACATGGAAAATAGCAATACCCACCAGAGAGTCAACCTCCATCCATTCCCTTCCCTCCCTACAATGGACAAACCTCCACTTCTCTCCAATCCCCAAATAAGCAAACATCAGATCCTTCCCCTGCTCTCATCCTGAGACTTTCAGTATCTCAAGCACTTACCATAATTCCAGAGCTAAAGCTTCAGCATGGGGTACTCAATATAATTTATCAAGCATTTAAGGGGCTACTTTGTGCCCGGTATTGTGCTAGGCACTGGAAATTCCAAAACAAAATGGACTTTGCTCTCAGGGAGCTTAGATTCTTACATGGGGGATACAAATGCAAAGAGAGACACCAGCAACTGAGGGGATCAAGACAGACCTAATGTAGGAGGGGCACTGGGCTGAATTTTGAAGGGAGCAAGGAATCCTGAGAGGTGGAGGTAAGGGGGGCAAAGTGTGCCAGGTATGGGGGGGTCAGCAGATGCAAAGGGAGGAAGATGGCGTGTGATGTATAGTATAATAAGTGAGCTTGTTTGGAGAGTAGAGGGAGAAGGAATAGCATGAAATCTGTTTGGAAAGATACAGCTGAGCCAAGACTTTTCATGCAAGGCAGAGGACCCAGGATATGGGAGACAGCAATGTAAGGATGTAGGTGAAGGACCAGAATCAGGACAGATTGTCTAGAAGGGAGTGCTTAAAGGAGTGAAATGTGCAGGAAGCCTGGAGGCAGGTTGGGAGGGGCTTTAAATACCAAATGAAGGAGATCAGATTTTATCCCAGAGGCAAGAGAGAGGCCATAGAGGGAAACTATGAGACCTCTGCTTTAGGAATATCTATTTAACAGCTGTGTGGAAGTGGATTGGAGAGGCCAGTGAGGAGGCTTCCCTCAGCTCAGAATTAGGGAAGGGAATAAGCCTTAATATAGTGCCTACTGTATGCCAAGCAAAATGCTAAGTGCTTCTTTCAAATACTATCTGATCTGATCCTCACCACTGCCCTGCAAAGCAGGGGGTATTATTATCCCCATTTTATCATTGAGGAAACTGAGGTAAACTTGCCTAAGTATCTTAGGCCAAATTTGAATTCAGGTCTTCCTGACTCCAGGCCCAGCACTTTATTCCCTTATGTGTCCTAAATTCCACTTATATTAGTGAAAGTAAAGTATGTTAGTAAAGAATTCACATTCTATAGCCAGCTAGCTCTAGTAAAGGAGAAATACAGCTGTCTTTGGAGCCAGATATATGTCAAGGGCTTTGTTTAGGGGGTGCATCTCCTAGGCCTGTGTAGTCATACACAGCTGTATGGCACCATGGCCATGGACTGTATGGCAGCACCAAGACCTGAGAGGCCCTCCTTTTGTGGCGTTCTCTTCATCCCTGCTTCAGGATACAGGCTTTGGAGTTTGGAGGCATCATCATTGGTGAAGAGGGTGAAAGTCAGCTGGCCTGGACTATGGCTAACTTGGCAGGCTACCACAGAAAGTGCACATCTAGAGCCTTTACCTTTCCAGATTTAAGTTGGTGCTGCTCACATCTAATGCTACAGGTCAGTCCCCTCACACAGTGAGGCCTGTTCTTGAAGAGCTTAAGAATACATTGATTCAGCAAAAGTGTCGTGATGTAAATGACCAATTACAGCTCCAGAAGAGCAATGATAAAGCATGCTACCCGCCTGCTCATAGGGGATGGACACAGGAGGCAGAATGAAAAACGTGTCTGTGTATGAGTGTACACATTTGTCTTTATGTATGTGCACACGTACATTGGCTTATTGTGGCATGCATGCATGCATGTACACATGTCTTTATGTGCAGAGTGTGCACATGGATATGTATTTTGGACATGAACAACACAGGAATTTGTTTTGTTTTACTTGATCACGTGTATTTGTTACAAAGATTTTATTTTGTTTTCCAGGGCGGGTGGGGGTGGAGTGGGAAGATGAGAAGAGAAAATAGATTTTTGTTACTTGAAAAATACATTAATTTTTAAGTGTTATAATGTGGTATGTTTAATAATTAATGAAATATCTATGTTTACTTACAGTATCCAATACAAAGTTATGCTTCTAGCAATTACATCAAGTAAACTCATGAGTGAAAATTGGCAGTTATCTGAAATAAAATTTGTCCCATTCCCCTGGTCATATATTATCTGTTTTTCTACCCTTTTTAGGTAGAAACACTTTTTCATGCTTTCTGAGGGCATCAGTATCTCATAATAGTACTCTATCTCCTCACTAGAAATTCAGACAGCAAACTTCGGCTTAACATCGTTGTTTCCCAATGCTCTTCTGAGTTCAGCCCAAGACAAAGAAGTAAGTATCTCTTACAAATTGTGATGTTGCCATGAACCAAAATGGAACTGGGCAGAAAGACCTGCTTTAAAATATACAAAATGTCACAGAAATGAGGAAGACAGTGAGAGGGATAGTCTCTCCCCCAAAAGCTCCTTTGCCTTTGATCAGTCTTAATCCTGAAATATAATTCGCTTTTATCAACAAGTTTCTCACAATGTGTCTGGCTGGATACTGAGACCATAATTTGGAGCATTCGAGCCCCAAGCTGGTTCAATTCAGTTTACCAAGCATTAATTAACTACCCTGCCAGAGACTGCACCCTCAAGATTACCTTCTAATAGAGTTAGGCAACCATTCCTACACATAAGCAAATGTGACTTGAGGAAGGGGATGGAAAATTAATAACTTGAAAGATCAGGAAAGAATTTCCATAGGAGTTAATCCTTGAAGGAAGATTAGAATCTTTAGAGGTGGACTGAGGAAGAAGGGAGGGGAGGGAATACACATTTATTAAGTGCTTACCTTGTGCCAGGTACTGTCTTAAGTGCTTTAGAAATCTTATCTCATCTGATCTTCACAATTCCACCCTGTGAGGTGGGTGTTATTGTTATTCTCCATTTTACAGCTTTGGAAACTGAGGCAGGCAGACAGGCAGTGACTTGGGTCATAGAGCTACTAAGTGCAGCTGGATTTGAACTCAAATCTTCTTGACTTCAGACATAGTGCACTTTTCACCTTTTCACTTAGTTATTAGGGAGTACATTCCATCTAACTGTGTGAGACAACCTACATGAAGGCACAAAGGTAGGAGGTATTATGTTGAGTTCAGGGAACAGCTGCTAGGTCACTTTGACTGGAATGTAGAGTACACAAATGGGAAAGATGTAAACTAAGTCTGGAAAGGTTCACTTGAGTCCAACTGTGGGCTCGAGCTGAAGAGTCTATATTTGAGCCAAGAGACACTAAGGAGCCAGTGATGATTCTTAAGCATTAGAGGGACGTGTCAGTTCTGTGTTCCAGGAGTTGTGAAGAAGAAGGATCAGAAAAGGAGGAGACTAGAAACAAGGAAACAAAATTAGGAGGTTATTGCATGGTCCTGGCAAAAGTTGTTAAGTGTCTGAAGGGAAAAAGGTAGACATGTGAATAGACAAACGAGGGGGAATGATGTGGATGATAATCTAGCAGTCTGGACAGTTTATCTAGAAATTGTCAGATAATGGGCTTAGATGGTCAAAATAAGGGCTTTGCTATTTACTGCAGGTCACAGAGAATAGAGGACCCACATTCTCTCATGCAATCCACCTAGATAGAAACCCCTTGGTAAGTGCACTCCTTCAGTTGACCACTGGAGGGCACCACATTTCATTCAAAGAGTGCAAAATGGCCCTGGGCTCTCCTTCCCCGCATCTTTACGTCTAGACACACTCCTTGTAGTAGCAAGTCAGATACAGAGAATCAGCAAGAGCCCTCAATACCCCCAGTGAAGGAAATGTCAACCCAGGCTTAGGCCAGAAGAGTATCGCCACCTTGTTGTGACTGTGGCTGTATCCCTTGTTCCCGATTTTTTTTCTTATTGTGTCCTGCAAAAAAGTAAAGGTGAAGGGTGAGGATGGAGACAAGGTGAGAAGGAAGGAAGGAAGGAGGGAAGGAAGGAAGGAAGGAAGGAAGGAAGGAAGGAAGGAAGGAAGGAACAAAGGAATGAAGGAAGGAAAGGAAAGAAGGAGAGAAGGAGAGAAGAGGGAAGAAAGGGAGGAAGGGAGGGAGGGAAGGAAGAAGGGAGGGAGGAATGGAG
>CM053583.1:379632043-379650448 GCA_028627135.1 Pseudochirops cupreus | reverse complement strand
GGTTCGCAGTGCTGATATGGTTCCTCGTAGCCGAGCTGACTTTAGTGGGAAGTATCTTTGTGTGCGTTTTGGAGTTCTAGGATTGGTTTAGAGTCCTATTTTATGGGTATTTTGGGGTGGCTATGTGAGAGCTGCGATATGTTGCTGCTGCTACGCCGCCATCTTGGCTACGCCCTCAACATTTTATTTTTTAATGCTGTTCTAGTGATGTCATTTGCTTTTGTGTCACCTTCATGTCCAAATGTACCTTCAATCCATCCACACCCCAATCAAGTCATCTCTTATAATAAAGACTGAAAAATATAAAAGGGGAAAAAGTATTTCAGCAAAACCACCCAACACCATCAACCATGTCTGATAATATATGCAATATTTCACCCGCTGTTCCCGTCTCTGTTAAGTACATTTTTTTCAGCTCTTCTCCAAGATCACTATAATTATGCAGTATATAATTTTACTTCTTTTTCTTTTTGTTTGCATTGTTATAGTGATTATGCAAATTGTTTTCCTGGTTTTCTAGTGCTTAGCACAGTGCCTGGCACATAGTAGTGTTTAGTAAATGTTTAGCAATTAGTTGATTGGTTCATTCTGCTTACTTCAGTCTGCATCAGTTCACATCAGTCTTCCCATGCTTCTCTGAATTCATTGTAGTCATTGCTTCTCATACATAGTAATATTCCATTGCATTTATGCCACAATTTGTTTATCCATTTCAAATCAATGAGCACCTTTGTTTCCAGTTCTTTGCTGCCACAAAAGTGTAGCTGTAACTATTACAGTGCACATGGAAACTTTCTTTGACTTCCTTGGGATGTATACCTAGTAGTGGAATCTCTGGGTCAAACGTTATGAACATTTTAGTCACCTTTTTAGCATAATTCCAAACTAACTACTTTTATTTTTTGCCTTTCATGCAGCATTTTAAAAGAAAACAGAGGTGAGATCAGCAGATCTCTGTTGCGAAGGACTCTTCAGCAAAAGAGACAAGAAGTCTTTAAGGTTAATAGAGAAATAGGCAGTTTTCAATAGTCCCATTAAAAACACAGGGTCACCATGATCTAGAGCTCAAAAGGACTTAAAGGTCATTTAATCCAACCCACCCACCCCCATTTTACAGATGAGAAAACTGAGGCCAAAATAAATTAAATGACTCACCCATGCTTGCTCTGACTTATCACAGAGGTTGTCATAACCAAGCAAGAATTTGAACCCAGGTCCTCTGGCTCTAAATCTATCCATTTTCCCATGATTCTTTGTGCCCTTCCCTGTTCCTCTCTGCAATGTCTAGTACAGAATCCTACTTGTAGCAAAAGTATGGTATGGAATGGTAGAATGAATGTTGGTGTTCACAGTCAGAAGACCTGATACATTTCCCCTCCCACATCCAAAGTTTCACCTATGTGATCCTTAGCCCCTCTGAGTCTGTTTTCTCATTGATAAAATGAGGAATAGTACTTGTACCTCCTAAAACTCCATGGGTTGTTACAAGGAAAATGCTTTGTAAACCTTAAAGTACTCTCTAGGATTATAGGATTTAGAGCTGGAATGAACCTTAGAGACCCTCTAATCCGCCCCCTTAATTTTTACAAATATGCATAGAGTCCCAGAGAGGATGAGGGCGAATAGATAATAAGTATAAATGGGAATTGTTGTGGTTATTGCTGTTAGTAATAAAACAAGATTAATAAATTAAGATAATCAACCATGGTCAGATTGTATAGACCATCTCATGCAGGTACCATCTTGTCACACACATCCCCTACTCAATATTCTTCAGTGGCTCCCTATCAGCTCCAAGATCTAACCTAATTTGGCATTCAAAGCCCTTCCTACTTTCTCCCCAACCCACACTCTTCCACCCAGTGACACTGGCCTCCTGGCTGTTCCACCAACAAGACCCTCTATCTCTCAGCTTCAGGTATTTTTCTCTGGCTGGGCCCTGTACCTGGAATGCTCTTTTTCCTCTGCTCCAACTCCTGACCTCCCTGGCTTCCTTTAAATCTCAACTAAAATTTCCCCTTTTACAGGAAATCTTCCCCAATCCCTCTCAAATATAGCGCCTTCTCTCTTTTAATTATTCCCTACTTATCCCGTATATAGTTTGCTTTGTCTATATTTATCTGCATGTTGTCTCTCTCATTAGATGGTAAGCTCCTTGAAGGAAGGGACTATCTTTTGCCTCAGGGCTTAGCACAGTGCATGGCATAGATTAGGTGCTTAATAATGTTTATTGAACGAATATTGACAGAGCCATCAAGGGCTTCTTTGAAGGTAAGCATAATTTACAATCCATGATGTCAGCTTCAAAGGTTAGAGGCCTTCCCAAAACATTCCAATTTCCCTTAATTCAGGAATCCATTATGGATTAAAAAGCAGTATGGTGTAATAGATAGGGCCCTGGACAGATCTTGACTAGCTGTGTGATCCTGGGAAAAATCACTTAACTGCTGTTTGCCTCAGTTTCTCCATCTGTAAAATGAGGGAGATGGAATTGATGGCCTCTAAGATGTCTTCTAGCTGTAAATCCATGGTCCTATTATCTATTTCCTAGGAACTCATCCAGTTTTATGGAAGTGCTTTATCTTTTCATCTTGAAGCCACCTAGAATGACAGTTTTCACAAATACACTACCTGCTCTGTGAACAGGAATTCCTTTTATTTGTCCTACATTTTTACCTTTTAACCTTCCACAAACTCTTAGTGCTTAGACTCTAGGATTGAATAAACAATTCCATGTTCACCCTGGCTATGGCCTTCATCTTTTATATACTTCAATTCCATCAATTTTCCTCACTCAACAAGCAATTATTAAGCCCTTGCTTAGGTGTAAGGCGTTATGCCAGACATACAAAGACCAAAATTAAACTGTCTTTCCTCAACAAACTTACATTCTACTAGAATAATGATAATAATACTCTGCACTTATATGGCACCTCAAGGTTTGCAATGCTCTTTACAAATATTATCTCATTTATTATTAATATTATCTCATTATATATAATATATAATTACCTCTTATATAATGTAATCACATATTATATGATATAATATATATTATGTCATTAATATTATCTCTCACAACAGCCCTGAGAGAGGTGCTATTATTACCCCTATTTTATAGATAAGACAAAAGCTAAGTGACTTGCTGCGGATCACACAACTAGTGAGTATCTGAGGCTGGATCATCAAGTCTAGCAATCCATCCACTGGAGTAATACAGTGTAATACAGTCATACAATCATCCAATCCACAAAAGCAATACAACGTGCCGTCACATCAGGTAAAGCAAGTACTTACTGAATCATTTCTAGGGAAAGAGCAGTAATAACTCAGAGGGATGAAGAAAGGCCTCATATTGGGGGGGGGGGGGTGACCCTTTTACTGAGACTTGAAGGAAGCTCAGAACTCCAAGAGACAGAATAAGGAAGGCAGCATGGGACCCGGCCCATGCACTGTTTGTCACATGTGGGGAACAGCAAGAAAGCTGGTCTTTATGAGGGGGATTATGACGAGGTGGAGTCTTGGGTAATTAACACGGGAAGTTAGGTTGACGTCTCCTAGGGAAGGCTTTAAATGCTGTCCCCTCTCGGCCTTCATTTCTCTGTACTGGGGTAACTCATCTAACCTTTATGCTCCTAGAGAAGCTGTCTTCTGCCTCTTTTCCTATCCCCAGGGCTTACCACAGGGTCTTGGAACATAGCAGGCATTTAACAACTGTTTACTGAGGGATTAATTTATCTTTTGCATTTACTGATTGGCTGCTTCCTGGGAAGTCATGCACAAGGTACAGATATGAATTATGCTTACCCTCAAGGAAGTAGTCCTTTCATTGGGAAGACGAGAAAGTACACAAAGAATTATAATAAAAGGCAGAATGTGATAGAAGAGGAACATCGTACTATGAAGGTTCTAAGGAGGGGAAAAAACTTAACCCCAATTGCCCTGCCTTCCCCCCCCTCCAAAAAGCAAAAAACAAAGACAAAGACAAAGGAGGGGAAAAAAATCATGTCTGGTGAAGAGCGGGAGGAAATCATGGAAACCTTGAAAAAAGCAGCATTTAAGCTTGATTTTGAGTAAGAGTTTGACATGTGTCTAAGTTACTCTTCTGCAGACAGTGGAATATAAGTGCCAGACTTTTAGTCAAAGGACCTGGGTTCAAATTTTAGCTCTACTTCCTCCATGTAAGCTTGGGCAGTTTACCTCACACTTCTGTTCCCTTACTTGTAAAATTGGAGAGTTGGACTAGTTGCCTTACAAGGTCTTTTAATTAGAGATGACGTATTGGCATAATGCTGGTATGGTACCTTTTCTGTTACCTTTCTTGAAGGTTCAGAATTCGAGTAACTGGAGTATAACTGGAGTAAAAACTCAAGTAAATCTCCTGTCCTATCTTCTTCCTTCCCTGTCTTCTTTGGCTACTCCTTTCTCTTTGCAAGGAGAGTAGCTTTCTTATTTTCTGTTTTGCTTGTCTGAATTCCCAATACCAAAATCCCTGACACACATGCTCCCCCCAACCTTGTGTCGGAGATCAAGGCCCTCGGCTCTCCAGGTGGTTAGCTAGCCACTCAGTCTTTGGCCTGGGAGCTCAGGGGCTGAGATGGGTATACTGAGGGTGAGTCATATGGCCATATCCCAGAAGCAGCCTGGCTAAAGCAATAGCATTTTTCTTTGTGTGAGGTCTGATTTTTCCTCCGGGGGCACCAGGCCCTTGAGTTGGCTGCCCAAAGAGCAGCTAACAAATCACACAAGCAGTTATGCTCTCCAAAATATACAGACTTTTGGAGGAGAAGCATTGCCAAAGGAAGCATTTGTTCTCTTTGTCCAAGGAAGGCCCAAGAGAGTCAATAATGATGCTGAGGATCCAAAGCTCATCATCTTTGCCCCCAAGAAGCTGAAAGAAGTCACTCATGCAGAAGTCACCTGCTTCCCACCTCCACTTGCCTTGGGTATCTTTCCTCTAGAAAGATCATAGAGGCAGGAATTCTACCTGCAAAGGCTATATTCCCTGTTCTCTGACAATCTTGATCATTTTCATTCTGTCTTAATCACTATCCTTTATGTCCATATAAGGCTTTTACCAGTTTTTCAAAGCCCTTTCATATCCATTAACAAAGTTGAACTTCACAACAACCCTGTGGAGGTAAACAGGATAGATGTAATTATACCTATCTAACAGATAAGGAAACTGAGGATCAGAGAAATGCCCATGGTAATGCAGATAATAAGCAATAAAACTAGAAAAGCCAGTTTTCCTAATTCCCAGTCCATGGCATGCTCAAGGCCCAGGCAAATGTACCTTAAATGTTTATTCCAGTGAACACAAGCTACAGATCCATAAGTCAGCTTGGTCAGTCGGTCAACTAGCTTTTATTAAGCTCTGTGCCAGGCACTATGATAAGCACCAGGAATACAAAGAAAGTCAGTAAAACCTAACAGTCCCCACTCTCAATGAATTCACAGTATAAACAATCCAGGAGAAAGTGGAGAGATAACATTTGAACCCTGATTTGCTGATTCCAATATCAGTTTGATTTCATGGGGGACTCGGGTTAGGGTGTGCTAGTAAATGTTTACCAACATGCTCTCAAGATTAAAAAAATGTATTCATGGCACACTTTCAAGTTTATTCTATGTTATTAACATTTTCTCCTTCATTTTCTTAATTCTAAACAATCAACAAAATAATAAATCAAGACTTGATGTGTAGTGTTAGCCAATTTCTCAGGTGTGAATGCTCACTTTGAAAATTTAACAGTTGGCTCTAGGGAATTTTACAAGCTGGCTCCACCCCGGGCCTCGAGTCTCCCTTTCTGGTTTCTGCCTGGATTTGGGGGAGGAGAGTCCTTTAAAATGATTGGAGAGAGGAATGGGAAGAGGAGTGGAGGCCTAGGGGTCAAACAATCATAGTGCAGACCAGTTACAATAAGAGTTTGGGGTGGTTTGATCATGGGAAAGGAGAAAAAGGAAAGGGATGTAGGCATGTGCTGGAACCAGCTCTTCCCCGTTAGGGCAGTGATTGTTAAAAGTGTCCATGTAACCTCAGAAATTAGCAAACATTACAAATCAGGACTTGATTTACTGTTTTGTTGATTGTCTAAACTTAAGAAATTGAGGATTAAAAATGTTGGTAATGTGGATTACGCTTAAAAGTGTGTCGTGTGTGCATTTTTCTCCCCAGAGAGCCTGTTATTAACCATTTACATTCCTGGATGTGAGACTGATTGCAAAACAAGCATTTGCAGAACTGGGTTCAAGCCATGTCATGACAACAAGCATTTATTAAATTATTAAATGTGTGCCAGGTACTATGTTAAGCTCTGGTGATAGAATGAAAGGCAAAAAAACAGTCCCTGCCCTCAGGGGGCTCACAGTCTAATGGGGGAAACAACATGCAAAGAACTATACAAACAAAATATAGTCAGGATAAATTGGAGATAATTAACAGAGGAAAGGCCTTAGCATTTCCATTTCAGGAAAAGGAGTGGGATTTTAGCTGGGACTTGAAGGAAACCAGTTCTTGGATAAAGGCAATGAAAAAGGAGGGGTCACTTTATTACCCTAGAAAGTCAACATTCTTGCTGACTTAATGAAGAATGGTATAATAAAAAATAGTAAATGAAGGAGAAGGGCAAACCAGCCTGTAGGGGAGAATTTGAACTGCATCTGAACCTAATTTATTACGTCCTATAGGAACTGGGGATGTTTCACCTAGTAAAGAATTAGGGGTACAATGACACCCGTTTTCAAATATTCGAAGAGCTATCATATGAAAGAGGGTGTAGACTGTGTCTAGAAGTTACAGTGAAGACAGATTTCAGCTAAATACAAAGAACTCATGCTTGCCATTAAAGCTGCCAAAAACAGAATTAGCAGCCCAGTGAGATATCATTAACTGTTACTATAGGCACTTGAGGAGAGGTTGTCCCTGATGAAGGCATGCGTGTTAGGCTGTGTGTCCTGCTGCCTGAGGTCTCAGGACTAGGCATTGATGGCTCTGTATCACAAGGGCAGTAAATTCAGAAGCCTTGTCTCCCTGTGGTAGCAGGACCCTGACAAGGTTTCAAGACGCTGAGAGAGAGAGAGGGAGGGAGGGAGAGAGGGAGGGAGGGAGGGAGGGGGAGGGAGAGAAAGAGAGGGAGGCAGGGGGAGAGAGAGAGAGAGAGAGAGAGAGAGAGAGAGAGAGAGAGAGAGAGAGAGAGCAAGAATAATAAACTCCCTTTAAGTTTACAGAGGACTTTGGTTTCTTCCACAGCCCCGTGAGGTTGGTGGTCCAGTGATTATTCTCCCCATTCGACAGCTGAGGAAGCTGAAGTTGAGAGGGCTTAAGTAATTTACCAACCATCAAACAGCTACCCGGAAGGCTGTCCCTCACTTATTCCTTATAGGCACAGAGAAGATAAACTTGGAGTCAAGAAGAGCTGAGTTCAAATCCAGCCTCAGATGCCTACTGGCTGAACTCTGTCTTCCTCAGTTCCCTTATCTATGAAATGGGGGTGATAATAGCTTCTGCTCCCCCCCCCAAAGGGTTGTTGTAAGGATAAAATAAGATATTTGCAAACCTCAAAGCCCTGAATACCAGTTATTGTGGGTACTGTTACATGACATGCCCAAGGTCACTTGGGTAGGAGGGAAAAGATTTATTAGATTTATGGAGGTAGCATATATCTGCCCTCATATATGGCCAGAAATACTGGGAGGGACTCTGAGTATACGTCTGTGTCCAAGTCATCTCCTTGTTCCTGGGATGCTCTCAGATCTCACCATCTGGACTTCATTCCTTTGGGTTTTCAAAGCTTTTCAGATTCCTGGAGTTTTCTATGAAAAATACAACTCCCCCTAGAATGAGTGACAGAATTTTCCCTTCTGTAGTCAGCCCCAGTACTGCAGGCTCCTGAAAAGCCTAGGCCAGGGATGGGGAACCTGCAGCCTTGAGAGCACATGTGGCCTTCTAGGTCCTCAAATGCAGCCCTTTGACTGAATCCAAACTTCACAGAACAAACCCCCTTAATAAAAGAATTTTACTGGGCTCAGTCAAAAGACTGCACCCAAGGACCTAGAGGGCCACATGTGGCCTTGAAGTCTCAGGTTTCCCACCCTTGGCCTAGACCATATTGAAGGAGGCTTCATGGGAGAGGGTAGCCTTGGGGATTCCTGGAAAGCAGATGCCAACATGCTTGGATCCCCTTTGGAAGATTTGGGGATGCATGTGTTGCCAGGGGGAGGTTGGGCAGAGGACAATGGCAAACAATCAGTCAACAGTCAATCATTTGCAATATTATGTGCCAGGTGAAGCCCAAGTGCAATTTAAAACTATAGCTCCTGCTAGTTTTACATGCCCTCAAAGTCCCCAGCCCCTCCCTAGGTGAAGAAATGGAAGAAACTGGTGCTTAGATCTGGACTGAAGGTAGCATGGAGAGCTGATCATACCCAGGCCCATCCCTCCAGTGAAGATGACCCCTACTCTATCTGTTGGAGCCCCTAACAGCTTTCAGCTGGTGCAGAAGTATTCCATTCCTAGAAACTGGAATAACCCTTTGGGTTTATAGGTATTAGCAGTTCTCTTCCCAACCTACCTCCCATCTGATATGAATCCCTGAGGTAGCCGTCCACTTTTGTTTGGCGCCAACTTCACATCCTCCTGACTGAACCATTTCCCATACGCCAGAAAACAATAGCCATAAGATCACTGCTGACTGGAAAAGAGAAACAGTTGTGCTTTTCTCCCTAGTACAAGAACTGGCATTCAGAGGGGAGTCCAGGGAAAGAGGATTACTTGGAATAGAGCCCTGAGCAGGTTCCAGGTGATCTTTCCTTGGATGAAGACGTTGCGCCAAGCAAGATCATAAATGAAAAATCTCCCCCCAGGCCTGTGAAGCTCAGGTTCCTTCACATCGGCTTTTCTAGGACTAGTGGTCAGGTTACTTTCTCTTGCCCTTCTGGAAGGTTCTATAGGGGCAACACTTCAGTTAAAATGTTTTTGAGACTAACATGCAACAATTTTGAGTTAAGGCCCCAAAAAAAGCCTCTCCTTGCTTGCAGAACAATCTTAAACCTCTTGCTTAATGGAATGATAGATGACTGGTCTGGGGTTAAGTTAGATTTCCCCAAAGCAGAAAAAGATGTGATACCTGACCCTGGCCCTGCTCATTTGCCCTCTTCAGCAGAAACAACTTGTTGAGAGGACCCTCTCAGGACAGGAAAGAGTGGGAAGACAACTTCAACTTCTAAGCAGATTGCAAGGGACAGCTTTTTTCTACCCCAGAGTACAAGTCAACCAGTGCCAATTATCTACTGATGTCTGTTGGTTAAAACTCTAAGCAACATGTTAATACCAGGCCTTGTGTTGGGAAAGATCTTGTTCTATTTATACCAACTTCTTACTGAATGCAATTGACACAGCCTTCCTGTTCAGTATTTCAAGGCTATGTCATATTTTCCTAATAGTTTGATGAAAAAATAGTTTGATTTTTTTTAACTAAAAAAAAAAGTCCCCAGCCCCTGTCTGAACCAGGGAGGAGGGGACACCCAGGGATGTAAACACAGAACATTCTGCTCTTTGGGGGCTCCTTAGGACTGAGGAGTGGGAAGAGAATCATTACAATCATGGTATGTGAATAAGAGGGATGGGGGGGGGGAGGTAGGTTTTGAACTCAGGTCTTCCTGACTCTAAGTGCAAGACTCCAGCCAATCTGCAACCTCGCTGCCTAGAAATCTAGAGAGGTTAAGTCAACTTACCCATGGTCACATGCTTAGGAAGGATCGGAGCTAGATGTGGAGGCCCGCGCAGGTAGGCAACCCTGATGTCTTTCCCAGGTCTGAGATGCTAAGATTCTGTGATTAGACTGACAGCCAACAAATCCCTGTGGCAGTGGGACCTAGGATTAGTCTTGGAGTAGATGGGCCCAGACGTCAGGAAAGGGGACTGGAAGGGAAATAGGAGACGAACAAAGGCATATTTTCTCACTATCCTTCTTCTTCCACGGAGCTAGCAGTATTGGGGTTGGATAGAGAGCCACACCCAGGTTTATGAATGGTACGAGAAGCTTCTTCTTCCAGCTCCTTTGGTCCTGCTTTTTCTGGGGCTAGGCTCCAAGACAAACCTCATTCCATCCCTGCAGAGTATCTAAAGGAGGACATAGCCCTGGGGCACACTTTCACAAAGGGGCCACTATGGTCAGATCCTACAAAGTAGCCTGAGAATTGGTCTAGTGGGTAGGAGTAAAACCAAGAGAGGTCAGGGTCAGGACAACCCTAGGAGAGAGACTATCTCAGAGACGTGTCAGAGATGCCAAGAAAAAGTCAAGACGGATGAGAATTAAGAAAAGGCCATTGGATTTAGCAATTAAAAGACCACAGTTAATAGAATAATAAAATTTAAAGCTGGGAAAGACCTCATAGGCCCCTAGGCCAAGTTCCTGATTTTACAGATAAAGAACTGAGGTCACCCATAGAGGCTGAGTGACTTGTGATAAGTCACATCAGCCAGTAAGCTACAGAGCTGGAATTTGAATGCACATCCTGTGACATCAAATCTAGCACACTTTATACTGTAACCGTACTGTGTCTGAAGACTGCCCTCTGAGGGGAAAGCATTGATTGGTGGAAATGGAATCCTGACTGAAAGGAGTTGAGGAATAACAGAAGGTAAGAAAGAAGAGGGGATGAGTATCACTAGATAGCTTTTTCTAGAGGGTTGGCTATAAAAGGATGGAGAGATACAGGATAGTGATTTGAGAGAGTGGTAGGATGAAAGTGAAAGCTTTTTAAGGTTAGGAGAGTTCTGGGCCTATTTGGAGTCAGCAAGTAAGGAACCAATGGATAAGGAGAAATTGAAAAATAGGGAGAGACAACACAGGATTCAAGAGGTAAGCTCCTAGGGGCGGCTTAGGTGGCACAGTGAATAGAGCACCAGCCCTCAAGTCAGGAAGACCTGAGTTCAAATTTGACCTCAGACACTTACTAGATTCTACTACTACTTCTCAGACACACTTACTAGCCATGCGACCTTCGGCAAGTCACTTAACCCCAATTGCCCTGCCCTCCTTCCTTAAAAAAAAGAGGCAAAAAAAAATAAAGAGGTAAGGAAGAGACAGAAAGGGATGGGATCAAGGATACAAGTGGAGGAGTTGGCCTTGATAAGAACAAGGACCACCCCTTCCTTAAGGACTGAAGCAAAGGAGCCAAAAATGAAAAATTACGAGATCTGAGACTAGAATTGGGGAAAAAAATAACTCATGTGCTTCCCACCTCCTGACAGAGAGATGATGGACTCAAGATGCAGAATGAGACATATATATATTTTTGGAGATGACCAATATGGGAATTTGTGTTTCTTGACTATGCATATTTTTACAAGAGTTTTGTTTTTCTTTTTTTTCCCAGTCTGGAGGGCAGAGGGTAGAAGAAAAAAAATACATGTTTGTGAATTGAAAGATGTTTTAAATGGAGAGAGATGGGGGAGGGGATAAAGAAGAAGAGGGAAGAGGAAGAGGAATTTGGAGGGAAGAAGAAAGAGGGAAGAGGGAGAGAGGGAAGGAAGAAGAAAGGGAAAAGGGACGGAAGAAAGGAGAAGATAAAGGAAAGAGGGAAGAAAAGGGAGGAGAGAGAAAAGAAAGAGGAATGAAAAGGGAGAAGAGAAAGAGGGAAGAAAAAGGAAGAGAGAGAGACAGAGAGAGAGAGAGAGAGAGAGAGAGAGAGAGCTAACAAATGATGGTCTCAATTTTTTTAGTAAAGTATGATGCAGGGTTTTCTGCTGGATAGGCCCTAGAATTTATCCTTCAGTAGCTTGCAATAGAGTTAAATCACAAGATGTAAACCTAAAAAGATAACCCTACAATACATGAAGTGTATGATAAATCCAAATTGATAGGCAAACTTTGTAAATTTAAAGGAGAAAGAGATCATGGTTGGATGAGCTGGTCAGAGAAGACTGCTTAGGAGAAGACTGCTTATGGAGAAAAATCAAAGTGTAAAAGAATAAATTTAGGAGACTTCTGCATCAAAGTTTAAGTCATGAGATTAGATTAATTCCACAGCACAGTGAGCATGAGCAGTAATTACACCTTATGACATACCCACATATAAGGGGTAAAAAGTTAAGTTTTTTAAAAAATTTAAGTTTCAGAAGAGAAACCAGCTAAAGAATAGTCAGAAAGGTAAGAGGAAAACCAGGATCATCATAAAATTAGCATGTTAAAACTAGAAGAGACTAAGAGTTCATATAGACCAGGGCTCTTAACCACTTTTTTTTTTTTTAACCGTAATTCACTTTGGCAATCTGCTAAAGACCATGGACCCCTTTTCAGAATCACATCTTTAAATAATTGAGTGAAATGCTAAATTTCAGTTAAAGGTTAGTAAAAATAAATAAATGAAGGTGTAATTTTTTTTCCCATACAAGTTCCTGGACTCCCTGAAATAATATGGTTGTCATTAGAACTCCTGATCTAATTCAGGCTCTTCAAATAAGATAATCAGATAAGATAATATTTTTGTAGTGCTTAGCACAGGGCCTGGCACATAGTAGGCATTTTCCCTTCCCCTTCATTTTAGAGTTGAGGAAACTAAAGGTGATATGATTTGTCTGCGATTTCACCAAGGCATAGCCAGAACCAGTTAGTTACACATCTGGAACCTCAGCTGTAGATGCTCTCTGTTCTAGACAGGTACTTCTGTCTTTCACAGCAGATGGTGCTGGCCCAAGGACAGGTATAAATCCTAGTACTTCAGCTGTCCCATACTGTAAATACTCACCAAAGCACTTACTGACATTGCTCTCTGTCTCCTTCCAGAAAGTCACTCACCAGAAGAAGCAAGAGCTTCCTCTGGTCCCTGATGATCTCTCCCACCTCCTCCTGTCTCCAAGAAGGAACCATGTGTGAGGTCAACAAAACAGCCGATGCTGCTAATAAGCCCCATTTGGTGCCCTTGGTGGTGGTGCTGAGCAGCATCTCCCTCGTCACAGTGGGGCTCAACCTCCTGGTACTCTATGCAGTGAAGACAGAGAAGAAACTGCACACTGTGGGAAACCTGTACATCATCAGCCTCTCTGTAGCTGACCTGATTGTGGGTGCCGCTGTCATGCCCTTGAATATTGTGTACCTCTTTAGGTCTCTAGACCGACCCCTCTGCCTCTTCTGGCTCTCCATGGACTATGTGGCAAGCACCGCCTCCATCTTTAGTGTCTTTATTCTCTGCATTGACCGCTACCGGTCTGTCCAGCAACCCCTCAAGTACCTACGGTATCGCACCAAGACCAGAGCCACAGTCACCATATTGGTCACCTGGTTCCTGGCCTCCCTGTGGATCATCCCTATTCTGGGATGGAGAAGCTTTTGGCCAGAAACTGACAAGAGCAAGTCATATGAGTACAAGACCTATGGGGACAAGTGTGAGACAGACTTCTACAAGGTCACTTGGTTCAAGGTGATGACGGCCATCATCAACTTCTACCTGCCCACTTTGTTGATGCTCTGGTTCTATTCCAAGATTTATAGGGCTGTCCGGCAGCATTGCCAGCACCGAGAATTCATCAACGCATCCTTCCCATCTTTCACAGATGGCAATGTGAGTCACAAAAAACACAAGATCTGCCTCCCAAAGCAGGAGAAAGATGCCACCCTGGAGACTTTGAAAAGGAAGTCAGAAGGCACCTACGATCACATTAGTAACAGCATCCCCAAGAAGGCCCAGAACCCAGCAAAGGAGTCACCTCCAGAGAAGAAAACTCCTCCAGGTTTTGAACAAGAGGACGAGGAAGCAGTGATCAAAGACCACTATTTCCCTATTGATGTTGTACAGCCTGAGCCTGGGATGGAGGAGACTGGAAGATACATGTCCATCCACCAGAGACAACCAGACTCCAAGGAGCTGTCCCCAGCCATTCAATATGCCAGTGAGACATCTGAGGAGACCATATTTGCTGATGTACCCTCCCACCCAACAGACTCCAGTGCTGTCACTGGATCAGCCATGTCAGCTGAAGACCAAGCCAAAACCAAAGCAACCTTTGGCCTGGATTACCTGACATTCACTTGGAAGAGGCTTCGCTCCCATTCCAGGCAATACATAAAGGGTTTGCACATGAACCGGGAGCGGAAAGCCGCCAAACAGCTCGGCTGCATCATGGCAGCCTTCATTCTCTGCTGGATCCCTTATTTCATCTTTTTCATGGTCATTGCTTATTGTACAAAATGCTGTAATGAACATGTCCAGATGTTCACCATGTGGCTGGGCTACATCAACTCCACCCTGAACCCCCTCATTTACCCCCTGTGCAATGAGAACTTCAAGAAGGCTTTCAAAAAGATTTTCCACATTCGCTCCTAAAGGGAAACTTCAGGGGTGGGGTGCAGAGATGAAGGAAGAAATAAATGAGGGCAGAAGGACTGCTTGGATTTCCAGAGTTCCCAAACTTTCCTAGGTTTCAAGAAGAGGCTCATGGCTAGAAGTCTTGGAAATCCTCTATTCCTCATTGGAGGTAGCGAAGATGAGTGGTTGAAGCTGAATTGATGTAGAACTGAAAACAGAGATTTAAAAGTTCACAGTGTTTTGAGCAAACCCAGGACTGGGCTCCAGACTCCTTCAGGGCTTCCAAGGAGTTCCAGGATTCTGACTATGGCTCTGATATTTGGGAGGCAGATTAAACGCCTTGGTTTCTACGGGCTCAGACCCAACTGGAGAGATAACCAGAACCCTAGAGGAGCCCCGGGATGTATAAAGACAGGCTCATGGCATGACTGGGACATACCCACACAGTGTTAGTTAACACCGATGTGTTGGAACTTATATAGCGGCATGAGAACTGTTGCTTCACATGGGGAGGCAACACATATCCTCCAGAGGCTGCGACTGCTCAGACACTTTAGGGACTTCCCTTGGGGAGTTGCTGGATGCTGACCTCTAAGATCCCTTCCACCTCGGAATCTGTAATCCTCTTTAACTAGTTTACAAGCCAAGCAAAAAAAATGTAATTAGTGGTGTTATTTTAACATCGCATGCAGCTTTCAATCCCATACTTGCCCCCTTCCCACATAAAATACCAGGATTCCCCAGCTTGGTTCCAGAATTGACTCCAAATGGCTTTTGGCTGTCTCCAAAAAGAAAATCTACTTTCTAAGGATAATAATAATCACTGATGGCTTTTTAGCCTTTTAAAGATCACAAAGCACTTTACTCATAGTCTCACTACAATTCTTTGAGAAAGGTACTAAAAGTATTATTATTCCCTTTTACACCTGAGGTTAAGTGACTTGCCCAGGGTCTTGCAGCTATGTCAGAGGCAGAATGTGAACTCCAGTCTTGCTGACCTCACCCTGACTCTCAAGGAATGAAGATTTGTCACCCTTGAAGGGATCCCAAAGTACCATAGGCTCAGAAGGGCATTCCAGATGAGTCCCCATGATATACGACACAATGGTAGTCTCACTGCAATAGGTATGTGGCCTCCCAAGGAGACTATTTCAACAGGAACAACAATCCCCTTGAGTGTATTAGTGCTAGTGAGTTTGTTTAAAAAAAAAAAAACAACCAAACACTCTATCACATTATACTGTATTCCTTTCAGTCAATCAGTGAGTCAGTCAGTGAGCGTTACTAAATGCCTGCTGTGTGCCTGGCATTGTGCTAAGTAATAGGGATTCAAAGAGAAGCATATGACAGTTCCCTGTTCACATAGGGAGGATAACATGCAAATAACTATATAAAACAAGCTAGATACAGGATAAATAGGAGATAATCAACAGAGAAAAGGCACTAAAAGTGACAGGGGCTGGAAAAGGCTCCCTGTAGAAGGTAGGGTTTTAGCTGGAGCTTTAAAAGCAAGCCAGGGAAGCCAGGAGACAGAGATGAAGAGGGAGAGCATTCCAGGCCTGGGGGACAGCCAGAGCCCAGAGCTGAGAGATGGCCTCACACAAAGAAACATAGGTTCGATGGTTTAGAGCTGAAAGGGACCTCGGTCATCTAATCCAACCCCATCATTTGACAGATGAGGAAACTGAGGCCCAGGCTTGTCCAAAGTCACACGGGTAATAAGCAGGAGAACCCAGATTCAAATCTAAGTCCATCATTGCAGTAAAGTGATGACTACATGCAACAGCGGTAGAGTGGCTGCATTTCAAGTCAGAGGACCTGGATTCAAATCCAGCTTCTTCCTCTTAATAGCTAGCTATGATTTATATTGTGCTTTAGGGTCCACAAAGCAATTTATATGTTATCTCATGAGATCCTTAAAAAACAACCCTGCAAGGTAGACGTTATTATTACCTTCATTTTACAAATGAGGAACTGGGGCTTAGAGAGGTGACTGAACTAAGGTCACACTGGTAGGAACTGGCTAAAGCAGGATCTGAATTCAGGTCTTCTTGTCTTGAAGTCTGGCCCTCTATCCACTACATCATTTACCCTCTCTCAGCCTCAGTTTCCTCATCTGTAAGATTAAACTAGCTGGTCTCCAAAATTCTTCATATCTCTAAGTCTATGATACTATGATTTTTCCTAGAGTTTCTATCAAGGTGCAGAACAGCCTGGCAGTCAGGAAAACCTAGGTTCAGGTCTAGGCTCTGATAAATCTTGGGTGTGTGAAACTGGGCAAATCACTTAACTTTTCAGTGTTCCAGAAAACAATATGCCGGTCTGCATTAATGCAATGAGGTTTCCACACTGGGAGTTGCCTATATTGAAGAGCTCCCAGAACACCCCTCTTTCCCCCACCAAAAAAAGTCACCATTTCGATGTGATCTGTCATCAGAAAGCTCCCGTTAGGATGTAATAATACATACTGAAAACAGGAATCACCTGCAAAGTCTGGTATTTTGTCTCTTGTGTTCATGCTTAAGTGCTTATGATGCCTTGCTTATATAGTTTAAACATAAAGTTTGAGCTGTCCTGTTACAATGCCTATTTATTTATTAATATTTAGTGGAGTCTACCTTGTACTTCTGAGGGACCTCAGAATGCACTGCCAAATGCTACAGGGTTTATGTCTGGTTTCATTTGTAAAGTTCATTTAGAAAAGGAATTATTTTTTATTAAAAACAAACAAACCTTGCATTCCTACTCTGTTTACTTTGTGTCCATCCCCAAATGTACTTTCCCCCAAACTGGAGAAGTCTAAGAGCCCCAATACCTTTATCTGGAACCTATAGTACACCATTTCCCAGGGTACTACTGATCTCCCCATAAAGTCTCCCTGTAGAGTATTGATTCCCAGGATCTTAGGAGCATAAGAAAGAAATACATTCAGTCATTGTTCTATTTACTAATTCACTTATCACACTGTTTATCTGTTCAACAAATAACTAAGTAGCTACTGTGTACAAAGCCCTGCGCTAGGCTCTGGGAGGGTGGGAAGGGCTACAATGTATCCGGCAGGTATCCTGCTGCAACTACCGAGGGCGCCGTAAAGCAAGTTTGTCTGCGCTTTCACTCTTTTTTACACGGAAAGAGAAAGATCTAATTCTTAATAAACAGGACGTTTCTCTTCCCGCGGTCTTCCCTTGGAAACCAAAAAGAGTGGCCTTCCCTTTGGTCTTCACTTTTAGCCCATCTCTCTCCTGAAGAAGGAAAATGGACTAAGACACCTAGATTTAGTTGCAATATAGCTTAGTCACAGACAAAGGCTGCATTGGTTCTAGTGCCCCTTTCTCTGTCTCTGACTGTCTCTCTGTCCTTGTCTCTGTCTCTGCCTCTGCCTCTGTCTGTCCATCTCTGTGTCTCTCTCTGTCTTTCTCCCTCCCTCCTATTTTCTCTCCTGTTTTAAGAGCTTATTAACAAAAGTTTTAAAATTATCACTATAAGATCCTCTCACCATACTTCTCATGGAACACTTAGTTAAGATGGGTGGTGGAAACATTTTGAACAGAGATCTAGACCTCTGGCCTGATTAAATTCCATGAAAAGAAATCATAAGGAACTTACCAAAGTTGAACTATTTACATGCCAACATGGAAAAGTGACAATGGTAACTGATGAAACTTTTCTCAGTATGAGGATAGGTGAAGGGAATAGAAATGTATATATACATATACATACACATACACATATATTTATATAAGAGGGTTTATGTATATTTTGTATACATATATATTATATATATTCATATATATGAATACATAGAGGGCATAAGATCAGTTGAATAGGAAGGGACAATATACTAAAAGGTGAAATACTGAGTTGAGAGAGGATTAGATTGAGAGGAAACAGGGAGAGACAGAATGGGGTTGAGCATCTCATGGAAGAGACAAAGGATAACTGTTACAATAGAGGGGGAGAACAGGAAGGCAAAAGGGAAAGAGTCAACCTTACTCTCACTGAACTTGGCTTAGGGAAGGAATGACATAAATTCTAAACTGATTAAATTCCATGAATTTCCAGCTACACATTGTTGTCCTCCATTGCCTTTCCCTA
>CM053583.1:379610286-379631543 GCA_028627135.1 Pseudochirops cupreus | reverse complement strand
GAAGAGGAAAGGAAGGGAGGGAGGGAGGCAGGGAGGGGGGAGGAGAGAAAGAATGAAGGAAGGAATGAAAGAAGGAAGGAAAGGATGGAAAGGGGGGAAGGAAAGAAGGAGGGAGGAGGGAAGGAAGGGAGGAAGGGAGGGAGGGAGGGAAGAAGGGAAGGAGGAACGGAAGAAGGAAGGAAGGAAGGAAGGAAGGAAGGAAGGAAGGAAGGAAGGAAGGAAGGAAAGAACTTACTAAGCATCTACTACGTACTAGGCACCGTGCTAAATGCCTTACAAATATTGTCTCCTTTGATCTTCACCACCACCTCAAGAGATCGGTGTCATTTTAAGTTGAGGAAACTGGGGCAAACTCCTGCGTCTGACACCATATTTGAACTCAAATCTTCCTAACTCTAACCCAATGCTCTATTCTCTAGGTTCTTCTAGAGCAGGGTTGGGGAACCTGCAGCCTCAAGGCCACACGTGGCCTTCTAGGTCCTTGGATGCAGCCTTTTGACTGAGTCCAAGTTTTACAGAACAAATTCTTATTAAGGGGATTTGTTCTGTGAAGTCAAAGGGCTGTGTGCATCCTTACCTAGGTTATTCAGGATTAATGCCATATCCATAAAGAGCCTTTGCTTCTTTTCAAATATAAAACCGTATCAGTCTCAGTGTTTGGGAAACCAGCCAGGTCACTCCTCAGCCCTGGCAGAGTTGACCAACGCCTCAATGGGTCTCATACATGCTGCAACATTTTCTATAGTGGAAGAATGGTGAACCACTCATTGGATCTGTAATCAAGAGTCCTGGGTTTGATTGCTAGTCATGGTGGGCCTCGGTTTCCCCATCTGTAGAATGAAGGGGTTAGACTAGTAGACCTTCAGGTGCCTTCTAGCTTTAGATCTCTGATCACATGAAAAGAGACGAGGTTGGTTCCGTCATCCCCTAGCCTTTATCCTTTGTTTTTACAGCAATAAATTATAAATAAGTGTGACATGGGCATGGGCTATGTCTCTCTTCACTAAATTCAGAATCTACTACAGGAAATTACTTCAGACTAATTCCCAGGCCCCATCTCAGACCACAAAGAGGTCATTCTAGGGTAATGGGTCCTTGTCACAGAGGGTAGAGATAACCACAGAATGAAAACCAGTCCCCTTTATTGAGCACACTCAAGGGAGGTAACTCTGGCTTAACAACTCATTCCCATCACATTATACTCCTCCTGGACCATACATGAGCCAAGGGGAGTGTGGTTGGCACATCTCTCCATCCTTGACCGACACATGAGGAAATGAAGGGTTTGAAATTAGGCAGCCTCCTCCCAGGTTCTGAGCAGTGGGAGGGACAGAACTGTGTGGCCTTGGGCACATCCCTCAATCCCTCTATATCTCAATTTCCTCATCTGTAGAAGGAAGGGCTACAGCTGATCAAGTTCCGAGGTCCCTTCCAGTGCTAAATCCTACGAACCTATGAAGCTGGTAAGAGCTAAACTGGAGAAATATATGTCTCCAAATGAGGGGCCACAGGGTGTCGCTGTTGGTTCTTCTGTCATGTGTGAGAGTAAATGCTGGATGCCAAACTGAGAAGTCCCCACAACTTTTACCTGCTGCTTTTGAAAAAAGGAAAAATATTTGGAGCTTTCTAAAGCTGTATTTAGCTTTCCCCTAGGCGTGAAAGGACCCTGGGCTGGAATCAGATGACCACTCATCAGAGTATTATAAAAATGGATTCCTGCACTGGGCCAGGGGTTACAAGAGATGTTCTGTCCCACCAGTCCTTTTGATCATTGAATCAGGAAGAATGAATTCTAGGCTCTGCTCTGCCTCTAATTTGTTAGGTGACTCCGGGCAAATTACTTCTTGGGCCTCAGTTCCCTCAAATGATTAATGGGGCAGTGCCTTCCCAGCCCCTCAGTAGAGCGGGTAGGAGAAGAATGAGGCAGATATTTCTAAACCTGAGTTTCGTAATGATTAGTTTTGTTTACTACACATATTTGTTATAGGGAAGGTTTTACTAAGGATGAAGAGAATCACTGGAAAATGATAGTGATGCAAAAAGAAAAAAAGACTTTCAATAAGATGTTTTAAAAGATAAAGAAAGAGATGAAGACGGGTTGGAAGACATGATAGCTATATTCATGTATCTGGAGGGTAGACCCTCTAGCCCACTGGACCATAGAGTTAGAGCAAGAAAATTCCTTAGAGTCCAAATCTCTCATTTTACAGATGAAAAAAACTGAGGCCTAGAGAACTAGTTAACGAATTTGCTTAGGATTATGCAGAAAGTGAATGAACCCAGGTTTTACTGATTCTAGGTCCAACACGCTAGCCATGAATCAAATTACCTTTCAAAGTACCAGGATGTCAGTGGAAAGTGCTGGGGCTTTTAATCCTTTGACCTAGATTTCCTAGGCCAGGGAAATTAGATAAGAATAAGAAAGAAAACTAAGAATCTACAGTCTGGGAAGGTCTATCAGTCAATCTCCTTGAGAGGAGATCATAACTGGGAGTCTGGGAAAAAGAAATTAAGATTGAATCCTATCAACTATCTTAATGAACCAGAAATGTAATTGAATCACCAAATCCTGGAAACAAAAGAGACCTCTGACTACCCAGCCCAACTGCTACTTTGGAATACTCTCTCCAACAGTTCAGTGCAATAGAGAGAATGCTAATTTGGCAGTGGAGCACCCAACCCAAATCCCAGTTTTTCCCCATACCGCAGTATGGGCATCACTTGACCTCACTGACCCCACTTTCTTCATCGCTGAAATGAAGAGATTGACCTAGATCCAGGATTCTGATTCTTAACTTTTTGTGTGTCCTGAACTCCTTTTGCAATTGGGTGAAGCCTATGGACTCCTCAGAATGCTTTAAAACATGTGAAACAAAAGACAGAGGATTACAAAAGAAACTGACTATGTTGAGATATGGGTATTGAGATATCTTAGGAAAGCAAGCTCACCAGTCTCAGGTTGAGAAGCCCTGGTCTAGATGAAGTCTAAGGTCTCTCACAATTCTTGTTCTATGGTCTGATGACAAGGGGTTATCCAGATTCTACATGAAGACTTCCAGGGATGAAGAGAGATTCTTAAAACTATAGGATTTTAGAACTGGAAAATGTCCAACATATTTACTTCATAGCTGAAGAAACTGAGGCTAGGGTGGTACAATATCATGCCCAAAGTCACATAGATAAGTAGCAGAAGCAGGATTTGAACCCTCTTCTGACTCCAACTCTGGCATTCTTCCCACTGAACCACACTGTCGTCCCATGTGCTACAGATGAAGAAACTAAAGTTCAAAGACAAGAAATTACTTACCCAAGGTCACTCAGGTAGTAAATAACAAAGCCAAGATTCAAACCTCAGATCCTCTAACTACAAATCCAAAGTTCTTTCCATGATCTCAAACCACCACCCTCACGCACTCATGTTAGGTAGCCTTGCACCAGATGGAGAAAACTCAGACTTGGCAGTTTCCTTAGGTGCTTGTCCTAACTTACAGATTCCAGATTCCTGTCCCAGATTCTGAATATCTTCAACTGTAAGTTACATACTTTGTGCCTTCACACTCTCAAAGGAATGCTCCTTTTCATTCCTCCCTATCTATAATCAAATCTCACAATTTGTGGTCTGTCAGAACCGAGCTCAACTCTGACGATCGCAGTTCACAATGTTTTTTCCTGTCCTCTGAATCCTTCTTGTTCACACTGTCTGTAGCCCTCATTTTACAATACAACACAATAAACATTCATTAAACACCTGCTATGTCCCAGGCACTAACATTCAGAATTGACTGATTTATTCTATTACTTAACTCTTTTATGTTACTATTTTCTCTTCATCCAGAATGTAAATCCAGGGTAAGGACCATGTTCTTTTTTTTTTTTTAATTTATGAAATAACACAGCATTTTCATAACATAGTAGAATTGGTTTTTTTTTTTAAAAAAAAGATGATTTCGCATGAAACTGCCAATCTGTTGTGTATAACTTGCTATTCCTTATAAATATGTAATAAGGTTATCATGTAACTTTCTTTTTTTTCCTATTTTTCTTCCCTCACCTCCTTCTGCCCTAGAGATGCTACCATTAAACACAAATGTGTATATGCATATGTATATATGTATATGGACTTATTTACATATCCATATATACGTAAAATCATTCTATACACACTTCTACTTAGTGGTTCTTTCTCCAGATACATATGGTGTCTTCCTTCACAGGTCCTTTGGAGTTAATTTGGGTATTTATAATAGTCAAAATGACAGTCACTCCAAGTTGTTTTAAAAACATGATTGCTGTTAGTGTATACAACATTTTCTTGGTTCTGCTCATTTCACTCTTCATTATTTCATGCAAGTCTATCCATGTTTTTCTACAATCAACAAGCTCATCATTTCTTATAGCACAGTAGTATTCCATCACTATTACATACCACAACTTGTTCAGACAAGGACCATGTTCTAAGCTTCTCATTCATCCTAGCACAGATATGTACAAACAGTAGAGACTCAATAAATATTTTGCTGGGTTTTGTTGTTTAGTCATTTTTAATCGTGTCTGGTTCTTCATGACTGTTTTTGGAGTTTTCTTGGCAAAGATACCTGAGTGATTTGCCATTTTCTTCTCCAGCTGATTTTACAAATGAGAAAAGTAAGGCAAACAGGGTTAAGTGACTTGCCCAAGGTCACACAGATATTAAGTATCTGAGACTAGATTTGAACTAAGGTCTTCCTGTCTCCTGGCCTGGCATTCTATCCACTGCATCACTTCAGTGCCCATATAAATACTTAGTCATAGAATATTAGAACTAGAATTTGGAATTGCAACTCATTCCATAATATAGTACTGAATGGGTTGCCTCAACGTGCAGAGGATCTTCTTCCTTACATATCTTCTTGCAAAGTCTAGAAGATCATTTATTGGATATGTTATAAAGAATATTCTTCACAAGTTATGACTTGGACTAGAATGCCTCTGAAGTCTCTTTAACTGATGACCAACTTTGTAATTTTGTAAATTCTCCTCTGAGTCCCTGGAACACTCCACTGAAGACCTCCTGCCAAGCCAATCAATGGCCTTTCAACCACCTCTGAACACATCTAATTGTATTGGAAGGGAAAGAGTTGTGCTGTCTTCTAGCCCACACTTCTAAACCTTTTCTTCCAGAATAATATGGGACACTATCAAATGAATTGATGATGTTTCTTTTATTAAGGTTGAACTGGCATAACCTGTTCTTGACCAAGCCATATGGTCTTTTTGTCACCACTGCTTCCTTTCCTAAATGTCTCTTTAATGATCCATTCTAGAATTTCCCCAAGAATCAAAATTAAGCTCACTGATCAGAAGTTTGTAGACTCTATCCTCCTCCCTTTTTTTGAAAACTGGGATATTTGCCCTTCTCAAGTCTTTCTGATCACATCACCACTTCTTTTTCCCCTCCATTGATCTCCACCCCAATGCTCTTCACCAAAGTTCTTTCAGCCCCAAAAGACTGATACTCTCTTATGGCCTCCCCTACCTATCCTGGGGATCAAGTTCCTGATGGCCATTTTTGTTGAGTCCTCGCTAGTCCCGAGATCATCCTTCTTGGCACAGATAACAGAAACAAGAGTAGTAATGAGGCAGTGCTGCCAGTTCTGTTGTCCATTATCAATGTCCCATTCATGCCAAGGAGTAGTCCTCTCTTCTGATTCTCCTCCTTCTCCCAATATAGCTTTTAAAATACCACCCCTTTTTTCTTGAGCTTTCTTTTGAAGTCTAAGCTTATTCAGAGCTTTAGTACTTCTGACACTTTTCTTACAGGATTGTGCCATATTTCTGTATTCATCCTCAATTATCTGACCTTGCTTCCATCTCTTGTACATAAGAATATGAACTAGATCTGGGATTTCATTATTTTAAGGTACACCCAAGTAAGGAGACTCCCTCTACCAAGGCAGGTCAGTACTGACATTGCAACTTATTTGGTTGTCCAAAGAATTGAATGGTTAAGTGACTTGCCCAGAGGCACACAGCCAACATGTGTCATGGGAAAGATTTGAATGTAGGCCTTCCTGGGTTGGAGGTCAGGTCAGGTCTCTATCCAGTTACACTTTGTTGCCTCTAAAAATCTAAACTTCTAAAAACCTAAGTTGCATTGTGAATTTCCTGTGTATCATTGGTTTCTTTAGAAAACTGCCATTTTATCTCCTCATTGAAATTGTTTCACTTTCTGTATAGAATTTCATTCTTGTGAGTTTCCCCTCCCTCTTTGAGTGATTTCTCCTGTAGAATGTTAGTACACAAATGCTACATATCTTTTCTTCGAAACCTTTAAAATCTACTTTCCCTAAATCTAGGGCACATTTAAGAGAATGCCAGATTTTCATGTTTTTCTTTCTCACAAACTCTAAAGGGCTATCATTACCTTGCCCCAAAGTTCACATCCTTTCCATTTTTGCAACTGGTTCCTTCATATTAGTGTGAATTAGAGTCAGAATAGAATTCCACTCTTTTTGGTTCCTCTACCTTTTGAAGGATGAAATTATCATTAAGGCAAGTCAAAAACTAATTAATTAGCTGCTCTGCTTTTGGCAGAGAGAGTCCTTTAATAGATATCTGGATAATTGAACTTCCCCATCACTTTTATATCAAGTATGTGTGCCACACTTAGAACTCATTTATTCCACATCTGTTTTTCTTTCTGTCTAGGTTTAAGCTATATTGAATAAAGGACAATCAAAGAAGAGATAAGACTACTGTTTGGAATCAATGGGACAGCAATAACTGGCAGAAGAGAAAAGGTAGATTCTCTGCCAAGGAGAGTGACCTTGACATTGGAAAGGACCCAACAACAAAAATTGGCTAACAAGGAGTTGGTCACCCCAGAATAAGTCATGAAATAGTACAAAAGCATCTCACTGCTGAATTCCAATCACCTGCTCAATGTGGACAACATTCCAATGACAAAACCACTTCTTTTTTCCCCTCCATTGATCTTCACCCCAACGCTCTTCACCATGCTTTCTTCTCTCTTTTTCCTGAATTTCCTCTCATGATTAGATCTTCTTAACATACAATGTTAATTTATTCCATCCTTTTACCAATATCCTACATCTTTTAATTAAGATATATCTATCTTATTTATCTATCTATGGGCATCAACGTGGTGCAGTGGATGGAGCACTGGGTTTATAATTAGGAAGACTCATCTTCATGAGTTCAAATCCAATCTCAGACACTTGCTAGCGGTGTGATCCTAGGCAAGTCACTTAATCCTGTTTGTCTTAGTTTTCTCATCTGCAAAATGAGCTGGAGAAAGAAATGGCAAACCACTCCAGTATCTCTGCCAAAACAAACAAACAAACCAAATAGGGTCACAAAGAGTCTGAAACAACTCAACAACAAAAATATCCATCTAGAATCACTGGTCCCATCCAAGCATTAGAGTCGTCCCACCAAGTTTCAGTGATAACTTTAGCGATCAAATTAGGACATCTCTTTTATCTAGCTTGTCACCTAAACTATAAGTATTTGTTTATAGACATTTGAGGACATGGTTTTTAAAGCTTATACCTTTCATAAATGTTGTCTCTTCTGAGCTTTTAGGTACCTCAACTGCCAGTCTTCTTCAGTAAATTATTCTTTGAAGTATTTACCTTGGTGGATACACATAAGGAGTTTTCTGTCTCCCCTATCCTTTTCAGGAGACAAGCAGGTGGTGCAGTGGATAGAGTGTGGCACCTGCAGTCAGGAAGCCCTGAATTCAGATACTTACTAGCGGAGTAACCCTGAACAAGTCATTTAATATCTACTTGCCTCAATTTCCTCATCTATAAAATGAGGATGTTATAATAGCACCTACCTCCCAGGATTGTTGTGAGAGTTTAATGAGATAATAATTTTAACATGCTTAGCACATAGTAAAAGCTATACAAATGTGTATATTTAGCAGTAGTAGTAATAATAGTATTGTCATTTTCAATGGAAAGCTTCTTTGGATAGATTTGCAAGAGGCCAGACAAATGCATTCTGGCCAGCCTTCATTAGATACACTCATCTCTGAGCAGGAAAGAGCCTTTCATACCTATAACTATACTCTAAAACCTGAGTCCCAGACACTGTCTTCTTTTTTAGGCATTTTCCAAGAATGAAATTCTGAAGACTGAGAAACATGATTCTTCCTATTTGTTTTGTTTAATAATTTTTGTTCCCTTTTTTGGAATGTTTTATTACCACCTTTTATGTTTATATCACTGTTATTTCTGGAAATTGTCCATCCTTCCCCCCATGCATTCTCCCCTTCCTCCCACCCCAGAATGAAACCCTCCTTGTAACAACAGTAAAAACAACTAAAAACACAAATTAGCAGAAACACTGGATCCAATGACCTTGTCTAATTCTCTCTCTCTGTCTCTCTCTCTTTCCATATATATGTGTGTGTGAGTGTGTGTGTGTGTGTGTGTGTGTATGTATATATATATATACACACATAAAACATTCTGCCTTAGCAGATTCTTGTCTCTCTGCCAAGAGGAGGAATCACATTTTTTTATTTCTTCTTAGGACCACTATAGCTTTTTCAGTTACTCAAAGTTCAGCTTTTATTTAATGAGCTTCTTATATTTGCTCGGTTCTAGTCATTGAATAGATTGTAAAGGAAACAATTCTGATGAGGAAGAAAAGGAAGAATTGGCTAAATGATGTCCATGTACAGAGAACTCATCAATCTGCTTAGGTTTTTGAAAGACCTGGATAGAAAATGGAAGCAATAGGAGGGAACTCAAAGAGGGACATGGTCCTATAACAATGAAGGCAGACATGGTCAAGTTCAGTTCAGAATGAGCTGATGGGGTGAGGAATGCCAAGGACAATGGATTGGGGGATGGTGAGACAAGATGGAGGGTTGGTGTTTTATATCAGATCTTAAGGAGGAGGAAGATCAGAGAATGGATAGGACTGATATTAAGGGTGGATGGGACAGAACGGATATCCAGCCCAACCTGTTCTTTTGGCAGATGGAGGAATTGAAGTACAGAGAGATTAGCTAGTAAGTGTCTGATGCCAGATTTGAATCTGGCTTCCTGACTCCAGGTCTAGCATTCTACCTCCTGCACTCCTCCAGTGGCCTAACATGGAAAATATTGACAGAAGTAACCCATATATATAAACTCTTTGGGATGCTCAATATTTTATTTTATTTTATTTTTTGCTCAATAATTTTTAAGAGTGCAAAGGGGTCCTGAAACCCAAAGATTTGAACCTCTGCTCTAGGCCATACTGACTCAGGCTAACAAAAGGAAGGCAAAGCTGATAAAGTTTTCTGTTGTTTTCTCTACATTTTGAGTATGCATTTTAGAATGAGATACTAACTAGCTGCATGACCCTGGGCAAGTCATTTAACCCTGTTTGCTTCAGTTTCCTCATCTGCAAAATGAGCTGGAGAAGGAAATAGCAAACCAGTATCTCTGCTAAGAAAACCTAAAATAGGGTCACCAAGAGTTGGACATGACTGAAACAATTGACAACAACACTCTGTATATACCTCCATATCTGCCTAGATATCTACTTGTTGTCTCTCCCATTATAATATGAACCACACAGCAGGGACAGGATTTTTGCCTTTCTTTGTATCCCAGATTTAGCATAGCAAGCACATTGGAAATACTTTACAAATGCCTCTTGACTGATATCTCAAATTCAATATGCATAAAACTGAATTCATTATCTTTCATCCAAAATTCACCCCTCTTCTGAACTTCCTGATTTCTGTCCAGGGCAGCAACATCTACTCAGTCAGCAGGTTCACAACCCAAGGGCCATTCTCAACTCCTTACTCTCATTCACCCCATAGATCTACTTGTTTGCCACATCTTGTAATTCTTTTTTTTTTTAGGGGGGAAGGCAAGGCAATTGAAGTTAAGTGACTTACTCAAAGTCACACAGCTAGTAAGTGCCAAATGTCAGAGGCCGAATTTGAACTCAGGTCCTCCTGACTCCAGGGCCGGTGCTCTATTCACTGCACCACCTAGCTATCCCCAAATCTTGTAATTTCTACCACCATAACACTCATCAGGTATATTCCTTTCTCTCTAACCACACAGCCACCAGCCCTATTCAAGGCCTCCTTACCTCTAGCCTGGTCTCTCTGCAGAGTTTCTACTTTCTCTAAATCCATCCTTCACATAGCTGCCAAATTGATTTTCCTAAAACACAGTGCTGACTAGGCACTCCTCTAAACTCCAGGGGCTCCCTATCATTTTTATCATTGATCCCTACGGGATCAAAGGCAAAGAAAGGCATCTAAAGTCATTTATAACGTGGCTTCAACCTACCTTTCCAGTTTTCTTATACATTATTCCCCTTGGTACATGCTACATTCTGTCCAAACTCACTTTCTTACTCTTCCTGATCCATGACACTGCCCACCCCATCTCCCTAATCTCCATGTAAAGGTACTGGCTGTTTCCCATGCCAGGAATGCATTCCTTCCTCAAATTTATATTTTAGAATCCCTAATTTCCTTCAAGGTTCAACAGAGCACCATCTTCAGCCTGAAGCCTTTACAAACCTTCCCTCCCCCAGCTGCCAGTGCCTTCCTCCCCAAATCTTCTATTTTACATATCCCTAGCTACGTCTCTCATGACTAAACTGTAAGCTACTTGAGACCAGGGACTGTTTTGTATCCCCAGTACCTACTTTAGACTTCACAATACATTTCATGTATAACAAATACTCATTGATGGATTGATTCTTCTCACTAAAAGTCTTTGGGCAAAGTCTAGGTGATCACTCATATATATTTTGTAGAAGTGATTTCTGTTGGACAGATAGCCCCTGAGTTTCCTTCCAACTCTGAGATTCTGTCATTTTATAATTCTATTCTCGTCCTCTGTCTCCCCCAAATCACCTGTTTCCCACGCCACCTCCTTCCAAGATGCCTTTCTCCAATTCATTTTTCACATACTTGCCAAATTAATTTTCCTAAAGCACATTTCTGACCATGCCTCTCCCCTAAACTTCTGGGGCTCCCTATTACCTCTGGGGTCAAGTGAAAAGTAAAGCGTCTAAAGTCCTTTCAATGTGGCTCCAACCCACCTTTCCAATTTTATTACACTTCTTGCCTTGGTGCATGCTACATTTCAGTCAAACTCATTTTCTTACTGTTCATTCCCCCAGCTGTTAATGTCCTCCCCATCCCCAAATTGCCTTGTATTCATTTTGCATCTGCAGGACTTCTCCACCCCTTCAGGATTCCTCATTTTAGCGGCCAAGACATGGACATAAATTGGAAAACAGCTGAACAAATTATAATATTAATAGAATAGAATATGATTGTGCATTTAGAAATGATGGAAAGGAAACTTTCAGAGAAGTTTGGAAAGACTAGTATAAACTGTAGGATTAAGTGAGCAAAACCAAGAAAGCACATTCTTTAGTGACAACAACGGTGTGTAGACAAATAGACTGAAAGATTTAAGAGCTCTGTCTGATGACCAGCCACAATTCCAGATTGTATATATTACCTACCTTCTGCCAGAAAAGTGACAGAATCAGGAGGCAAATTGAGACATATTTTTAGACATGAACAATGAGGAAAATTGTCTTGCTTGATTATGAATATTTGTTATATTGGGTTTTTTTTTCTATTTTTAATGTAGGAGTGAGAAAATAGATTTTAGTTCATTAAAGAAAACAAAATAGAAAAAATTTAAGCTGGAATGTTCATTTGAACCTGAATTCACTTAGACAAATATATTGGGGAGGGAGAGTAGTGTCCACTTCCTTGTTATGTGACAAGGGGGTCATAGATCCAGGGGTCCTTCTAGCAGAGGGATCAAGCTGAAGGCATGAGAGCAAGAGACCAGTGTAGCCACTGAGGCTCACCTCTACAGTCAAAGCTTCACTGAAATTTCACCATGGAAAGAGGAAGTAGCTAGCTCCCACCTATCTCCCTGTTCCTGTCTGCATTAAGGATTCTGGTGAGACTGAATCATTCAAAGCTGAGCTGCAGAAAGATGTGGATGAAGACCCAAAGGTAGTTACCATAGCAACAAAGGCACTGGGAAGCCACCATTGCTGCTAGGGCTGGAAAGGAAAAAGTCTGTCCTTGGGTGGCTGTTGATTTGTTCCTTTCAAATAAGAAAGATGTGTTGTACAAAGAGTGAAGTCTGGGGGCCTTGAAGGAGATTAGATAATGGGGGCTCAGTTCTCAGGGGAGACATAGGCAATCACTTCTAATCAGGTGGGCCCAGATTTCACACGTAATCTAAACCAAGCTTCCCAGAGCAAGCAGTTCTAGTTGACCTAGCAAACTCTTATGATTTAAGGAACACTGCAAACCTTCCTCCTTCCCCATTCAAAATATCTCTTCTATCACTTTGTCACATGGTTCCTGAAATACTGCTATTAGAAAGTCATTCCTTTTGGTTAGAGATTGATTTTTCTTCCCTTCTAGGGCTTTCCTTAAAATTGAAATGCCTTGGGGTGACTAGGTGGCACAGTGAATAGAGCACCAGCCCTGGAGTCAGGAGGACCTGAGTTCAAATCTGGCCTCAGACACTTAATACTTACTAGCCATGTGACCTTGGGCAAGTCACTTAACCCTAACTGCCCTCCCAAAAAAAAAGGCAAAAAAACCCCTACATGATCAGAATCACAGCATTTCAAAATTAGACAGGACCCCAGTGGCCATTGAATCCAACCCAGATCCTAAAAGAGATTCCCCATAGCAGTCTGTCCACTGGTTACCCAGCTTTTGTTTAAAGACCTCCCATGAGAGGAAAACCTCTAAATCTCAGGGCAGCACATTTTACTCTGAGACCACTCTAACTGGTAGGAAGTTTTTTCCTGACATCAAGCCAAAATTTGCCTGATTGCAACTTCCACCCGCTGCTCCTCATTGAGCCCTCTGGAGCTAAACAGAATGAGTCTAATCTCTTTTCCACATGACAGAGCCTTAACGGCTCCAAGACAGCTACTATGTGCCCTGGGACTTCTTGTCTCCAAACAAAACAGTCACAATTGCTCCAACCAATGCTCAAATGTCACATCTTCTGGATATTCTCACCACATCAATGTCTTTTCTAGAATGTGGCACGTGGAATGAAAATCATATTCAGATGTGATCGATCTGATCGGCACAAGCTAGAATAAGGACCCTCACCTTCTTGTCCTAGAAGATATTACCTTCTCATGCCCTTGCAGGTACCCCCTCCAAATTTTTAGTATCCCCTTCTAACAACCCCCATTAGAATATAAGCTCCTTGAGGGTAGAGACTGTCCTGCTTTCTTACATTTATATCCCCAGAGCTAAGCACATTGCCTGGCACATAGCAAGTACTTAAATGCCTTATCTATCTTCCCATTTATCTTTCTCTCTATCCATCTAGCCATCCATCCATCTACCCATCTCTCTCTCTAGCAATCCATCCATCCATTTATCTATCCATCCATCTATCTATCTACTTATCTATCTATCTTAATGTAGCACAAGATTACATCAGTTAATTTGGTTACCACATCACACCATTAACCAACACAGAGCTTGTTGTCAGCAAAAGTCCCCAGATCTTTTCTAGGGTGAAGTACTCTCTACTCACGCCTTGTTAACGTTGTATTTATGAAGTTGATTTTTTCTTCACCCATTACATTTATCACTATTAGAGTTCATCTTCTTAGATTCAGCCCAATGTTCTAGTCCTTCAAGATCTCTTTGGATCCTAATTCTGTCATCCTGAGCAAATCTGATAATCATGCCCTCTATGCTTTTATCCAAGTCACTGATTAAAAACTGTTAAGCAGCCCAGCACCAGAGATTCCCTAAAGCACTCAACTGGAGACCTCTATATCAAACCATCAAGAAATAATTTTTTATTTCCAAATGTATCTAATTATATTTTTTGTCTAGCTCACACCTCTCCATCATTTCTACAAGAACAGCATGAGATATTTTATCAAATACTTTGGTAAAGTAATATTCACAGCATTCTTCTGATCTAGACTAGTTTGTTAATCCTTTTGAAGAAAGAAAGAAAGAGGGAAAGAAGGAAGGGAAGGAGGGAGGAAAGAAGGAAGGAAAGGAGGAAAGAAAGAAAACAGGAAAGGAAGAAAGAAAGAAAGCAGGAAAGGTAGAAAGAAAGAGAGAGAGAGAAGGAAGGAAAAGAAAGAAAGAGGAAAGAGAGAGGGGGAGAGGAGAACAAAGGAAGGAAGGAAGGAAGGAAGGAAGGAAGGAAGGAAGGAAGGAAAAAAATAGACATATGACTCTTTTTGGTGTCCATTGCTTTCCTTGCCAGATAAAGCTCATTCTGAAATTTAGCGCTCCAGACACTATTGTTACGAGACTAGGTCATACTTCTGTTTATTCATCCTTTCTTATCTGCCCTTGTTTTTATCTTCTATACATATTTTTTAAAACTTTGTTGGTGAGTTGTTATGCATCCACATGGAACTCCTTGGGTGAGAGCCTCTCATTCATCATTCTTATGGTCTAAACTTTGGGCATTTGAGGATAGTACTTGAGGACATAGCTTTATCCCGGTTCTTTTTCTTGGAATTTCTCTCTTGTGGATTTCTGGATGTCTCAACCACAACTCTTCTTCCTACATTAAAGCTACTCTCTGTGCATTCTTGGTTGGTGGAGATATTGCACATAAGCAGTTTCTTCTTCCTCCATGTTTGCTAGTTTAAAACCATCTTGATTAAATATGCAAGGTACCAAGCAAATACCTTTTCATGGCTATTGTTAGGTGTCCTCCAGTCCTTGCCAGGAATCTTCCATTCCTGCATTTCAAACCATGGTTCTGAAATGCAGCTTTCACTCTCTTCTGCCATCACCAGCTATTCCCACCTCAAATCGGAATTCCCCTACAACATCCCTTGCCTTCAATGGGCAGTGGTGATGAAACTGTCACATGCCAACCTCAGGCCTTCAGTTCCTTGTCCAAGACTTCCTATCCTGTGTCAATGCTTTCTGGTACAGTAGAAGGATGCAGGGCAAAGTATTGTTTAAGGAGGCATGAAAGGAAAGGTCCTTACCAATGTGGAGAATAAGGAGAGGCTTCAAGGAGGAGCTGACATTTTGTTTGAGCTCTAAAGGATGGGAAGGAATTCAGCCACCAAAGATGAGGAAGACAGACATTCCAAGCATGGAGGACACATGAGCAAAGGCATAGAGATGGGAAAGGAGAATTTAAACTTTTCAAGAACAAGAACTATTTCATCTATTGACTTTGCATCCCCAGAGCCTTGCACATTGTGGGCATTTAATCAATGCTTGTCAAGATGAATTTGAATAAAAGCACAGAGTGTGTTCCAGGGGCAGAGAGTAATCAGATTTTCCTGATGTGTAACAGACATGAAAGAGGTAGTGTGGTGCAGTGAAAAGAACTCTGGATTTTATTTTTCCTATGACTTATGCCAGACTGAAAAAAAAACTGTGAAGAGCCTTGAATGTTAGGAAAAACAGTTTAAACTTAACTTGATAGACGATAGGAAACCACTGGAAATTTATGAGCAGAGGAATAGGGTGACTAGACTGATCCATAAGGATGAGGAGCCTGACCATGATATGAAAGGTAGCTTAGAAGGGGGAGCAAGAGTCAAGGCAGGGAGACCTATTAGGTTGCCCAATCCCACCTCCCTCTGCCCCACAAATGAACTCCCCTTCAGAAGGGGACCTTCCCCATGGTGGGGGGGAAGATCTTCCCCTGACTGTTAGGCTCTCTATTTCTCCCCTTTTTTCACTACCAAACTTTCTGATGAGTCTACACCTACTGTTATACAGTCATTTTCATTCATGTCCAACTCCTATGACCCCATTTGCGGTTTTCTTAGCAAAGAGCCTGGAGTGGTTTGTTATTTCCTCCTCCAGCTCATTTTAAGATAAGGAAACTGAGGAAAACAGGGTTAAGTAAGTTGAAAATAACAGAGGAGAGATCTGAACCTGGGTCCTCAGATTTCCAGGCCATGCTGCCTCCACTCTACATCATCTCCCTTCCTGGGACACCAAGTACCAATGGCTTCCTGGTGAGGCTTCTCTGCCTCTCCTGTCTCTAATGATGAGAACCCGATGGCCTACAGGACAAGGATTCTGTCTCCCATCTCTCTTGTCTTCCTCTCAATGCTTAGCACAGACAGGGCCACAGGGGTGGACTCAGCTTAATTCACTTCAACAATGGGGATAAAACATGAACAGATTTACCTTGCCCACTTCCAAGCACCGTGTGGACTACATTAAGGACCCATCGCATGCTTGGGGTATGAAGACAAAGACAAAATTCCTGCCCTCAAGGAGTTTACATTCTGAGAGGAGCTGTAGACAACATGTCCCCAGGTAAGTGAAGGCAGAAAAATTTAAAAGTCAATATCCAGACATTTCAGGGAAGCACTAAGCAACCGGGGGAATCAGGAAAGGTCTAGAAGAGGAAGAAGGAGAACCTTGGCTGAGCCTTGAAGGCAAATAGGCATTCAAAGAAGCAGAAATGAGGAAGAAGAGCATTCCAGGCATGGGATTTCCAGCCTTGAGAATTTCTTGGCAAAGATACTGAGTGGTTTGCCATTCCTTTCTCCAGCGCATTTATAGATGAGGAAATTGAGAGAAACAGGGTTAAATGACCTGCCTGGGATCACACAGCTAGTAAGTATCTGAGGCCAGATTTGAACTAAGGAAGATGAGCCTTCTTGACTCCAAGTCCAGCACTTGAGCCCCACTAGCTGTCCCACTATCCCTACTAAAGACCCAGGAAAGAACGTTCTCACCACCTCAGCACTGTCAAATGACTCAACAAAAAAAACAAATGTGGTTTTATCTGTAGGATGTATACTAAGAAATGATGCATTACCATCTGCCTTGCACCTCCTCACTGTCTCCCCCATTAGAATGTAAGCCCCTTCAGAACAGGGACTGTCATGCTTTACTATTTCCATTTTCAGCACTGAATACAGTGTTTGGTACACAATAAATGCTTACTAAATATGTTTTATTCATTCATTCATTCATTCATTCATTCATTCCTCGCATTGAAATAACTCTAAAAACAAAAGCACTGTTCTCTCAAAATTGCTCATTGCTTCAGTTGGACTCTCCAGCACATCTAGAATGATGAGGGAAGCCCCTCTAGGCCTTAGAGCAGCAGTTCTCAACCTGTGAGTCACAATCCCTTTGGGTGTCAAACGACCCTTTCACAGGGGTCGCCTAAGACCATCAGAAAACACATATTTCCAATGGTCTTAGGAACCGAGACATCGCTCCTCTATCCATCTCCAGGCAGGTCCACCTACATGCAGATACATCCACATATGAGTATTAAAGGGTCTTGGCATTAGGAAGATTGAGAACCACTGACCTGGAGGATAATAGGGTTACAAACAGCAGGAAACTTAGAGGTTATTATTTTACAAAAAAAAAAAAACAAATTGAGGCCCAGAGAGGTTAACAACTTGCCCAAAGTCACACACATAAGAGAGACTAGAGACAGGTTTGGCCCCAAGGTCTTCTGACTCACAATCCAGGACCTTTCCATGACTAGACCATGTGGCCTTGTAGTTTCTTCTTCTTTAAAATGAAGCATTTGGACCAGGTCAATAATTCTCAAACTCTTTGATCTTCCTCCTATCTATCTGACCATTTCTTCTCCATTTCTTTTGCTGGGTTCTCCTCTAGATCACGGCTTCTGATCACAGATATCTATGACAATTCCCTACCGGACCTTCTCTTTTCCCTCTGTACTACTTCATTTGGTGATCCCATCAGCTGCCGTGGATTTAATTACCATCTCTACTTCGATGATTCTCGAATCTACCTTTCCTGTCCCAATCTCTCTATCAACCTTTAATCTTGTCATCTCCACCTGACTTTTCATCATCTCAAACTGGATGTCCAAGAGACATCTTAAACTCAACATGACCAAAACAGAAATTGTTATTTTTCTACTTATGCCCTCTCTTCCTCCCACCTTCCATGTTACTGTAGGTGGCAACATCTTCCTCCCAGTCTGTCAGGCTAATAACCTAGGAGTCCTTCTGGATTCTTCACCGTCTTCTCACCCTCGTATCCAATGGTGCCAAGGCCTGTCAATTTCACCTTCACAGCATCTCTTGAATACATCCCCTTCTCTCCTCTGACACTGACATCACTCCAGGACAGGCCCTAATCACCTCATGTCTGGATTATTACAATGGCTGCTGGTGGGTCTGCCTGTCTCAAGTGTCTCCTCACTCAAGCCCATCTTCTATTCAGTCACTTAAAGTGATTTTCCCAACACTCACATCCAAATATGCCACTCCTTTCCCCCAACTCACTAAATTCCAGTGGATCCCAATTGCCTCCAGAATCAAATTCACAATCCTCTGTTCAGCATTTAAAGCCCTTCTTTACCTGGCCCCCTCCTTCCTTTCATCTTCTTACATCTTGCTCCCCATTATGTTCTCTTCCATTCTGTGACACTGGCCTCCTCGCTATTCCATGAATATGCACACTGTCTCAGTTCTGGGCACTTTGTCTGGCTATCTCCCATGCCTGGAATTTTCTCCCTCCTCATCTCCAACTACCAGCTTTCCTGGCTTCCTTTAAGTCATAACTAAAATCCCACCTCCTACTGGAAGCCTTCCCTACCCCCTCTTTATTTCAGGGCCTTCCTTCTGTCAATTATTTCCTATTTATCCTATATATATAGCTTGATATATGTGTGTGTGTGTGTGTGTGTGTGTGTATACATATATATAGCCTGTTGTCTCTTCCATTAGATTGTAAGCTCCTTGAGGGCAGGGACTGTCTTTTGCCTGTCTTTTGTATTCTCAACATAGTGCTCGGCACATAATAGGTGCTTAACAAATGTTTATTCATTGATTGATTTGTCCTTATATTGTTAAAAATTATTGAGGAGCCCCCAAACATTTTTGTTTATGTGAATTATATCTATTGGTACTTACCAATTAGATTATATCTACTGGTATTTGCCATTAGACATTTAAATGTTTTCATATTATTATAAAAGTAGCTTTGACCTTGAAAAACCTCCAAAAGTGTTTTAGTGACGCTGGCCAATAAGAACCTCCGGACTAGATGATCTACAAGGCCCCTAGGTGCAGGGCCAGCCCTGAATTGGGGGCATCGAAGGGTGAGGCCAAAGTTTATCTGGACCACAAGAGAAAAGACTTATTTGGCTATAGAGCGTCAATACTAACCCAGAGGAAAGAGATAAGGGACATGAATAAGAAGATAGTCTATAAAATTATTATCTAACCTCCTACCAAGAACAAAATCTAAATGGAGTTCTTAAAATCAGATAAATATTCTGGAGGAAGCAGAAGGCTTAGCCTGTAGAGTGCTATCAGCTTTGTTAACCAGGTCAGAGGTCTAAAGAATCCTGGGCTGGCAGGGCTGAAGAGGAGCTTAGCCCTCATCTAAAGCATCTTACCTGGGGTTACATACTGGTGGCTTTAAGGGCAGTCCTAGAGCGTGAGCTCCTGGAGGGCAGGGTCTGTGTTGTCACCTTTCTTGATTTCCTCATGACTTAGGACAAAATAGGCATTTAATTAACGGGCGTATAATTAATTAATATAATATAATAGTCATACAATATAATTAATAATATAATAGGCATTTAATTAATGCTTGTTGACTGATAGGGTGGAAAGGGTCAGAAGGCCTAGGGTTGAACTCTGGTTTGTCCTTCATTAATTGTGTAATTTACCACATCATAAGTGATAATGGTTTTATCCACAATATTACTGAGAATACCATTATGATGATAATAGTTGGCTGTATTTCACACCATGAAGTCCCTCCTCTGACACACAATGACTTGTTTGACCCTGGACAAGTCACTTAACTTCTCAGTGAACACACAAAGGCTCTAAGTTACAGAGACTATGAAGGTTTGTCTTAGTGGAGGGGGTTTCTTTATCCTCAGGAGGTCCCTAAATCACAGGTCTAGTTCCTGCCCTTTAAGGTTTACAAGTTATTTTATATAAATTTATATAAATTTATATAAATTATCTCAACGGAGTCTCACAACAACTCCATGAGAGAGATGCTATTCCTAGAGGATGCTTGCCTTGCCTGGAGTTACACAGCCACTAAGTGTCTGTGTCAAAATCCACCCCTGCCCCCCATGCCATGCTGTGCCTCATAAAACAAGAAGGATTAGCTAAATCATCTCTAAGGCCCCACTCAGTACTAAACCTGACAGTCCTATGGGCTTCCTGTGGCTTCTGAGGAGGAGTCTGACAAATGTCCTTCACATTCGGTGTGCCCCACCCCCTTCCAGCATGCCTTCCTTCTCCTCTGTCTTCTGGCTTACCAAGCTACCTCCTAAATTTCCACTCTCAAGGGGAAGACCAAGGCTAGTCCAATCCATCTAGTCCTTTTGGTCTTCCTCTCTGCATCCTGCCCCATCTCCTTCTTTGACTCCCATCCATATGCAGACCCAAACTGTCCTAATCCAAATGACCCTCCTGGGGAACAGAAGCCTGCCTCAATGCCCCTGACATAGGCTTCCCCTAAAAAACTATCAACTGATGCTAACAGTTGGCATGTACATAGTGCCCTGCATATTAAATATGTTTTACCACTTAAACCTCTCAACAACCTTGTAAGGTAAGTAGGGCAACTATTATTATCCTCAGTTTTACGGATGAGGAGACTGAGACAAGAGAAGTGATTTATCCAAGGTCACATGGCTGGCAAATGAGAGATGAAACTCAGACCTTCTAGACCATTATAATAAGGAGTTTTCTTTGATACCCATGCATCTCCTTTTCCATGTCCCTTTTTCATCTCCTGCCAACTCTACCACCTGTCTCCTGATCCCACTTGCCTAGGGCCTTTATGTTGCTTTGTGACTGTCAAACAACCCCATGAAGCCCATCAGTCAATCAATAATCATTTATTAAGCACCATTGTGTGACAGGCCCAGGGCTAAATGCTGGGGATAAGACTTCCCCTGCCTCAAGGAGCTCACACTTTAATGGAGGAGACAACATGCCAACATGAGGTGCAAATAAGTTATAGGCAGGATAAATTTGAGGGGATCAGTAGATAGAAGGCACTGATATTTAAAGGAATCAGGAAAGGAGTCTTCTAGAAGAGGGATTTTGAGCTGGGACTTGAAGGAAGCCCGGAGTCTAGGAATGATGGACAGCCCATGAAAATGATGAGAGGCTAGAAGGGCAGTGTTTTGTTCTAGGAAATGCAGAGGCCAGTGTCACTGGATCAAAGATATGGATGGTAGCCTAGTGGATAGAGCACTGGCCCTGAAGTCAGGAGGACCTGAGTTCAA
>CM053583.1:379547996-379610186 GCA_028627135.1 Pseudochirops cupreus | reverse complement strand
ATGTGTGTGTATGTGTGTGTGTGTATATATATATATATATGTATATATATATATATGTATATATATATATATGTTATTATATGTTATTATATTATTATCATTTTAACCAAGAGAAAGTTTTGAAAAGGTTAGAGGAGAGAATTAAATCCTGAAAGAGGAATGGGGAAGGAGGGAACTCTCCCAAAGGGAAAGACCGAGGCACTGAGGAAACCCTGGCTGATGCTCACAATCAGCTCCAAATGATTAAAAATCAAGAGATAGTCTCTTAGTGACTGCAAGAGGTAATAAATATACAGTGGAAAGTGTTTGTTGGGTCTGGAGAATGAATCAACTCAAGCAGATCCCAGATAAGCCAAAGAGCCTCCTTTTATGCTCCTTCCCCTCTGCTGAGATATTCCCTAGAAGAGATGGTTAAGGGGGACCCTGCTCTTCTCTAGGCAAAATAGAGATTTTCCCCAGATGGGTCCACCAGCGACATCCAGTAGAGTCTGTGAACTATGGGCCATGGGGAGAGGCAACCATGTCTGGCCATGCTCTTGTGAAAGAGAAAAATATTATCTTCTACCCCCCTGTCTGCTCTATAAATCATCATTCTGCTGCCTACCTGTTGGGGAAGAGCAGAGGATATATCATTCAGTTCAAAACTCTACATGATGGGAGGAGAGGAACCTGTGTCCACCTCTGTGAGGAGAAAGGAGGCTCCATGCACAATGGGTAAAGCAAATGCCAGTGGTCTTTCTATGTGTCATGGGGTAAAGAAGTCTTTATGCTAGATAGAGAAAAATCTCTGGGCTGGCATGACCTTGGGCAAAGTATTTACTTTCTCTAGGTTTTATTATTAAGGTAGCTAGGTGGTACAGTGGATTTGGAGTCAGGAGGATCTGAATTCAAATCCTGGCTAAAATAATCCCTTGTTGTGTGACCATGGGCCATTCACTTAATCTCTTTTGTCCTCAGTTGAGATGAGGATCTGTAAAATGTGATTAATAATAGCATATACTTCACAGGGTTGGTGTCAGGACTGAAGGAGATCAAGACCTGAGTTTGAATCTAGACTCTTTCATTTTCTGCAGCTACAGTCTTGTGCAAGTCATAATCCATCTGAGACTTTTTTTTAATCTATAAATCTCTAGATTGGACAGTCTGATTCTGTAATCTTAAATCTGTCTCTATAAGGCTAGGAAAAGGAAAAGCATATTGTGGAATTGGAGGAGTCATCTGTCACTCCAGGAAGAGAAAGAGGAAAACCCCTCTGCCTGTGCATGTTAGAGGATAAATTCTGTTTATCTATCTGTGGCAGGAGAAAGGCAATGTCTCTGAATCTAGTTAAAGGCCCCTGAAAATGATCACAACTGAAGTTCTTTGTACTGTTGAGGGAGAGACTGTCAAAGTTGCCTTAGCTCAGAGGAACGGGAGGAACTTTCACTGCCTGGCTCTGTCTGTGACATATCTAGGAGCCAAAATGATTCCATCTGGTTTCCCCAAACACCAGCCAAATCCAGGCCCTGTGCCAGTTGGGCAGTCAGAAACTGAGGCCCTTATTCTTGACTCAGTAACCCACCTTTCTGACCAGTTGACAACAAGAGTTGGACAAGCTTACGTCATATTATTGCAGAAGTTCATCAGGAAAGAACCAGGACCTAGAGGGCTCTGACAGCAGCCCCCTTAACTCTGAGCCCCTGATAGAGTGAGGATCAGTCAAGAAGAAAGGGGGGAAATGAGGCTTCTCAGATCATTCTAGTAGACATTTCAGTAGGTTCTGCATCATTGGGCAGGAAGCAATGGCCTGATGTTCAAGGTCACTCACAAAATCATAGGTTTTAGAGCTAGAAAGTGCCCTGAGATGACCTAGAATTCTAGTCCAACCCTTTCACTATAAAGCATTATGGAACAGTAGAAATGGTGTAGAACTTGTCACAAGATCTGGGCTCAAATCCTTGTTCAACAACTTACCACCTCTGTGATCTTGGGGAAATGACCTAATCTCATTGGGCCTCAGTTCTCTCATCTGCAAATTGGGTGAGCTGGACCAGATATCCTCTAAGGTCACCCCTGAGTCAAATTCTATGATCCTCCTAATGCAGCCTCTGAAGCTCTGAGCAGTAAAAAGACTTGATCAAGGTCAGACAGTAAGTAACATTCAAACCCTGGTCAATTCAATTCAATACAGTTGTTAAAAACATCTACTATGATAAGAGAGCCCTAACTTATTTATGATCTCCCACTGCTGTTCAACATAGACCCTCTTTATCCAGGCCAAACTCTCTTTGCTAGCCTCCATACATGTGGTAGGTAGATGGATGGATAGATGGATAAATAGAAAGATAGATGGACGGACGGACAGATGGATGGATGGACGGATAGACAGATGGACGGATGGACGGACAGACGGAAGGGTGGATGGATAGACAGATGGACGGATGGAAGGATGGATGGACGGACAGACAGACAGACAGACAGACATAGATAGATGAATGGAGAGAGAGAGAAAAAGAAAAAGAGAAAAAGAGAGAGAGAGAGGGATTCCTGATTCCCCACTGAATTGTTCACCATCTCGCACCTATCCTTCCCACCTATCAAAACCATGCCCATCCTTCAGGACCCAGCTTAGTGGTACAGTGGCTAGAGTTTTGGATCTGCAGTCAAGAAGACCTTGGTCCATATTCTGCCTTAGATACAGACTAGCTATGTAAGCATATGGTTTAACATCTCCTAGCCTCAGTTTCCTCATCTGTAAGCTGGAGATAATGATAGCACCTCCTTTACAGAGTTGCTACAAAAACCAAATAAAATAACCCATAAATCTCTTTCCAAACCTCGAGAAACTGTATAAATGCTAGCTGTTGTGAAGCTTTTTTCAGGAGGCACAACCCACACTGATCTCCCTGCTTCCCCCCTAGTCAGAGTACTTACCATCCTCATTATACCCACAGAACTTGATTTTATCCAATTTACCACTTTCTTCTCCATTGTCTTATAATGGTCTTTGATTGAGAGACAGTACGGCATGAGTTCTGTGCTTGAATCTGCCTCTGACTTGTTGCTGTTTGTCCTTTGTTTCTGAAGAGCACCATGCTATCAGGGAGGTGACACCATCACGTGCAAGTGAACTGGATTTTAAGTGAGGGGAGGCCTCCGAGACGTCCCAGCTGTGTGACCCCGGGCAAATCATTTACCTCTCTGAGTCTCAGTCTCCTCATCTGTAGCATGGAACATAATGAGGGCACCAGCCTCATAGGACTCAAATGAGGCAAATGAGTGCAGACGTACTCTGCAAGCATTAGATCATAACTCAAATGTCAGTCCTTAATGTTTCCTGTTCGGATGTTTTATGTGTCTTCCCAAAACTACTACGAGCTTTTTGAGGGCAGGAACTCTGCCGTATAATAACAGTAACAATAATAATAATGAGAACAACAACAAGGGCAGCCAGGTGGCACCACAGTGCAAAGCATGCTGGGCCTCGTCTTCCTGAGTTCAAATCCAACCTCCAACACTTCCTAGCTGTGTGACCCTGGGCAAGTCACTTCACCCTGTTTGCCTCAGTTTCCTCATCTGTAAAATAAGCTGGAGAAAGAAACCACTCCAGCATCTTTGTCAAGAAAACCCAAAAGGGGTCAGGAAGAGTTGGACAGGACTAAAAACAACAATGACAACCACGACAACAACCAGCATTAGCATAATACTTTAAGATTTTGGAAAGTTCTTTATGAATATTACCTCATTTCATCCTCACAACAACGCTCGAAGGTGGGCACTTTTAGTATCCCCAGTCTGCTGATGAGGAAACTGAGGCAAACAGAAGTTAAGTGACTTGGCTAGGGCCACCCAGATAGTGAACGTGTGAGGCCATAGTTGACCTCAGGTATTTCTGACTCTATCCATTTCTTTGCATCCTGCACAGCATATAGCACAAGGCTGGGCACGCATTGATCATTTTATGAAAGTTTGTTGGCTTCTAGAGGTCTCACAGGATTTAGAATTGGAAGGGACCTTGCAGATCACCTCCTTTAATCCTCTAGTTTGATAAGCCCTGAGCAGTAAATCACTCTGCTCAAAGTCACAGAGTAATCCAGGAGCAGCACCGGGATTTGGAGTCGAGTCCTTTGAATCCAACTCCAGCCCTCTTAACTCCCCTCCCACCACGCTAATAGCGAGAGAGCAGGAGAGGAGAGTTTTCTGAACAAGGTCCAGTTCCCCAAATGTGCCACATCGGCAAGATTCTATTTCTGTGTCTCATGTAAGTCATAGCCCCTCTCTGCCTGCCTCCCTCAATCACTCTATAAAAATATCATTTGGTCTCATCTTAAAAACACACCTTCAGATCTGCAAAGCCAATCAGTCTGTAAGGAAACTGATCTAGTCTTTAAGTTTGATTTATCTGCAATCAGTTAATTAGCAGAATTGAAGAGTCAAACCAATCAGTGCGTTAAATTCAGTGTCATCTGGATAGAAATGAAAATTTCAAGTTGCAGAAAGGTCTAGTCAAACCCCAGGAAGGGACTCTCTGAAAGAAGAACATCACCTGAGACTACCCTGTCTATATGGCAAAACCACGCTCAAAGGCAAAGACTGTCTCCTTGCCTCCAACCCTCCCAGGGGCAAAGTTTCTCCTGTGTGCTAATAACGCCCCACTAAGGTGTGAGTAGTGAATAACTGTTATTGACTTAATTCAGTCATGTCTGACTCTGTGACCCCATTTGGGGTTTTCTTGGCAGAGATACTGGAGTGGTTGGCTATTTCCTTCTCCAGCTCATTTTGCAGATGAAGAAACTGAGGCAAACAGGGTGAAGTGATTTGCCCAGAGTCACACGGCTAGTGAGTGTCTGAGGCTGGTTTTGAACTTAGGTCTTTCTGACTCCAGATCCAGCATTCTACCCATTAAACCACCTAGCTGCCCAGAATAAACTTGGATTTGGGAGACCTGGATTAAAATCCAGACTCTTTCACTGGCTAGCTGTTAAACCTACCCCTACCTTTCTTCTGAACCTCCCTCTTCCTGTCATGGGCACCATTATCCTTCCAGTCAACATAAGTTCATGACCTTATTGTCCTCACAGACACAGAGGAAGCTAAAGTGTTGGGATTGGGAGTCAGGAAGATTTGGGCTCAAATGTGACTTCAGAAACTGAATAGCTAGGTGACCATTGGTAAGTTACTCAGCCTCAGTTGCTGCATCTGTGAAATGGGGATAACAGCACCCACCTCCCGGGGCTGTTGTGAGGTTTAAATGAGATAATATAGGTAAAGCACATTACAAACCTTACACATCTCTATTAACACCAGCTGTTATTATTCTTAACTCTCCCCCCACACACACACCCCTATCTAATCATTAATCATTTGCCATATTTTTTTCATTTCTATCTTCACAAAAATCTCTTACATCCATTCCCAGCCACCATCTAAGTTCAAGCTCTCACTAACTCGTCTGGACTATTGGAATAGTCTTCTAACTGGACTCCCTGCCTCATCTCTTCCCACTGCAGACTATTTCTAAAGAATAGCTCTGACCACATCACCACCATCCCCACTCAAGAAACTCCCGGAATTCCCTCTCATATCTAAGGTTGAGTATAAACTCTTCAGTTTGGCATTTCAAACCCCTCCCAATCTGGACCCAACCTAGTTTCCCAGGGTTACTCCACATCACGGCCTTTCCTACTCCCTGTAATCAATCAACCAATAGGAACTGATTAAGTGTTTTCCATGTGCCAAGAACTATACTAGGAACCGGGGGTAAAAATGTCCTCAAATTCTGCAGCCATTCTAGGAATATGCTGTGTCCCCACTTGTCCCTCATAAAGTCCCCAGTCTCCATCAAGATTCAGCTCAGGCACCACTTCTGGATCACTCCCAACCTGTCCCACCCTCCCTGTCTAAACCACAGTGTATCTATTCTGTTTCTATCTGTACCAGTATGTGTTATCTCCCCTAATAGAATGTTAGCTCCTCAAGGGTAGGAACCATTTCCCCTTTTTTATTTATTTATCTGTAGTACATATTCAGTGTTTAATAAATGCTATTTGACTGATTAAACATGGACAAGCTGTCATCTCACTGGAGCATTTCCTCGTCTCTAAAATGGAAAGAATAAAATCGGTACTACTTGCATCACAGGGTATTTTGTGGACTGTACTTCATAACCTTTAAAGCCTAACAGAAATTTGTTCTTGTTGAATCATTCTGTCATATCCAAGTCTTTGGGACTCCACAAAGGTCCATGGAGTTTTCTTGGGGAAAAAAAATGGAGTGGTGTGCCATTTCTTTCTTCAGTGTGTTCCCATTTTACAGATGAAGAATTGAGGCAAATAGGGATTAAGTGACTTGTCCAAGGTCACACAGCTAGTAAGTGTCTGAGGCCAGATTTGAACTTAAATCTTTCTGACTCCAGGCCCAGTATTCTATCCATTGCCCTAACAGAAAAACAAGTTAATTCTTCTAACATCAAAGAAGCCAGGGTTGGAAATCTGTGTCACTGTCTGTTCTGTACCCAGGTATGCAGTTTGAACCAGGTTTAGTTACAGGGATCCCATCCTCTGATGAGAGAGAATTTGCTTTTTATCATACTCTTTGACTCATTAGAGCACACACTTCAGCTTTCTGGAGAAATTTTAACTGTAGTAAATTAGATTCTAGATCATAATACTAGCTCTAAGAGTTTCCCAAAAAAAAAAGAGAATAAAAAGAGGTCCCCAATATCCAACACAAGGTAGGTATGGGGCAGGTAATTTATTATTACACACACAGGAAAGGCTAATCATTTTTTAAAATCTCGTAAGCATGCATTAATAGAATAGGATTCAGTAATTTAACCTACAGCTACAGTTATAGTCTACAGGGAGTCTAAAATTTAAATCTCATCGGTACATAAAGCAGTTCTGCAAGACTGCTAATTAGGTATTTTACACATCATCTCAGATCTGTACTGTCACTTCTCTTCAAATCTGAATCTCCTCTGAATTCTGCATTCAGTTCCTTCCAGTCAATGGTCCCTAGATCTGTCACTGTTGCAACCCAGGCACTCCAGGATATTATTCAGTGGTCCCTGTGCATGCTGCTACCACTACACTCCTCTAACTACATGGAATCTTTGAATTCATAAGGTCACCTCCAAGTCTGGATGTGTCCAACAAATGTTTGCTACTAAGCCATCTATCAGAAAAGAAAATGCAAGAGGGAGAGGTTTCCAGGGGTCCTGGCACAAGCTTGCCCAGTTGAACATCCCACCGATGCCTCCATGAATGTTGGGAGAAAGCTGAGAAAGGAGCCACCTTTGTCCAGTCTTTGCTGGAGCTACATTATGACACCTGGAGACTCACAGCCAAGACACCCCAGATGAAAACTGTCTCTTCTTTTAAAAACTCCTCTGATTATGCAGTCAATGAAGGGACTCTTTCATCTCAGAAGCCCTTTAGCCTTGAGTCATACATCACTGGAAAAGGCCATTTAGAATCAGAAAGAGCACCTCCAAGCCTTTGTTGTTTTTTTTTTGTCATTATTATCCTTGATGGAGCATTGAATGTTAGACAAACTCTATGCTCCATGCACCATCCCTGTGCCTACACCCTTCCCTGACCACTACATCCAAAAATTTGATATCTCCTCCTATTAAAATGTAAGCCCCTTGAGGGCAGGGACTGTTTTTTAAATTTATGGCCCCAACACCTAGCATAATAAATTATTTTTTATATATTCATTCAAAAGGTCCTCCCAAGATGTAGCATCAAACAGTGTAATGAGCATTGAAGTTAGAAGATTTGAGCTTAAACTCTCTGACATTCCTACCTTTGTGGTCATGGTAAGTCATTTGATCTATCTGGACTTCAATATCCTTAACTGTAAAGTAAGAAAGTTAGATTAAATGATCTCTAAGATCCATCCCTTCTGGCTCCAAATCTGAGGTCCTAAATCAAGAGGAGTATTTGACCCTCTGTGCATTAAGCAATATCCTTTAACTTCCACACCCTGTTAACTGGAGGAATGAAGGAAGGCTAAAATAGATGGCCCTTGGGTTTATAGCTAAATTCCCGGCTTCTGGATATTGGGGTGATGTGTGAAAGAAACCCAAATGAAAGAATGGTGGAATTAAAGGCATGAAGGGAAAGGATTTCAGAGAAGTGGATCTGCTTAGCATTCTGTATAATCTGACCTTTCCTCTAATGTTGACCAGAGCCTTGACCTAGAGGCTTGGATTTTTCCTACCCCTTCATTTTCTGGAACCTTTTCCTAAATCCCCATTGTGAACAAAAAGGAATGTTTCTCTAATGGTGGAAATTTAAACAAGGTAGCAAGCCAGTGGTGGCTTGGAGCCCACCTGCAGTTCCTCATATCCTAATCCACACAGTAGCTGCTCACTGCCCATACATGAGTATGCCAGCTCTTCTCTTACACTCCATTCCTGTTCTGAACTCATGTTGTTTTTCTCCGCATGGGCTTTTAACAGAAGAACATAAGAAATTACTTTCTTGTTTGTGAAGTCTGAGGCTCTCATACCAATAGCTGGTCATCTGACCTCTGTCTGAACGCTTCTAGGGACAGAGACTCCACTGCCTCAGGAGGCAGCCTAGTCTGTTTCATTGCTGGACAGCTCCAATCATTAAGAAATGCTTCATAATTGGGAGCTGAAATTGTCCTCTGTAACTTCCTGATTAGTTCTAGTTCTGCCCTGTGGGGTGATTCAGAACACTAGGTGAAAAGGGAACCAGCAGCCATGGAGCGTAATTAGAGAAACAGAGAAGTTGGTTCTGTTGGAGGTCAGTACCCCCAGCAAACCTGCTGGGAGAAGTCACTTTTAGAAGGGGCTGAGGGAGTGACTGATGAGAAAATGAAGAGCCACCAGGTAAAATCCAGAAAACTGACTCAATACATACAGACCAGCACAAAACAATTCACTTGTCTGGGTGTGTGTGTGTGTGTGTGTGTGTGTGTGTGTGTGTGTGTGTGTGTGTGTTTGTGTTTTCTCCCAAGAAAGAATCTGTATGTTCAGCACCTGTGCCTGGCACACAATAGGCAATTAATAGGTGCATGTTGGTTGATTGGCATTAAGAAATATTCAGAAATATCCAAATAATTAATTGACATTTTCCAGTGTTCATCTTGGTGTTCTGCAGCCCTGTGGGAGCAGTCTCAGCTCTCACATGGTGCCAAGTCTAAAAAGCTCAGCAGTCTCAGCAGAAACCATCTGCTCCTGCCTGAGAGAGCTACATTTGGAGACCATGTGCTGTCCAAATGCCCAGACAGTTGGTAGCAATTCTAAATCTGAACCAAAAGACCATGTATTTTGGCCTCCTCTCAGGGGAGGGAAATTAAAAAGCGATTGCTTTTTGTAACGGAGTTGTGAGTTTTGTTCCAAGACCTGATGCACTGGAAAGAACAGAGTCTCTTCACTGGGGGGAGGGGGGGAAGAGGGAGGGGAAAGGGACTTGTCCATGGTCACATATCTGGTGTGATCTGCAGAGATCCTAACTGTGAAGCCAGGGGTCTTTCTACTTCCCAGACTCCCTGGCCTCTTGTGTCTGTACTACCCCCTTGTGGTCCTCATTCAGACAAGTTCTGCTTTTTGCTGATGCTTTTTCCACAGCCAGGGAGGACTTCTCTTCCTGGGACACTCAACCTCTTGGTGAGAGTATCTGAACATTGGGGTGATGACAATGAGAAACTGCATCCCCCACAGTGCATAGTGCAGGACCAGGAACACAGGAGTGAATAAAAGATGGATGGTCTGAATTCTAACAGAGAGAGTGGATTTCCCGCATTTCTAGTTAAAGGCGGGGGGGGGGGGGTAGTAATTAGGGGGACTATAATAGTACTGTTTAGTTGTAGGGAGGGGAAAAGAGAAAACACAGAGGTGATCCTTGGGCTTCAAGATAAAAGCTAGGTCAAGGTAGACCCCAGACATTGTCCCATGTCAGAAAGGCAGAGACTCTTGGATACTTTGATGCTGGTTCGTAGGAGTGAGCCAACTCAGATCTCACTCAGCTGAGGTTTAGCCACTGGATGAACTAGTTATTCCTGCTGACTTGGTGATAAAAGCACACTAGTGTCATCGATATCCTCTCAATTTTGATGCCCTTGGGCAAAGTCCCAGTAGCCCAATAGTAACACTTGCCCAGTGCAGGTCAGCACCTTCCTCTGTAATTTTTACTCTTAAAAAAATGTCCTAGGGCACTGAAAGGTTAAGCAACTTTCCCAGAGTCACACAGCCAGTGTGTGTCAGAAGCCAAACTCGTCTATCTTGACTAGATGGGGGCTACTATTATGGCCATTTTTTACAGATGAGGAACACAAGGCAAACAGAGGCTAAGTGACTTGTCCAGGATTACACAGTTAGTGTCTAAGCTAGATTTGAACACAGATCTTCCTGATTCTCTGTCCAGGGCTCCATCCATTGTGTCGTGATATCGATACCATTTAAACCCAAACATAATCCAGGCCTATTTACCTTCATAATACCATGAAATGGAGGCAACTTGGGACTTTTTGTTCTCTCCCGATCTTTTAGGAGTGTGGGCTCCCAATAGGGAGTTAGCCTGAAAATGATGACCAGTTTCTAAGTAAACATACCAGCCACTTCTTTTTGGATCAATACAAGAGGCGCTCAGAGAAAAGCACTATTGCCATTGTTCCAAGACAGTCAAATGAAGCACTATCCCCACTGGGGGCTTTCTATGTCCAGAAGAGAGGATGTTTACAAAGCAGTTGGAGATTTATGGAGGCTATGTTCCAGGAATTGCTTGCACTCTTCAAGTCATTTAGAAGGAATTGACAGAAATTCCTTAGAAGGATAATTATTCCAACCCCTGCATTTGGGGCAGTGATTCTTGATATCTAGCTCTTCAGTAGAGAGACAGTCTGGCCACCACAGGGTACCTGGCAAATCATAGGTATTTAATACATTCGTATTGATTGGTTGGTTGGTTATTACCATGTTGGAGAAGCAATCTCATATGTACGAGGAAAGAACCTTCCTCATAACTAGTCAGGTGGCCTGTTTCTTGACTCATTTCAGTCACTCACTATGCGACCTTGAACCAGTCCTTTGACTTCCATGGGTTTCAATTTTTACATCTAGAAAAATGAAGTTTGCCACATTGCCTCAGAGGAGTGTTGCTGGAGTTATATGAGATCATGGGGTGAGTTTGCTTGGGCAATAGAAATGCAAGGAACAATTCGTTTTTTATCCTTAGTAGGTGAAAGATATAAGGGTGATGGTTTTCAGCCCAACTCCAACTAATATAAACACAGAAGGCCCAGGTTTCTCAGTTAAATCAATCTATTGATCACAGGTATGATCTAGGTGTAAAAAAAATCATTAATCAATTTGAGAGGAACACAGTGCTTTGATCACTGGATGAAAGCAGACAAGCATCTCAGTGCTTTGATGCTTGTGTGGGGGCCAATTAAGAATTCTCACCTTTCTTTTTTGTACTCAGAAAAAAAACAGGCACTGTCTTGTGTCTGGCTGAAGAGAATCAGTCATGCCTTTGGAGCTACAGAGAAATAGCAAATCAGTCCAGGAGTTCTACCATTCCTACAGTGGGCCAGCCAGAGTGGCAGACCAGATGATAATCTTGTCAACTTTGAAAGGTCAACAGATCTAGATTTCTTTTCAGTGACCAGGAGTAGTATCCCCTGAGCAACAGGGGCTGACAGCAGGATACATCAAGGAAGAGGCAGCTTCAGGACTCTTCCAAGACTACTGACTTGACCTTTGGAGTCCAGCAGAGAGTTGTACCTAAGAGGAATGTCATGAGAATGCTATGAAGGGAAAGAAGAAATACCAGAAATATAGTTACAAGTTTAATATTTGTCCACATATGTTCTCTAAGCATAAACCCACTCTCTTCAGGGACCTTGTGGGCACAAAAGAAGGGTATGCCTGAAGTTTGGGGGATGTTTCTTTAACAATTGCCTTTTCTAGATAAAAAAAAAAAACAAAAAGGAAAATGTCCTACATGTACAGAAATATCTATAGCACTTATTTGAGTGATGGCAAAGAATTAGAAAATGGGAGGATGCCCATCAATTGGGGAATGACTGAACAAGTTGTTTTTTATGATTGTGATGTAATACTATTGTGCTATAAGAAATGATGAGCAGGATACTGTCAGAAAAACCTGGAAAGACTTACAAGAACTGGTGCAAAGTGAAATGAACAGAACCAGGAGAGTATAGTATTCACTAATAGCAATATTGTACAATGATCAGCTGTGGATGATTTAGCTATTCTCAGCAGTGCAATGATCCAATACAATCCTGAAGGGCTTATTATGAAAAATGCTATCCATCTCTACAGAAAAAAGAGATGGAGTCTGAATGCAGATTGAACCATACTTTTTCTTTATTTTTATTGGGGTTTTGGGGGCCTTGCTTTACTTTACAACATGACTAACATGAAGATATGTTTTGTACAACTGCACATGTAAAATCATATCAAGTCGCTTGCCTTCTCAGTGAGAGAGAAAAGAAAGAGAAGGAGGAAGGGAGAGAATTTGTAACTCAAAAAAATGTTTAAATAGATGTTTTTACATGTAATTGAGGGGAACTATAATATTAAATTATTTTTTAACTGCCTTTGCTATATTGTTATGGTCAAGAAATCGTTAAGAAATATTTTCTGAAGTTACTGGTCAGCCTGGTGAAACTCTATGGTATGCAGCCAAGTGAAACTCTATGAACGTGGGAAGCCTCCCTAGAGTGATTTATCTTTACCTGGGAGGCTGACCTAGGGTAATCTATCTTTTCCTTGCTCAGTCGTCATGCCCTGTGCCCCTCCGCTTACCCTACAGACCCCCTCCACTTGCCTTAGTAACCGCTTGTTTGTATCTATATGACAACCAGCTTAGTAACCAATTGTGTTAGTTAGATACGTAAACCTAATAAAATGTATAAAAGGTTCTCCACCCCTGAACTTGGGGCTGCTCCCCCTTTAATTGGCATGGAGTAGCCCCAGCTGGTAAATTAAAGCTCCTTAAAACTTTTAATTCGGACTCTGTGGTCACTTTGTTAAGACTCGTCAAGTCATGTCATTTCAATATCTGCTTAGTGAATACCCTAATTCCTAAAATCTAATTGACCCTGGCTGATAATCCAAGCACCCTAGAGAGGGCTCATGAGCAACTATAGTAGAAACTCTTAGGGTTACCCCTAGAACCTGAGAGGAAGAGGAGTCAGGGCACTTTGGGGACCTGTCCCCACCATGTGAGGAAGTACTTAAAGAGAGAATTTAGTTGGGATTTAAAGGAAACCATGGAGATCAGTAGTAGGAGCAGAGAAGGAAGAGCATTCCAGGCATGGGAAACAGCCAGAGGAAATATCTGGAGCAGAAAGATGGAGCATCTTGTTATGGAACAGCCAGGAAGCCAGCGTCACTAGATCGAAGAGTGCATGTCAGGAAGTAAAGGTATAATATGCCTGAAAAGTATGAGAGTGATACTATAGGAACTAATCCTGGAGGAGGCATTTGTTTAACACCAATGCCTTAGCAAAGCTGAAATGTTTTCCCTGTCCTGGCCAGGTCACATTTTGAGTACTTTGTCCAATTCTAGGTGCCACATTTTAGGACAGGCATAAATAAAATAAACTGGAGAATGTCCAGAAAAGTACAATTAGCCCTTGACACCACAGTAACTAAAGATAAGTTAAAGAAACAAAGGATAGAGATTAAGTTATCCTAGACAAGAAAAGGCTTAAGGGATAGCTGTCTTCAGGTATTTGGAGAATTTTCATGAGTATTGTCAAGTCAAGTAAGTCAACATATAGGAAGCCCTTACACTGTGCTAAGCGCCAAGACAAAACCAATCCCTGCCCTCAAGAAGCATAGGAGAAGCAACATGATACAAACAAGATAGACACAGGGCATAGTGGAGGTAATCTCAGAAGAAAGGTACTAGCATTAAGGGGGAACCAATAAAGGCTTCTTGCAAGAGTGGGGATTTTAGTGAGATTAAAAGGGATCCAGGAAAGCCAGGAGGTAGAGACAAGGAGGGAGAACCTTCCAGCCATGAAGGACAGCTATGAAAATACAGGTTCATTTGCTAGAACAGTTAGAAGGCTGTTGTTGCTGGATCATAGAATACATGGAAAGGAGTAAAGTGTACAAAAACTGGAGATGTAGACAGGAGACACATTAGAAAAAGATTTAAATAGCCAATATCTCATACCAAATACCAAAATAAACTCAATAGGTATATGATTTAGACATAGAGTTATATCATAAGCAAATTAGGGGAATATGGAAAAATTACTGTCATATCTACGGATAAAAAAGAATTCACGACCAAATAAGAGATAGAGAGGATCATGAGAAGAAAAATGAATGATTTTATTACATTAAGTTAAAAAGAGTTTTGCACAAACAAAACCAATGCAATCACAATTAAAAGGAAAGCAAGAAACTAGGGGTGGTAAAGGGTTTTTTACAGCAAATGTCTCTGACAAAAGTCTCATGTCTCCAATATTTAGGGAAAGGAGCTAAATTTTTTTTTAAATAAGAGCCTTCCTCCCAATTAATAAATTGTCAAAAGACATAAACAGGCAATTTTTGGAAGAAATCAAAGCTATCAATAGTATATTAAAACTCTTTATGTCACCAATAATTAAAGAAACGTAAATTAAAATAACTCTGAGGTGCCACCTCATACCAATCAGATTGGCTAAGATGACAGAAGAAGGAAAATGACAAATACTGAAGAGGATGTGGAAAAATAAGTACATTAATTCACTATCGGTAGACCTGTAAACTAGTCCAAACATTCTAGAGAACAATTTGGAACTATGCCCAAAGAACCATAAAACTGTGTATACTCTTTGACCCAGCAATACACTGTTACTAAGTCTGTACCTCAAAGAGATCAAAGAAAAAGGAAAAGAACTCATACATATGAAAATATTTATAGCAGCTCTTTTTGTGGCACAGAGAATTGAAAAGTGAAGAGATGCCCATTAAATGTGGAATGACTAAATAAGTTATGGTATATGTTTGTGACGGAATACCATTGTATAGTAAAAATAATGGAAGGTAGGGTTTCAGAAAACCCTGGGAAGACTCAGACGAGCTCACACAAAACGAAGTGAGTAGAGCTAGGAAAACACTGTATACAGCAATAGTGTTGTTATTGTATAATGACAATAATCAACTATGAAAGACCTAGCTACTCTGATCATTACAATGATCCACAACTCTAAAGGGACTCATGTTATAAAATTATATTCATTCCCAGATACAGAACTGATGAACTCTGAGCACAGATTGAATCATATTTTTGTTCACTTTCTTTCTCTTTCTTGTTTTTTTTTCACAACATGGCTAATGTGGAAATACATTTTATGTGACTTTATTTGTATAATGGGTATCATATTGCTTTCCTGTTCATTGGTAGAGGAAGCAGTGGAGGGAGAGAAGGAAACAATTCAGAACTGAAAATTTAAAAATCAAATCAAATAAAGAATTGCCCTGAGCATCAAACTCATTCATTGCAGCTTTGTTTAGCAATTATGCAGTCCATACCCAGCTTCCCCCCCTCCAATCAACAAGCATTTAATAAATGCCTCTTATGTTTCCAAGATTTTGCTAGACACTACTGGTGTTACAAAGACACAGTCCTACCCCCAAGGAATTTAGAAAGCTATTAGAGAAATAAGAACCAAAACAATGAGATAATTCTTTTATGTACCCTCTTATGTGGTTGCCTAATTGTTTCATGATGTCAGTTCATTGAAAGCAGTAACTGATTTAAAGTGCTCTGTATTGCCCATGGTCTTTGATATGTACTATCAGTGCAGGAGGAGTCTAGAGGAAGGAGAGTTAGTACTGGCTACAATATTCAAAGCAAGCTTCATGAAAGAGGTAAAAGCAGAGCTGGGCCTTGAAGGACAGATTGCATTTGGATTACTAACCTACAGGCATACCTCATTTTATTGCACTTTACAGATATTGATTTTTTTTTATAAATTGAAGGTTTGCAGCAAATCTACGTTGAGTAATTCTATTGGAGCTATTTTTCCAATGGCATGTGTTCACATTACGTTTCTGTGTTACATTGTGGTAATTCTCACAACTTATCAAGCTTTTTCATTATTTCATATATCTCATTATTATTTTCATTATTACTATATCTGTTATGGTGATCAGTGATCTTTGATTTTACTATTGTCATTGTTTTGAGGTATCACAAACTGCACCCACAAAAGATGGCAAACTTAATGGATAAATACTGTATGTGTTCTGACTGTCCCACTGACAAGCAGTTCCCCATCTCTCTCTCTTCTGGCCTCCCTATTCCCTGAGATACAAAAATATTAAAATTGTGCCAATTAATAACCATGCAATGGTCTCCAAATGTTTAAGTGAAAGGAAGAGTCCTTACTCTTCTTCCTGTGTGTGATTCTATTACTACAAGGATCACTTCTGGAGGATCTTGGTAGTAAAGGACAGAAGAAAGGGAACAGGGAGTCATTACTGCTCAAGGTGAAAAGGGAGATATCCAGACTGAAGTCCAATATGCATTTGAATTTAAGACCTGGAGAAACTAGCTGGAAAGTTCTCTTTTCCCACAAGATCCAAGGGAACCAGGGAGAAGCCTGGCTTAGGTTAGGGGCTGATATAAAGCAAGACTAGAAAGAGAAATGAAATGAAACTTGTTATGGAAGAAGCCAAAAAGCAAACAGATTCTATAACCATTCATTTTTTTTCTTTTAAAACATTTTTCAATTAGTAACAAGTATTTACTTTCTCTCTCACTCATTTCTTCCCATCCCCCACTGAAAAGAAAGAAAAACAAAACCCTTCAATGACCGTTTTTTTCTTTTTTTGCAACCCAATCACTACCCCTCCAACTGTGAAAAAGAAAAGCAAATCCCTCATAACAAATATATGCAGTCAAGTCAAACAATTAATTTTCACATTGGCCACATCACAAAATGTAGGCTTCATTCTGCATCTTGAGACCATCATCCTTCTCTCTCTCTTAGGAAATAGGTAGCATCATCTTGGAAGCATGGCTGATAACCATTCAAATGAGCACTTATTAAGTGTCTACTTATAACCATTCAAATTAGAATTTATTAAGTGTCTACTTATTATGTGCCATGAAATGTGCCTTATCCTAGGGTCACAGACACAAAGAAATCACTTCCCTCAAAGAGCTTCCTAAACTGTGCACCCATAATTTGCCAACCAGAACAAATCTATATACTCTGGCATATACTCAAGTACACTATAGTGTCCACTCAGACACTATATACTCAAGTTCATATACCCACATCAGGGCAAAGTAGTTTCCTTCATTCTAAAAACGTGGCAGAACCGATATGCCTGATGACTTACTTCTGGAACAGGATATGAGTGTTCCCAAGAGCATGGAAAACAGTACTCCACCAGCTCCAATCCTACATGTCTAGCCCACCCCCTCAGCCATAGTCCCATGAAGCTGCTTCCTTTGTGATCCTGCCTCTTCAGGTACTACAGTCCCAACCTTCTCAGCAGCCACAGCAACTGAAAACCCAGGAGAGAAAGCTTTCGACATCAAAGTCCTTGGTACAGCCAGAGGGTTCCACATCAGAAATGGATATGATTTGATCAATGGAAATAACACTAAAGAAGATGCATTGTGTGAGATGTGCAAATTCAGAGACATCTCCACTCCAAATGTTCATACGGACTGTTCGTGCCCAAACTGTGGTAGAGTCTCCTAAACTCATTATTAGTCTGATTAGCCACAGTCAAATATACTGTACCTTCACCCCCAACACAGTGATGTCATTTTGGTTTTCTTTGAGAATGAAGGACAACAACCACTGCTGCACCCTAAGGACCACTGGGTCCTGCTATCATCATCATCATCATCATCATCATCATCATCATCACCACCACTACCCACCATCATCATCATCATCACCATCATCACCATCATCATCATCATCACCATCATCACCACCATCATCATCACCATCATCATCATCACTATCATCATCACTATCATCATCGCCATCATCACCATCACCATCATCATCATCACCACCACTATCATCATCATCATCATCATCATCACCACCACTATCATCATCATCATCATCACCATCACCACTACCACCATCATCATCATCATCACCACCACCATCATTGCTAGCATTTATATAGCACTTTTAGGTTCACAAATCACTTTATAAATGTTATCTCATTTGATCTCCACAACAAACCTGAGTTAGGTGAAAGTATTGTCTCCCTTTCACAGTTAAAGAAACTGAGGAGAGAAGGAAATCCACAGTTCTTCCACAACCAGCTGTCTTCTCTATATCCAGAGATGATAATCTTAACTGATTCATAGGATCATAGAATTTGAGTCTGAAGAGATCCTCCAGGCCATTCAGTTCATTTTTCTCATTTTCTAGATGAACAATTAAAGTGGTTAATTTTACTAACAACAGCAAAGTAATACTTATAACAGGTAGTAAGTGTTTGAGGCTGGATTTGAGCTTAGGTCTTCCTGACTCCAGCCCTAGCACTCTATCCAGCATGCCACCTAGCTTTCAAGAACTATCAAACTTTCCATTTCAGGCCATAGCTGCCAAGGGTAGGAAGATCCATCTCAGAATTACAGTCCAATTTCTTGTGCTTAGGGAAAGAAACACAAAACATCAGAGGCAGACAGTTGACTTGATTGACGTTCAGTCTCGGACTCATTTAGGCAAACCCACATTCTGGTCGCCAAGTATGTGTAGTTGTTCTCTGAACCGAAGGTGAAGACCTGGGTTCAAATACTGCTGAAGGGGGAGGGGTGGGGAAGAGGAAGGAGGAAGAAGGAGGAGCAGGTGGTATAGAGGACTATCAAGTCTTATCATGATCCTCTGGTCCCACACGTCCTTTAGCAAGGGACCAGAACGTAAATATCATTGACAGTGCCCCAAGCACAGGCTCAACCCCATCAGCCTCATTACTTTTTTTTTAACCAGACCTATTATTTCATCGGTTCACAGAGCTACTGGTAAGGACTTTTTTCTCTAACTATACAGATTGGTACCTTCTCTGCAAAATATAGTTAAGTGATTTGCCCAGCATTATACAGCTTCTGTGAGGTTAGACTTTGTACACAGGCCTTTCCAAGTTGCTTACTAGATAGCACAGTGGATATAGCCCTGGACCAGAGTCAGGAAGACCCACGTTATGCCTCAAACATTTACTAGCTGAGTGAACTTCTATCTCCATTAACATCTATCTCCCAGGGCAGCTGTGAGGATCAAAAGAGAAAATATTTGTAAAGTGCCTGGCACACAGAAGGTGTTTAACAATTATTTCTTTCCTTTCAAGTATGGCTCTCTATCACTATATTATGATGCCTCTCTGTGGAAATGTCCCAATAATTATCACTACTACTATCCCCAAATACTGGAATCACCATGCAAGGATTAGTGCTAAGATCTAGGATTATACAACCTTTCTGGCCAGCTGCACAGGTGAGGAACTTTCACCTCTAAGTGCCTAGCCCTTGGATCCACTCATCCCACCACACTCATAACTGAAAACTTGCCCACCCCCTGGGAACACAGAATTCCCACAGTGCTCACACTCACACCCTAAGTATTCTGTTCTTGTCAATCTGCTCTAGAGGTATGCTCTAGAAGGTCACATTCCCATGCCCGTCCTCCCTCACGCTCACTCCCTAGTATCCCACTCCAGCCCTACAGGGACTCAACAGCTACTCTTCTCTCTCTCTCTTCTCTCTATTCTTCTTTCTCTTCTCTTCTCTCTGTTTCTCCCTCCCTTCCCTTCCCCCCTTCTTCCTCTCCAGCTCTGTGACTGTTCCATGGTCCATCACAAGTCCCCTCAAGGCCTCTACCATGCCAAATGATAAAGAATTTCAAGAGAAACTCTTGACATTCTGCTATAGCCTCAGGGTTCTTTGAAGATTACAGACAGGTGCTAGTGCCCCATTCCCTCCCAAATGCCTTTCCATAGACTTCTCAACCTAAATAGAAGGAAAAAGGTGTAGCCCCACCCAGGACAAAGTGTCACAGGAGATCTGGATAAAAGAAGACCTCTTTATCTCTGGACAAATCTGTAAGCTATTATACCTCTGCACCTTCTTTTGCTTGCATAATAATTTTAGGAGACATCTGTAAGTCCCAATCCTGTCTAAAGTATTTTTTTTAATCATTATTATTTGAGAGATAAAGATATTTGGGTGGCATAGGAGGAGAAAGAGAGCCGCTGGACTGGACATCCAGGTCAACTTTAGTAGGTTCAGAACTCCCCCTGTTTGACTGCAGAAAAAGATCTTTTGAATGATCTTAAATTATCTACCACACTGAATGAAAACTTGATTATTTATTCCTCCCTCAGATGAGTACATTTGCCCAGGAAAAGCTGAGAAAAGACTTTGTTGAGTTAAAAAAAATCAAATTACGTCTCACCAATTTTTTATTTTGGCTCCTATTTTAAGCTTTTCTATATTTCACCTATTATTGTTATGGGTGTGTGTGTGTGTGTGTGTGTGTGTGTGTGTGTGTGTGTGTGTGTACACAGCTCCAGGTCTCAAAATCTAGAGCATTTCTAGACCTACTTGAAGCTTTGTCACAGTGTACAGAGCTCAGTATCTACCCATTGTTACTTGGGTGGAGGAATCCCAGGAGATGAAGAGTCATCAAATGCTCATTTGTCCATTATTTCCATTCCCCTGTGGTTTCTGCATCTACTTGGACACATTGCTACTCTGACTGAAATTTTCTGGCCCATCCCAAATGAAAGAGGACCCACACCCATCAAATTGTACAGTTCATATTTGTCAAGTATTTGAATCAGTAAACAACAGCCCAGAGCATAAGGAGTGAAAGAACTTAAGGTAAATCCAGGCTTTTCTACTTGCTAGTTATGTCACCTTGAGAAAGTCAATTAATCTTAGTCTCAGTTGATTCCTTCGTAAATTAAGAGGCTCAAACTCGACCACCTGAGGTTGCATTGCTTGTTAGACACCTCTTTTGTACAACCCCATCCCTGATCCCCCAATGGCTAGTGTCCTTCCTCCTAAACCACTTTGTTTTTAACTACTAAGTATATGTACAGGTGGGACAGCTAGGTGAGGCAATGGTTAGAGTGCTGGGCCTGGAGACAGGAAGACCCGAGTTCAAATCCAGCCTCAAACAGCTATGTGACTTTGGGCAAGTCACTTAACCTTGTTTGACTCAGTTTTCTCATCTGTAAAATGGCAACCTACTCCAACATTTCTGCCAAGAAAACCCCCAAATGGGATCATGTAGAGTCTGAAATGGCTGAACAACAACAACAAAATCCGTATATGTGTATGTGTCTGTATGTGTGTGTATGTGTATGCTTTATATATTTTTACATGTGCTTATCTCCCACATTGGAATGTAAGCTCTTTGCAAGTAAGGATAATAATTTTAGGAGATATCTGTATATCCCAATTCTGTCTAGAGTGTTCTTTCAATCATTATTATTTGAGGGATAAAGGAGTTGAGCATTAGGGGAGGGAAAGGAGAGCCATTGGGCTAAATGTCCAGTTCAACTCTAACAGGTTCAGACTCTCACTGTTGGACTATGGAAAAAGAACTTTTGAACATTTCATTCTCTCTATTTCTATCCCCTGTACCTAGCATATAGCTTGGCACAAGGAGACAATAAATGCTCATTGAATGACTAATAAATGTGTAGATTGTAAATCTGTGATCCTATGATCCCAGCACCTCTTCTCTTAACCTAAAAAGGAAAAGGTTCACCTTCAGTTCTTGACCTCTTTCCAATTAAGAGTAATACCTCTGGACCCAGGATCAACCACCCACAGTCAGTATTTAAAACAAAACAAAACAGAAAATCTAGACTGTAAGATCCTTGAGGGCAAAGACTAACATTTATCTGTAGCATTTCTCCCCATCAGTTAACAAGCATATATTCAGCACTGTGTGTCAGGCTCAGAGCTAAGCACCGGAAAGGAAAAAACACTGTCCAACATTCAAAGACTTCAGTAGCTGACCAACCCACTAGACCAAGAAGCCCCTGAGAAGCTCAAATCCCCTTGAGTCATTCTGCCAAAGTAAGGCCTGCAGGAACCTCTAGAGGACCTTTTCCCCACCACTGGGGAGTTTGAATTTCAACTAACTGTCAGTACCCTGGACACACCCCCACCAGTCATCAGAACCCGAGACATCCCCATCACCACCACCGCCCTACTCCCATCTTGAATCAGCACAAGTCACTGAACCTCCACGTCCAGGGGCTGAAGGGAAACATTTAAATCAAAACTAAAGGGCTTTGCTCTTTGAAATCAATCAAGCAATAAACATTTATAGAGCAGCAGAGCGAGGCATCCCTTCACTGGCCCGTTGAGCAGGAAGAGTCGATGATTCAATCGTCTTTAAAAGTTGTGACCTGCTACCTCCCACTCTCTTCCCTTCCAATCTACCAAGCATGATGGGAATCTTCAGGCCTCTCCCTAACTGGGTGGGAGTAGGGTGGGACTGGTGCTTTTCCATACCCCTAGTGAAAACATCCAGAACACTGAAGCTAGAGCAAATGTGGAGGCTTAGGCAATGCTGAGAAGTTGTACAGAGCCCTGTTGTCCACATTTAGAGAAAAAAAGAGATGTGAACTATACTCAAGCTTCATTTTGGAGATTTCCTCACAAAAAGTATTCTTTTGGTAATGAGTCAAAGAATGAGATGTTGACCTTTGAGAGATTTGGCATTAACAGATAGGTCAGCTGAAGAGATAGGGCTGAGAAGCCAAAGGGCCACCAGATGTTACCATTTCCAGGAATACCAAAGTATAGGCAACGCCAAAGAATGGCTGTGAAAATGCCAAAGAAAAGTGGAGGATTTTAGTAGTAAGGGAGGTCTAGTATCCTTGAGTAACCATGAATAGTCTCCTTGACACAGAACCAAGAAGGCCTGGATTCAAATCCTGCCTCATATACTCAGTGACTGAGATCCTGTACCAAAAAATACAGTTTATTCATCTGTAAACTAGGGATGATAATACTAAAATTACCTCACTTTACAGATCTTAAGAGCTGTATGAATGTGAGGTGTTACAGTCAATAACCCTGCAAGCTAGAGAGGCCATGGGAAAGAGAGCATTTTCTTGAGTAATGGGGTTTTTTCCCATTGTTTCACGAGTTGAAAGGCATGATTAGGTTGTGCCCTAGAGCTCTGGAGAAAGTAGATGGCCTATCAGAGATTGCCCAAATTTTCCTAAGTATTAGAGCATTTTTTGTGATGACCCTGGCCGCTCTAGAAATGGAAATGTGCTGGGAATCTGCCTGGTTATTGAATGGGAGAGAGTCAATAAACCTGGGGAAAAGGACCAGGATCCAAGTGTAAAGCCCATTCCAGAGGTTTAAGTAATTAGTAAGTAAGGTCAAAAGTCAGAAATTCTTAAGGCTCTTGACAAACACAGGAGCTTACCACAGGAAAGATGGTCTGTGGTCCAAAGCAATGAGTCCAAAGCCAATCAGAGAAAAGTCAGGAAACCTTGGAGGAGGAAGCAGGTGGAGGAGGGGAAGATTGACTGGAGCCAATAACCATTCTGTTATTATGGGGGCTGTTAGCCACACTTCCTCTGCCTCAGGTGAAAGCAATATAGAGCCCGGCCATTTGCCCCTGGAGAGTTTTTCTTCTAGCATTACCAATTATACACAGCTCTTACTCCTTCCGGTTGGTCGATGGCTTAGGCTTGTTGTCAGATAGAGGTTACACCCTTACCATCTGCGACTCCGGACCCAGCATGCCTAGATCACATTGTCCTGCTTATCACTAACGTGCTAGACAGAGCCCAGCTGCTAGTCCTGACCCCTCCTAAGCTGTCCCAGGCTTCTTGGCACTTACTCTGGGGTGTGACTCAGTGACTTCCAAACAAGTGACTTTTCTCCTTTAGACAATCAACTAAATAAAAGGAGGAAGCCTGCACTCCGCAGAGTAAATTCCTATAACTTTGAAGATCTCATTTCTCATTCCAAGAAGGTGTCCCCAGGGGGATTCACTGCAATCAGAATTGGCTGGCTTGGCTGGGCCAGGCAAATTCTCAGTTAATCCAATACTGAAATGGTAGCACAATGGAATGAGTGCCTTTGGGGAATAATGATAATAAAGTTGATAAAGAAGATGCTGTCATATTAGGAAACTGAGAAAGAGAGAGAGGTAAACTGACTATCCTAAACATAATGTTTTGGGGGGCTTTGTTTTGTTTTGTTTTGTTTCCTGTGACTTGAATTGGATGGAATTAAGAGGCAGTGGAAAGAATGGATTTGGAAACAAAGGATCCAGGTTCATATCCCCTTCTACTTACTGCTTTTTTTTTTCAACATCAAGGATATCACTAAATGTCCCTGGGCCTCAGTTTCCTCATCTGTAAAATGAGAGGATTAGACTAAGTGAATCCTAAAGACCCTGCTGTAAAACAGATGTGATCCTATGAGATTTTTTTGGCACAAGAAAGGACTAGGAAAAGGAAACTAGGTGGCCAAGTGGATAGAGCATCAGCCCTGGAGTCAGAAGGACCTGAGTTCAAATCCAGACTCAGATACTTACTAGCTGACTTAACCCTGACTGCCTTCCCCCCAATAAAAATTACCAAGGAATAATCCCTATAGGAGTTAGAGTTAGGAGTTAGGAGTTAGAGCTAGAAGAGTGCTTAGAGATCACCTAAAAGGAAAAATAAAACTCATTTGACCCTTCATCAAACTTTATACCACCTTCTTCAGTACTGGCTACTCCTTTTATGCCCCATTGCACACTGAGCCAGTAGGAGAGGGTTGGCATATGCCTTGCTTCCTCCTGACATTTCAGCCACCTGGTTTCCCTGACTTCCATCTAGATTCAGTTCAAATCCCATCTTCTACAAAGGGTGGGGATTCCCAATCCCCCCCATCCCCACCCCACTGCTACTGCCTTCCCTCTGAGGTTACAAACTAAGGGGATGAAGAATGCCTCCCCAACCTTTGGTGAATCATCATTTAATCGCAGCCACTGAAATTCTTAGGTAATGTATGGAGCCAGTCTGATACACGAAATGAGATTTCCTAGAAATATCAACCCCAACATGCTTGGAAAACCTGACAAGGATTCTTTTCCCTTTCCTGATTTTGTTTATCTTGAATGGGGAGAAAAGGGTTCACCTTACCACTTGACTCCAGTGCCAGTCATTTCCAGGTTATTAAATGGTAGCAATGCTGTGACAAGCCACCTGTGAGTCCTGTAGCTGGCAGAGCACAATGGGGAAGCAACCATACTTGAGGCTGCCAAGTTTATTGGGACAAGCAGGTAGAGGAAGAAAGGAGCATGCAGTTAAAAAAAAAAACCTTTCAATGTTCTTCTCAACAAGTCATTTTCCGTGCTTTGTCCCTTCTCACCCCCAACATAATAATAGCAGCTATTTCCATAGGATGTTAAGGTCTCCCAAAGCATGGTCCTTATCTGAGCCCTATGAGGTCAGTAATGGAGCCTGAACGATGGGGAGAAGGAACACTGCTGATAAAGACTTGAAATGGATGTGGTTTCTCTCCCTTTCCAGGAAGCTTTGCAGTGGTCCACTAGGGTCTCATTTCATTCCAGTTCTGAATCTGCAGCATTAGATTTGTCTCCATCAGGTCAAGACTAAAACAGCTATTCAGACATCACCACTCTTACTTGGTGAAGTTCTAAGTTCTTCTGTCCCTACTGTTGTAAAATGACTAGACAGTTTCTGGCCCATCCTTCCCACATGAAGAAGGAGTACCCTCCATTACAACAAGTGGTTCTTCAGTTTCTGTTGGAATAGCTTCAGCAACAGAAAGCTCACCACCCATTCCACTCAAGGATAATTCTCAATATCATAGAGTCAAATCTATCCTCCTATAATGTTCACCTGTTGGTGATAGAAACATCCTCACAAACAACGTAGTACTGTTCTTCTTTCTTTTCTACATCATCTTGCATAATCTTCTCATTTTACAGGTGGAGAAACTGAGGCCCAGAGAGGAGTTGCTCAGAGTTACACAAGTAGTAAGTAATTGAGCCAGGAATTAAACCCAGATTGCCTGACTATAATCATGTCTGAAGACTATAATCATGTCCTTCAATCAGTCATTCAACAAATACCTACTCTGTGCTAGCACCATGCTAAACTCTAGAAAAACAAAGGAAAAAAGGAGACGCTTCATATCTCATGGAATTTACACTCTATGAGAGGCAACACACAGATAGATAAATATATGCAGAATGAACACAAGATAGTTAAAATACATGGTACTTAGGGAGGGAGGCCATTAACAGTTGAAAGGTGAAAAAGCCTTTCCTAAGTGGAGAGAAGTGAATGTGAATTGATTAAGTGCTTGTTGTGTGCCTGGCACTGTGTGCTGAATGCTTTACAAATAGTATCTCATCTGATCCTCACAACTACCCTAGAAGGTAAGTGCTATTACACCCATTTTACAGCTGAGGAAACTGAGGCAGGCAGAGGACTTGCTCAGGGTCACACAGCTAGTTCATGTCTGAGAACATGAATTGTGGTCATTCTGAATTCTGGTCATCCTGAATTCTGGTCATTCTGAATTCTGGTCATCCTCGAAGCCCTGACTCTGTCCACTGTGCCACCTAGCCACCTTTGCTAAGTCTTCCTTTATCCAAGCTAAGCATCGCCACTTCTGCAATTCTCTCTTGTATGACAGTTTTTAATCCCTTTGCAAGACAAGAGGTTGTCTTCCTCTTGCAGGACTTTGGCTGGTTAATGTCCCTATCTTTCCCGAGTATGTTTGAGTCACTCCTTCCCTCCTCTTCTTTCTCTTCCTTCCTTCTTTTTCTTTTTTTTTCTTTCTCTTCCTCCTCTTACTGCTTTTTCTCTTCCTCTTCAAAGAGCTAAAACTCAGATCTGAGGTCTGGAGGTCTTCACCCCGCAAATGAATTTGGCCAGTGGCTGATCCTGTTTAAGGAAAGGAATTCTCTTTTGTGAAATTTGGAGGGGGTAACTGTAATGTTAATGGGATGTAAGATCTTCCCAGTCCATTTATAGGCCTCATGTGGAGCCCATCAAGGGAAACTTGCTTAGGGGAAGTTTCCTTGTAGGAAGGCTTTCACACCTTTTGCTAATTTCTAATTAGGCACTGAGTCAGGAGGGTTGTGATGCTTTCTGGCTCTGAAAAGTGTATATATACTTTGTTTTGCTGTGGGGGCTCGCTTATGAGGATCTTGTGATTTCCTGGTGGAGATTCTGAGTGGCTGTATGTCTAGAGCTCCCCAACTGCTCAGATGTAAAGGCTCCTTCAATCCAGGGATGTTATGTAAAGTGTATAGTTGATTCAGGCAGTCAGAGCCCTATCTGCTATTCTTTATTTCTCTATTTATTTTTTTCTGTTACTATTTTCTCTGAAGTTCAGGGTGCTGACTTTCCCCCTGAACTGGAGAATGTAATTTTAAAAAGATTGTTGACCCCTTAAACAGCCCTCTTTCCTAGTAAAACAGATCTAAGAACCTGTGCTAGCAGCCTGCTAGGGTACTACAATAAGTAATCAGTGTGTCAAGTTGCATTTCTGAGACTTTTAACGTTATGGGTAAACACTTTGTGATCATTCTATCTGTTTCCTCCCTTACTTTTGGCAGACGAAAGACAGATGCTTGGTGAGCTAAATTGAAAAGTAACAATATGGATGGACCCTTAAAAATCAACTCTTTATTCAGTAGGTTTCTTGATTGGGCCAAGGGGGAATAAGAGACAGAGAAGAGATGAATGAGCTTGATACATTGAGCTGAAGTCAGCAAGCCCCCAAATGGGTTTGGGATCCAGGGCAGGGGATGCTGTTTTTATTAGGGCCTTGAGGAAGTTGGAAACTGTTTCATGGACAATCACGGGCCAGGCTAGGCCTGTAAGACATTGCTTAAGAATTAAATTCAATTGCATATACTATCCTTTTTGGTTGATGCCTTGATTATTTTTGGTGAACTGCTCTTTTTCTCTTTTTAAAATCTTCAATATAGGGAGGGCTCAATGGGTGAGGGAAAACTAAAGGATATATTCAGAAATGATGGAGTAAGATCAAAAGATGTCAATAAAAATTCGGAAGGAAAGATTTTTTGGTTCAGAAGCTTCAGTGCCACTCCAACAGAGACAGGGCATGGAATCAGAACATGGAGTCACATTAAAGATGGGAGAGACCTTATAGATCATCTAGTCCACCAACCCAGTCAATGAGTTAGGGGATGTGTACCCCAAGCACGGGAAGACTTTCCCTGGCAGAATGGGCAGATGAGAATAATTTGTTCCAAGAGCCATGAAAATGGCGAAGCAGATGATGTTGGAAACGCTTAGAGTATGGTCAGACATCAAAGATGCCGAGATCATCCACTCTATGCTAGGCCATCACCAGTGATCCTGACTTTTGTCTTGCCAGTGGACTTTGATGACTCAGGAAGAGAAACTGAAGCTGCCAACTTTGCACAGCTCTGCCTCACTTAAATCCAATTCACGCACGAGTCAGGACATCCCCCTGTGTCATTGGTCCCTTTTGAAAAAAAAATGAAGTACAAAACAACAAGTGAAAAAATTAGGAAATTTGTGGTCAAGAGACTCACTCATGGTTACACAGCTAGGAAAAAGTGAAGCTAGGACTTCAAAGCGGGCTTCCTTACTCCAAGTTCCAAGCTCTTCCCACTACAGCATGATTTCTTCTTGGGTTTTTCTAATTACTGTCCCCTTGTGCATTTTTGGGAAGGTGTATATTCTCTTTTTCTTTGTAATTAACCCCTAGGAAACATACTCTTATGAGTGGAGCATGTGGTGAAAGTGAGTAGAGGAAAAAGAAGCGTGAGTGTCAAGAAACACTAGCAGAGTCAAGGCAAGAGACCCAAGTCCCTGGCGATGGAGTGCAAGTCTCCAAATCTGGGAAGCTGAGTAGACTAAGGCTCCGAATAATGTCTAGAACAAGAGTGGGGAACCTACGGCCTTAAGGCCACATGTGGCCTTCTGAATCCTTAAATGTGACCAAATCCACACTTAAGGATTTAGAAGGTCACATGTGGCCTTAAGGCCCTTGGTCTAGAATCCTCTATGGCTCCAGTAGGATTGGTAGGATCATTTAGAGCCAGAAGAAAACTTAGCAGTTATCATTAAACCACTGTTCTACAGATGAGGAAACTGAGGCCCTAAGGGGTTAAATTACCTGGCCAAGGTCACACAGTTAGCCAACAAACATTTATTAAGCACCTACTACGAGCTAGGCACTGTGCTAAGTACCAAGGATACAAAAAAGTACAAAAATCATCCCTGTCCTTTAGAAGCTCACATTTTAGTGGGGAGATAACTTGTAAGTAACTAGATGCATACATGATATGGGAAAAAGTCAATAGAAAGTAATCTCAAAGGGGAAGACAGTAACAGCTGGGAGGACCAGACTGGAGATGAGTCCTGAAGGAAGCTAGGGAAACACAGAGATGGCTATGGGGAGGGAAAGGATTCCAGGCATGAGGAACAGGGCAGTCCAAAGGCATGGAACTAGGGCTGTGCATGTGAAAGAGATCAACGTGCAGCATTTCTAACCAGGTCTTCTGATTCCAGCCCAGCACCTGTCAATGTAGCAGTGATGGAGAAAGGTTTACTAAGGAGCAAGAATCTCTGAAGGTCATGTCTTCCAGATGAGGTCAGAGGCCCCAGACCAGACCCTTAACACACCAAGACACTGGAATCCTTTCCTTGGAAGCCAGGAACAGCGTCATTGCATCCATACCAAAGGAACTCAGGATGCCCTTCACCTACCCCCTCCCCAACCCAGATCCATTGTCTAAACAGAAATAAACATCAGAGTGATGGATGGAGGCTGGTGGGTGTTGTTATGGCAACTGATGAGCCTTTTTGTATCTCTGAAGGCAACTGGGATTCTCTGAAAGAGGAAGAAGTTTCTACTAATTCATTAGAGGGAAACCAGAAGGAGGGGAAGAGAAGGGGAGTGGGGAGGCGGCGCTTGGGGGAAGTGGAGGGAATGCCAGGGATTTAGGCATGCCAGCAAGAAGTCAGAGGGTTAGACTGAAGTGAAAGCCAACTCTGCCAGAGGTGATTCCCCCTCCCTGATTCCCAAGTTCCCAGCAGCTCTTTCTTCCAAATGAATAACACTTAAAAATTCTGGAAACATTAGCCTCAATGTTTAGAGAAGAGAATGAAGGAGGGGGTGAGAGATCCACGAAAACTGGGCTCCTTGCCCCTGTGGGTACATTACGTCCCATTTCCTGTCTCCATGTTCAGGGCTCTCTCGCTCTCTCTCTCTCTCTCTCTCTCTCTCTCTCTCTCTCTCTCTCTCCTCACTCCTGCCTCTTGGAACCAACCCCAGCTGCCTTCAAAAGGGGCAGCTCAAGTCACCTCCGGGAAGAGGCCTTTCCTGTTCCCCCCCATTGTTAGTGCTACCTGAAAAAATGCTTGTTAACTGATTAGTTCATTGTCTTACTAGTTATATCTCTCATTTCCCTCCAGTAATCTATTTCCTAGAAGGAGCAGGAGGGGATTGCGGGTTAGAGACTGAGGATTCCATTAGAGCAGTGGGTGTCACAGACTCCTTTGCAGTGAATTCTTAAAAGCAATCCCTCTTAATTCCAGTGACTTCCCCCTGTTACTTCCTATTTATCCAATATATAGCTTGTTTTGTATATATTTGTTTGCATGTTGTCTCCTCCACTAAACTGTAAGCTCCTTGAGGGCAGGGACTGTCTTGACTCTTTTTGGATCCCCAGCATTTACCACAATGCTTGGCTTATAATTGACACTTAATAAATGCTTATTAATTGATTTTATTGACTGACTAATTGAAAATGAAATACGTTTACAAAGAAAGCCAATTATATTGAAAAAGTTACTTAAAAACATTTTTTAAACCCAAGTTTAAGGACCCAAGGTTGTGAGCTCCTGTACTAGAGAGTGAGGTATATTGTCTCTTTCTTTATGATCCTTCTACTCCTAGTAAGTGTACTTCAAAATCAAGACCAGGAGGATGCATGCACTTAAGGGACAGCTTTCCACAGGCACAATGACTGACTCTAAGCAGTGTCTAAGCCCAAGCACCCGGAGCAGGGCACAGGATAGTTTGAGATCTTAGCAGAAGCCCCAAGCCCCAGACAAAGGCTGCTCAGAGACTGTTTGGAGAAATTAAATATTTCACCAGAGAAGCAACATTTATGTGAAAGTCCATTGAACTAAAGGCTGCAGGAGACCTGAGCTCTAGTCACTACTGTCTTGTATGACTTTGAACAGGACTCTGCCTTTCTCTGATCCTCACTTTTCTCATTTGCAAAGTGTTCTTATATGACCTCTAAGAAGTTGGGTTCCATGAGAGCTGAAACTCCCACTTGAACTAGTGTTCACTAATCACTTTTCCATCCATCTGCAGGACTGAACTACCTAGCTCTTCTGAAATAAGGGACCCTCATGTCCTATGTTTGTCCAGCTCTCTTCCCCCCAAGGTTTGCCATGCCAATGGTTTTTGGGGTAGGGGGATACTTTTTGATGACTGTCAAACTGAGTCTTAGATAAAGTCCTCCTGTAGCTCTGGGCTTGCCTTCTCTGATGCCTGGGGAGGACAAAGTCTCTGTTGGATTCATTTCCTTACAAAATAGATGAGCCACAGGCATCTACTCAGAAGAACAACCAATCTACCAACCAAAAAGCATTTATTAAGCATGTCCTATGTGCCAGGCACTGTGTTTGGTACTGGAGATAAAAAGTATAAAAGAACCAGTCCCTGCTCCCAAAGAGTTTGCATTCCATAGGGATGAACTAACATTTCATGAGGATGAGGCATTTTTAATAAAAATTGAGGGACCAAGCAGGAGAGAAGGTCTGATGATTTCATGATGTAGGAAATCCAGTCATTGAGAAGGCAAAAAATCTAACTATTACACATATAAAGTAATACAAAACATTTACACATTAGTCCTTTTGGAGGTGGGTGAAGCAAGAAAAATAAAGAGAAAAGCAATATACTTCAGTCTGCACTCACAGTCCATCAGATCTGTGTCTGGAAGTGGATAACATTTTTCACCGTGAGTCCTTTGGAAATTATATGAATCATTGTATTGATCAGAGTTGCTAAGTTTTTCAACTGATCATTGTTACAATATTGCTGTTACTGTGTAAAATGATCTCCTGGTTCTCTTCTTTTCACTTTGCAACATTTCATGTCTTCCCAGGTTTTTCTGAAGCCCTCCTCTTCATCATTTCTTACTGTACAATCACTGACCATAACTTGTTGAGCCATTCCCCAATTGATGGGCATCTATCAGTTTCCAATTCTTTGCAACCACCAAAAGAGCTCCTATAAATTTTTTTGTACAAATAGATCTTTTTTTCTTTTTTTTATTTCTTTGGGATGCTGTAGCCACAACCACACTGGCATACTCAGGATGTCTGCCAGCACAGGTTCTTAGATCTGCTTTACTAGGAAAGATAGCTGTTTAAGGGGTCAACAATCTTTTTTAATCACATTCACTAGTTCAGGGGAAAAGTTAGTACCCTGAACTTCAGAGGACTTACTAACAGAAAAAATACAAGCAGAGAAACAAAGACCAACAGGCAGGGCTCTGACTGCTTGAATCAACTATATACTTTACATATATTCCTGGATCAAGAGAGTCTTTACATCTGAGCAATCAGAGAGCTCTAGACATATGGTCACTCAGAATCTCAACTAGGGAATCATAAAATCCTTCTCATAAGCAAGCCCCCAAAGCAAAACATCAACTCAGAGTACATATACACTTCTCAGAGCCAGAAGGCATCACGACCCTCCAGACTCAGTGTCTAATTAGGAATTAGCAAAAGGTGTGAAAGCCTTTCTATGAGAAAGCTTCCCCTAAACAAGCTTCCCTCAATAGGCTCCAGAGAGGTCTATCAATGGGTGGAGAAGATCTTAAATCCCATTAACATGACAGAAACAGACCTACTAATGGTATTGATGGATCAAAGGGTAATGCATAGCTCCAAATTGTTCTCCAGAATGGTTGGGCCAGTCCACAACTCCACCAACAGTGTATTAATGTGCCTATTTTTCTGCTTCCCTTCTAGTATAGGCCATTTTCCTTTTCTTTTGTCTTAGCCAAGCTGACAGGAATGAGATGGTACCTCAGAGTTGTTTTAAATTTGCATTTCTCTAATTATTATGGATTTAGAGTATTTTACATCTAGACATATCCTTCAACCATTTATCAAGTGAGGAATGGCTCCTACCTTTAGAAAATTGGCTCAGTTCACTATATAGTTGAGAAATGAAACCTTTGTCAGAGAAATTTGCTGTTAAAATGTTTTCCTAGTTTCCTGATTTCCTTCTCATTTTGGCTGCATTCATTTAGTTTGTGCAAAACCTTTTAACGTAGATTCTCTCCCTTTACTTTTTATTGATTCTCTTGATATTTTTATCTTTTTGTCCTCCAGATAAAGTTTGTTATTATTTTTTTATAGATCTATAAAGTAATTCTTTTTTTTTGCTTTTTTTTGGAGGGCAAGTGGGGGTTAAGTGACTTGCCCAAAGTCACATAGCTAGTTTTGTGTCAAGTCAGATTTGAACTCAGGTCCTCCTAACTCTAGGGCCGGTGCTCTATTCACTGCACCACCTAGCGCACTACCACTATAAAGTAATTCTTTAATGGCTTGATTGGTATGAATGTCAAATTTTCTATTCATTTCTTGTATTTTCATCAGAAATGTTTGAAAATCCTCTATTTCATTAAATATTCAGTTTTTCCCTGTAGGATTATACTTAGTTTCGATGGGTAGATTATTCTTGGTTGCAATCCTAATTCCTTTGCCTTCCGGAAAACCACCTTTTATATGGCTCCCATACCACTCATACGTCTCATTCGCCTGCCTCTCTTCCCTATTGCCAACTCACAAAACCCTCTTTACTATATCGTCATCCTGGAGCACAGAACCCCCTTCCCACCTCCAAGAAAAAAAGCTCAATCCTCACCAGTAAGGAGCCTCAAAGGAAAATCCTCTAGTGTCCTAGAACCTCTGCTCAGGCTCTAGAACTCCTCAACTGTTGTCTCTACTAAAGGTCAGCCAGCCTCCAACCTCTCCAAGACCCAGCTCAAAGAGAATGTCAAAAGGTTGTGGTACACAGAAGATAGATCTCTTCTGATATGAACTTGGTAATTTGCTACCTACCCCCTATTACCCCATCCTAGTTATGGTTCTTGGAGAGCTGGATCTTAGTTTACAAAGGTGTCAGCCCATTCAGTTTCAAGAAGCAGTATGTACCTCACATGGTGGTGTAGGGAAAACACTTTGTAAACCTTAAATCAGTTGTATAAATGTGAATCATTGTTGCCAAGTCAAATGCTTGTTAGAAATCAACAAATAACAAATACAGCGGGTCTTCTATTTGCTATGGCTGAGAAGATAACACTTGAACTCCTTGCCAAGTGGAGAGACACAGCAGCCAAGGACAACATTGATTTAAAAGTACAAGCTCATTTGCAAAACTTTACAATAGCAGATGAATTCAGATTACGAAAAATATCACTTCACAAAACAGCAAAAAGCAATGGAGGGGAAAATGAGCCTGCAAAGAATTTGGCATGAGACCTAACAAAGGCAAATCATTCCAAAAACATTTGCCCCCTTTATAATCTACTAAATTCTATTTTCCTAATCCTCTCCTCTTAAAAAAAACCCTATCTTAGAGTACAATGGCAAGAGAAAACATGGACAGAGCTGGTACTCGAACCCAGTTCTGAGTCTTATTTCAAGGCTCTATACAGGCAGAGAGGATGACATGGAAAATAACCACACATACCCACAGAGTCTTCTATAACAGTGGTTCTCAACCTTCCTAATTCTACAATCCTTTAATACTCGTATCTGGGCATATCTGCATGTGGGTGGACTTGCCTGGAGACTGATACAGGAGCAGTGTCTTGGTTCCTAAGACCATCAGAAACGTGTTTTCCGATGGTCTTAGGTGACCCCCGTGAAAGGGTTGTTCAACCCCCAAAGGGGTCGCGACCCACAGATTGAGGACCGCTGCTCTACAGCAAGGCAGCGTAGCAACTGAAAGAGCACTGGTGGGGGCGGGGTGGCTAGGTGGTGCAGTGAATAGAGCACCAGCCCTGGAGTCAGGAGGACCTAAGTTCAAATCCAGCATCAGACACTTAACACAAAACTAGCCATGTGACCTTGGGCAAGTCACTTAACCCCAATTGCCCTACCTTCCCCCTCCAAAAAAAGAAAAAGCAAGAGCACTGGTGCTAAAGTCAAAGGATCTGGGTTCAAATTCCACCCTTAATACCACCTATGTGAGCTTGGTCACATCTCCAAAGCTCTTAGAGCCTCAGTTTCCTTATCAGTGAAATGAATAGTTTGCACTAACTATTCTCAGATATCCCTCCTAATCCTAAATCAATCCAATCATCCAATGGATGGCAACCCTCCTGGGCCTCCACATCCCACCTCCATCTACTAAATGGTAGATAATTAATGCTTCTTGACTGATCGATTGTATCCACTTGTCAGATAAATCTTATGGATGGATCTAACTTTGCCATTCTTCTACTCAAAGTGTTTCAAAGGAACCTATTGCTAACTAAAGTCAAGTTCAAAATTTTTAAAGGTGCCTTTCAAGACCCTCCATAATCAAGTGCTAATCAATCTCTCCAGTTTTACTTACCATTCTCCCCCCCCTAAAGTCCAGCCAAATTGGATGAAACTAGATGGCCTCTCAGGTCCCCGTTAGTTGTAGAGATCCTTACTGTGTTTCTGTGTGTGTGTGTGTGTGTGTGTGTGTGTGTGTGTGTGTGTGTGTGTGTGTGTGTGAGAGAGAGAGAGACAGAGACAGAGACAGAGACAGAGACAGAGACAGAGAGAGACAGAGACAGAGACAGAGAGACAGGGGGAGAGAGAGACAGAGAGGGAGAGAGACAGAGAGAGAGCATGCACATACACATGCTTGTATAAAACTATTAATTCTAATTTGTTGTTGTTCAGTTGTGTCCAACTTTTCATGATCCCATTTTGGGGTTTTCTTGGCCCTGGAGTGGTTTGCTATTTCCTCCTCCAGTTTATTTTACAGATGAGGAAACTGAGACAAACAGGGTGAAGTGACTTTTACGGGGTCATAAAGCTATTGAGTGTCTACAACCAGATTTGAATTCATGAAGATGCACCTTCCTGATTCTAAGCCCAGTGCTGTATCCACTGAGCCACCTAGCTGCCCCATTGATTCTAAAGAAGAATGTGAATTTGAACCATTTTCCCACAGTGCTTAGTAAGTGGGGAATTTAGAGGCCTTCACTGAGACCTTTCCTTCTGGAGCTTACAATCTAGGAGAGAGATGAGACAGTGGTAGTGGTGAGTAGGCGTTTTGGTGTGAAAATAAAGTGTGAATGACTTGGTTGCTAGTACAACTACACACACATCACACACTCTCGCTCACTCTCACACACACACACAGACACACTCACACACAGACACACACACTCTCTCACTCTCTCACACACACACACACACACACATATACACTCTCCCACTTTCTCACACACACACTCACACATACTCTCACACTCACACACACATTCTCTCTTTCTCTCTCACATACATACACTCACACACACACTTTCTCTCTCTCACACACTCTCTCACACACATACACACACACACTTTCTCTCTTTCTCTCTCTCACACACACACACACACACACACACACACTCTCTCACACACACACAGAATACCAATACAAAACAAGCAAGTAATAAGAGGTACAAGATCAAACTCTGTCTAACAGAATTTAACAGACAGTTGTCTGCCATATTTGACTGGAATACATTCCCAAAGTGGGTGGGAGAGAGAGGGATGAGATAGGACAAGCTAACTCCAGTCCCTACCTCCTTTTCTCTGTCTTTCTCTACTAGGTTGTCTAATGAATCAAGTAATCTTTCTTGGGTGCATCCCTATCACGTTGAGTGCATTTCAAATGATTTCAAGTGAGATTACAAGTCAGCACCAAGCACAAAGCCTGACACATAGTAGGTGCTAATTATATTCCAGTTCCCTTGTTCTTCCCTCCTCCACTTCCTCTGTTCCCCATCCATCCCAGCTTGTCCAGTTATTTAAGGAAAGTTTATTTTCCTTCCCCTACCACCACCATCACCACTTTTTTCTCTTTTCCTTTCTCTCCCCCTCTCTTTTTCCTTAAGCCAGCTAAATGCTGAGCCAAGTCATGGCAGATAAGCATGAGATCATTGCCAGTGGCATCTTGGATTGAGGGAAAAGGGAGTCAAAAGTTAAGAAGTGAAATTAGAACTAGTTCCCTCAACTTTCAAACCCCAATCAAGTACTCATAAATGCCCTTCAGGTTCTCCTCAAACGTTTCCCTTTACCTCTTCATCTTAAACAATTTATCTCCATTTTACAGCTCTTCTAACCAAGTGCTGTAATGGAAAGAACAATGGAACATGAGTCATACAATGTAGGTTCAGAACCCAATTGTAATACTGATGGGGTACAGGCTCTGGGAACCCCCTTGAATCTTCCCACTTGATGAGACATTCACCTCTTACGGCCATAAGCCTTTCATTATCCTAGGCCCAAATCTCTTACTCTTAACCTAGCCTAGCCCTCTATGGTCCAGCTACTTCCCACACTTGATCCCATCAAAATGTCTATACCCAAATCTGTTACCCTTAAACTAGCCTAGCCCTCCATTGTGTGTCTTCTCCAGGTAGCCTTCAGCTATTTCCCACCCTTAATCCCATTCCTAGAATCTGACCTCAGTAGTCAAGATCCTCCTTAAACTCCTCCTCAAGACTCTCCCCAAACCCTTCCTCTAGACCACTCCCTAGATCCCTCCCACAGTCTTTCTGTATATAACATCCATCTAGTCTCCATGAAGGGGCTGAGATTCAATCTAGTGCAGGCTCAGTCTGTGTCAGATTGTTCTGCCTGGCTTGTCCAATACAAGCGTCACAAATACATAGGTACCTTAGGAGTCTACCCATTATGGCAAGTCTGTAATAAACTTTGCTTTACTTTGAGTGAGAGAAGGCTTGAGTTGAATTCATTTGGCAGGACTCAGCATGTTGGTATTTTGGAGTTTTGAGCGCCCCTAAACCCCAAGCCTCAACAGTACCTACCAGTATTACCTTAGACAAGTCACTTAGTTTTTCACTCTGTAATTGTCTTCAAACTGACTTCAGTTCAAAACTCCTCTGATCAGCTGGGATGTATTTTTGTTTTGTTACAATGAGTCTGAGGCAGTGGGTGAGATATCTTTGTGGCAGGCAGTTGGAATTATAAGTGTAACCCAAATAAAGAATAACATCATTTCCAGGGAAAATGTGTTCTGAGATCCAAAATCTAACTCAGAAATGATTTGAGGGAAGGTCTTTCAAATAGTTTGAGACAGTATGTACTTGGAAATTCAAAAGTTCCTGACCTCTCCTTTGAGCATGAAGCTAAATTGCTTTGAATGAGGTGACCCAATGAAGGTCATAGTAAAGACTCATAGGTTGGTAGCACTCAAATCTTTGCAAGGTACTTTCCTCTCAGTATTACTCTGCTGGCTGTGGTAAATGGATCTAAAACATTCTTAGAGATAAGGAAACTGAGGCTTAGGAAGCTTAAGGAACTCATTCAGGTTGACACAATTAGTAAGGGATTAGTCAATTAATCAACAAGCATTTATTAATTATCCTACAATGTGATGGGGATCTTATTTCCCATCATGCTGTAGCCCTCTAGATTTCTCCACCATGCCCCCAAAACGACTTCATCTAGGAAGATCACGTCCAGCCCTGGACCTCCTAGAACTCCTACCTTGGAAGTAACCTCTGCCTCTGGGGGGGCTCTCCCTCTCGTTAGAAGACCGTTCCAAGAACCTCCGTGTAAAGAGAGCAACCAGGCTTGCCATTGCTTCCTTTCTCTCATCTGTATTTCTCCATCATCCCCACACATGGAGAACCTTCTCTCTCTTACCCCCAACCTCTTTCAGCTTCCTTTTATGCGTAGTCTTCCCTTCTAGACTGTAAGTACCTTGAGGGCAGGGACTGTCTTTCTTTTTGTTTGTATCTGTTTCCCCAGAGTTTATCTCAGTGCCTGGCACATAGTAAGGCCTTAATAAATGCCTATTGACTGCCAACCTAGGGATAAAACACAATAAATGAAACAATTCCTAGTAAATGATGAAGCCAGGTTCAAAATCAGGTCCTCTTGCCCAAGTCTCTCTTCTCACTCTACTCAAGATCTATTTTGATGCTTGCTTTTTTTTTTTTTTTTGCTTTTTTGGAGGGGGGAAGGGCAGGACAATTGGGATTAAGTGACTTGTCCAAAGTCACACAGCTAGTAAGTGTTATGTGCCTGAGGTCACATTTGAACTCAGGTCCTCTTGACTCCAGGGCCAGTGCTCTATTCACTGCGCCACTTAGCGGAACCTGGTGCTCATTTTCTTGTGAAGGTGCTAGGTGGTGCTGCAATGGATAAAGTGCCAGACCTGGAGTCAAGAAGATCCAAGTTCAAACTTGATCTCAGACACTCATTATCTGTGTGATCCTGGGACAAGTCATTGAACTCTGCCTCAGTTTCCTCATCTGTAAAATAAGCTGGAGAAGAAAACAGCAAGCTGCTCTCGTATCTTTGCCAAGAAAATCCAAAATGGGATCACAAAATGCCACAAAGAGTCAGACATGACTGAAACAACTTAGCAACATTCTTGTGTTGCCTTTTTTTAGTGTTCTCTTTACTTTATCCTTCCTCTTCCCCCAAAACCTCCAATAAGAGCTCGTGCCTCATTCCTCATTATGGTCTGAGAAAAAAGGGAGGGCAAGAAGTCATAAAATCACAGGGGATGGAGCTGCTATTACTTGGCACAAAGTTTCAGCTTTGCAAATGTTTTGCTGAATTGAATTGAATTAATCTTCAAGATCATCTAATCCAACCTCTTCATTTTACCAGGGAATAAATCAAAGCATTTGTCCAAGGTCACAAAAACATAAGAGAAAAAGCTGGTTCTAAACCAGGATCCTGGGGTCCAAAATCCATGATTCTTTCCTTCTCAAAGTCTCCATCCTCATTTGTTAGATGGGGGTTATCAGACACCTAGAAATTAATTTTCCCAAATGTCCATTGTGACTCAGTGACAGCTCGGAACTCAGGATCCAAGAATCTTTACCCTATATTCTATACAGGGCTTGTTTTTTATGTAGATAGATCAGGCAGCTACTAGAATTCTTAAAACTTGAAGATTAAATGATCAGTGATCAATACCTCCCCACCTTCCACTCTTGTTTGAAATACCATTCCTTAGATTCTTACGGTTTTTATCCTTGTTGATACAAATACTTGACCGCTCCACCCCGCCCCCCAATAGTTAAAGCTGTTGTCAGTCACTTTCTCTCCCACAAGATGCCTTCTTGCTTCAGCTAGGCTGTCTTGCTTGCCTTGTGAGTGGCAATTGTTTGGCAGTCGGTGAAGATGACTGACTTCTTGTCCACAGGAGTTGTTTCACTAGATGACAGCTTCAAGGGCAGCCATGGAAGCAGGACTGGTATTCTTGGGGGTGGGCAAAAATGGCACTGACTATTCATCAGCGTAATGGCTAGCATTTCTATAACACTTTAAGGTTTGCAAAGAGTTTTACATGTATAATCTCATTTTATCCACAAATCAACACTTGCAGGTAGGTGTTATTATTATCCCCATTTGACAGATGGGGAAACTGAGGCAGGTAGAGTTTAAGTGACTTGTCCAGGGTCATATGGCTAGTAAGTATCTGAAGCCAGATTTAAATTCTGGTCTTCCTGACTCCAGTACCCATAGTTTACCCATTGTACTACCTAGCTGCTTTATAAATATTCATATGCTTTAACTGAAGGGATTCCATTGCTAAGAATACAACACAAGGAGATCGTTGAAAAAAATAAAGGTTCCATCTACACCAAAATATTAATAGAAGACCTTTTGTGGAAGCAAAAAACTGGAAACAAAGTATATGTCCATCAACTGGGCAATAACTAAAAATATCATGGTACATGAATGTAGTGGATTATTGCTCTGTTATAAAAAATTAATGTGATGAATGTAGAGAAATACGGAAAGACTAAACTGAACTGATGCAAAGGGAAGTAAATAGAGCTGTGAAAACAACATACACAAAAGCTATAACAATGTAAATGAAAAAAAGACCATCCACAAAACAATAAAAAATGAATGTTGAAAAATTATAAATACTATTTGACTCCAAAGAAGAGATAAGAGAAAGCCTTTCTCCTTGATCCTTTGAAGATATGCAATATTCCATAGCCCTCGATGTTCTCCACCTCTGCACACACATAAAACATTGTATATAATTTCATTTTTCTTTCAATGTATTGATTAGTTTTACTAATTTTTTTTCTCCTTTCTCTTTTTTCTTTTTGGTTCTGTGTGATAAGGGATGGCTCTCCGAGGGACAGAATCAAGGCAATGTAAAAGCAAAAGATACCAATTAAAAATCTACTTTTATAAGAAGGTTATTGCAACAATCTATGCAGGAGGTGACAAGTATCTGAACTAGGGTGGTGACTGTAAGTAGGAAGGAGGTCATACACGTGAGAGATATTGCGAAGGTACCATTAGATTTGGCACCTGAATGGATATGTGGCTTGGATGAGAATAATGATTCTAGGATGATACAGAGGTTGCCAATTGGGGTAACAGGAAGGATACTGTTGGTGCCTTCAACAGCAATAGGGAAGTTTATTCTAGAGTCCTAGATAGTTGCTGGAAACTTTGGGGCAGGCCACAGAAGAGTGTGTGCAAGGAAATTATGGCATATTATGAATTATGAATACATTATATCATTATACATGATATAATATTATCATATTATGTATTATTATATATTATCAATTATGAATATATTACAAGATATGAATAAAGGTAAAAGGAACTTGTGTTATTTCTTTGGAAGAGCTGGTTGTGACTGACCACAAAGGCTTCAGAAGATTACAATCCATCACTTTTACGGTATTTACATTTCCATTCATTCTATGGAAATACAAGACTCTTGAGAATTGAAAAGTGGGAAAAAAAAGAACTGAAGAAACAGAAGATTTAACTAATTCAAACACATATTAAGTACTATTATATACAAGGTATGGAGGGAAACAGACATCATATCCTTTATTTACAATGAAAGCTTCCAAATGAAATAACATACAAAATGAGAGGACATTCCATGGAATTCAATGCAACAAATATTTTGGCCCTGTGTTCTAGGCATGAGAGTTACAAAATTATAAATAGTGCAGTCCCTGCTCTCAAGGAACTTTCAGGTGGTAGTGGAAAAAAGATATAAAATGTAACCTCTAGCCTAAGGTGCTCCTTCTCTGCTCGCCCCAGAGGTCTCTGGGCTAGTATAGACTAGATTTGGTATTATCCTGGGGGTCAGACACCAGAGGCATCAGTTCCTCTCTTGGGTCTTGCCTTAATTCCACAGCTGGATTTCTCCATAGAGGGGGAAAACCTCTAAGGTAAAATTAGGTAGGGCTCATATCTATGGTTTCTTCAAAAGTAGTTTACCAATGCCCCAAATTCTAATAAGTATGAGGCCCTTTTTTATTTCATCTACTACAGAAAATACATAAAACCAACAAGAGGCATAAACACATAAAATGTAATATACTGAATAATCCATTAGATTCATTAGCCTCTCCCTACCCCAGTGGAATTGACAAACTCACTCATTTACCTCAGATCTGAAACATCTGAACCACTCACAACACTGTCGTGTAGAGTTGGCAAGTTTACAGATTTCCTGGCCTGCCGTGACATGTCTCTGATCCTCCAAGTGCTGGACAGTTCTCTTCCATCTGCAATTTGCATACTGTTGAGTCAATTTCCTTCTGGAAGGTCAGTGCCTAACCCTCAAACTCTCAAATTCAAGGAATTACCCATGAGATCACACTGAGATTGAAAACGTCCATTCTCAAATTTGTCTCTCGTTTGTGCTAAGAAAAGGCACGGAAAAGCAAAAGATACCTAAGAAACAGAAGCCCAAGAACTCACCACTCATGTTTTCTTTGACAAGCATAGGTCAAAGCATAGCACTGTGCCCTTCTGAGATCTACCATTTTCTGCCCCTTGGCAGGAAGGAGATGTGGGGAATCCCTTCTCTCTATCCCCCAGACCCTGCCCACTTTGTTGTTCTCTGGTCTTTATATCCAAGGGAAAGAAAGCCTCTGCCGCCACCACCAAAAAAAGGATAAAAGGTATGAGCAATTTCACAACCCAATCTCATAGACCAAATCAAGGCAGGTCCTTCCACTTTTGAGCCTCAGCCAACTAAACATCAGGATGCAGCCTCAGTCTCTAGGGACCAATCAGACAACATAGAATTTTTGGTATCCTTTCTATGAGGAACATACCAAATTCCATACGAGGAGCCCCTTCTAACAAAGATCCTTTGTTGATTGTTGTCTTTTATGCTTAAAAAATGTCCCAAATGGCATTGCTATGTCAGGGTCAAGGGTCAATGTGTTTGACTGTGGCTACTCAGATCAATACAAGTTCAGAAGGCTCTACCACAGGTTGGGCACAAATAGTCCATATGAGCATTTGGAGTGAAGATATCTCTAAATTTGTGCACCTCACATTTCCTTTGAGCTACTGTAATTCTACTATGCTTGTAGAGCTTAGCACCTTCTTTGAGGCGGGTATACCAAGCTGAGTGATCCTATGCCAGTGTCCCTCCATGGTTGGCAAGAAACCAGAGACCTTTGGGACACAGGTGTTATTTTCATCACTGCTTTCAACTGAAGGAGGGTTTCTAAAGAGAAAGACAGAACTCAAGTTGGGAGCTTTCTTCTGCTGAATCAACTCTGGGGACATCCTCAATGCACATTCATTTTGAATATCCATCTCCTATTATGGCTAAGTAAATCTCCTTTTGTCCAGTGTAAAAATGAAGAAAGAAAAGGGCAGGAGAGATATTAGAAGTAAACATCTGTTTACAAGGAAGGTATCTGAGGACAGGTTTTGGATTTCTGGATCATGGCTTTAATAATAGGAATGATAGTCTCCCGGTCATTGATAGAGTGCACCTAAGAAGGGCTGTTGAGGATGTATTTGGCTATGGTATTACAAAGTTAATGAAAGAAGATTTAAACTAAAGAGGAATGGGATAGGGGGAGTGAAGTCTGGTGAGAATATGGCCTACATATCTACCAACTTGATAACACAGAGAATATCTACAGTTTGGGAAGAAGAGTAGTAAAGACACTCAAATAATCACAGGAGACAAAAACCAAAGAAAGTAGAGAGCAATTAAAACCATTTTCTCAGTAATGGATAGGGAAGTGTATAACGTATGGATAAGATTCAAGATGAATTAGACAACATAAGGAAGTTCATAGTTATCACTGAGATGGGCTAAGACCCATAACTAGAATATGGTTCTGCAACAATATACTTTGCTAAAAATAAATAGGACAGGTTTAAAAAAAGGGAGAAGGGAAGGCTGGAGTAGCATTATATATTAAATATTTTATTATATATTAAAAACTTAAGAATCAGAGAGGATGATGAGCATTTAGGTGAATATTGATGGAAATAGAGACAATATAGACATTGGCATAGACATCTCATTAAAATGTGAACTGCTTGAAGGGTAAGGATTTTCATTTTTGTATCTCTTGGATCTAGCATGCTATAGCATGGCTCATAGGAGACATAATAAATTTTTGTTGAATCAAAGTTTACCACAGACCATCTAGACAGAAAAAGATGATAAGGAGTTTGGGAAGCAAATCACAATCCATCCATGGAGGCATGGTATGCTTAGTGATAACATTAGCACCAGGAATTACTGACTCAAGATCTCTCTCTAACAATGCAAATGGGCTATTCATCTGTAGCTGGTATATGTCAGAGGAAATAGGTCAACTCTGGTCTTCCTTCCTCCAAGGCCAGCCCTCTATGTCACATTACCTATCAACAGAAATGAAAGGCTCTTTCAATTATCTGACATCTGATAGGAATTCTCTTTCTTCTAAGAACAGAGCAGATAAAAATTTCTTGACTTGCGGTAATAATAATTTTATCCTTCAAAAAGCAGAACAATCAAAGGAAACCTCTTTTGGATCTGATTCTTGTCAAAAGGAGAAACTGGTTGCTAAAATGGAAATGATAGAAACTTTTGAGAGAAAGAATGTTCTATGCTAGAACTTGTGATGTGGAAGAAAAGTATTATAAATACACACTAGATTCGGGAAGAGTAGATTTCAAAACATTGAGAGTATGGTTAAAGTAGGACTCTATGAAGTAAGATTTTATGGACAATTCTAGAACATAATATTAAGGGTTGGTTAGTAAGTATCTAAAATAGAAGAAATCACAAAAATCCAGTATCATTTCTGCAAAAACAGGCCCCCAGCCTGGTAGATTGGTGACTGTTATAGACATAATTTGCCTAAATTTAAGCATTGCATTTGATGAAATTTCTCATACTATTGGGGGATGGGGGGAGATGGAGATTTAAGCTAGAGTCCTCACTTAGGTGGACCCAGAAGTAGCTGAATGGTCAGATCCAACAAGTCAGGAGCATTTGATGAATAAAGGCATGGAAGGCATGTTTATACGATTTTCAGAGCCAACAAAGTTCATATATAATGAGACAGTCAAGAGCCAAAAGATCTGTTTGGCTAGAAGAACTGGATCAAATCTAACAAGATCAAACTCAAATAAAATAAAGATAAAACCTTGAACTTGGGTGCTCAGTTCGGAATTGAGATAGATAGTCCCCAAGATGCCTTCCAGGGATGATATCTAAAAAATAAAAAAAAAATTAAGAGGTGAGAGAGGAATATAATGAGAGAAGGAGATAGGGAGAGGCAGAATAGGGTAAATTATCTCATATAAAAAAGGCAAGAGAAAATTGTTACAATGGAGGGGAAGAATAGAAAGGCAAAGGGGAATCGGTCAACCTTACTCTCATTGAATTTGGCTTAAGGAAGGAATAGCATACACACTCAATTGGGTATCTTAACCCTACAGGAGAGTAGGGGGGAAAGGGATAAGAGTGGGGATGATAGAAGGGAGGGCAGAATGGGGTGGGAAGGTAGTTAGAAGCAGACACTTCTGAAAAGGGACAGGATCAAGTAGAAAATAGAATGTGTGGGGGCAGGATAGGATGAAGGGAAATATAGTCTTTCACAATATATCTCCTATGGAAATGTTTTGCATAACTACACATGTACAACCTATATTGAATCACCTATCTTCCCAGTAGGGGTGGGTGAAGAGGGAAGAAGGGAAAGAATCTAGAAATCAAAGTTTTAAAATCAAATGTTTTTAAAAATTGGGGTTTTTTTTTGTTTTTGTTTTTGTTTTTTTACATGCAACTGGGAAATAAGATATACAGGCACTGGGTATAGAAATCCATCTTGCCCTACCAGAAAGTCAGAGGGGAGATGGGGGAGGATGTAAGTGAGAGCAGATGGGGGAAGGGGTATTCAGCAGGATTGCTATTTTGGGGTGGAGATAGGGGAAAGACAGGGAGAAAATTTGTAACTCAAAATCTTGTGGAAATGAATGTTGAAAACTAAAAATAAATTTTTTTTGAAAAGATGCTTTCCAATCGGTTGTAATTTGGGGGATTGGGTGAATGAGGTATTCAAGGAAGATTAGCACCTCTTGTATGAGGGATCACTAAGAACTTTTCAGGGCTGGTCATCTATCTTTTATGTTCACCTTTCACCCAACTCATCTGTGGCTCCAAGAAGCTGTAATATGTTCAGTGGCCACACCCCAATAAACTGTCTTGGCAGATGGCCTAAACCTGGTTGAGGGTAACCAAAAGGCTTCAGACCCATTGATGAATTGGAGGGGAAGTGTTCACCCCAAACACAGGAAAACTTCCCTCAGAATGAGAACAATTTGTTCCAATGGCCATGAAGGCGACTGAAGCAGGTGCTGTGGAGTGCTTAGAGCTTGGCCAGATATCAAAGATGCCAAGGTCATCCATTGCATCTCAGTTCATCTCCAGTCATCTTGTCTTTTGTCTTGCTGCTGAATTTCAATGACTCTGGAAGACAGAATGAGGCTGAAGACTTTGTGCAACTATGCCTCAGTTAAATCCAACTTATGAGTGAAGACTTCACTCCATGATGTCATTGGTCCTCTTCGAAAATAAAAGACAAGCAACAACAACAATTTGGAGATGCTATGATAGCCCAACATCCTCACTGGACAGAGAAGATTGCCCTTGGAATGTGTCAAATGCATCCCTATTACTTTCTTTCCTGCCTCATTGGACATTGCTCCTGCATCCTATAATCCAGTCAAACCTCTTATGTTCCTCACTTGCAACACTCCAACTCTGATATTTGTACCATTATACTGGCTGTCTCCCATTCCTAGGATGTAGTCCCTCCTTTCCTCTGTCTTATAGAGGCCCTCTCTGCATTTACTATGCAGCTCAGGCACCATCTTGTGCATGAAGCTTTTCTTGATTCCTCCCAACTGCTAATGTCCTGCTTCTCAAACTATCTTGTTTTAAATTACTCTGTGTGTTTATACAAAGTAAATGTACATGCACATATGTATATATGTAAATATATACATATACATACGTAAATGTAGGGGTGTATATACATGCATACATGCGTGTGTGTATTTGCTCCCCCATTAGAATATCAACTCATTTCAAGTTGGGATGGTTTCATTCTTTGTACTTTTGTCTCCAGTGCCTGGCCCATAATAGATGCTCAAGTATTTCATTGATTGGTATATAAACTCATTTTCTGCCACCAGAGGGCCCTCTTGCCCCCACATTCTACCCACCTCTTTCTCTGTCTTTTCATATCACACCCAACCTTCTAGGCCTAGCTTGAGCTCTCCCTCCTCCATCCATCTTCCCTAACTACCTCAGCCCACAATGATCTGTCTCCTTTCGGTTTACTCATTTAGTACTTAATCATATAGTGTTATTTAACTTTTATTTAAGTTTTTGGTGTGCATATGTTTTATGCCGAGGCAAACAGGTGAAGAAATAGATCGAATAATACAGTGTGGAACTTGGCATCAGGAAGACCTGAGTTTGAATCCTGCCTCAGACAATTACTAACTCTGTGTCTTTGGACAAGTCACTTGACCACTCTTAGTCTGTTTCCTTATCTGTAAGATGGAAATAATAATAATAGTGCCTACCTCAAAGGGTTGTTTTGAAGACCAAATGAGATAAGATATTTTTGTAAATCCTAAAGCACTATGTAAATTCTAGCAATTCTAGCAACTATTTTCCAATCCGGACTAAAAGCCCCTTAGGGACAGAGACCAAGTTTTGCATGTCCCAGCATTTCCCAGACTCCCAAGTACAGGGCTAGGTTCATAGCAGGTACTTGAAGATTTGCTGATGGACTGATCTATTGAAGAGACATTTTTGGCCCATGAGCCAAAAGTATCCAGTTTAACGGATGACAAGGATGAAGAAAAATGTCAATCTCAGAACCAGAGCATGTTAGAGACAAGTAGTCATTTAATCCAACCCTCCTATTTCAGAGATGAGAAAACCGAAGCCCTAATGGGGAAATTGGTCCAAGAAAGTGAAAAGCCAATCCAAGAGGATTTGTACAACAAACGTATAACCTTTGTGTTGAGCTGATGCCTCCAAGTAATAAAGAGAGAACAGTAACAATAGTAATAGAGATTGATATTATCCTCTAAGGTTTGCTAAGTGCATTTCACCCATTATTTCATTTAAAATAGATTTCCCTCACCCCCACATCCATCCCATTTATCCTTCCGAGTGAATCATCCCTTAGAACAACAGTTATCAAACTTTTTATCTTAAAACCCCTTTATACTCTCAAAAATTATTGAGGACCCCCTCAATTTTTTTTATGTTTTTGTTCATATGGATTACATCTATAGATATTTACCATATTCAAAATTAAAACTGTACATTTTAAAAATATTAATTAATTAATTTTCAAATTAAAATAATGAATCCATTATGTTAATGTAAATAGCATATTTTTGTGATAAATAACTAGATTTTCCAAAGCAAAGATATTAGTGAGGAGTGTCATCGTTTTGCACATTTTTGCAAATTTCTGTAATGTCTAGCTTAATGGAGCACAACTAGATTGTCTTATCTGCTTTTGCATTCAATCTGTTGCAATATATGCTTTTGGTTGAAGTGCAGGGGAAAATAAATCTGATCTTAAGCAAACAGTAATTGGAAAAAGGAGGAGTATTTTAATAGGTAAATCATCTTTTAATATCATTATGGAAATAGTTTGACCTCATGAACCCCCTGAAAATATATCGGTGACCCCACCCCTGCCACCATGAGTCCATGGACCACACTTTGAGATCAACAACAACAAAAAAAGAAATTGAAGAAAAAGAAGAGAAAATAATTACACAAAACCTATCGACATTTTTTTTAAAATCTAACGTTACACATAATTTTCCCTACCATTGGACTACACACATACACACATGCACAAGCACATATACACGCACACACACATGCACACTCATACACACTCCTCTACAAGGGAGTGGGAGGAAGCATCTTCTCATATCTCTTCTTTGGAACCAAATTCGTTCTTTATAATTTTTCATTTTCTGTTATTTCATGGTGGTTCTACTTTTCATTTGCATTGTTGTAGTCATGGTGTTTATCGTCTTCCTGGCTCTGCTTACTTTGCTTCGTATCCATTTGTATAAGTCTTCCCATGCTTCTTCATATTCATCATGAGAGTCAATTTTTATAGTAGAATAATATTCCATTACATTCATGTTCCAATATTTATTTAGTCATTCCCCATCAGCTACTTTGTTCCAGTTTTTTGCTACCACAAAAAAAAATGGTGCTATAAATATTTTGGTGAGTATGGAGCCTGTCATTTTGTCAATTACCAGAAGATCCTTATCCATTAATTCTTTTCAGCTAGGTAGTAGGGCAAGGGTTCTTAAAACTGAGGTCTGAGGACTTTTAAAAACATTTTTATTTCAACATAATTGGTTTCCTTTGCAATCTTACATATTTATATTTTGCATTTAAAGTCATTATTCTAAGAAGTCCATAGGCTTCTGCAGACCATCATGACACACACACACAGACACAAAAGTTAAGAATCCCTGAGATAAGAGAATGGGGACAAAGTATTTTCTACTCCCACTCCCACTCTCAGCTAAAAAGACTTAAAAGTGAAGCACTTAGTGGAGAACCCAAGTGTAAAACATCATGGGCATCAGGAAAAGATTGGCAATAAAAAGATATGGCAGTTTTACTTAGTAAGCCATCAGAACAGCCTTTAAACATGTATGAGCATGTATGAGCATATATACATATGTGTGTGTGTGTGTGTATACCTGAATGGGATACCTTCCCCCTGCCCAAGCTTTCCAGCTCCCCTTGATGAGTTTTCTTCCCCTCTCACCCCAGCATTAGTCCTACTATCCCCCACCCCAATAAAAAAAGTAATAGGGAGGAGCTGAGAAGTCTGAACCCATCTTCTCATTAAAATGTCTGCCAATTGGGATTGCCTTACCTTTGTCAGGGGAGATCCAATGATGTACAGTCAGGCCAATCAGAAGGAAGACACACCTAGGTTTGAAAAGCACTGCTGACCCTCACTCTGGATCTTTTGGTAGAAATGAACACAGACCATTGGCCCAGTTATTATCAAGTTGCATGGTTTTGTTAACAATTTGTATTTGCTCAAAGAATTGCCTCAGTTTGCTCTTTTGCATCTGTTTGCATATAGATCTCTGTGTATCCATGTGCATATGTACAATCCAGCATCAGCCTGGAGGCTGAGCTACTTCTCCAACCTGCTGAGGGTCTGGATTCATCAGTGTGGCATAGAATCCAATCCAATACACCAAGTATTTAGTAAGCATAATATATTCCAGGTCCTGGGGACACAAAGACAAAACAAAAAACCATCCCTACCCCTCAGGTATATATATACATAAACAGGTAAGTATATACATGATTAGCTGGTAAGAGAGAGCTCTGGTGACTCCCACTTTCCACGGGAGGTAGCACTTAACTTGAAGTCAGGGATCCCAAGGGTCTAGGTAAAGGAGGAGAGCATTTCAGGAATGATGAACAGCCTAGGCAAAAAAAAAAAAAATCAAGAATGTTGAGTCCAAATCTCTGGGTTCATACTCTGCTCACCAGCTATGTGTCCTGAGGCAAGGCATAGCTCTTCCCTGAACCTCAGCTTCCCATATGTAAAATGATGTAGTTGGAATCAATTATCCCTATAAGGTCCCTTACAGCTCTGACATTGTATTATGATTCTACAATTTCTTTGAGAGTCTTGTGATGCAGGACAACTGTGTCCCTTTCTCTCCCATTCCTCATCCTCCCTCCCCTAATGCACAAGATTGCAGAAGAGCCAGAAGTCAATGTCACATTATTCTGTGTATCAGGACAACCTCTGTACTTGTCAGAATCATATACAATCACAGCTCCCTGCAGCTTGGTGTACCTCCCATTCATCCATCCATTCAGACACCAGTAAGGAAGGAATTTTCTGGCAATCATCCATGATCATTAAGTCTTATTTTCTCTCTAGAACCAAGTATGTACTTCCTCCCTCACATCCTCTCACACACTCATTCAAAAATTACCTCCATCTAATCCTGCTTTAGTGACAAGACGATTGCTATCATCATAAATCTAAGTGTTTTATGATCAACATGTGAATCATTCAGTCTATGTCTGCAATAATCATCACTCATCATTCGCTTTCAGTAAATCATATTTCCATAGTCAGACATCAGTTTCACTTCTGCCCTCTTAAAAGCTCCTGTTTGCCCAAGCCAGAAGGAATCTTAAAGCTTACCTTGTTCAAAGCCTTCATTGAACTGAGACTAGGTTGGCTAAAGGACTGGTCAAAGGTTCTACAGCCAGTAATTCAGTTCAATTCAACAAATATTTATTAAGCATTTACTATGTGTAAGGCAATGATCATTTTTTAAAAAGCAGACCTTTGATTTTAGGCAGTATATGGATCCCCGGGTAAGAATTCCTTCTGCCAATTCAGATAAGTACCTATTTGCAAATTATAGTCTTCCAAAGTTGCTTGGATGACTGAAAGGGGTGACTTGGGTGACTGCCAAGGGTCAGGCTGGCCAGTATAATCTCAGAGGTAGGATCTGAACATAGGTCTTCCTGACAGGGAGACCAGCAGCCTATTCACTATACCAGGCTGACTCTCAGGAACTGAAAATAGAGAAGACATTAACAAAAATAGTGTCTTTACCTTTAAGGAGCTATGACCTATTTACAAGCAGTAACACTTAGATTTTAGCCCAGTTCTCCTCACTCCCACCAGCATGGTGCACTCTTGATTGTACCACAATGCCTCTTTTCAAATGTTTAGATATGCATAATTGCACATTCAAATGGATCCCAAAGTCTGTGAAGAGGCAGATAAGTACACTCTCAGATGCATACATGTATACAGAGAAACACAAAAACAAACTATATATCCACATGTATAATAACCTGAACCACAAAGGTCATTTGTAGGAAACTCTCCTCACTGGTAGAAATCAATGCTCCATGCCTACATGAGGGTTGGGGCAGAGTTGATGAGATCATGATTAAGGAGAGATTGTCTTTTCAGTCTCTCCAGGTTCTTCTGGCCTCCAAAATCAAGAGTGTGGACATAGAGAATCCCAACCTCTCTTCAGGGCCATGAAAGGAGATTATTCTGGGAAGAAGCTGGTGTATAGAACTTCAGTCACGTCCTTACTCTCAGCTTGCTATACTAAAGACTTCAGGCAATTTTCCCCTTGAATGAGACCTAGGAGTCTTTCTCTTAGTTGAGCTGAGTTCCCTCACTCCCAAAGGGAGACCTCATTCATTCTGTACTGTTTGGTGTATATTCCTATATGCATACTTTTTCTGATTTCAGTTTTGCTATTGATTTGAACAAATGAGTTTCTTTGCTATTTGCTATATGTGGTCATTGTGGAACCGATATTTGGTGGGAAGGAAGTCAAGGCTTGGGCATAAAACTTAGGATTCTCTTTCCCCATTAATGAATAGCAACCAAGAGTTTAGCTTGAATCTAAAAATTATCTCTCCTAGATTAATAATATTTAAGGGAACAGATAGACATAATTCTAGCCTGATATCCCCTCTCTTTGAGGAGCCATCATCTTCCCCTCTCCTCCAGTAGAAATTAAAGACTCCCTTGGAGAAGTAAAGGGAAGGCAGGGAATGATAGAAATGCTTATTCTTGTCTCCTTGCAAAACATACATACATATACATGATCCCCCTTGTTGTACATGCATGTCTAATCACTGACAATCCATTTACACACACAATGGTTCACACACAGGTAGATATACTCAGTGTAAATAAGTGAGTTTGGTTGGTGGCAAAGACAATATGTGAGTGTGGATAGGTAGTGAGTTCTTGGTAAATGTTGAATAGGAAACAATTGTTAATTATCAGAGATTTGGGTGAGAAGAATTATCAAATGGGCAGAGAATGAGTAGTATCTGAAAATAATTCTTCTTTCCACAAATATTTAATTCAATTCAATAAGCACACACTAATTGTTTACTATGTGCTGGGCACTATCTTGGATGGTGCTAGTGATACAAGACCAAAAAAAGAGGAAACATTCCCTGCTCTCAAAGAATTTACATTCTATGAGAGAAATAACACACACATAGTTAAGCAAAAACAAAACATATACATAATAAATACAAGTTCTCAGGGGCAGGGAGAAAATATTAAGAACTAGGGAATTCAAAAAACTTTATATAGGAGATTGCAAGAGATTCCAAGAAGGAGAGGTGAAGAGGGAAAGCATTCCAGGAATGAGGAACACCTGGTGCAATTTCACAGGGACCAGATACAAAGCAAATACAGAATTTTAGGGCTGAAATAGACTTTATAGATAATCTAGTCCAATCCCTTAATTTTGCGAAGGAAAAGAAGCTTTTTTTGCAAAGAAGCTCTTTCTAGAACAATCTTCTACACCAACTGCCCAAGGAGCCCACAAACTCCTTAACTTCCAACTTTCCCCGGAACCTCTAAAAAGTCAATCAATCACCCATTATTCTCTATTTCAATAAACTTAGTTACTTCTTAAAATAAATCTTCTATTTGAACCCAGAGTTTTATTATTCCAGATTAATTTTTTGCAAGTTACACCCGCTCTGATTCTCCCTTAAATAGATTTTTCATCGTCCCCTCCTAAGAAATACTCATAATTCAAAGAAGGAATCAAGCTGGCTGCCCAAAGTCTAACACTTGAGAACTCAGTCAGGATGACGACTTAGAAAGAATTGTTTTGATAAATCTAAAGAGAACACTTACCATTTGACTTCCTTTCTCTGCCCTAAAATAACTGCATTCTTATTCACAAAGTCTTACATAGGAGAAAAGCCATCTACCCTGGGTTGCCCTCCTCTTTGAGATAAGAGGGGCACAATAGTATACTAGAAAGAATGTTAGCTTTAGAGGCAAAGGACCTGGACTTCAATTCCAGCTCTTCTCTGACTTTGGGCAAGAAGCACCCTTTGTTGTGATTAGTTTCCTCATCTGTAAAGTGAGAGGGTTGAATTTAACAATCTCTAAGTCCTCTCCCCCTCTCAAGATCTGTGATTCACTATGCCTAGTCTGATCATAGCCTGGGGAAGTGGGGCACTTAGGGATAAGCATTTGCCTTTATAGGATTAGAGCTCTAGTGTTGGAAAGGACCTCAAAAATTTACTTAGTTCAACACCTTTATTTAACAGATGAAAAAAACCAATGACCAGAGGAGAGTGACCCAGGGGAATTATGTGAGTTGCCTAAAGTTACATAGGTAGTAGGCATCTGTGGCAAGATTTGAACCCAAGTCCTCTGACTCCAGAGCCAGTGAGTTAATGTGAGAGACTCTGAACAGTCTCATGAAAAAATATCTCCCTCTGCTTGTCTTAGTGCCTGAAATTCCACCATTTAGAGACTTGTTCCTTTTTAGTTTGGAAGTAGTTTTTGCCATTTTGAGTTCCCAATTAAAAGAGAAATTTCCTTTTTGGAACAGAACCACTTTAAAAATTGTCATTCTTTCCTTAAAGGAGATTCACAAAATATAAGATATCAAAAGAATCACCATTACAAGTCCCAAAAAAAGCAATGGAGGTATATGTAGTGGGCCTGAATGAGATGGAACACATGGTCAACAATATTGTCAAAGTGCAGATGATGAATGATGAATGGGGATGGCAGGGGGGGGGTGCAGACTAGTGGCAGTTCTGCTGTCCTCTGCCCTGGTCAAACCATATTTTGAGTCTCAGGTTCACATCTGGGTGACTTTTTGAGGACAAATGTTGGCAAATGAACTCATGCAGAAGAAGGCAACTAATTTGGTAAGGGTACCCTAAGACAGCCCAATGTTGTTGAAACTAGAATCCGTAGTTTTGAAAGCTTTGCTTAGGTGTTACTTCTCATACAAGACCTATCCTACCACCACCCCCAAGTTCTCTCCTCTCTCTCTCTCTTTTTCTCTCTCTCTCTCCCCTCTCCCTTTCTCTCTCTCTCTCCCTCTCCCTTTCTCTCTCTCTCTCTCTCCCCTTCTCCCTCTCTCTCTCCCTCTCTCTCTCTCTCTCTCTCTCTCTCTCTCTCTCTCTCTCTCTCTCTCTCTCTCTCCCCCATCCCTTTCTCCCCCTCTCTCTCCTCTCCTCTCCCTCTCTGTCTCCCTCTCTCTGTCTCTGTCTCTCCTCTCCTCTGTGTCTCTCCGTCTGTGTCTCTCTGTTTCTCTCTCTCTCTCTCTCTCTCTCTGCCTCTGTCTCTCTCTTTTTTTCTGCTTTCCAGTCACACTGGCCTTGTTGTTTCTCACACACAATATGCTATCTCGCATCTCTATACCTTTGCACAGCCTGGCCCCCATACCTGTAATTCAATTTATTTTCAGGATTCCTCATTTCTTTGAACATTCCACACAGATGCCATTTGTTATAGGAGGACTTTTCTGATCTCCCTAGTTGATAGTTCCTTTGCTATCTACCCCCAACCCAGCCTCTAAACACCTACACACCCATACACCTACACACACACACACCCACACACCCCAAATTACCTTGTATTAATTTTGTATGTACTTTTAGAAGTATGTGTTGTTTCCTCCAATAGAATGTAAGCTCTTTGAACTCAGCGGCTGTTTCATTTTTGTCTTTGTGCCCCTGTGGCCTAATACAGTGCAGTGTACACAGTAGGTGCTTAATAAATGCTTATTGATTTATTTAGAGCAAGTATTGAACTTGGAACCAGAAGGTGTTTGTTCAAGTCTGGGCTTTGCAGCTCCCTTGTTGAATGGCCTTCAGTTATATGCTCCATCTCTTAGAGCCATAATCTCTTCATCTGTAAAAAGGGATTCATAATGATTGTACTACCTACCTAACAATATGCTATGAGACAAGGGTTTGGGAAACCTAAGAAGCATTGTACACCTGTGAGCCCTCACTGATGTTGTTAATTAATTCCCAACAAAAATGGACAAGGAAGCTAAAGTGAGATAATAAATTACCGTGTTTCCTTGGTTACACAACATCAGTCCTCTTCAACAAGCCATGCTGCAAAGTCAAGTCTGTTTAAGGGTTTATCATCTCTGTGACTTTCTGTAGATGGTCAGCCTCTCTGTCAATAGCCACAAGCTCTGTGCTGACCTCCTCACTCTCTGACACAGCCTCTCCTGTCTCTCAGCTAAATATCTTCTTATGGTCCCAAGAGAGGACTTCAACCATCACAGCTGACTTCCAGCATTTCTCGCATATTTTCCAACATTAAGAGTCCATCCATTTGGTTTCTTTAGAAATGGTTATTGTCAGAGCCCTAATGGGAGCAACTTATACTCAGGAAGTGAAACCTTTGAGATGCATCCTAAAGTACAGAGTTGTTGCTGAATTGTACAAAGCCCCAAAAAAGAAGGGGTGGGGTAGGGAGAAAAATCCAAACAAGTAACTTCAGAATCTTTTTTTTTTCATTTCTGTAATCTCTCCACAGCTGCACATTAGAAATGAGCTTCCCTTAAATTTTATAATGCTTATGATGCATGAGTTTAGAGTAGTTCAGGCAATTCCCAAGACCACATTAAGATATTCAAGTGTCAAGATAAATGGATAGACAGACAGACAGACAGACAGATAGATAGATAGATAGATAGATAGATAGATAGATAGATAGATAGATAGATAGATAAGGATAATAGGTGATGGCTGGTAGAATGATAGACTTTGGTAGATGGATAGAGAAAGAGATGGATAGGTAGGAAAATGATACATAATAGGAGAGAGAAAGAAAGAAATACAGGTGATGATAGAAATTGATAGATGATAAAGTGATGGGTGGCTAGAAAGATGATAGATAATAGGATAGAGATAGATAAATAGATAGCGAGACAAGAGGGTAAATAGTGGGAGGCAGGGGACAGAAATACATATATACATATATATATATACATCTACATATATATATATATATATATATATACATATATACATATTTAAAGACAATTTCTCTCCTCAAGGAGCTTGCATTCTAATGGCAGGGGGGAAGGGCCAGAAAGCAATCCATAAAGGGGAGCTGGAAAGAAAGTGTGTAGAAGGATACAAGGAGAGAGAGAAGAGAAGGAGAACTCCAGAATGAAAATTCAAGTGTGACTTAGGTGAAGTAAAGCTGGAGTCTTTCCTAAAATGGTGGCCATGGGGAAGGGGTCACCAATCAGGAGAGGAGGGCCTCAAGGTGGAAGTTTTCAGGGTGGTAGTGCAGCAGCTGAGAAGGAAATGAAGTCCATGATGAGATTCTAAGACCAAGAAACCCTGCCTCTATTAGGGGCATGGGGGATTAGGGAAAATATTAATGGATATACATGATATGTTATAGTCTAATGTTTATATTAGCAACTGAAGATAATAATTTATCAAGATAGCTAAAATCCCAGAGAAGCAATGGAAATTACTTGGTTTCTGGAATGCCTGGAATTCACTTTGGGAATAATCCCAAACAATAAATAGTCTTTTAGTCAAGCAAGATTGTTTAGGCTTTAAAATTGGACCACATATCAAATGGGATGTCATAAAATCCTAAGTGATCATTACTAATGTCCAGTCACATTGGACATGACCCCCTTCTTGAAATCTGCAGGCCAACCCAAGTGGCCTTTCTCTATCTCCGCCTACTCCCCTCCCACCACACTTCATCTCATTTCCATGCCTTTGTGGCTGGCTGCCCAACATGCCTGGAGTGCACTCCTTCCTCACCTCAGCCTCACAGATTCCCTCTTCTTGAGGATACAGCCTAAGCACCGTTCAATGCATAGTCGTTCCTGATTCCTTCAACTTCCAATAAACTCCCTCTCAAACTGCTTTGTATATATTTATACTTATTCATTTTATCTGTAAACCCATCCCCAAGGCCCATTGGTATGGGACTCTCTTCTTTTTTGGAGATGAATGCCCTACCCTGCATGGATGGGAGGGCTCTAGCCTTCTTCAATACTTTCTGGGACTCCTTAAGTTTCAAGTCTTTTTCTTCAAGTTTTAAGTTGCTTTGGTACTTCTGGCTTCCAACTTTGAGAGAGAAGATGGAAGAGGCCAACCCCACTTCTGAGTACTGAAGGAAAAGACTACAGGAAGGCATGAGAGTTTTGGCAGTCTCCATCATGGCCCAGTTTGCTACACTAGAGATTCCAGGGAAATTCCCCTTGGTGACATAGAGAATAGTCTCTCTTGGTTGAGCTGAGTTATCTCCCTCTCTCCCTCCCTCACTTTGATTCTGTATTGTCTGGTATATATTCTCCTATTTATACTTTCTCTGGTTTCCTCTCTGCATATAGGCCTCTCCCTACACATGGGAACTCCATTCTTAGGAATATAATTTTTCTTTCTGTCTTGTGTTTCTTCAGTATTTCATTTCCTTAGGACCAGCTGAATGTGTTTCAAACAGGGTCATTTGGCACATCTTTTAGACCAAACTGCCTCAAAGTCAAAATGTATAAGGAAGATTTCATCCATAGAAAAGCCTACTTGTGTCAAGGACTACCATTATGTGTCTCTGAGGAAGACAGAATAGACATTTCTAGTCCTCTTTTCCCCCATCCTTCTCCAAAGATCAAATTGCCAGCATTTGCTGGATTATGAAGAAATCAAGGGAGTTCCAAAAACGCATCTACTTCTGTTTCATTGACTAAAGCCTTCCATGTGCAGATCACAACAAAATGTGGCAAATATTCAAAGAGAAGGGAGTACCTGATCATCTTACTTGTCTCCTGAGAAACCTGTATGCAGGTCAAGAATCAAGAGGGAGAAACAAACACGGAACATCTGATTGATTTAAGACTAGGAAAAGAGTAAAAGGCTGTATATTGTCACCTTATTTAACTTATATGCAGAGTACATCATGCTAAATACCAGGCAGGACAAATCAAAGCTGGAATTAAGGTTACCAGGAGGAATATCAACAATCTCATACATGCATATATACATTCTGATGGCACAAAGTGAAGAAAAACTAAAAAACATCTTGAGGAGAGTCAAAAAGGAAAGTATAAAAACTGGTTTGAAGCTTAACATTAAAAAAACTAAGATTGGGGTGGCTAGGTGGTGCAGTGAATAGAGCACCAGCCCTGGAGTCAGGACCTGAGTTCAAATCCGACCTCAGACACTTAACACAAAACTAGCCACGTGACCTTGGGCAAGTCACTTAACCCCAATTGCCCTACCTTCCCCTCTCCAAAAAGAAAAAAAAAACACCTAAGATCAGGGCAGCTGGTCCCATCACTTCCTGGAAAATAGGAGAAGAAATGGAAGCAGTGACAGATTTTATATTCTTGGGTTCAATGATCACTGCACATGGCGACTGCAGCCATGAAATTAACAGATGTTTGCTCCTTGGAAGGAAAGTTATGGCAAATCTGGACAGCATACTAAAAAGTAGAGATATCACCTCACCAACAAAGGTCCATACAGTCAAAGATTTTGTTTTTCCAGTATGTATGTAACATATGGTTGTGAGAGCTGGACTATAAGGAAAGCTGATCAAATCGATCCTTTCAAAGAAGACTTTTGAGAGTCCCTGGACAGCATGGAGATCAAATCAGTGAACACTTAAAAAAATTAATTTAGGCTACTCATTGGAAGGACAAATACTGAAGCTGAAGCTTCAATACTTTGGTCACATAATGAGAAGACAAGATTCATTGGAAAAGACTCTGATGTTGGAAAAGATTGAAGGCAAAAAAAAAGAAGCAGATGGCAAAGGGTGAGATGGATAATGTTATGGAAACAATGAACATGAGCTTGGACAGAGCTCAGGAGATGGCAGCAGATAGAAGAGCATGGCATGCCATGGTCCATGGGGTCATGAAGAGATGGACACAAATGAACAACATTCAAAGATATAAGGCCATTATGTAGGGTTGTTTCTATTTTTCATGGCTTGGAATGAGTGCAAATAAGAACTATTTTCTACCACAGCCTGGTTTTGAGAAGCTTGGAAGATTTTTGCTCCTAGATTGATTATTTTGTGATGATAAGTCCTAAAGCTTTCTCCTTTGCCTTTGTCAAAAGGCCTGCTCTTTAAAGTTGGAGAATCTGGAGTTTGTTTTTGGTTTTGGATTTTTTTAGAAAAAAAGTTTCTGGCATTTTCCTGTAGTCAGTTTTGTTTCAGAAATAGGATTTTATTTTCTTCTTTGGGAAAACACTTTTTGTTCACAATTTCCTTTTGTTTTTTTTTCTTCATAAAAAGTAGGCTTTTTTAGAGCCAGTGACGCAGTCCCCATGTGTAAGGAAGATTCCATTTATAATAAAGCCCTCCTGTGTCAAAGGTTATCATTGTGTGGCTTTGAAGGAAGGCAGAATAGACATCTCAGGTCCTCTTTTCCCCTCATCCTTCTCAAGGGACACTTTCATTCTTGACAGTAGGGGAAGAAGGAAGTTAGAGTCAGAGGATACTACTCTGATCTCAAAGAGAAGAGTTACCTGGTTAAGATTATATCTATCTGCTTCCTTAAATATTAATAGTCTATGATCAGCTTCATCTAACTTCTGATCTCTCTGTCTCATTATTATTAGAGGGAAGGGAGACCCCAAGCTCTATATCCAAGACTTGACCTCTTCACAAAATACTAGTTCCACAATGAACATATGTAAATGAATAGCAAAGTAAACTCCTTTATCCAAATTAATAGTAAAACAGAAATCAGAGAAGGTGTGCATAGGAGGATGTATATACAAAAATACAGAGTGAAGGTTGTCTCAGCCCAACCAAGAAAGATTGTCCTTGATCTCATCCAAGGGGAGACTCACACAAATCTCTAGTATAGCAAGTTGGGGACAAGGACATGACATGACTGCCAGCTCATGTCATGTTTGTGTCTGCCCAGAGTCTTTTCCTTCAGCATCCTGAAGTATGGTTGGCTTCTTCCACCTTTCTCTTGAAGCCTCTGAAGCAACTCAAAGTTTGAAGAATCCCAAAGTGTACTGAGAAAGACTGGAGCCCTGGATCCACATCCCACCCCTCAGGCAGGGCATTCATTTCCACCAATGAGAAGAGAGTCCCATACCAATGGGCTTTGGAACAAGAGTTAGGTTCATTGTATATATTTACATAATGTATATGGCTTATGAGAAGAGACTATTTGAATTTTTGTACTTATATTTCTAACATCTAGCAGTGTTTAGCATATAATAGGTGCTTAATAGGAGAGCTAGATGGTACAGAGTCCTAAGTTCATATCTGGCCTCAGACACTACTCATTGGAAGGACAAATACTGAAGCTGAAGCTTCAATACTTTGGTCACATAATGAGAAGACAAGATTCATTGGAAAAGACTCTGATGTTGGAAAAGATTGAAGGCAAAAAAAAAGAAGCAGATGGCAAAGGGTGAGATGGATAATGTTATGGAAACAATGAACATGAGCTTGGACAGAGCTCAGGAGATGGCAGCAGATAGAAGAGCATGGCATGCCATGGTCCATGGGGTCATGAAGACTAGCACACTAGCTGTGTGACCCTGGGCAAGTCACTTAACTCTGTTTGCCTCAGTTTGCCCATCTGTAAAATGAGCCGGAGAAGGAAATAGAAAAGCACTCCAGATAGTTTACTTGTCAGATTTATGGAATAGGAAGGACTTTATGACCAAAGAAGAATTGGAGAGCATTATAAAATGCAAAATGGATAACCTTGAGTACATTAAATTGAAAAGTTTCTGTACAAACAAAGCCAATGTAACCAAGATT
>CM053583.1:379527927-379547496 GCA_028627135.1 Pseudochirops cupreus | reverse complement strand
GTTATCTTTCTCTTTCATGTCTGGTTTTGCTTTCTTTTTTTTTTTCTTTTCCCAGTGATCACTCATTGGTTACAACCCTTCTATATGACCAAACTATTGTACAATGTGAAAGTATTTGCAGATCCTATACATGATTGCACGCCACCATGGGGGGGGGGGGGGAAGGGAGGGGAGAAAATCTGAAACTCAAGTGGTTGTGGAACTGAATCTTGTAAATTAAAAGTAAATGAGTAAATAAAAAAAAATTTAAAAAAGAAAAGCACTCCAGTATCTTGGCAAAGAAAATCCCAAATGAGGTCACAAAAAAGTCAATCAGACACAACTAAACAACAACAACAAAAGGTGCTTAATAAATGCTTGTTGAGTTATTATGCCTGACTAATGTGCAAACAGACTAAGTCCTTTGCTCTCATTTTCAACTTTCATATGAACACACCAGTGTGTATTTGCCTTTTCCTATGAAGGATGGCATGACTGCAGAAGTGTTGAAGTGTGAAGATCAGTAGCCACACCTTGGAGACCACTTGAAAGTATAATTTCTCTCCTTCTGAGTTCTGGATATAATGGAAGTTATAACTATTTTTTAGATTATTTCACAACCCATCAAAGTTTGGCGGTGGGAAGATTTATTTATTATATATGTATAACATATATAATTGATATTCTATATTTATACTTACATTTTTTTTCTCCTCTTCCTTAATCTATTCCAACAATTCAGTGAGCATCTATGCCAGGCATTGTGCTACATGCTGGAGATAGGAGGACAAAAATAAAAAAGTCCTTGTCTTACAAGACCATATATTCTTCTGGTAAAATACAACATGTAGACAAATGCAAAGAAATTTTGGAGAGGGAGGACGGAACACAAGAAATCAAGAAAGGCCTGATGTAGACAATAATGGGTGGGGAACTTCTAGCCTCGAGGCCACATGTGGCCCTCTAGGTCATCAAGTGCAGCCCTTTGACTGAATCCAAATTTAACAGGACAAAGCCCCTTGATAAAAGGATTTGTTCTGTAAAATTTGGACTCAGTCAAAAGGACTCATCTGAGAACCGAGAAGGCCACATGTGGCCTCGAGGCTGCAGGTTCCTGGAGTTAGGAATTCCAAGAGGTAGAAATGAATGGGGAGGGCAATTCTGACGACTGACAGTATACTCAAAGGAACAGAGGAGTTTAATGAATGAAAAGATGAATCATTTATTAAGGACTTACTATGTACAAAACACCAAGATAAGCACTAGGACAGAAACAGAAAAGTCAGACAGTCCCTGCTCTCTCTCCAAGAGCTCACATTCCAATGGAGCAGACTGCACATATGGAAGAGTTCAACTGCAGGTGCCAAGGACTTTGGTAACAAGAACTCTCCTTTCTGGGTCTTCGGCAACTGTGGCAGAAGCAGCTATAGAAGTAATTGCCAGGCTATATCTCCACATCTTCCCAAGATAATGGCTAAGGGCACTGAGCTAGAAACATTACTCTTCCCAAAGCTCTCAGGTTCAGAGTCCTGGGTTGTCTCCATCACAGTCAAAGAGGAAATTGTGGTCAAGGTGGTGGTGGTGGTGGTGGTAGTCAAGGTGGTGGTGGTGGTGGTGGTGAAAGTGGTGGTGGTAGTGAAAGTGGTAGTGGTGATCAAGGTGATGGTGGTGGTAGTGGTGGTGGTGATCCAGGTGGTGGTGGTGGTCAAGGTGGTAGTGGTGGTGATTTGATTTGCCTGGCATATGCTGTCTCTCTTCTTTCTCTAACAATCCCATACTGCTTCAGTGAGGCTGGCTTGCCTGCCCGGTGCAGAGCAGTTGGCTCATGACAGAGTAAACATTTTGACCCAGGCCCCACATGTGTTCATCTCACAGTCCAACAATGAATTGGAAGTTAAGGTTACTTGGGTTCTGGGCAAGTTCATAAAGGTTTCTAAGGGTGACCATGGAAACCAGACTAAAAGGGGAGAGCAGAGATTTCACTGGAATCTTTTCTATAGAGGGGGAGGGGCATTCTCTCTATATTTCTTATTCCCCACATTTTTTCCAAATAAAAACCTATATGATAAAAGGAATCAGTCAACGAAAGACCACAGGGAAAGAAAGAATCATTGAGTTGGAAAGGATCCTTTAGGATCATAGGATTTGGAGCTGAAGGGAACCTTCAAAGATTATCTAATCCAAACCTCTGGTTTAGAGATGTAGAATTGGAGACAACCTCTCCCACTCCACCCCACCCACCTTAAATGACTTGACACAATTATGTAGGAGGCAGGAATTCAACCTAGATCCTTCAACTTCAATTCCAGAGGTCATATCACAATACCACAGCCACCTGGCAACCCACTTTGGAGAAGCACAGATTTCTTCTACCATTCCAGGCAGGTAGTCATCAACTGAACCAACCTAAGAGGAGCTCAGGGCCTCAGGAGGCAGGCCTTGACATTTCTGAACAGCTTGAACTGTTATATGCTACTTCCCACCCAAGGTTAGAGTGGTCAAGAAAGGGGGGGGGGGGAGAGGGGGACAAGCTGAGGATAGAGGTCAGCACTAAAAGACTGACTGATTAGAGATCAGGTCACTTCTTCCTATTCTTCTCTTCCTCTTTTGCTGTTTGCTCATTCTCTACTTCAGGCCTTTTCCTCCTCCGTGTCCTCTATCCCTCGTTCTCTCTCTTCCCCTAAAATCGTTCACAGCTCCTCATTGTCCTCACCACTCTCCATATCCCACTTCCAGGCTTCCTGACTTTAGCCAGCAACATCCGCCAAGGCGAATTCTAGGGAAGGAACCCCACCCCTCTCATCTCGCGGACCCTGGCCCTAGAAGAACCTGGGCGGCAGCTGCTGGCATCCCTACCCAGCTCTTCTCTACCTAGGACCCCGCCCCTCCCCGCCTAGGCCACCGCCCCTCTCTGCCTCGGGCCCCTCCTCTCCTCCTGGGTCCCCGTCCCTCCCCTCAGGTTTCCTGCGCACCCAGCCAGCTCCCCGCGCCCAGCTCTCTGCTCTGGCTCCGCGCGCTGGCGCTTGCACAGTCTAGTCCGGCTCAGCTCTTGGCCGCCGCAGGGACAGAGCAAACAGCCAAAGGAGAAACGGTGAAGCCGGGAAACTTTTCCCGGGGCCCTACTCGGCCCGGGTCTACTCGGGTGAGTCAGGATCTGTCCCACCGCACAGGCAGTTGCGAAGGTATTTGGGGCGGGGAGGCAGATTGTCTTGGGGCATTGGGGCTCCTTAGAGAGGGATTATGAATGCGCCCGTCTCACATGTCCCTTACACACAGACACAGACACACACAGACACAGACATACAGACACACAGACACACAGACACACAGACACACAGACACACAGACACACACACACAGACACACACACACACACACACACACACACACACACACACACACACACACACCCTTCCCTCTCACCCCCATCCTGGGCTCGCGTGCGCTTACAGCCCGTCACCGACCCGGTCCCGGACAGTCTCTAGGCTCATCCCGGGTGGATAGAGCCCAGGGACTAGCGGTCAATGAGGGATGGGGAAGAACCGCCCTGGCTGCGAATGGCAGAGCTGGAAGGATGCCAGTGAGCCGCAGCTGCATTCCAGGGTCCCCGAGATCTGGACTGCGGGCGAAGGAAAGGGGCGCCAGTAACCAGCTGGTGTACCTGCTCGCCGAGCAGGACCTGAATCCTGGCAGACGTCGCGGTGCCCTGCCCGAGTCATAGGTGGAAGCGCAGGACGCACTTGCCTGAGCAGGGGAGTCTCCATTCAGCTCCTGGGGCACCTGTAGATTCACCCAAAATCTATAGGAGAGCCTCAAAAGCTACAAAGGTCCTGCCTGCCTATTTGGGGTCTTTATGAAGGGTGGAAGTTACAGCCCCTCGTGGACCTTCACGACCCTAAATTCCAAGGAGGCTTCAGCTCAGTAACCAGAGTGGCAGGAGAGGAGGGAAGGAGAGGGTTTGGATGTGAGCAGAAAGGTAGGCTGTAACGATAATAATAATAACTAACTATAGCACTTGAAGCGCTTTGCATATATAGAAAGAGATGGGAAGCTCTAAGGTAACAGTGAAAAGAGGGAAGGACAAAGATGTGCCAAAGATGGGGAGACAGATGGGAGCTGCAGCCTCCCTGGACTCCCTAGGACTATTGAATATTGAATATTGAATATTCTGGTCAGAAGTGGAGGAAGACTGACCATGATCCCTTGGAGTGTGGGATATTGTGTGTTGTGAATGTTCAACAAATATTTGTTAAGTGCATGCATAGGAGTTTAATTCTGGTCCTTTTGTGGCAGGGTCTGAGATCCAGAAGCTGGAGGAGGGACTGAAGCCTGGGGGGGATATTTGGTGTCTAGAGGAAAGAAAACTGTGAGGATACCTGCTTTGAATTGTCTTTGGAACCTAGGTAAGTCCCTTCCAAAGTCCTGCACCTTCCAAAGTGTCCACTTCTATAAATCGAATGGGTTTTAATAACTGGTCCACCCATCTGTTGAATGTCATTTGAGAGTAGCCTGAAAGAATCCAGTGGCATACCTATGTAGCAATAGAATGGTGGTGCTCTGTTGCTATGCTGGTGAGAAGGGATATTCCTTTCCCCTCTGTCCTCCCCCACTTCCAACTATTCCTTCCCAGATCCTCCTCCCACTCTGCCCTTCTGTAGGAATGGTTTTCCATTCAAATAAGCCAGGGAAGGCAATGGAAAGGAGGAAAATGATCAAGAAGACACCTCTCATACCACTCTCAGATCATCAGTTAGTCAACAAGCATTTAAATGCTTTCTTATATGCCAGGCACTGTGCTCAGCTCTAATAATACAAAGAAAGACAAAAGCAAACAAAAACAAGCAAAAAAAAAAAAGAAAATACCAGTGCCTGATCTCAAGGAGCATGTATTCTAATAAGAGAGACAATTCTTAATAACTAGAGACATACAAGATAAATACAGTGTATATAAAGGTAATCGGAAAGGAGAAGACATCATCTCCTGGGGGGAGGGCAGCAGATTGGCCACGGACCAGGAAAGGTCTCCTTAAAGTGATATTTGAGGTGAGTCTTGAAGGGAGCCAGAAATTAAGAGGAAGAGATAAGGGGACAGAGCATTCCAGAAATGGGTATAGCCTTTCCTTCCCCCTCCACTTGAACTGCTAATTTATTGCCTAAGAAGATCCTGGTTCACACTGTCTTTCTCCCAACTCTGGGAGGTCATAAAAATGAATTACTAATTCTCTTTTGTTCAACTCCAGCCCCTCTCCCCTCCTCCAACCAAAGAACAATCTCTCTGGTGCATATATATTGTTGTTTGTTTCTTTAAAGACTTATCACACACATACATGTTCTTCTTCTATGTCTTTCTCAGCTGAGTTTGTGCAAAGAAATACATAGATCTGCGATGCAATGGTTAATCACATATGTCTTTGAAAACTGTTTTTAAAGCAAAAAGAAAACAGAAAGCAAACAACGTTTAAGAAATAGATTTGGGAGGATAGTCACACTCTTCCTGGGAAAGGAAGAGGCAGAAGAAAAAGGGAGAGGAGTGTAAGAAATCACCCACCTCGATATTAGTATGTGGCTCAATTACACAGTTCCCATCCCACAACCAGTCACTGTGAGTTCTCTCTCTCTCTCCCTCCCCTATCTTCTGCTTATCCCTCTTCCCTTCCTCCTCTCTCTCTCTCTCTCTCTCTCTCTCTCTCTCTCTCTCTCTTTTTCTCTCTCTTATCTCTTCTCTCCCCCCAGTTTCCTGACATAATGTCAGTCCTCATTGTAGTAGCCACCAATATTGGTGGCTCCTCTGTGACCCGAGCCATACCCAACTTCATTCTCAGTCCCCACTGCAACTTGCCCCCACCATATATACACATTGGCCTATGGCCTCTAACTTTCCTTTTCCTTGTTAATCATAGTCTAGCATTGTCAGTCTAGGTCAAGGCTAACTCCTCAGCAGTCAAGGAGGGAAAAAGCCAGTGAGTATTGACCTACAAAAATCCCTTGACATTCCTCCCCACAGTCATAAATTTTCAGCCTCTTGCAAAATGAACCAAACTACACTTGAAATCTCTAATTACACATCACTGCATCAACATAATGTCACCACTTAACAGAAAAAGGAGGATTAACCCAACTTTTCAGATAATCATCTCAGGATGCCATTCACAGCAAATATATATATATATATATATATATATATATATATATATATATATATATATATATATATATATATATATATATATATATGTACACACACACACAATAGACATATCACAATGACTATAAGTCAAAATCATGTGAAGAAAATATTACAGGCACATATCATGTTAGTATCTGCATATGTGTAGAACACAAGAAAATATGGACAACAACGGAGACATTAACAGTATCAAGAGGGCTACAGAATAATAAAATGCACATAAACAGCAATATACATGCCCAAAAAAACCCAACCCTTTACATAGCTAACAGATAAGTATATCAGCGGTATATATTAATACAGAAGCAAGTAAACAAGAACAAGAAAAAAAGTACTCAAAACAAGTACGAATTAGCATATGCATCACTGAACATTTCCAATTACATGCAGGACACATATTAACATGGATAAACATTAGCACTGTCATCTTGTTACATTGTAACCACTTCTACAGTTTCCCCTGTAGTACGATAAGTTAGTCTAGTCACTTATCACATAGATCTATCTTAACTGTGATCCGCTGGCTTATCTGTTCCTGTAGATAAGTTGCTTGAGGACACAGGTTTACCATAATCCTCAAACCTGAATTCCTAAATCTGAACTTGAGGAGGAAGGAGGAGAGAAGGGGCAGGTCAGCAGTAGTACTATGCTCTGTGGGATATCTCTGTACCTTAGGAATCTCAACAGCTCAAGTTCTAGCCAGGAAAATGATCCACCAGGGTTGAACCCTTTCTTCCACCAGAATTGGGTATTGACTTGAAATATGTTTCTGGGCCATGGTTTGGTTTGGACAATCTGCTCATAGCTGGTGGGTAATCTCTTTTAATGAGTCTACTAAGGTAAGTACTCAGCAATCTATCTGCTCATCAAAGAATCCAACTAACTCTCCTATAGGCAATAAGAGGGTTGTCATGAACTATTATTGTTTAAGGAAGACTGACAGAGATGTTCTAGGCTGTCCTGGCCCATGTGAATTACGCTTCGGATGTATTTGGGTTCTCCATCACAAAGGCTCACCCCATACCCACATCCCTCAGAGGCACATGTCTCTGTTACTGTTTCAATTTACATTGTATTGCTCTGACAACTGTAATTTGAATCAGTTCTGAAAGAGTTCCAGAATAAAATATATTTTTATGTTGTGTTTGGCTGTGTGTGTATACATATAGGTATATATATATACACATATATAAATATAATTTTTGATACATATGTAGTTTGTATAGAATATTTATTGGTTGAGAAAGGGGTGTTATAATTTTTTCTTGTGTACAATTTCTTGTTTGCATTTGATTTTATTTTTATTCCCTTAATGTTCTATTATAGAATAAACTTATTTTGTTCCAGGTTAGCTACGATTTAAAAAATTGTCTTTATAGGACCCTTAGCAGTTTCTGAAACTATTCTGTAAATGGAAAATTGCCCAGTCCTTCCATAACTAGATATAGAATTAGCTTTCCCTAGATTGGTTAACTTGTATGACCCACAAAAGTCAAGATCTCTCTGCAAAACTCTCCTTCTTGGACATCTTTGCAACAAATTCAAGCATCATACCTATGTTGATTTCTGTTAGAGCTCTTCTGGGTTAAAGTCATAGTTTATTCAAGAGATGTTCTGGAATTAGATGTCTACAGTCCCTCCATCCTCACCAACGCCAAAACACAAATCAGTAGGTAGGCATCTAAAAGTATGGCAGCATTCTTAGTGGTAGTACTAGTTCACGTACTAGGAAAGTTGGATGTTGATTCCCTTGAGATTTTTGGTTTGGTCTCTCTGTCCTGAAAATATTCAATATTGTGCGTTTGAAATGCTTAGCCCTTAAGGATGACAAGGTATAGTTTAGATTTTTTGATGCCAGCCAAAGCTAACATCTTGAGTAGTGTGTTTTCAAAGTCTCTGACTTAGTCCTCTATTGATTATCTCTAATCTATCTGGCAGATATCATACTTGTCCATAGTCATTTGTATATTGTCTCTCCACTGTGAGCTCTTTGAGAGCAGAGACTGTCTTTTGCCTTTCTTTGTACCTCCCATTCTTAGCACAGAGCCTATCACACAGTAGGTGATTAATAAATATGTCTTAATTGACTGACTGACCAGATCATAGCATGGAGTCTGTACACTGAAAACTAGTTTGCAAATGTCATTCCACAACCATGTTAGCTTTCTGGCTCCTGGCTGGGCACACCCAAGTATATTTTTGCAAGATGGCCTCATTATGAACTCTCTTCTATTAAGCACCTCCCCCTCTTCAGTAAGTGTATATGTAGACCAAGTCCTAGATACCCACTCCTGTGATAGTGAATTTTTTTTTTATTTTTCAATAATTCAGTAGATCCAGTAATTCCCAGACTGATCATTCTCCCCATCTTGCTATGAATTACCATAGAATTCTCCAATTCTTTAACATTTCTTTGTAATAATCTTAGAATATCTTCACCTTTATTCTTTGTCCATTTCTAAAATCAAGAGATTCCACTCCCATGGGGCTTCTAGGTCCAAAAAATCACTAAACTTTTCTTTTCTTATTTTGCTCTTCGGAGGGAGGAGGGAAAGGCAATTGGGGTTAAGTGACTTGCCCAAGGTCACACGGCTAGTAAATGTTAAGCTTCTGAGAAGGTCGGATTTGAACTGAAGTCCTCTTAACTCCAGAGCTGGTGCTCTATTCACCGCCCCATCACTAAACTTTTCAAGCAACTTGTATTCCAGATGATTAATAGATTGATGCCTAATGGCAAAACCAGAATGCAGCAGTATACAAATATGATGCAATCAAACAATGCTCCAAGCAAGTGACACATGGGGAATGTAGAAGGAAAGGGGTTTTTAAAGTTGTTTCCCTTTCCTTCTCTCTCCTTCCCTCCTTCCTTCCTCTTTGCCTGTCTTTCTGCCTCTCCCCTCTCCCCTTCTCTCCCTCCCTCTTTCCCTCATGTTGTTTTTCTCATTTCCATTTGCTCAGATAGTTGTCAACCATATGTATCTTAGAAAATAGATTTTTAAAAGGAAATAAAGTAAACAGACTTTTTAAAAATGGAGATTTGGAGAATGGGCAGACTTTTCTGAGGAAGGAAAGATTAGAGAGAAGATGAGTGTGAGAAACTTAGAAATTTAAACAAGCCCAGCAAACTCAGAACCTACCCCATACCTGGCACACAGCTTGATCCCACAGCCCCCATCCCATATATAACCTGGTACTCTTCCTCCACTTCTTTCCCAGGGGGCATCTGGTCTCCAGCACAGCTGCCCCAAGTGGCCATAGCAATAGGAGTTCCTCCATTTTCTCTTCCCCAAAAAGCCACTGCTTATGTCTCACTCTTAATTTCCCATGTAGCACTTAGGTTTTTCTGTAATTTTTATCCTTCCTTTCACTTAAGATAGGAAACCTAGCTTGTCAGTCATTGTCTGTTCACCGCTAATTCCCTTAGAGCTAAGGAGAGGAAATGGGAGGGTTTTTATACCTGCTACTGGGCATTGACCTCTGGCATCTTGTTCTGTGTAAATGACAGGGCTTCATACCAAAATAGCTTCCACCCTTCCTATGCTGGTTCCTTGCCGAGTAGCTGGCATGCAGTCAATGGCAGATGGCTGGCCCCTGTCACTCACTCAGTTGGAGCCAGCCAGTGGATCATTGGACTCTCGCTGACTGTGCTGAGAAAGAACACAATCCCTGGGCTCTTCCACGAAGGCTCTGCTCTATGGAGCACGTCTCCTACATGGTGTGGAAGACTTATGAAACACAGGAAAATCCCCAGTAATCCTAGATTAACAAAGGACAGAAAGACCCTCAAATGGATTCAGACAGAGGACCCTGGCTATTCACAATGCTTTTACTAATTACAAAGGAATAAAAAGGGTTGAGAGAGGTGGGGATCAGTTGGTAAGTCAGCAGAAATGTTAATAGATTTCACAATTCCTCCTCTGAGTCCAGAAGGCATCTGGGAGAGCTGTCAATTATCTTGATTCAGAACCCGAGGTGGTGGGAACTGCATGTTAAGTGATCCCCTGACAGTGATTGGCATTATGAAGAGAAGATTAGGAATTTCTCTAAGTCTTTCCCTTCCCTTTCCTCAGGCTCTGAGAAATTAGCAGTTTCTTATTATTCAAGGCACTCCCCCTGTCTCAAAAAGGACCTCTGTTTTCTCTTCTTGTCCATCTCGAATAGCTCCACTGTTTAGAAATTATATCTAACCTAATCCCCTCAGGAGGCAGCTTCAAAATACTTTTATTTTGCATCAGTAAAGAGAGAGCACAGCTGGTCTCCATTAAGCAGAGTAATGGTGGATGTGCATTGTTTCCATTCAAGAACTTGGCCTTGAGAGAGGTCAGGCTGCTCCAAGAATCAAAGGTGTGCTGGAGCCAGCTCCAAGAGGTTCTCGAGAACCCGTTGTCAGATTTTCAACATGAGCATCTACAGCTCAGAAATTAGTAAATACTCCAAATCAGGGCTTGATTTATTGTTTTGTTGATTGTCTAGACTTATGACACAATGGCTATGGATGTTAATAATTCAGATTAAGCTTTAAAATGTTGTGCCTACTTTCTTCTCCTGGGAAGCCAATTGTTAAGATTTACCATTTCCCTGGCCAAGCTGGTTAATGGAATCTGCTACAGAGGGGATCTGAAATATGAGAAATCTCTAAATTCCTCTTGCAAATCTGACTTCTTTGGGTCATCCTGGCATGATAGAAAGAGCACTGGGTTTGCATGTAAACAGCCTGACTTCAAATCCCAACTTTATAACAAAACACTCTCCCTCTCTGTGCTTCTTCTATTTCCTCATCTCTAAAATGAGGATATTGGATTGGTTGAACTTGGGACTTCCAGCTCCAAACTGTGACTTTGTGGGTATCAGGCTTTAGGCTCAGAGATATCAAAAGGGGCTAAATTATATCCCCTACAGGAACCTCTAGACCCAGTACTGGGTCTGCTGACACAAATCCCTGTTCCCCTTTATTGACTTAGGGAAGAGGTCAACCAACAGATGGGGCAGAAAATAGTTTCACCAGCTAACACACACACACACACACACACACACATATATGTATGTAAATATATATTTTATATTTATTATGTCTACATTTTATATTTTTATACATTATGTATATCTATACACACAAATATATGTGTGCATATATATATATATACTCTGTGTTTATATGTGTGTGTGATATGTTTATGTGCATATATATACCAAAAAATGCACTCATGCTCAAATTTTTAACTTACAGTGCCTTCTCTAAGCCTCAGTTTCCTCAGCTGTAAAATGGACCTACCTCCCAGAGTTGTGAAGATCAAATGAGATAACATCTAGAAAGTGCTTAGCACAGGATCTGTCATACAGTAGGTACTTAATAAATGCTTATTCCCTTCCCCTTCCCATGCCCAAACCTTACAAAAGGGTGGAATTGCTCATGCTCATTTCCACATACACACAGATACACCACTACCTGCTCATCTACAATATATTTTTCCCCTCAAGGCAGCTCTTGAAGTACATTTTAACCTGATTTCACTCAGACTATGAATAATAGTAACAGTTAGCAATTATATGGTACTTTACAATTTCCAAAGCACTTTCCATATGTTATCTCATTTGATCCAACAACCCTGTGAAGTAGTTGTTTACTTTATTTTAATATCCCTAAAAATAAGGACCTCATTCTACAGATGAGAAAACAGAATCTTAGAGAGGTGAGTGATTTGCCCAGGGTCACACAGCTAATAAGTATCTGAGGTAGAATTCAAATTCCAGTTTCCTCACTCAAATCCAACATTCTATCCAGATGCCACCTAAGTGCCTCCCCAGAAACATTATAGGGAGTGTGTTATGGGGAAAAGGGAGGTGGGGGTGGCGGGGGTGATGGATATGGAACCTCGAGTTCAAATCTTGGCTTAGCTATTTATATGATAATATGTGTAATATGGTTACAAATCTTAAAGCCCTTAGATGGCTAAAATATTAATAATAACAATAATAATTATTATTATATGGGCAAGTTTCTTAAACTCTCTGGGCCTCAGTTTCTTCCTCTGGAAAATGAGAGGGTTGAACTAGATAATCCATGAAGTCTTTCCTAGCATTAAACCTGAGAAGGTATCTAGGGGTTATCTCCAGGAATCCACATCCCAGGGATGGCCATGGACCCTGAAGCAGTAAAACAATAACCAGGCATATGTAATCAATCACTCGCAGTGTCCTACAATAGGAAGAACATTGGAGTTAGAATCCCGAACCCCACATTTAAATCCCAGCTCTACTCTCCCACTTATTAGCCATGTGAGCACAGGTGTCTGAGCCTCTTTCTTTATCTATAAATGGCCAAGAATGATATCTGATATATCTGCCTCTCATGACTGTGATGAAGACCAAGTGTGACATAGCATGTAAAGGAAGCCTTTTTTTTCAAATATTAAAATTCTATGTGGATGCAAATTGTCACTTTTGTGTTATTTCCCCCAAGAAGCTTTATCTCTGAAACACATTAGGCTGAATGTCATCTAAGGCTCCAGTCACCTGCCATTTTTCCTTCTCATCAAGTCACTGCACATTTCCGAATCTCTATCCTTAATTATAACAAAGCTCTTCCTCTTTATTTCTAAGTGACTCACTTCTGCCAGGGACCGCTAATGGTGATGGAGAATTCTAACTCACACTCATTAGGAACAATAAAGCTGATGGTCTCGGAAGCCAGGACACCTTGCCTCTTTATCCATTCATCTCTTGAGTTGTAATTCTCTGTATTTAATGCATGAAGGTCGCAATGGGGCAGACTCAGATTGAGGCTGACGGCACCCAATTTGTACCTGTAGCTTGAATGGCTTTAAATGTGCTCCTGACAGAATTTGTTAGAAACCATTTCATCAAAGGAGAATGAGAGCAAAGTGCATTTGGTATCAGACTGGGGTTGGAGAAGACCAGGGGAGATAGATGGCTGGTTCTTTGTAACCTAGGACACTGATTTTCCCCAGCAAGCTCTCCTCCCCCAAAAAAGGCCATTTAAAGTTACCTTTCAGGTAGATTTAGAGAATCCATCAGCTGGTGATAATACCTGTAAAGCACTTTGCAGAATTTAGAATTATGTAAATGTGATTTGTTATTATTTTTTATCATCACTCCCAGGCATTAAGCAACTGAGAGTCCAGAGAACATGGTTGAGAGTGGGAAGGGTATATTTTCAATCTTGTATTTTCCCTGGATCTGGATGTGTTTCAGACTTGGACTAGTAATGGACTTACAGACTGATGGGAGTAGGTTAGGCAGGAGGGAGAAATAGTCTGAGAATAATTTATAGAACACCGAAATGACTAGCTAGAGTAGAAGAACCGCCAAGTTCATGTACCAGTCCGTACCAGTACCCTGTCAAGACTAAGAGGATCCTGGGGCAGCTAGGTGGCACAACCCTGGACTCAAGAGGCCCTGAGTTCACATACATCCTTAGACACTTGACACTTACTAGCTCTGTGACCCTAAGCAAGTCACTTAACCCCAATTCCCCCACCCAAAAAAAAAAGACTAGGAGGATCTTCAGGAAGACCTGAATTCAAATCCAGCCTCAGACATTTATTAACTATGTGACTCTGGGCAAGTCATTTAAACTCTGTCTGCCTCAGTTTCCTCAACTGTAAACTGGGGATAATAATAGCACCTATCTCCCAGAGAGGTTTGAAGACCAAATGAAATATTTGTAAAGCACTTAGCAGAGTGCTTGGCCATTACAAATGCTCCTCTCCTCTTTACCCCAATCCCGCTTTCCTCAGAAGTCATTGATCATGTACTCACTTTCCACTGAACCTCATGATGATGATGATGATGATGATGATGATGATGATGATGATAGTTCATATTTATTTGGCTCTTTATGAACAAGGCAGCATGGACAGACAGAGAGCTAGCTTGAGATGCAAGACAAGTACCGGCTGTGTGACTTCAATGTCATCTCTGACTGCTCATTCATCTACACACTCCCAAACATCCATATTCTACCTCCACAATATCTCTCACTTATTCCCACTTTCCCCACTGATGCAGCCACCTCCCAATTTCAGCCCTTCATCACCTCTTGTCTAGATCACAGCAATAACTTTCCAGTTGTTCTCTGTGCCTCAAGCCTCTCTGCACTCTGATTCATCCTTTACTTCGCTCTCATTTTCCTAAAGAACCTTGACCATGTCACTGCCTCCCCCCCCAATCTCCATAAACTTCAATGGCTCCCTATTATCTCTAGGAACAAATAGAAACTCCTTTGCTTGGCATTGAAACAGCTTCATGACATGACCCTTTCTATCTTTCCAGTCTTCTTAAATATTACTACACTCCCACCCACTGTTTGACGCAGTCATGCTGGCTTACTTGCTATTCCTCACACACTGTACTCCATCTCCCATCTCTGTCCCTCTGCATTAGCTTCCTCTGCCTGGAATACTCTCTCTCTTTACCTCTGCCTTTTAGAAAGGAGGCTTCCCTGGCTTCCTTTGAGTCTCTCTATCTCTTCCCCCCCCCCTTTTTTTCTCTTTCTCTCTGTCTCTGCCTCTCATACCATACCAAAGACACCAGCAATGTTCATCTTAAATGGTACCTTCTACAGGAGGATTCTCAGTGTCCCTAGCTGCTAATGCTTTCTCCTTTAAGAACCTTCCCTCTTTTCAGTATATATCTTTCATATATGTACATATATGTGGGTGGGTGTTTGTATGTATGTATATATGCATATATGTGTATTGTGTGTTATATGTATATATGTATGTGTATATACATGTATTTATATTTTTATTCCTAGCACTTAGCACAGTGCCTGGCACATAGTAGGTACTTAATAAATGATCATTGATTGACTGATTAATAGGACAAGTCGCTTAAACTCCCAATGCCTCCAGGCAACTCTACAAAACTATGAGGCGCTGGCTGAGCAGGAGCCAATCTACCTTGGTAGAAAGACTTTCCTTACTGGCAGTTCCCAAGAGCAATGAAATCACAGCCAGTTTAAAAAGGGGGGGGAGGGCGGGGTAAGGATACAAGGCACTTTATTAACAACCCTATGAAGTAGGTAGTGGACTTTACAGATAAGGAAACTAAAGTTCAGAGGTGGCATGACTTACGTAAGGTCTCTCAGCTAGTAAATGTCAGAACCGGGATGAGATCCAGAGACCTCCCTGACTCCAAGTCCAGTGCTACACCTCTCCTTAATACACAGACTCATCCATCATTGGGCACTCTTAATGGAGTATTACCAAACCTCAACAAAGTTTTGGAAATTCCAGGAATTAGCCACAAAAAAACAGAGAAGGGGAATTATATATATGATGATTCCAGTCAGATCTGAAGAACATACACTTAAGGGAAAATGTCCTTGGGGATTCTGCAATTTCCCACTTTCTCCCTCTTTCTCTCTCTCTCTCTCTCTCTCTCTCTCTCTCTCTCTCTCCCTCTCTATTTCTCTCTCTCTCTCTCTTTCTCTCTCTCTCTCTCCCCTTCTCTCCCTCTCTCTTTCTATATGAGTGTTTCTCTCTCCCTCTCTCTTCCCCCCCCTTTTCTCTTTCTCTCTGTCTCTATCTCTCATAACATACCAAAGACACCAGCAATGTTAATTGATTTTTCACCACATTTAAATATGCTGAGGAGCCTCAGGGTGGGTGGGAAATGCACTCTGTACCATCCTAGAGTAACAGAGATACTTGCTCCCTTTAATTTCAAGAACATTATTAAACACCTAATATACACTCTGATGTTGACCCTGTGTTCTTTTCATCTGGTCCTTCACCCCATAAGACAAGATGTTTCGCATCGCCTTCTGATCAGAGATATTCTCCCCAGTGGCATCTCTCAGTAGTTGCCATCTTCAGGGAGACTTTCTGATACTAGTAGAATAAAGTTCCTAGTTCATAACTGGAAGACACCTTCGAGGCCATCTAATCTGATCTCCTCAGTTTACTGATAAGGAAACTGAGGCCCATTATGATTACATGGCTTGCCCAAGTTCACACAGGTAGATGGAGCATATGTGGAACTCATATCCAGTTCCTCTGACTCCAAAGTCAATAAGTGTGCTACCTCAATGATCAAGGTCCAACCTTGATCAACCATATATCCTTATCTAGGGTGTAAACCTCTGCCTGTCTATAATGATTTCTCAAGATCACCTTCTGCTTTCCCGTTTTTCCCATATAAAGACAATTTTTTGTAATAATTTTTTCCAGTTAAAAAGCATTTATTTTTCTCACCCTCCCATTTATTTCCACTTTAAAAAGAAAAAGAAAAAAGAATCCTTTAGCAAATATACGTATTCACATACCAAACACATTCCTATGTTGACCACATCCAATAATATGTGCCATATTCTGCATATTTAAATGAGATCACCTTTTAAATGTAAACAGTTTTGTGAACTACCTACCTGATAGTCTGTATCCGTTCACTGGGGAAATACATTAGGAATGTATTCCAGGAATTCTACATTAAATGACTTTGTCTTACTAATCCCAACAGTAGCTACATGTTGTTCAGTCATGTCCAATTCTTTGTGACCTCACTTGGGATTTCTTGGCAAAGACACTGAAGTAATCACTATTCTTCTCCAGCTCATTTTACAGATGAGAAAATTGAGGCAAACAAGATTAAGTGACCTTCCCAAGGTCACACAGCTAATAAGTGTCTGAGACCAGATTTGAACTCAAGGTCTTCCTGACTTCAGGACCAGTGCTCTATCCACTGTACCAACTAACTGCCCAGTAACAACATACAACTGAATAATAAAAATAAATTTATATCCAAGACATTCAATCTCCAGAACACATATTTACTTAGTCATATTACTGAATCATTTACCAAATAATGACCCAAGTAGTAGACCATAAGTTTGAGGAATCCAAACTGTAGGATTTAGTCAAAGGGCCACACTGAGGACTAAGAGGGCCACATGTGTCCTTGAGGCCACAGGTTCCCCAGCCTGTCACTAGACCATATCATACAGAATCCAGTTGCAAAGCATACTTCAATATTCCAAGAATCCAGGCTATCACTGGAATGTGTCTTCTGTCTACCAACACAAACTGTGGCCCTTTCCACACTTAGCAGATAGTCTTCATGAATTGTTTCAGCTAAAAAGTCACCACCTAGTGGCCAACCCTCTAGTGGTTATGAGAAGAGGGAGCGTATAGCAAATGGCTCTAATTTTCTCAGTTAAACAAGAGGGAAAAGGGAGGCAGGATGTGGATGACTTGAAGAGAGAAGAGGCTTGGAATAGCTTTTGTGAGATAGGGAATCAAATAGGGAGGGATAAAAGGATTCCTTTGTTGTAGTGAGGGCCTAGCTAAAGTTGGATAATATGAATTACATAATCACTGCCATTATCAAAAACCATTCTTCCTTGCCAGGGTCAGTCCCCCTCCATGTGTCCTTGATCTTCTTCGGTCATTCCCATTCTCTCTTCAGTCTTCAATTTCTCTTTGTCAACTGGTTCCTTCCCTATTGCCTTCAAACCTATTAAGTCTCCGCCATCCTTAAAAAACCTCCCTAGACCTGCCCCCATTCACTCCAGCTATAATCCATATCTCTCCTCCATTTCTCAGCTAAACTCCTAGGATAAAACTGCCTGTGCTTTTGCTTCACTTTCTCTTTTCTCACTCACTCCTTCAAGAACTTTGCAATCTGATTTGTGACTAAAGCTGCTCTCTCTAAAGTGACCCATAATCTCTTCATTGCCAGATCTGATGACTTTTCTCAGTCTTCATCCTTCTTGACCTCCCTGCTGCATTCGATATGGTTGACTGTCCTTCTTCCCAGACAAACTTTCTGCTCAGGGAGCATGATAAGAATAATGAGCTAGTGAAAAAGAGACAGAGGAGTGGTTAGATCAGTAGGAGGAAAACCAAGAAAGAAGAGTGTCACAAACACTGTGAATGTTCCCCAAAGCTTTGTTCTGGATTTTCTTCTTCAACTGTCCCTTTACTCTTGGTGACCTCATCATCTCCCATGGATTCAATTTCTATACATGTGATGCCCAGATCCCTGTGTCCAGCTCCAGTCTCTCTCGTGAGCATCAGGCTCATATTACCAAATGCCTATTGTTTCCAATTGGATGCTCTGGATACATCTCAGACTCAACACATCTAAAACAGAATTGATCTACCACCACCACCACCCCTCAACCTTCCCTCTTACAAACTTCCTTGTCACTATTGAAGGAAAGTACTACCATCGTTTTTGACTCTCAAGCTCATAATCTTGGCATTATCGTTTTCAATCTTACTCACCCCATATTTCCAATCAGTCGTCAAATCTTGCTATTTCTACCTCCACATCACTTGCATCAAACCCCTTCTCTCTACTCCTGCAGCTACCACCTTAGTCCAGGCCCTTATTATCTCTCACCTGGAGTACTGAAACTGCCTCCTAATTGATCTCCTTGCCTCAGGTCTCTCACTGATCCAGTCCATCCTATTCACTGATGCTAATGTGAGTTTCCTTCAGCACAGATGTGACCATGTCACTCCCCTATGCAATCAATTCCAGTGGCTCCCTATGGCTCCTAGGATAAAATAAAATCTTTTCTGTTCATCTTTTAAAACCCTTCACAACTTGGTTTCAACCTAGTTTTATTCTTTGCACTTCTATCCCCACCTAGCACAGTGCTTGACATATCATGGACATTTTTTTAAAATGCTCATTGATTCAATGATGAACCTTTCTGAACATAGCTGGATGTCAAAGACCAATACATGAACATTTTCCCACATAGTTGGACCTAGTCAAGCTTGCAGTGACTATCACTTTGTAAATGGAAAAGAAACCTGTCACTGGAACTATAACAATCAAGCCTGGCTCTGAAGAAGAGTCGAAAGAATATATCCCACTTCTTTCTTTGCAGAAGTGGAGGGCTTTGGATATGGAGTATTATGTATCCTCTCAGATTCATCTGGTATATTGGTTTGTTTGGCTGAACCAAATGTTCTCTCTTTTTTCTTCTTTATTGCAAGGGATGGCTCTCTGGGTGGGAGAGGATTATATTCAGAAATGAAAGTGATGGCCAAAACAACTTTTTAAAAGACAATTTTAATAGTACAGTGTAAAGTAGAAACAAATATTTATGGTCCCTGGCCAACTGCCCTCCCCTCCCATACACAAAAACATTGGATATAAGCAGAGGTGATTTCTTCCTGCAAAAAAATAGCTCAGTATCACAGTGTGCAAAGTTAAAAAGAAGCCTTCCTTTCCTCTGGGGAGGCTTTGGTACTAACCATTTAAGTCTTAGATCCCCAAAACTGAACTGAACTAGGTCAGTTTAACAAGCACTCCTCATTAAGAGCTAACTTTTTTTTAATTAATAATAAATTTATTTTATTAAATTTTTTTTTGAGTTACATATTTTCTCCCCGTCTTTCCCCCGCCCACCACCCCAAGACAGCCAT
>CM053583.1:379465718-379527427 GCA_028627135.1 Pseudochirops cupreus | reverse complement strand
GGTTCCTCGTAGCCGAGCTGACTTTAGTGGGAAGTATCTTTGTGTGCGTTTTGGAGTTCCAGGATTGGTTTAGAGTCCTATTTTATGGGTATTTTGGGGTGGCTATGTAAGAGCTGCGATGTGTTGCTGCTGCTACGCCACCATCTTGGCTCCGCCCCCGCAAGAGCTAACTTTTTAAAAAGCTACTAAGGAGACATGAGTGAAACGTGGCACAATCCCTGCCTCCTCCCCCAGAATCCTACAGTACAGTAGGGAAGATGACATTCCATAGATACTAAAATACACGTTAGACTATGATGTTTTAGGTACACAGGAGAGATCCAAACAGTGGTATGAGAGATTCCAAGATGGAATCTACCTTCACATTGGTCACTTCCTTCAACTCGCTTAGAGAACCAAATGTCCTCCAAGATCACTGAAAGCTCTAAAACTATGATCATATGAAAATTTGGGCAAGGACATGATGTGGTTAGAGCTGTATATTGGGAGGATTACTCCAGCAGCAGTCAAATTCAGTTTTTTGCCTCAAGTGTGTGCAGAGGTTAAGGGACCATAGTGGGGGCAGGACATCAGAGGCAGTTACTGTTAGAGGAGGGAGTCATTCCTTTGGGGTTTACGGTAACTCATTTGCATAGGAGTCAGTCTTCATTCTAAGATAAAGATCTTTGGAAAACAAGGGTTTCCTTTCATGATTTGTCAGCATGGTGTAAGTTTGGAACATGGTGTGTGTGTGTGTGTGTAACCAAAGTCAAACCCTTCCTTTTTACACCTTCACACTCCTAAAAAAGGTGTAACAGAATAGTTCATACATTCTGGTATTCAGATCCTGCCAAAATTTCACTTCTAGTCCTTGGTCTGGGACATTTATCATTTATCAAAAGCGCTTTGCAAACCTAAAAGTGTAAGGATGATGATGACAATGTTAAATAACGTGAATGGTGAGATAATGATGATAATGATGGTGATGACAATTACAAGAAGGATGCTGATGGTGGCGGTGGTGGCGGTGGGGGTGGTGAATAGCATTTCTATAACACTTGAAGATTTGCAAAGTTCTTTACGTCCTTTATGTTCTTTATGTTATCTCATTTGATCCTAACAACAACATTGGGAAGTAAGTGATAGTGTTATCCCTATTTTCCAGATGAGCAAACTGAGGCTGAAAAAAATTAACTCGCATAGCTAGTAAGTATACAAGAGTAGAGTTCAAGCTCATGTCCTCCTGACTACAAGTCTGGCACTATACCTCAAACATTTGCTATATAAATGTTAGCTATTATTATCATGTGAATCTAATTGTCTGACCATAGTTCCTCTACCAAGCCCTTGAGTTGGACTAGAAATGAGGAAACAATGATGGAGGGAAGAATTCATCTAGCTTATTAATTTATCATTTCCAGGAGTGAGAAGGCTATCTGGCATTTATAATTATTCTGTGGTGGAGGGAAAGCTTCCAATTCAGTGACTGGTGAGGGTTAGGAGGGAGGTGTATGAGATCCTGCCAACCACACTCAAATAGGAATCAGTAACCTTGCTAGTGATAGCAGCAGAAGCATTGAGAAGATGGGACCAATGCCATCATTATTCTGGGAGCCTGAAACACTACCAGAACTCAATCCAATGCAAAATAATCACCCTGGTGGCTCCATTGGCACTCTGTCCTTCCTTCCTTCTAAAGTTCTGGCTCAGATTCCTGGAACTGAATTAACTTGAATGATTCTTTATGCTTGGGTTCCTTCCCAACAAGAGCTAAGCACTCGATGATATCCAGAAAACTCCTCTTCAGTAGAGACAATGAGAAACATTAGACAGGGGGAATGAGTTGCGTGCTCCCAGAGGACAGGACTATTAAGATCAGCTCAAAGTTACAAAGAGACATTTCAGGGCACTAAGAGGAAGAACTTTCTAACAATTAGAACTATCCAAAAAATGAAATGGGCTTCCTTGGAAGGTGGTAAGCTCCTCATCATTGGAGGTATTCAACTGGTGAATCGGTGACCAACCTGACAGGACTGTTGTAAAGGAGATAATTGCTTTGCCTAAGGGTGAGACAAGATCTCATATGATATCTAGGACTTTTCCAACTTATTGAGCACAGTGCTACAGCAGGAAGAGCAGTAGATTTGGAGCAAGGACCTGGGAGGAAATCCTACCTCTGCCACTTACCTTTGGGCAAATCATTTAAGCTCTTAAAATCTGTTTCCTTATCAGCAAAGTAAAGGCTTTGGACTGAATGACCCCTAATATTCCTTCCAGTTCTAAATCTGTGATCCTAAGAACTTCAATATTCCGTAATTCTGGTTAGTAATCCTACCTGAAGCCCAAACCAAAGTGAGTCATAGGGACCTGCTTTCTTTTATAAGGCTTGAGAGGCAAAGCTTGGCAGTTTCCCAAACCACAGAAAATTCAGTGCATTATAATTGTAATCCAACAGTACAGATTTGGCAGTCGGATTTATAACATAAGGTTTTACTGGCATTCATCATCACCCTGACATTTATATATTTTGGCTGATCTCTCCCTCCGCAGATTTTCTTTTTTGTTTAAAATATTTTCCTGGTAATTTTCTTTTTGCATCATCACTTCTCAATAAATCATCTCCAATCTAGAATGCTTCCTTGTAATGAAGTTAAGTTAAATGCACCAACACGCTAACCATGTTTGGAAGGGCATGCTTCATTCTGCACATGTAGTCCACCACCTCCCTTCTGAGAGAAGAAAGCAATGTTTCATCATCAGTTCTTTGAGGAAAGATTGATCATTGCATCACTCTTCATTCTGAAGCTTTTCAGTACTGATTTCCCTTTCCTTTTTCGTTGTCGTGATGTATTGCTCTTGTGATTTTGCTTACTTTGCCTTGTCTTCCCACTTCTCTGAATTCTCCATAATCATTATTTATTCCAGCTCAGTAATATTCCATTACATTCATAAACCATCATATTCACTTGCCAAGTATCTGCTTTGATGTAATCATTACTACTGCAAAATCAGCCCTGTAAGTATTTTGGTACCTGGGGGACCTCGACAGATTTTTCTTAGATTATGTTGTTATCTCTCATTTGCCCTAATCACATTCTACCTTGAAATCATATTTATCTGGGTACATATGTCTCCCTGTGAAATTGTAAGCTCCTTGAGGGCAGGAACTGTTATTTCCCATTCCTAGCCCAGTGCCTTATACATAGGATTTCAATGGAGATGTATTTTGTGGCGGTACTCCCTCCACCAGCGCAGATCTCAGCTCCTTGACGCCTTTTTTTCGCTCTGCTGTTCCTGTTCTTGGTTTTTGTTTCGTTTTGTTTTCCTAAAAGCTTCCATAGAAGATTTACCCAAAGTGTCAAAAAGGCTTCATTTGATTCTTTTAGTAGTTATGGGGTGCTCATCTGCACATTGATTGTTTTTCATTCTCATCACATGACTCTCAATACTTTTTCTAGTCATGCTTGTCTTCACTCATGTTTTTTCCTCCCTGTATTCCTTTTTTTTTTCTCTTTTTGGAGGTGGAAGGTAGGGCAGTTCTGGTTAAGTGACTTGCCCAAGGTCACATGGCTAGTTTTTGTGTGTGTGTGTGTAAGTGTCTGAGGTCGGATTTGAACTCAGGTCCTCTTGATTCCAGGGCTGGTGCTCTATTCACTGTGCCACCTAGCCACCCCTCCTCCCCATATTCTTATACATCATTATTAGTGCCACACTGTGCCCTACTAACATCTCCCTCATGCATCCTTCCATTGTCATGTGAGCTATTTTCAATCTTATCTATTTTAAAGGATTATGATGTTCTGTGATTTTTTTCAGTAATATAGTAGATTATTGGTATAAAATTAATCCAGTTGTTTTCAAAACACCACAAGAGCAAGATGCATGCACATATCCTCATTTGCATTCTGTATACTGCATCAGAGGAGCTCCTTTGTTCCCCTCTGATACTCAGTAATCTAATCTCATAAGCTATGTAATCTCATGATCAAGATGTTCTGAACATTTGTGTTTTTGTAACACAAACCTCAGGCTGTTCGAAAATTGTGCATATTACAAGTCATCTTGAAACCACCACATATCATCACAAACATTCTGCAGAAACAAATCTTATATTGCCTGTCATTGTAGTAGTATGAAGTCTGTTTTCCAATTTAAACTGATTTTCTGCTTATGTTACCATACTTCTATATGGCATATTTTCAAATAAACTACTTGACAACACTGGTCAGTTTCTCTGTAGAGTTTAGCTAGTAAGCCATTGGTAGAAGAGAAGAAAGTTACATCTTAAGAGATTCTCTCCCCCCAAAGATTAGCTTACATATAAGTATTATTAAAAATGGATATACACAATTGAACTTTAAGTCCATTTATCATTTAATGTTAACTTTTCTATTGGCTAAACATAACATTGGCTAATAAAATGTTAACTTTTCTATTGGCTAAAGACACATACTTGTCTTTAGCCAAAATAAAATTTAATCTTTTCAGACACATATTTTTCTTTGGTCAATAGAAAAGTTAATATATTCTATTATAACTAGATATTCATTTTCATCAATTACTTAGGTGGCTAAAAATTTAAAAATGAATTTCCATATTTCAGCAAGAAAGCTTGTGAAATTCTCCCACCATTTTCTACCACATATTTGTGTAGGCACACATTTTTACTTTATTCTTGTTTGAAATCAAAATACAGAAATAAACTCAAAGCAGAAGCAGATTTGAGACTGTCTAGTGTTGATCCAAATATTGCAAATCTTTGTTTAAATAAAAAGTCAGCATTGAAATTAAGTTTACATATGATTATTAAGTATCTTCCAAGTTGTAACTTATGTCGTCATAAATGCTTATTTACATTCAACAAAATTTGTAAAATAAAGAAATTTAATAGGAAGTCTTACAGACAATAGCTTGTGAGGCCTTGTGGAATTACTTCTTTTAGTACTTACAGAATGTCACACATAGGATATTCATAATTATTTTACAGTAGGTATTTATAACTTTGGTTTTAGAGCTTCAGCTGTTAGGTGGTGCAGTGGATAGAGTGGCGGGGGGAGGGCCTAGAATCAAGAAGACTTGTTTTCCTGAATTCAAATCCAGCCTCAGAAACATACTAGCTGTATGACCCTGGGCAAGTCACTTAACCTTGTTGGACTCAGTTTCCTCATCTGGAAAATGAGCTGGAGAAGTAAATGGCAAACTGTTCCAGTGTCTCTGCCAAGAAAACTGCCAAAAAGGGTCACAAAGAATCAGTCACAACTGAAAAAAATGATGATTTAGAGCTGTCATAATTAGTGGTAAAAATACATTTTATAATTATATAATATAAATTTTAATTTTGAACTTTTGAGACCAAAGTCTCTTATTATAAGCATTTAACAAATAAATCTAAGAGATTATGAATAAAATGTTAAATTATCCTGAGGTTTCCCAACATGTTTTTGTTGCCATTGTTGAAAGGAATTCATGGAACAAAAAACCTTGGGAATCACTGATCGACTCTGAACTACTCTTCCAATTCAATTTTTAATCCCCTCTCATTGCCCAACCACAACTGTCTAAAATGCGCACTCTGACAGGATAAGCCAATGAACTGTCTGTCTAACAGTGTGTTGTAATCTGTACAACATGTATGAGTTGCAGTTTTTTAGTCCACAGTTGCTGGGTTTTTCCATTGTGGACTGTTGTTGTTGTGTTTTTTCAGTCACATCCAACTCATCGTGACCCCATTTGGAGTTTTCTTGGTCAGGATACTAGAATGGTTTGCCATTTCCTTCTCCAGTTCATTTTACAAATGAGGAAACTGAGGCAAACAGGGTTAAGTGACTTGCCCAGGGTCACACAGCTAATCTTGAGGCCAGATTTGAACTCAGAAAAATGAGTTCCTGATTCCAAACCAAGTGCTGTATCTACTACATCACCTTGTTGCCCCCATTGTGGGTGGCTAGGTCAAAATCCTTTGAATAAGTATGGATTTCACAGAGGAGGCCTTTTTTAAGTGTCAGATGAGATGGCTCACTGTAATTAATAGATTATTCTCTATGCACTGGAGCCTTTTGAGAACTTTACCTTGGTGATGAACCCTTCGATCTGGACTCTGCACGGGACATTCTCTGTGACAGCAGCCAAGTGAGCATATGTCTCCCTGGCTCAGGCTCCACTTGATGTCGGTGCTCAGAAGATATCTGAATGACAACAGAAAGCATCTGTTATGGAATCCTTTTTGATTTTAATAGCAGCATGGGAGACACCTTGTTGGAAAGGCAGCCTTTAAAGCCACTGCTTTTTCTACCAAGTTAGATGCTTTTAAAGAAAAAACAGTTAGCAAACAAAACAAAATACTGCCCTGTAATTTTTATGCATGATCTCCAAACCTTTGGTGCCCTTGGCTTCCATGTTTCTCTGCTTGGTTAGAGTATAACTTCCTTGAGGGAAGGACAGTTTGATTTTTGTCTTTCTATCTTCAGACTCTAGCACAAGACCTGGATCTTATTAACTAATTGCTGATTGATTGGCCAGTTTCAAGTGTTTGCTATTTGATGTGGTTTCTGGGGTCTTTCCACCTCCTCATTATGGTGACTTTTGTGTTAGTTTAAGTTCCAACTAATGCTGATGGTCAGAAATAATATTTTCAATTTTTGTTCATTTTTCAGAGTTGATTAAAGGGGTCATGATAGAAACTACATTCAGTGACTTGTCATCTTTGCTCTTTCTTATAATCTGATATCGATTCTGAGAGCCAGAGAGGAGAAGTGGTGTATACCCAAGAGGGGCTAGACAAAGCCCTTCATCTATATGCATAAACTTTTTGTATATGTGGCATAGGACAGGAGTAAGAAAATTAAGTAGCCACATCAAACGTAAGCAGAATAAGGCTGATATAGTCTGGTTAAATCAGGCTGTAAGAATCTCCCCTTCTTCATCTTTAAAATGGGGGTAATACTACCTATAAATACCTGTCTCAGGATTTTTGTGAGGTTCGAATGTGATAACAGCCTTCCTCCTCTCACTGTGGTGGCCACAGTGTTTTAAAGGCCAGGTTGTACCAGATTCCCCTGCAAAGCCACATCCCCATAGCTTTCAGGGTTTTAAAAGCTGAATTTGTTTTTGAGATAAGTGCAGCTGGGCCCAGGCATTTGGGGGAGATAGAATGGGGAGAGAGGAGTGGAAGATGCTGGTAGAGAGTGATAGACAAAGACGTGTTTCTTCAGTTTCTTCAAAGTAAGTCTAACAATGCCTGTTTAGCCTTGAACTGGCCTCCTCACAGAAGGCAAGGGTACCTGGGATTTGATTGCCTGAGACTGGAATATCCATCTCCCTCTGTGCATCTCAATGGAAAACTTCACAGCCCAAAACCTCTGCAGATTCTCCAGTGATTGGGCTCTTATCTGTGTCAAGCTGACTTCCTGGGGAAAATTACATAGGTAGACAAAGACCAAGACCCAGCAGGTAGCAATGAGGCAGGCCAGGATGCCCACATCTCTTTGTGTCCTTATATGAATGAGTTTGTCTTTTTGGTTAGGACATTATTCAGTAAACCTCGCGGTTAGATTAAGTGGGTGTGAGGCTTTATCTCGGTTCCTGAAAACCATGTCTGGCACACAGTAGGTGCTTAAGAAATGTTTGGTTGATTAATTGATAATAGGGGGAGTCAATAAGGAATGATTCTGTCAAAGCAGGCTTTCAAAATCTGTTAAGCACCTGTTCTTGTCAGGCAGACACCTATTTTGTGACTGATCAAATCCCTTGTTACAACAAAGCCTCTGGTGGTTATAGTAACACACCATTGGTACATAGCAGTGACTGCTTCATTCAGAACTCTGCCAAGTGAATTTTGCCAGATGAGGTCATGTTGCCCTGTTGCAGTCCCACCTGTCTGCTTTTCCGCCACTGACACACCATCACTTCTGAATGGAAATATATCTGCCAACTCCCTCGGCTCCTACCACAATGCTCTGTATATAGCAGGTGTTCAACCAATATTTAAATGAATGAAGAAGTGTTCGTTAGACGCAGCTAGCAGTCTCTCGTTTCATCTGTTGCCATGAAGACTCTGAATAGTTACAAAATTACCGAAGACATAGGTAGAGCTAAAAATATGTCCCCAAACTGTTCAGCCACTGTGCTATTTCCCAGGACCCAATCTGAGCTAAGCAAATAAACAGTGAGGTTCATCCTTCATTTCACATTGATCCCCATCCTCAGATCTTACTCACCTTCTTCAGTTCTTCCCATGGTCAATCCCCAGGGGGGCTGTCTTCATCTTCTTCCCCAGTGCCCAGCCCTATTTCTCATGCTCAGTCCAGATTTCCATAGGTTGCAATCCCCATTTCCACTCTCACCCCCTACTCTCATTTATATCAATTCTGCTCTTTTCTCTGGTTCTCATGGTTCTGTCAGTCCCCATCCCCATGCCCATCCTCACTTCCCGGTTCCATCTCAAATCATGTTTCTGTCCCTAGTTCTTATACTAAGCCTCTTGGGATTTTGAGCTCCTTTCAAGGCACAGCTCCAGTGCCTTTGGCCTTCTACAAGACACCTTTCCTGATTCCTCTGGTTATCAACATTTACCTCTCTAAAGTCCATCTTTATTGTGTGTATATTTTGTGTTCACTCATACTTGTGTGTATATTTTGTGTTCACTCATACTTGTGTGTATTGTATTCCTCCAGGAGAATGTAATCTCCTTGAAGATAGCGACTTTGGATTTTTTTGTTTTTGTTTTTGTCTTTGAATCTTTAGCACCCTACACAGTGCCAGGCACTTAGTAAGCACTTAATAAATAATTAACGGGATAACAGATCCAGAACTGAAAGGGAGATCTCAGAGGCCACGGGATCTAATCTGTTCATTTTTGTTGTTAAAGAAACTGGAAGTGATTTGCCCAAGGACATCTAGATCCTAACTCAGGTCCTCAAACTCCCAAGCCAGAGCTCTTTAGAGTGCCACAATGCCTCCTTCTTAACTTCAGTTGAGACCCATGCCAGATCTTAGTTCTGTGGCTCTATATTTCTGTGACACATTGGGATCTAACACCATACAGTAAAAGAAGAGTCAGGAGAGGTAGAAAGAGAAGCAGGTGCTCCCCTGAGGTCGAGTCCTGGGTAAGATGCCACCTCCCCTTTGCTCTCCGGCCAGTCTTGGCCATTCATTATCAAATCAGAAAAAGAGTGAGAGAGATAGCTGAAATGATGGCTCATGCCAGGAGGGGGAGGGGGAGATGAGACAGTCGGGGGAACAAAGAGGCTGCTAGCTTTGCTCATAGGGTGATTTGCACCATGACGACACACAGGCACCTGATTATGCCAAATCATGTCCTCATGCAGAGCGAGGGGGGGAAGGGGGAATGCAGAGAGTGACTCATTTGCTTATATGCCAGAGTCATTCAGACAGTACCTTTTCTCAAAGAACACTCAGAAACCAAAACCTTTTACTTACCTTCCAAAAAATTATGAAGGTACCTCCCAACCCTTAGATTCTCTGGGTTCTCCCCGGGAAAAAGAACAGCCTGGCACCATCCCTTTCAATCCCATTCCTTTCTCCAGGCTATTACATGCCTTGATTCTCCTTTGGAACCACACCCAACTGAGTGACCCCATTCTTCCTGCTGGGAGCAAGCAGAAAAAGTCTCATCCACCTTTCATATGAGTCCCCTTCAAATACTTGATGAAACCATCAGATTTCTCCCCCCCCCCCCAATCTTCTCTTCTCAAGGCTAAATATTCCCACTTCCCTCAATCACTCATACAGCATGACCTTAAGACCCATCACCATCCTGATAGAGTGAGTTTAGGACTGGAAAGGACCTTAGAAATCAGGTGACTGATTTTGAGCTACAAAGGACCTCAGAGGAGGACATTCCTTCCACTGAGACAGCTAGGTGGCCAGTGGATATGGCACTAGACTGGGACTCAGGAAAACTTGACTTCAAGTATCTCTAGTACTCCAGTGTGACCTTGGGAAAATCACTTAACTGCTTTTGCTTCAGTTTCTCCAACTGTAAAATGGAGATACCTCACAGGGTTGTTGTAAGGATCAAATGAGATAACACTTGTAAAAAGCATTTGGCATGGTATCTGGCACATAGTAGGCACTATATTCTCTCCCTCTTCATGAGGTCCAAAGGGGAGAAATGCTTCCTCAAACCAAAGCTGCATAGGCAGTTAGTATTAGAGCCAGAACTCAGACCCAGGACTGCCTCCAAATGCGGCCCTCATTCTATTGCACTATGTGGGAATTTAGGCAGAGATGCTGAGGGCTTGATGGGCTCCCAATGCTGGGGAGCTTCCCAAGGAAGAGAGGTGTGGCTTGCTCCTACCTGTAGGTGACAAAATGCTCCTTGTTCCTTGGTTAAGCAAACACAATCAACCAATAGGTGTTCAACAAGACACTGGGTCTTCAACAGGAAGCATTCTTTGGGTTATCCTAAGCACCATGGGGGTGTCTAGAAGAAAGAGCATTGGATAAGGTGTCCATAATGCCGCACCGAGAGCCCAGATACTTGGTGCAAGTCTCAGCTTGGCCAATTACTAGCTGTATGACCTTGGACATGTCACTTCCCTACTTGCAATCTGCTTCGTCACTTGTAAAAAGGGGAGTCTGAGCACGATGATCCCTTCATTCTCTTCCAGATTGAAGGGTATGGCACATAGTACGTGGTTAATGAGTATGTTTCTTTTCTTCTGTCTAGATGTAGAACTCACCGTTCTCATGAAGTTTTATTGTAATAATAGCATTTATACAGCACTTGGTGGCTTGCGAATTACTTTCTAAATCTGATCTCATTTGATTCTCACAACAACCCTGTGAGGTACAGTTGTTATTATCCCATTTTCCAGTTGAGGAAATGGAGGCAAAAGGTGTTAAGTGACTTGCCCAGGGTCATACAAGTAGTAAGTAACAGAGGCCAGATTTGAGCTCAGCTCTTCCTCCCACCATGTTCAGGGCTCTAGCCACTGTACCCCTAGGCTTCTTCTAATCTAGTTGGAGAGAAAATGGCAATATTATGAAATCATGAAAGTATAAGACAATATGGAATTGACTAGTAAATTGTAAAGTAGTAGTTAGACAAGGGCTTTGGACTGCATGATCTTCAAGGGCCTTTCTGGTCTAAACCCAGTGATCTTCTACGTCACTCAGAGGTTCTTTGAAAGGGAATCCACAAAGGACTGGTGTAGTCAGAGAAAGCTTCATGGAGGAGGCAGTGCCCAACCCGCAGAGGACCAGACCAGAGTGTAGACAGAAGCAAGGGAAAGCTCGATCCAAACATGAGAAATCCTCACAGGGATTTTGGAGAAACTTTTTAAATGATCAAGTTTCTTAAGGATGCTCTGCAGAGGTAAGAAAAAAACAACAACCCTGAATTAAAAAGCACAGGCTAGTTAAAGAGGATGAACCGTGTTGATCTCTGCCATCCTGAAAGGGGTCATGGATTTGGAGTCAGAAGACCTGGATTCAAATCCTGACTCTAACAGTTACTAGCTGTATGACCATGGGCAAATCACTTAACCTCTCTGTTCCTCAGTTTCCCCATATGCAAAATGAAGATGATAATAGATCATATATTATAATATAATATTATTATAAATATTATATAATAGTAACATAATAATCACTCTGCTTCCCAGGGTAATTTTGAGGAAAGTGCTTTGTAACAATGCCATCCCCTAAGCCAATGGTTCTCAACCTTCCTAATGCCGCAGCCCTTTAATACAGTTCCTCATGTTGTGGTGACCCCCGACCGTGAAATTATTTTTGTTGCTACTTCATAACTGTAATTTTGCTACTGTTATGAATCGTAATGTAAATATCTGATATGCAGGATGTATTTTCATTGTTACAACTGAACCCATAGGTTGAGAACTGCTGCAAGCTGTAAAAGGTTAAGATATAATTGATTATTATAAAGTTGTGAGTTTTTATAATTAGGATTAGAAGGAGCTAGTAGCATAGTGGATAGAGAGCTGAATCTGTAGTCAGTATAGACCTCAGTTCAAATCTGGCCTCTGACACTTACTGTGTGACCCTGGGTAAGTCACTTATCCACTTCCTCATTTTCCACATAAAATGAATATAATAATAGCACCTACCTTGTTGTGAGGATCAAACAAGACAATATTTGTAAAAAGGATTTAGCAGATGATGGGCTCTGTAAGAATGTTTATTCCTCTTACAATCCAGCAGGGTTAATTCAGAGAACCAAGAAGACTAGGCCTCAGGACTAAGCTCAAAGGGCCCATTCAATTATGAAAAAAGGACATTTGGGGTCTCAATTTTGAGTCTTAGGCTTAATATCAACTGTAGTCTTGTGTGAAAGCTAGATTTAGGATTCAATAATTCACCCAGAAAAAAAGGCTAGAAATGTATTGGTTAATTTTTTTAGACCATCAAACGATATTTCCTCTTATTCCAGCGGCCTATTTTGTTTTCCTCTCCTGCTTTTTGTGTGTTTGCGTCCTGTCTTGGTACCACAAATGCAGGAAGTGGTTCCAGCCTCTGAAAAGAGCTAAAAATAGGAGTTGGGAGATGTGAGTGCAAACATTAGCTTGGTCACTTCACTAGTTGCTTGTTAATGGACGAGCAACTAGACATCTTGGATCCTCAGCTTCCTTTTCAGTAAAATGCGGATAACAAGACTTATCCCCAGGGCTGATGTGGGGAAAGGTCCTTGAGGAGCTACATGCTACAAGGAGAGTACAACATGCTCACTGATGAATAAATTCAGAACTTGAGGAAGGAAAGACTGCTAAGGCTTGTGGGCATCAGTGGAAGTTTCACGGAGGACATGGCACTGCTATGGCCCCTCAAGGAACCTTCAGGCATCTGAGAGGCAGAAATAAAAGTTCCCATAGGCACATGATTTATTGGTGAGCTCAGAGAACACTAAAGCCTAGACTGCATGGAATAAGACTGGAAATGGGAGGCTGGGGGCAGACTGTATAGGGTTTAAATTGCTGGGCTGAGGAATGTGGGTTTTATCCTTAGAGCAATGAGGAGCCATTGAGGTTTTTTGAGCAAGGGAGTTCAGAGGAAAGTTATTTTGACAGTTGTGTGGAAGATGGATTAAAAAAGGTATTAAAGACAGGAAACTGGATGCTAATTAAGGGGTAGTTATAATGGCCAGTTAAATGGCACTGTGGGAGCTGGAGTGAGTAAGACTCATCTTCCTGGGTTCAAATTTGACCTTAGACACTAGCTATGTGACCCTGTATGAGTCACTTAACCCTGTTGGCTTCAGTTTCCTCATCTGTGAAAAGAACTGGAGAAGGAAATGGAAAACCACTCTAGTATCTGTATAAAGAAAACCCCAAGTGGGGTCATGAGGAGTCGGATGTGAGTGAAATGACTGAGCAACAACAATAACCATGGCTAAGCTGAGAGAAGGCTTGACCTTAACCGTGTGAGCTGAGAGAAGGTGATGGATGTGAGATAGTATGGTGATGGCAGTGACATGATCTGACAACTGATTATAAGGGACAGGGAAGAATCTAAGTTGACAAACTACCAAATTACATAGTTGGATCACTGGTGGCACATGGTAGTATCCTCAACAGAAACAGAGAAATTTGGAGAAAAGAATGACCATCACTTATGTGGTAGACATGTTGAATTTAAGAAGCCAATAGGATATCCAGGTGGAGATGTCCATCAGGAAGTTGGTTTTGGAGAACTGAAGTTCAGGAGAGAGATTAGGACAGGAGAGAGATTAGGACTGGAAATACAGATTTGAGAGTCTTTTTCATAGAGATGATAATTGACATGGTGAGGTCATCAAGGAAGAAGGGCCCAGGAAAGAGCTCTAGAAAATACCTAGGCTTAAGTTCCAGGAAAGGGATGATAAATCATCAAAAGATCTGGGGGAAAAGAGGACAGATATGGAGGAAGAGAGAGAGAACACAGTGTCCTGGAAATCAAGGCAGGGGGTTAGGGGATAGGGTGGAGAAGTATCCAAGAGAGTGGGTGACAAACAGTGTCAAAAGCTGCTAAGAGGATGAAAAATATGAAACACCATTTGAATAAGCATTTAAGTTAACTGTGTAGGATGGAAGGAAGTTTGGACTAGTGAAAAGAGAAGTGGATTGGGAATCAGGATAATGTAGTTGGAGTCAGAGACTCTGGTTCTATTTCCTGGCTCTGGCACTTACCATATCTGTGACCTCATATGGGCCACTTTATGTCTCTATGCCTCAGTTTCCTCACCTGTAAAGGTAGATTAGACTAGATGATCTCTAAAATTCCTGTCAGCTCTAATCCTATGATCTTTACCCATAGTCCTGCCATTGAATGGCTGTGTGATCTTAAGCAAGTTTTTTTCTCAAAGTCAGTTTTTTTCATCTGGAAAACGGAAATAAAGGTACTTGCCCCACAGCATTGTTGTGAAGGTCAGATGAGTTAATATAAAGAACATTTGAAAACATTAGCATGCTATTTAAACAGGAGCTGCAATTATTAATTCTAGTTATACTATATTACATATTATATAATGTATTATATATCATTATCGTTATTAATTATAATGATTATAGTCATATTGGTAGTAGGAGGTTGGGGGTTGATTGTATATGTGGATAATGTGGAGCCAGATCTGATACAATGAAATGTAAAAAAGAATAAACCTAAAGTCTGTGGTCTCTAAAGTACTGAAGTTGTCATACCCCCAAAGAGCAGTAGAGAAGAATATGGTGGGCATGAGTAGGCTACAGCCCATTATAAGTAAAGAATTATGCTGTAGAATCATCATCAAAGAAATGCTGTGCCCAATCAGATCACAGCTAGAGTATTAGGGTTAGTTCTGGGCACCATATTTTAGAAAAGACATTGACAAAACTTATATGGTGTAATGGAAAGAGCATTGGGTTAGGAGTCAGAGAACAGAGGTTAGACTCCTAGTCCTCCTACTTTACAAAATGTGGGACTACATGCAAATGATTTAACCTTTATGAGCCTTGGTTTCTTCATCTATAAAATGAAATTGAAGGAGATGATCTTTATAGTAACTTCTAGCCCTAAATCTTACGTTCTAACTTTATAAAGCAAGTCCAGAGGAGGATGGCCAAGATGGTGAGCTCATGAGTACAATTAATGCTAACTGAGGATTAGTTGAAGAGAGTAAGAATCCTTGGCCATATGTACAAAAATATTTTTTGCAGCTCTCTTTGTGGTGGCAAAAAACTGGAAATTAAGGGGATGCCCATCAGTTGGGGAATGGCTAAACAAGTTGTGGTATATGAATGTAATGGAATACTATTGTGCTACAAGAAATGGGGAGGAGATGGACTTCATATTTACCTGGAGAGGCTTGTACTAACTGATGCTAAGTGAGAAGAGCAGAACCAGAAGAAATGTGTACATAATCATAGACACATCGTATGTGTGACGACCAACTTTGATAAACTGGACTCTTCTCAGCAATGCACAGCTATAAGACAACTCTACAAGTCTCAGGATGGAAGGGGATACCTACATTCAGAGAAAGATCTAAAAAGAACAGAGTTTAAATGGAAACTGAAGCAATCTACATGCTATCGCTCTTTTCCATGTTTGGTTTTGTTTCTTTTTTCCCATTGTTCACTCCATTGGTTACAACCCTTTTAGATGACCAGACTAATGTACAATGTGAAGGTATTTGTAGATCCTATACTTGATTTATGCCTCCATGGGCGGGGGGGGGGGAGGGGAGAAGGAAGGGGAGAAAATTTGGAACTCGAGGGATTGTGGAACTAAATCTTGTAAACTAAAAGTAAATAAACAAATCAATTTTTAAAAAAAAGAATCCTTGGCCTGAAAGAGAAAAGGGTTTGGAAGCAGTGTGTATGAGAGCTAGCTGTCTTTGGTTACTTGAAGAGATGTCATGTGGGAGAGAGGTTAAATTTGTTCAACTTGGCTCCAGAGGACAGAACAAAGAGTAGAGAAGCAGGTTTCAACTCAATTTAAGAAAACACTACTGGGGCAGCTAGGTGTTGCAGTGAATAGAGCACTGACCCTGGAGTCAGGAGGACCTGAGGTCAAATCCAGCCTCAGATACTTGACACACTTAGTAGCAGTGTGACTTTGGGCAAGTCACTTAACACCAACTGCCCTCCAAAGAGAAAAAAAAGAAAGAAAGAAAACACTATGACCTGGCTAGAATAGAACAGGCCATCCAGTATGGGGTAAAATTCCCCATCACTGGAAATCTTCACACAGAAGCTGGATGGCCATTTGTTAGAGATGTAGTTGAATATGTGTTGGACAAGAAGGCCTCTGAGGTTCTAGGGCTAACATTCTACATAATATGAAGCTCATCTCTTTCAGTTTTTTAAACCAGATGAGTCACCTTGTCCTCCCTCACTGGCTGCCTCCTTGAGTCACTATACAACCACAAGAAACCCAGGAGCCCCTGCCAAAGCATGAGGCCCAGGGCATTTGCCATGATTCTTGCTATCCAACACCCCTACACGCCAAGGAAGGAGCTATATCCTAGGGCTCTTCTGGAGAGCCATAATTCTAAATCATCCCCAAAAGAAAAGGAGTCGCTAAAGCTCTCCAGGCTCCTGCTCTGCTCAGATGTGGGGTGCCAAGAGAGAACAGCATTGTTCCTCGGGAAACCTGTGATTGTTCACACTTGGTGCTATAAGAATGAATCAGGTTCTGCCTGATTACTCAAGTATGTTATTTGAGATTTTCTGTGGGGTGTCTCAGTGCAGAGGATGGAGAAGAAGAGAAAGACCCCTGCTGTATCTGCTACCTGCACAGGCTTGTTTGAAAAATAGACACACAAACGTGAGAAGCATGAACAAACAGTCGAGGAAACATGGTGAGCAAAGCGATTCTGCAGCTCCTTCCTTCAGTGAGAACAATGTGAATGTTCACCACAACCAACGGACAGGGACCATTTAGTCCAACTTCTGTCGATACCAGGAGTCCCTCCTTCATCCAGCTGTTACCTGAGCAGCACCAAGAACAAAGAATTCACCAGCTTCTGAGGCTGGTGAACCATTCCACTGGGGGATTTCATCCCTGTGGGTTTTCTCTCTTCTGGTACTGATACTTCCACAGTTTTCTTTGCTTGGTATTCAATGCCCTCCACAACATGGCACCATCCAACATTTCCAGCCTTATCTCATATAGCTGACCACAAACTCTGCTTTTCAGTCAACTAGGCTGAGTCCAAATAGGCCCATTACTTTCACCCCTCTGTCCCTTTGCTGACATTCTTCCTCTCCCTAGAATGTCCCTCTGCCAACATATCTGATATGTGTGTAAATGATTATGAATAAATGAGTGGGAAAATATTTTATTAAATACTATTGTATGCCAAGAACTGTGCTAAGTAAGTAGTAGTAGTCCCCGCTTTCAAGGAGCTCACATTTTAATTGGGGAGACAGCACCAGGGGAAAGGTTTAGCTGGAGGGAGAATGAAAAAGCCCAGCAATTCTTACAGTTCTACAGGAGGGCAGCAGACAAGGCCCAAGGGCATTTAGAATGCATCATCAGATCAGATGGCAACGCCAGAGATCTGGAGTGCATAGTACAGGCCAAATGGAAATACCCGATCTTCAGGGCAGATGATAATGCCCAAGGGTCTTTAGGGCAGATGATAATGCCAAGGAGTCTTTAAGGCAGATGATAATGCCCAGGGGGTGTTCCATCTTAGCAAAAGGACTGTAGACATTACTCATCTAAACATTATGAACAGCCATGACTAGTCCACAGTTGGAGGAGGAGGGCTGGAGGCACTTACTCTGTCACCAATGAGAAAAAAGGAATGGCAAATTAGAACAAATAATGTTCTGTTAGTTCAGATAAGGAAGAATTTAGTATCTGATTGAGGAGAGAGAGTGGAGAAGATCACAGACAGTTTCATAGAAGACCTTGAAAAAATGGGCAAGAGTGATGATTTTCCCAAAAGTGGAAAGAGTAATGGGTTTAGAGTCCCAGAGCAAGGATTCAAACCCTCCCTCCACCAGTTAAAACTTGTGAGACCTTCCTCTCCAAATGTACTTTCCTCTTCTGTAAAATGAAGGGTTTTTAATCAAGTTGCCAGTGTCCTTACAGCCCCAAATCTCTGATAGGAACAAGTCACCCTTATGAAATGCTCAAAAGTTTTCAAAGGACTTCCTTTACAACAATCCAAGGAGCTTGGGAGCACAGAGATTGTTCCTAAGGTCATAGATCTCAAGCTTGAAGGGATGTCAGAGGCCACCTTGTCCAACCTCCTCACAAAGAGTATCTGAGGCATGATTCAAATGAACCCATAGGTCTCCTGACTCCATATCTAACATGGGGGTGCATTTTTTTTAACATTTTTATTTGAAGTTTTGACTTCAAAATTCTATCCTTCCTTTCCTTTCCTCTTTCTCAAGAAGGTAAGCAATCATATATAGGTTATACATGTACAATTATGAAAAATGTTTCCACATCATTTTGTACAAAAAGACTCAAAAGAAAAAAATGAAAGAAAGTGAAAAATAGCATGCTTCAGTCCATAATCAACTGATATCAGATCTTTCTCTGGAGGCAGGTAGTATACTTCATCATTAGGCTTTTGGGATTGCCTTGTTGCTGAGAATAGCTAAGTCATTCATAGGTCTTCATCAAGTAATATTGCTGTTACTGTGTACAACGTTCTCCCGGTTCTGTTTACTTCGCTATGCATCAGTTCATGTAAGTCTTTCTAGATTTTTCCGAAATCATCCTACTTGTTATTTCTTTTAGCATAGTAATAATTCCATTACAATTATATACCACAGCTTGTTTAGCCATTCCCCAATTGATGGGCATCCCTTTGATTTCCAGTTCTTAGCCACCACAAAAAGAGCAGCTATAAACATTTTTGTACAAATAGGTCCTTTTCCCCTTTTCTATGATCCCTTTGGGATACAGACCTAGTAGTAGTATTGCAGGATCAAAGGGCATGCACAGTTTTATAGCCCTTTGGGCATAGTTTCAAATTGCTCTCATGGGGGTACTTCTAACAAGTGGATGGAGAAGTTGCTGGGAAGCAGGAAGAGAATGTGAGGAAAAGAAGGGGTTTTCGCGTGCTGATAGTGAGAATTTTTATACAATTGTTCGTCCACCAAATACCAGCTGGACACAGGATATTTATAGAAGGGATCTGACATTTAGTTTAAACAACTCTTTTCTTAGGAACTTAGCTCAGTTCTCAGGAAATTCGCCGTTGACACTTCCTCTTGGTTTTTATGATGCCTGCCCCTGCTTTTCAGTGTATTTTGGAAAGTGTACTTCTTATTAATTCAGGGAGGAGAGAAGAGCATGCTGGCATGACTGCACGCCATGATTCTGCCCTTTGACCATTGGCACCAGCACAAGATGTAACATTAAAGAGAAGAGACTATTTTGAAGTTATTAGTGTCTGTCAGTAATTCCCATCCTCTTCTTCCTGTGTTTGTGGATTTGACTGAATCATAGGATTCTACCTGAGAAAGACCTTAGAAGCCACCTGGTGCAACCCTGGCATTTTACAGGGAAGGAATTAAAGTTCAGACACAAGGAGTGTCAGAGCTGGGTTTTGAGCCAGGTCTTCTACTCCTCGGACTGTACCATAATGCTTCTCTGATGTCCAGTGGAGAATACAGGTGGCTGTCAATGTGCACACGTCATTGCCAGAACATCAGCTGAGGAGCAATTTAAAGCTACTGTTTCTTATACTAAATTGAAACGTACCAACGGCATTGTATTGGAGCAGCCAGGTGGCACATCACCATGCCTGGAGTAAGGAAGACCCGAGTTCAAATCTGACCTAAGACACTTACTATGCAAGTCACTTAACCCTGTTTGCCTCAGTTTCCTCATCTGTAGAATGAGCTGGAGAAGGAAATGGCAAATCACTCTAGTATCTTTGCCAAGAAAATCCCAAATGGGGTCACAAAGAGTCGGGTGCCACTGAAAAAATGACTCGACAACAACAAAAGCAACAAAAATGTATCTCATTGGGTAATAGGCATCAATAGATGTGAGAGTAGGGCACATTCCCTTTGTCCCCCTGGCGGGGCAGTGTGGTGCAGTGCTCACTGTGGAGTCAGCAGATGTGGGTTCAAACCCAAGTCTTACCATTTACCTTCTAGATGACCTTGGGCAAACCCCTTCACTTCTCCAGGACTCAGTTTCCTCATCAGTAAAATGAAAGGATTTCACTATATGACCTAGTACTAACCCAATGATCCTAAGTTTGAGTGACATTTTGACTTGAGTTCTTATGCAGAAAAACTAAGTCTATATTTGAATACATAGACTTCAAAGAGCAGCTAGTTTCTTGGTCCATGATATATGTTTGGTATATTTTGGTGACTCTTTGGCTTAAGAATTTGTTACCACCTGTGATAGATGGAAGAATTAAGACCCCAAAATAGCTTGTACCAGAACCATAGCCTTGAGTCTGTATTTGTTGCTATTAAATTTCATCTTGTTAAAGTCTTCTACTTAGGTTAAAAAAAATCAGTTACTTAAAAATAGAATGAGGGCAGGGGGCAGAGGAGAAGTGGCTAGACAGCAATTCATATGATAAAAGACCTAAAAGTTTTGTATTCTCCAAGCTCAGTATCAGTTTGTCATAGCTGCCAAACAAGCTAATGTTATCCCTTTTTTTTCTTGGTCTAGATTTGAATTATATTGGTGTCTAAGTGGATGGGAAAAGATCTTGGTTAAGAAATTTCTCCTACCAATGCAGGTTATCAATCTTGTCTGCAACCCGTAGTCTTAAAGAGTTGCCTGGGCCACTGCCTGAGACAGCTAGATGGCGCCATTGTATACAGAGTGCCAGGCCTAGAGTCAGGAAGACTTCCTGAGTTCAAATCCAGCCTCAGACACTTACTGGCTGTGTGACCCTAGGCAAGTCACTTAACCCTGTGTACTTAAGATTCCTCATCTGCAAAATGAGCTGGAGAAGGAAATGGCAAACCACTCCAGTATCTCTGCCCAAGAAAATTCTAAATGGGATCACAGTCAGACATGATTGAAATGACTGAACAACAACAACCAGACCACTGAGCAGTCCACTTTGGGCCTTGTACAACCAGTACATGTTAGAGGCAAGACTTGAATCCCAGTCCTCTTGACTCCAAAACTACTCTCTATCCTTTATGCTAAGGGTTCTGAACATTGCTGATTACCTCTGGAATATTATGCCCAGTTCTGGGTACTATTATTTTAGAGAGGATATGACAAAGATGGAATTCACTGGGGCAGGGGGAGCATGCAGCCCTTCCATTTAAATCTCCAAGGGCCTCAGTTGTCTGGCAAATAGCAGGCACTTAATAAATGCCTATTCCCTTCTATTCCCTTTCCCCTGACCATTTATTATCATCACCAACATGGACATTATTATTCAATCACTATCATTATGGTTCCTTTCTCAAAATAATTCATGAAGCCCTCTTTGAATATTGCCTTCAGAGTCAGTTCACGGACCTCAGCAGAAAATCAGTCTTATTTCATAAACAAAACTTAATTTGGAACACGAACAGGACTCTTTGGGTTAATCACCCACCTTATACACTAGATATGGCTCTGAATAACTTTCAGCTGTATACAGAAATCAGTCCCATAGATAAAAAGAAGCACGCAGGTAACATAATGGATATAAAATTAGACTTGGAGTTAGGAAGAGCTGAGTTCAAATTCTGATTCGGATATTTACTGGTTGCGGGACCTTGGGCAAGTCAATGAACCTCTCTTTGCTTCAGTTTCTTCGTCTACGTAATAGAGATAATAACTGTACCTACCTCCCAGAGCTTTTGGGAGGAGCAAATCAGAGAATATATGTAAAGTGCTTTGCAAATGTAAATGTTAGCTGTTGTTCTAAAAGAAGATGTGTCATCCTCGAACAAGCCAAGATGTTCCCAGTCTTGAATGCGATTCTCCAATCAGAGTCCCCGGTCCTGTGGAGCATTATTAGTCCTCTGATGATAAAGGAACTACAGACTTAGAGTGAGATGAGTCTTATGGCCATCTGTGGTCACCTTGCTCCTTCTTTAAATGATGAAACTGAGGTTAAGTGGCACATTGAGGGTCACACAAATAGTAACCCCAAAGATTGAGTCTCAAATATGCAAAGATGTATTTAGAGTGATTTCCATTATACCATACTGGGATAGCATTCATTTGAATGTGTAAGGTACATTTTTTTTAAACTAACAAATTATGGAATAGTCACACCTCTCTGACCTTTAATTATATCACTCATCAGTGAATTGGCTCTAAACATCCCTGGGCATAACTGGGAGCTTATTAAATCAAAAGCAAAGTCTTCTTTAAGACTCAGAGAGGACAAAGGCTAGGAACCAACCCAGAAGGCCAGCAGCTATGGTTAAAACAGTTTCTTCCTTACTGCCAACCATTTCTACATAGAGAAGACTGTTTCAGGGATGATCAGAGGCCGTTTAGCCATAATAGAAGTAGAAGTTAGCTCGGTGGCCCAATGTCTCCAAAGTTGTCCTTGGAACGGTCTTGGTTTTCCAAGCAGAATGATCAAGGTTGACCAGGGGAGTCATCAGTTGGGCGAGATGTTGGCTTCTTCATTTATAATCCTAATGCTTCTAGGATTGTAGGTTCAAAACTTGAAGGAATCCTTGGAGGTCAGTTAGTCCAGGCCCCCCATTTGACAAAAAAGGAAAATGTGAAACCAAGAGAAATACTGCATTTTTCTTTGCACGGTGTTGATAGGATTGAAGACTTAGGGCATTCATTAGAGGCATAGAATCAGCAGTCTCGAGCTGGGAGTGACCTCAGCAGCCATCTGCTTTAATGCCCTTATCTTACAGATAAGGAAACTGAGATCTAAGGAGTTTAAGTGACTCACCAAATGTCACCTAGGGAGTAAGAGACAGAGCCGTTGGATCACAGACTTACAGAATCACAAATTTTGAAAGCTGGAGGGGACTTCAGCCACCTAGCCTAACCTATATGCAAAAGGGATCTCCCTTTATAATGTACCTGACAAGCCATCATCCCGCCTCTGCCGAAAGACCTCAAAGGAAAGACAGAGACCCTCTCACCTCTCGAGGCGGGCCAGGGTCCTTTGGGACGGACAGTTCTAGTTCTCAGAACGTTTTTGTTTCGTTTTGCTGACACCAAGCCTAAACTGGTTTCTTCTGCTTCATTACACTTGGTTATGCCCTCTAGGGTCACATAAATGTCAGGATACCTCATCTATGTAACAATTCTTCAGATAACTTGAAAACAGGCTCTCCCAAACAGTCTGCTTTTTTGTCAGGCTAAGCATGACCAATCCTTCAGTTGATCCTCGTAGGTCCTTCACTAAGCTGGCTGCCCTCCTCCAGGAACCCTCCAATTTCTCAATATCCATCTTAAACCATAGTGCCCAGAACTGAGCATGATCCCCCACATAAGGGCTAAGAAGGGCAGAGTATAATAGGACTATCACCTGAAAACTCTGCCCCTCAATTCAGCCCAAGATCAAACTAGCTTTTTTTTTTAATTGGAGAAGGGATGCTACATTGGGCTGCTAACTTCTATTCAACATGCAGTCTACAAAACCCTCTAATCTTTTTTCAGAATAATCACTCTCTCTCTCTCTCCATTACTCATCCATCTTATACTTGCAAAATTGATTTTTTTTTTTTTGGTACTCAAGTGTGTTTTCCTATCGAAGTTCACCTTATGTGATTCAGACCAGATGCTCCAACCCGTCATGATCTTTTTAAATCCTGACCCTGTCATCCAGTATGTTAGCTACCCCTCCCAGCTTTGTATCATCAGCAGATTTGATGAGTATAACATCTATGCCTTTGTCCAAGTCATTAATAAAAACGTTAAACAGCACAGGGCCAAGCACAAATCCTTGGAGTATTCCACTGGAGATGTCCTGTCATGTTGACATTGAACTACTCTTTGGGTCCAGTCAGTTGACCAATTCTGAGTCCATCTATAGTCAATAATAGTTAATAAGCTATTGATTATGCATCTATTATGTGCCAAGAATTCTGCTAAGTCCAAGGGGTGCAAATACAAACAAAAAGAAATACAGCCCCTGCCCTCATGGAGTCTACCATCTAATGTGGAAAGAAAACACATAAAATGAAGTGGAAAGGGGAAAAGAGATCTGCTCTCCACTTGGAGGATCCAATCAGAATTGCAGGGGGCATTGATGAGCTAGATTTGAGTACCAGGCAGATTCAGTTTTGCAGCATAATCAGCTTTTTCTAATGATGCATTTCCTGGGGATGGAAGGCATAATGAAGAATTCTATTGAATTCCAAAAGCAGCATAGTTGGTGGGAAATGGGGACAAAATTGTCCTGAACCCCATCTTTAGAGAGAGGCCCTGGAGCCCATGATCCTGTCCTCTAGTATTATCCTCTAATTCATTTCTCTCCCTCTTCTCCACAAAGATGATGAGATACCTTATCAAAAGTACTGCTGCACTCTAGTAGGCAATCTATACACACAGTCTGCCCTTCACCTACTGGTTTTACTAAACTGTTCAGAACAGAAGTGAGATCAGTCAAGCATGACCCTTAAGCATGCCGTATTGGCTCTTGGTAATTACCACTTCCCTTTCTCAATGTTCGGAAAACATCTTTTCATGGTCCCTTTGAGAATTTCCCCCATGAATTTAGGTCAGTCTAACTGGCTCCAGTCTATAGACTCTCTTCACTTCCCTTTTTTTGAAAATCAGGAAGCTGGCTCCAATCCTATGGTACCCTATTTATTTTCCATGATCCTTCAAATCTCACTGACTGTCTCAGCAATCATATCTACAATCCAGTTCTTCCAAACCCAAGGATTATGCAGTTTATTGGGGTCAGGGAGTTTGAATTCATCAAGAGCATCTAGGGCAATGGTTCTCAACCATCTTAATGCCGAGACCCTTTAATACTCGTATGTGGGTGTATATACTTGCATGTGAGAGGACCCGCCTGAAGACAGATAGAGGAGCAGTGTCTCAGTTCCTAAGACCATTGGAAATATGTGTTTTCTTCTGATGGTCTTAGGCAACCCCCAAAGGGGTCACGACCCACAGATTGAGAACCGCTAATCTAGGGCCTTTATAAATACTACCTTACCTTTGGTATCAAATTGTTAGTCATTTTAGTTCCAAAATTTCCAATGTAAGGATCCTTCTCCTCTGCAGAGAAAATAGAAGCAGTATGAGTTGAACAGCCCTGCCTTCTCTCCACTGTCTCTCTTCATCATCTCTCTGCCCTCAAAGGCCTTATCCCTTCTTTGATCCACCTTTCTCTCACTGCATAGCTATAAAAACTTCTTTTTGTTTTCCATAGCTTACTTTACCAGGTTCTCATCATTCTGACCATTTCTATCCCTGACACTCTTTGTATAGGTCCATGCCATGCTCTTATATTCATCTTCTGTTCTCTGGCCTTGCTTCCATATTCTATACATTTCATTTAAAAATCTAAGTTGTCCCTCCAATGGGAGCCACCAGGAAGAAGATACCCAATTCTCTCTCTCTGTCTCCAGAATTCTTCTTATATACACACACTGGCCTCCTGTCTCAGCCAATTCCCTTCTGCCATGTCAACAGGGGAGTTCACACCCTCTCAACAGGGGACAGAGTTCACACCTTCCATACTGAGGTCACACTTTCCATACTTAGCCCTAAGTTACTGAGGGCTAAGTATCTGCTAAATTGATTGCTGTTACACTTATTGAGTTCCCTATGCAATCACATTGGTTTCTTCAGATAAATCTTATTTCCCCTCTTCACTGGAATTGTTTCCCTATGTGTCTCGTAACTTCATCCTTGAGTATCTCCCATCCTTCCTGGGCTGCCTTCCCCTGGAGCATTTTTACTCCATGACATCCTTCCTATCTTTCCTTGAATCCTGTGAAACTTGCTTTCTCAAAATCTAAAGTACATGTTGACCTATGCCCAGATTTTCTCTCCCTTTCTAGCATAAACTCTAGGAGGGAGTCTTCACTTTTCCCCAAAGTTCCTATCATTTCCATCTCAACAACTGGTTCCCTTCTATTAGTTAGAACTAGATACAGAATAGAATTTCATTGGTTAATTCAATGACTGTCTCAGTCATTGGTTAAGAATTGGTTAATTCAACCCATTGTTGGTTGCTCTACTTTTTGAAGGATGAAATTATCAGTTAAACATTCAAGAAGTCAGCTATTCTCAGAGGAAAGAGAGCCCAGAAAATATCTAGATAATTCAAATTACCCCACCCCATCTTCAACACTGCTATATCATGTTTCTATGCTAGGCTTTTGATCTTTTTTCCCAAACTCCTCATTTATTTCCTCTTTCTATCCAGGTGGGCTGTATCATGCTCCAATAAAAAAAGAAAATTACTACTTTTGTCCTTTCTCCAACCTTTACCAAATTCTCTCACCATGCCTCTTGCCATGTTTCTAGATTTTCTCATGTAAGTATATCTTATGAATACATAACAACCCAAACCTGCCTTTTGCCTACTGTTTCTTTTGAATAAGATAAATCCTCCCAAAACCATAGTCTCATCATGGTTTTCATCACACCAAATCTCAGCAATATCCATGAGGTGAGAGTTGCCTGGCTCCTTTTATTTGCTGCCTGAACTTTTGGCACATGTGTGTAGACACTCCAGACCATGAGTTTTACTACTTTTACTACTGCCTCCTTTCTTTGGTCTTGTCTCCTGTGAATTTCTGGGCATCTCTGCTGCCGTTATTCTTCCTTCTTTGTGGCTACTCTCCATGATATCCAACGTGGGGTTATATATAAGCTATCCTCTCCCTCCCCATCCTATTTAGTTGAGAGCCCTTTTGATTAGATTGGATAAGGTCCTCTAACTCCAAGCCCACCATTATTTCCTTTATATCTTTCTGCTTCCAATTTTTACTTTTTAAAGTAAAAATCTCTCCCCTGGTGTTGTTTTAAAATGTGATTGTGATGTAATGCAGATGGCTCTCAATTATTCATAGCAATGGGATTATTGGCACATATAGAAGGGACTGAGGCTGTATCCAAAAGAGTGAATAACACTCTAATCAGTTGTTTTTTGGCTTTATAATTGCTTACTATTTTTTCATTAGGTTTTTGTTCATCATTATATTTAGTTCACAATTTATTACATTGAGTTTGCATCACACTAACCACCTGTTGGCAGACATTCATCTAAGGAGCTCTGGGGAAGGGGGTGGAGAAAACAGCTTCGGCTTATTTATTGTCAATAATCTAGAAAATGTAAACAGTGCAACAGGAAGATTGGCAGTGGGGGGTTGAGAACACCTGGACACCCTGGGCACTTGGAAAGGGCATTTGATTTGGAGTCGGAAGACTAAGGTTCAAATCCAGTCTTGCCATTTCTTCATTGTGGAACTTTGACCAACTCAATCTCTTTGGGCTTCAATTTCCTCTTCCACAAAATGAGAGTTAGATTAAATGACCTCTAATGTCCTTTCTAACTCTTAAAAGTTCTAGGATCCTCTAGGTCTGGTTTGGGTATTAACTGTCCCCGAGGACAGGGACAGTCTCACCTTTGCATTGTCTGCTAAATACATAGGAGACTGGCTGGAACATAGGTGGCGCTTCATAAATGATTGTTGATTGATTTATTGACCTTGGATAAGTCACCAAACATCTATGAGCCTGTGTTTCTTCATCTGCAAAATGGGGGAAAGGAGGGAGTAATAAGCCTCGTGCCATCCACCTTACAGGGTTGTAGGAATCAAATGAAATAATGTGTTTCACCAAGCACTATGTAAATGCATGCTTATTATCCAGAAATTATGAAAGAGGGCTAGTTAACCATGCGCTAATGAAATTGTAGGACAATTGGTTGCAATTGAACTGGCCTGCTTCCTGTACACACCATACATACCCAGGTCCCCCCAGTCTAGGAATTTTATTCCCAAAAAGTATCCTTTTGCTCCCTAAAGAATTTTAGCTAAATGGCCAAGGCCTTTGTCATCTGGGCTGTCTTCTCATTTGTTTTCTGAATACTTACTTATCAGAATCTCAGAGTTGGAAGGGACCCTAGAGGTCATGTGATCCAATTCATACCTGAACAGGAATCCATGCAACAGCATTGTGATAAATGGTCATTCATCCAGCTGCCTTTAGAAAACTTCCAGAGGAAGGGAACCTACCTATCAGCCAACCCTCAGGCAACCAAGTCTACTCTGGGGCAGCTTAAGAGAGAAAGCTTTTCCTCTCTGAGGCTACAAGTACTCGACTGTAACTTCCATCTCTTGTTTCCAGTTCCATCCTCAGGGGCCAAGCAGAACATGTCTTAATCCTTCCAAATGGTGGCTCTTGTGATGTTTGAAGTCAGCTTTCCTCCAAACCCTTGTCTTTTCTTCTCCAGACTAAATATCTCGGTTCCTTCGACCAGTCTTTGTTTTTTTTTTGTTGTTGTTGTTGTTTTTTTAAGGAAAGGAACAAACATTTATTAAGTGTCTACTATGCTCCAGGCATTGTGCTAAGCATTTTACAAATATTATCTCATTTGGTCAGAATTCCAATGAAAAATAATTTTTAGAATACAATGTATAATCTAATATTTTAGGAATGTTAACATAATAATATTGTGGCCACCTACCTAGACTCTCTCATCATCTGCCTGCTATGACTGATCTAGCAATTTACACACCAGACCAGAGGCATGGGCCTCCATACTTGGGTCTTTTTAAATCTATGTTTTGTCCATGGGAAAGGTAAGTCTTCCGTAGAGCTCCTATTCTAGGGGAATAGTCAAAGCAGTTGACTGGTGACTGCCTGTGTGTAACCAAGCCCACTTGACCCACTATATCTACTATGTATTTCTAGACACCAGACTCTCTTCTAGGAACTGGAAATACCAAGACAAAAATTAAATAGTCCCTGCCCTTACAGTCTATCAGAGGAAATGACTTCTAGACATATAAGTAAACATGGAACATATTCACAGTAATTTTGAGTTGAGGGAAGTCATGCTGGTCGACCAGTCTTTGTATGGTGGGTCTAGTCTTCTCACCCTCCTGGTCAGTTAAATTCAATTCAGCAAACATTCTTTAAGGGGCCAAAGTACACAAAGTCACTTACACACAAAAATGTACCCATCTAATCAGAGCAGAAGAGATAAGGTCTGAGAAGGTATTGCATGAGAAAATTAATGTTGTCCTGGTACATGTGGCCTCCCAGGGGGCTGCTATGTGACAGCATAAGAATAAAAGAATATAGTTTAGGGGCAAGGACACAAGCTCAAGAATCAGAGGTCCTGGGTTCAAATACCCCCTCTGACACTTATCTCCTGTTTCACTTTGGACAAGTCATTTGCCTTGCTCCTCTTATTTATAAAATGAGAGGGTTGAATTAGATGATCTAGCTTCTAGCTCCAAAGCTATGATCCCAAGCCCTGCCTGCTTCTGAGTACAATTACATGAGTTTCCTTTTCTGCAAATCAAGTCAAGTACAGGCCTAAACCTGCCCATCTTCTCACCCCTTTCCTGAGTATAAGACACAGAAAGGAGGTAATATTTCCATGACCAGAGAAAAGCAAAGTCATAGAAAACTAAAGTATATTACTTGATTCTACGTGGAAGATAACAAGGTCCTGATGAAAGCCCGAGAATGGGATGGGAGCAGAGTTAGTGAGGGGAGGGTGTAAAATAGACAGGGACAGCAATGACCCATGCATGGTCCTTGACAAATGAAAATATCTTTGAGTGTTTCTAACAAGTACACCAAGTCTTCATAGTGCTTCTAAAGCTAGTTTTCAGATAGAAATGTGTGACCTGACTGCTCACAGATCCTCTCTATAGATGGCTGTGAGCCATTTACAGGGTGGGTCCCCAGTATTTCAAGGTGCATTGACAAGCATTTATTAAGCTCCTACTGTGTGCCAAACACAGGATGCTACGCCCTGGACATCTCAGATATGAGCCATTTGGATGTGTGTGGTATAGTAGAAAGAGTGTTGGATTTGGAGTCCGGAGCCCTGGGTTTGAATTCAGGCTTTGCTACCTGCTGTGTGACATTTGGCAAACTGCTGAACCTGCTTGGGCCTCAGCCTCTGATCTCTAAGCTTTAAATCCTATTACCTTAGATCTAGCCACATGTTCATCTAGCAGATAATAAAGTCTACCCACCCAATGTTGAGTGTCCCCTCTGCTTCATGGAGGGGATATGGAAGAGGCAACAGCAGGGTGTGGTGGAAAAAGCCCTAGTCTAGCAGTCAAGACTCAGCTGCTTTGTGCCTCAGTTTCCCCAGATGTAAAATGGAGAAGATGCTTGTATTACCTTCAGGGGTGTGCAGGAGCCAAAAGCTGATTGTAAAATTTCCAGTGTAAGAATTTATATAATAATGTATTATAATGTAATAATGTTCTATAAGTGGGTAAAGGCTACAAATCAGGTCTTGATTTGTTGTTTCATTAATTCTCTAGACTTCAGAAAGTAATGGAGAAAATCTAAATAATACAGATTCAACTTAAAGTGTGTTATGGGAACATTTTTCCTGATCTTGTTATCTAACCATTTACCACCTCATCCTTGAACCTCCAAAAGGGTCATTGTGGAGAAAGTGTTTTTAAAACCTTAACGTATCATGGAAACGGGAGTTGCTATTTAAAGGAATAATCTTTAGAACAAGATATTCAAAAATTTTTTTCAGCTATCTCTCTGCTAGGCTGTAAGAGATGCTAAAAGAGGAACCATAATCATTCAGCCACCCCTTGAAAACCTCTCCCTCTCCTCCAAGAGATTATAATCTAGTCAAGGAGGTAGGATATGACTATTCTGGGAAACAGTTAAATAGCAACTCAAGACAAGGGAGGGTGTGACATTATATTGAAACTCTGATTATATAGAAAACGGAGTGGCTCAGATTATGAATGCAGTGGGAATTCAAAGGAGGAAAAGATTGCAGAAGGCTTGAGTAGTTGAAGAAGCTTTCCTGGAGGAAGGACTTGAGTTGGATCCTGAAGGATGGGCAGGACTGGGCTAAACAGTCGACTCAAGTCAACAAACACTGATTAAACACCTCCCACATGACCGCACTGTGCTAAACCCTGGGGATATACCAGAAAAGGCAAAAGACAGTCTCTGTGCTCAAGGAGCTTAATGGGAGAGGCAACATAGAAACAAATATATACAAAGAGGCTACATATAGGATAAATAGGAAAAAAGTAATAGAAAGAAGGTGTTGAAATGAAGGGGTGGTTGGGAAAGGCTTCCAAATAGAAGGTAGGATTTTAGTTGAGACTTGAAGTCAGGGAGGTCAGTAGTCAGAGCAGAGGAGAGAGGGCATTCCAGGCATGGGAGACAGCAGGAAAGAATGCCCAGAACCAAAGTATGAAGTATCTTGTTTGTGGAACAGCCGAGAGGCCAGTGTCCCTGGATCTAAGAGTATGTGTTAGGGAGTAATGTGTAAGAAGTCTGAACAGGTAGGAGAGGATTAGCTTAGAAGGGCTTTGAATGCCAAACACATTACATTTGCTCCTGGAGAAAATAGGGAGCCACTGAAGTTTACTGAGTGGTGAGGAGGGAGAGTTTGACATGGCCCAATCTGTACTTTAGTGCATTACTTTGGTGGCTGAATAGAGGATGGATTGGGGTGGGGAGAGACTTGAGGCAGAAAGACCCACTAGCAAGCTGTTGTGAGGTGTTGAGGACCTTCACTAGAGGGGTGGCAGTGTCAGAGGGGAGAAGGGGGTTTATTTGAGAGATGTTGCAAAGGTGAAATCAGCAGGCCATGGAAACGGCTTGGATATGGAGGGGCGTGGGGGTGAGAGATGGTGAGGATTCCAGGATCACTCCTAGGTTGTGAGCCTGAGGGACTAGGAGGATGGCATTGCCCTCTGCAGTAATAGCGAAGGTCGAAGGGTCTGATGGCATTGCCCTCTGCAGTAATATGGAAGGGGGGAAGGGCTTAAGGGGAAAGATAATGAGTTTTGTTTTTCACATAACTGAGCCTTCCCCACACAGAGGGAGACCATCTAATTGTAGAAGAAGAAATGAAGAGAGATGTGAGGATTAGTGAGAATCCTGGTGTGATGGGAACAGTGGATTCCTGATAAGAAGAAAAGATGGGAATTAGTTTCCTGGAGTAACAAAGTTACTTTGGACTTCAAGAGGGTGGATTCTCCCCAGGTAGACCCAAGCCCTTCCTAGAGAAGCAGTATAGTATAGACTGCTACCTCAGTACATATGATCAGAAATCATAGGATCACAGATTTTAAACTAATACAAGACCTTTAGAAGCATCTAGGCCACCTCCCTCCCCATTTTACAAGTGAGTAAACCTAAGCATGGAAAGATTAGAGTCCTTGTTGTCTGTACTTGGCTTCCATTGTGCACCTAGTGTGGCATTTAGAAAAACACATAGATTTCAGGTGATTTTGTGCTCCCCTTCTGGACATGCATTTGATTCAATTCAACAAGTATTTCTGAGTACTAACTATGTGTAGGACCCTCTTACATCTGGTGGGAAGAGCAGAAATACAAATTTTAGATAAATATACAAATAGATATAGTTTAGAACAATCACTAATCATATATAAGGAAGAAGCAAAACAAGTCCTAGGGCAAATGTGTATGTAGGAAGGTCATTATCAAATTGGCTTAAGGTACAGAGAAAGCTTCCTGGAAACGCCTTTTCATCCCACACACCGAACCAAGGGAAACACTAGTTATATTAATCAGCTGCCTGCTACCTACATCCCAGCCATTCACTGTCATCAGAAGGTGGTACTGCATAATCTGGGGGAAAGCTTGGCAGGAAAGTTATCAGGATAATTGTACCTGAAAGAATAGAACTAGAGATAGATTTATTTTTCCCTTTTACCAAATCAGTAGGACAGCTTCCTCATGCCAATAACTTAGACAGCTCTGGTCTTCCCCAAAGGATCTTTGGTGACACTCAGAACCCTGAATAAAAGGAGGTAAGGAGGCAGAGGAAGCCCTCTTGTCTTGAGAGTATTCCAGATGCTGCCGTTCATCTTTGGCATCTTGCAAACTGTGGTAACTCTCCCCCCGACCAAGATCTATCTTGTCTTACTCACAAATGGGTTGGAAAATCCCTGCTAAAGTGATTAGCTAATAATTTAAGAAACTGTCTCTCTCAGAGCTATTTGCATTTAATAAGAGGATCTCAAAGGTGGAAACAGGGGAAAGGAGAGGAGAGGGAAATGAGACTCAAAGGAAGAAATCTCTAATGGTAGAACTCCAAGGGGGCAGACAATAAAATATTTTGGAGCAGGGATTGCTCCAAATTGGACTGAGTTAACTGCATACTCTGCCTATGCATAAACCTAGGCCAATAGTTAGAGACTATCTACCCTCTGCAAACGGAGCCCACCACCGTGTACCTAATAGGTCCTTAGTGAATGTTTATTTCATAGACTTGGCTTATGTCCATATTTGCATGGACTGGACCATGATGGTCCTGCCAGCAATCACAAAAACCTCCTTTTCTAAAAATCTGTTCTCGAAGCCCACTTTGGACTTGCTTCTATTTTGTCTAAATTAAAGCTAAGCTAGTAGTGACCATAACAAGAAGAACTGTGAGTCTTTTATTGTTTTACTTTGTTCTCTAATTCTGAGAAGAATTTCCTTGTTCCTGTTCCTCAACCAGAAACTCCACTAATGAATTTCCTCCCGTTACAGGATCTCAGCCCATTTTAAAGTTCCATTAGCCTCACTTCACAGTTAGTGTCTATTAACACCTTCCACTTACTGAAGAGCTCCATCTTTCTGCAATCCTCCCAAGGGACCACCTTGGGAATTCTCCACCCTTAGGGTGTGGAAAGTAACACCTTAGATCTCCATTAACCAAATGTCTGGATGTCCTCTCAGATCAGTGAGGGAGAAAGAGAGAGGGAGTAATAGCCAAGCTCATGGGATTGTTGATTTAGAGTTGGAAAGGACTTTGGATGCCACCAAGTCCAAACTCCCCCCCCCCCATTTTACAGATGAGAAAACAGAGGCACAAAAAGGTAAATGACTTGCCCAAGGTCACATCTGTAACAATTATCTCAGGTAGGATTTGAACCCAGATCTTCCTGACTCCAAGTTCACTGACCTCATATCTACATGCAGACCTCAGGTCAACATGCTAAAGTGATTAACATTCTTGAATATTCCAGGGGAATGCAAGTTCCTTGAAGACCGAGACTCTCATTTGTCTTCTGTCTTTGCATCTTTATTGCACAGCAGAGTGCTTTGTATACATTAAGTTCTTAATAATTGTTGAAAACAGCTCACAATGGAGATTCAGAGTTTCCCCTGCAATCTGATTTTTCTGTTGATGTTTGTTGATATTTTTCAAGTTCATAAAAATAGGGGAAAATAGTTTTTTTAAATAAAAAAATCCTTTGAATTTTGGATTCCACCTCATTGAATAGAATGTTCGGGGAATGAACAACGCTCCCCAATGAAGTACAGTGAACCCACTGGCCTTTTGGCACCAAGAAGAAGTCCAACCAGTGCAATCCAACCAATATTTATTAAATAAGCATATGCAAAGTATTAGGCATTATTATAGGTTCTGGGGAAACAAAGACAAGATCAAGTCCCTTCCCTCAAGGAGTTTATTTTCTACAAGGGGATACAACACGTAAAGAGAGGTATAAATGCAAAGTGATTTTAAGAGGAAGAAAATCCATCTAGAGGAGATGGCACCTGATCAGAGCCTTGAAGGAAGCAGTTTAGGATGCAGAAAGGCAGAGAAGAAAAACGAATCTGTCCCAGGCAGGCAGGTGCCTGCTAACAGCTAACAGGTCAGATTGGCCAGAAAGTAGAGTTTGTGAAGGGAAGTGATATAAATGAGGCAAGAAGAAAAAAAAATGGAGGCAGATTGCAAAGGGCTTTCAATCCCAAGCCGAGACATCTGTCTTTTTGTCCTAGAAGAAACCAGAAAGGTTTTTTTAAGCAGGGGAAGGTCCACAGAACACACCCACCTTTCCCTCCACCCCATTTCCACTGTGTCTTGCCATGCTGTACCATAAAGAATAATATTAATCTGAATGGACAAAAGATAAGGATGGGCCAATTTTTAAATTAATTTTTCTATTATCATGCTCTTATTTGCACACATAACACACACTGAAAAAGGAAAAGAAAACCCTTGAAATGCATAAAGAATAAACAGAGTTAAGCAAAACAACTTTGGTGACATTATAATTCTAGACCCTTCACACACAATACACACACGAAGAGACATACACACACACCCCTCACCACCACAATACAAAAACATTCCCTGAAGGCTGAAGAGCCAGGTTTGATTGAGGGCAACATCGATCAGTTTTACGTGGTCCCTGAGTACTGAGCACCTTTACAATAAGCTGGGGAAATATGGTGTGGGTGCCCTAGGAAGTAGTATTCTCCAATGGACAGGGCACCAGACTTCAAATCAGGAAGACCCAGGTTCAAATGCCACCTGCTAACTCAAAGTCCAATGCTCCAGTAACAAACTGAGACTGATATACTCATCTAATCTTAGTGCAAATCTGCAAAGAGAGGATGTGGAAAAGGATATAGCAGCTGTTTGTGGAAATGAAATGCTTTTACTACCCTCCCAGTCTCCAAAGACCATGAAAAAATTAGTCAGTTGTGTTCCATTCCAAAACGTTTTGCCTCTCTCCTCCAAGAGAAATGCCTCAGTACTACTAAGGATGTTATTTCTTTGTACCTTGGACAGCTGCCATGAGAGGCCAAGCATCCAATTATTTGTTGTTGCTCCTGGGTAGAAAAAGGTGCAATTGTCCATCACTCAAAAGCATTTATTAAGCACTATCATGTTCTAGGCATAATGCCAGGCTCTGAAGATACAAATAACAGATACTTTCAAGGAGCTTACATTCTAACAGGAGAGACAACAAAGATGTATGTAAGTAAGTTAGGTAGAAACGAGAAAAGTACATCAATCAAACAAGTGTTGCTTCATTCAGAAAAGAATATATATTGCACAAAACACAGATCTGGAATAAAAAGGGACCTCAACACTTATCTAGTTGAACTCATACTCCAAAGGAATCCACACTATAACATACCTGAGTGGTCATCCAACCTTTGCTTCAAGACCTCCAAGGAGAAACTCACCATCTCTCTAGGTTGCAACCTATTCCACTTTTGGATAGCTCTAATTGTTAGGACATTTTCCCTGACACCAAAGTCTAAGTTTACTGTTCTGCCACCTCCACTCATTGCTTCTAGCTTATCAGGCACTGACTGCGTGCTGTATTCTCTAGCAAGTCAATCAAACACTTTCTCTAAATGGCGAGTGCCCCTTAGATTTCTTGAGGGTGGCTCCCATGTGACCACCAGCATCTTGCTTCCCTATGCTATGGAGAAGACCAAGTAGATACCACTCCCTATTTCTGAAAATATTCAGATTCTAAGATAGAGAAAAGATCCTGTCTTAGATTATGATTATCTCATTCATTCAATCAGCAAACAATGGCTGTTGCAGAGTACTGTGCTAGGCACTGGAGGTTAGACAGAATTTAGCTTAAGATATTGTCCTGCTCTCATGAAGCTTCTGGTCTGCTAGGGGGATAAGATGAAAACACAGGTAACTGTAATGCACAGTATCACATGGTAAATGCATTGGAGTTACAAAACCAAGTGCTGTTCAGACCAGTTCTCTTTGGCTGTGGGGTTAGTCCACTTAGCCCAATAACCCTCAGCACTTAGATGTAATTAACATAGGATGCTAGTTCAGGAAGGGATCGTGGAAGAGAGAAGGATAAGGCTGGAAGGAATCACAAAATATGGAATGCTGAAATTAGAATTGCCCTAAGAACACCAATGATCCAAGCTAAGAAATGAAGTCCTTCATTTTACACAGGAGGTGCACGAGACCTAGAGAGATAAAGTAGTTTGACCAATGTCACATAGGTATTAACTAATAATTAAGAGGCCAGTGGATAAATTGAGAGGCAGAATTGGATAGAAGAATGCATGTGGTGTAGGGAAAAGAGCATTGGATTTCGAGTCAGAAGACATGAGTTCAAATTCTGGCCCTGATACTTATTCACTACATGGATCTTGATCTCTCTTTCCTCATTTTCCTCACCTGTATATAGAAATTGACCCCTCCCTCTCATACATAAAGTCTCTAGAATAATCCAGGTTCAGGATACTCTGTGGATCACTATGTACTCACAATCATATTTTCCAAGCCCCCAACACTGTGGTTACTTCTTTTTTTTCCTAATCAGCCAAAGAATACAGTTCAAAGCAAAGGCAGCTAACTAGGCAATCTAATACACTGAACATAGGGCTTAAGGTCAGAAAGACTTGATTCTTTCAAATCTTGCCCTAGAGGACATATTGCTTACTAACTTAGGCAAGTAACTTCTGCATCTGTAAAATGGGGATAATATTAACACCTACCTCACCGAATTTTTGTGAGGGTCAAATGAGATAATGTACGTAGGCACTCTGAAAACCTTGCAACCATAGAAATGCTGGCTATTATTATTATTATTATTGTTATTAACAAAATAGCATATTTAAGAAATGTTATAGGAAAACACCATCCTCCTCATAAAGCAGGGACATACTCTCTCACCATAACTAAGGAGAGTGTGCATGAACAGAGACCACACTACGTGGGGTATACAGGTGTCATGGAGTGTGACAGTCCACTATAGAGAAGGCAGTCCACTATTCCAGAAAACTTTCTCATTTAGTATTAGATATTCCCAATATCCTCTCCAATTGACCAGGCAACTGAACCAGGACAAAGGGCAGGCTAAGGAGACAAGGTCAATGTTCGCTACCCAACTAGCACACATTCTTGCTGTTACTATACATATTTTCCAACTCTGGTATTATATTTTGACCAATGAAAAACCTTACTGGTTCTATCCCTGCAAAATAGAGTGGGGTAAGAAGGGTTGAACTATATGGTTTCTAAGGGCCCTGCCGGTCAGTCCTGTAATTCTACATCATAGCCAAGATGGTCCTGTGGGAATAAGTTGAAGATAACCTATGAGAGAGTGGGAACCCTAACAAACTTTGCAATTTTGCTGAGGGCCCAGCCCTGGCTGAATGTGACTCTCTAGATAATTGTGAGAAGAGGCCAGACCACCTGCAAGACATGGGGAGGGAGGGAATACATGCCATCTCCCGATGTTTTCTTTCCAGTGTTACTTCCAGGAAAAGTGTTGCTGACTGAGAAAAGGAAGCTGAGCTCATGATTAACAAACCATTTTATGTAAATATAATATGTTCCCACCCAGGAGAGGCTGCTTTCCAAGATGCAAAGGCTGCCTGGCTCCTGGCCATGGTCCTGGCTCTGACGGGAAGGCTGAGCAGTGAAATGCTTCAGTCAGAGCCCTGTGCAGAAAGCCTCTATGAAGAGCCTCTGCAGTATAGAAGAAAAACTATTTGATTTAGGATCAGAAGAGCTGAGTTCAAGGACTAGATCTGAAATTCACTAGGTGTGTGAAGTTCACATAGCATCTCTGGGCCTCTATTTCTTCACTTGGAAAACGAAGATAATCAATACATTATTCCTTTGCACTGTTGTTGTGAGGGGACCTTAGAATGCTATAGGGCTGTACATTAATATTTAGGGTTTGGATATTGGTGGAGCACAAGAGGCATGAGTTAACTCCACACACACGACACCAGCCAAGATTGTTGAAAAGAAAGGAAGTTTGGGTGCAGACCTGAGACAGTTTGAGTTAATGCCTCCACTGATCAGATTAATCTGGGACCTAGCTGGGGCCCTTTTAAAAAAGTAAAATATAAAAGCAGTTTTTGGAACTTTGGAGGAGAGCTCCTGAGATTCCAGAGAATCTCTTTGGCAGCATCTTTTATCTTTCTGAACTGTTTTTAATTTTTTTGGAAATTACTTCTCCATGAGGTTATTGAAGATTTTTTAGTAAAAGGACAAACACCTGTTCTCTGAGTGATTCATTATACCAGCTGCAGAACAGAGACTTGGAAAGATCTATGATTTCACTGGGGTAGGGAGGGAACTCCCGGTGGGGAAAGTCCTCTGCCAATGCAGATCAGCACCTGTCACACAATATATGAACTGGCTGAGAGCTACTGCAACCCTAAAAGTTAAGGAACTTTTCCAGAGTCTCACAGCCAACCTGTGTCAGAGGGAGTGTTTGGTCTTCCTGATTCTGAGGTTGGCTCATGCATAGTAGTAATGATGATAATGCTTGCTTCACATGCCATCTCTTACTTCTTACAACTTTAAAAAACCATTTTGCTTATAAATACTCAATGGGTCATAACCATACTGTGACACACTCATGTGTTCTCAAAAAATCACTTTTTTTAACATGTTATTTTTGAAAACCAATGGACTTTTGTTGTTGCAAGTCTGAAAGGTCCAAATAACTGGACAAAATTTGGAATTTTGAAGAGAAGCCCTGATAGGCATTAGAAAAGTAAGCCTAGATCTGATGAAATAAATGGGACAAGAGGATATATTCTCACCCAAGGTGTTTACCTTGGGCTGTCATGTGAAATGTACTGTTCAAAGTCCAAAGAGAAGAAGAATTTCATATAAACTGGGAAGTTTGCCACAGCTTCAGATCACATACAAGCCTGGGGCTGAAATCAGTCACTCAGTCATGTCCAACTCTTCATGACCCCATGGACACCAGGTCCTTCTATCCTTCACTATCTCTTTAAGGCTGTCCAGGTTCATGTTTGTTGCTTCCATGACATTATCTATCCATCTCATCCTCTGCCGTACCCCTTTCATTTTACCTTCAATCTTTCCCAACATCAGGGTCTTAGATTTCCAGTGGGTCCTGTCTTCTTATTATGTGGCCAAAGTATTTTGCAGAGGTTCCTAAACAAGATCCTGAATGACCCCAAAGAGGTCAGTCAATTCATGAGCATTTATTAAGCACCTATTTTATGCCCAGCACTCTGCTGGATGGTGGAGCTAATCAGAAAGAAGGGAACAATGCATCCCTGGAAGGAGTTTACAGTCTAATGGACTTAGGTCAAGCTGAGTGTCCACAAATAAAGTATAAGCCCAAATAGATAAAGAATGCAAATTGCCCAGACTATTTATTATAGGTAGTTGAATGGTCAGCCCTTGGCATACATATCTTAGACAGACACCATGTGCAGGTGGACAATGACCTAGGCCCAAAATTGACTAAGAGAAAGATGGGCTGCTGGACATTTGGGAAATGACACAATGCTTTTAATGACCTCAAGTATTTCTCTCTAGACAAAGGCCTTTCTTCTGAACACTATTCTAATGATGCAAATATAGCTCTGAACCATGAAATAATGCAGCCTGTGAAGAATTCAAGTTACAGGTGACTCAAAGTCAATGAAGAAGGGGCAGCTAGGTAGCACAGGGGATAGACCACTGACCCTGGAGTCAGGAAGACCTGAGTTCAAATCCATCCTCAGACATTTACTAGCTGTGTGACCCTGATTGCCTCCCAAAAAAAAGGCAACAAAGAGACTCGTGTTAAGCCTAAATTAGGCTGCAAGAAGTTTACCTCAGAAGGAGCATCAAAGATATTATCAGAGAAAAGGCCTCAAGCAATGACAGCAAGGGATATATATATAGAGAGAGAGTTTGTCTACTTCATTAGTCCCTCTCAATTCAAAAATTCTGTGATTATTGAGCAATCTGGAAAAAGCCCCCTTACGTGTTGTATGAAACCCCTTGAGAAGGATTAATGAGATGGTATAAATAGGAAGGACCCAGGAGGACACGAAGGCAAAGGGTTGGCTGCCAATGGTACCTTTGCAAGGATTAACCACATCTTGGGATCACAGTTCAGTTGAAGTATCTGGCCCCTTGTCTCTTTAACTCTATTATCAAACCCTGAAGTCTTTGTGAAAGAGGGCATGATTGTCGGCAGGGCTAACCATCAAGCATTAGCTGTGCCTCTCTCCGATTCTGTCCTCACAGCTTTATAGGGAATGTGCAATGAGATTCCCTCACACCTGCACCTCCCTTATTTCAGTAATAAAACCTCCTTGCATGGCATACCTGAATTCTGCACTATGGCAGAGTGTTCTTGTGAAAGTATGGTGCGTTCATCACCAAGAAACTTATCACACCCTCATCAATGCCCTCCAGCTGCTTCTGCTCCTCTCACTGGAGGGCTGGGGAGAGGAGCAAAAGACTCTTCCTGTGGCATCCCCCCATAGAGGACTTGAAATCCCAGTCACCTCTAAATGTGTCACCAGCTTCTCTGCCTGTTTTCAGCTTCATTATCCACATGCCCTTCTGGCACCTTCCCCTTTTCAGCTTCCTTTCTGTGTTTTCTTCCCCCATTAGATGGCAAGCTCCTTGAGGATAGGAACTGTCTTCCTTTTTCTTATTTGTATGCCCAGCACTTGGCTCAATGCCTGGCACCTAATAAGTGCTCCATTTATCATATTGTACTGTATTAGCCCATCCCACCTTCCACCTCCCCAATCTGTCCTTCTAATATCTCCGCTTAATCTTTAATCCTGAGCTTGGGAAAAATTCCTTGCTTCCCAGGCTGTCAGCTAATTCAAGGCATCATTTCAATTCAATTCAACAATTTATGAACCACCTACTATGTGTCAAACCCTCCACTAAGTACTGAAGATACAAAGACAAAAATCCTGAGACGGGACGTCCTGCCCTCAAGGAGTTTATATGCCATTTGTTATTGACTCAGGAATAAAAATGGTACTGTTTCAGGTGAGACTGGAAAGAATGCTGGATTTGGAGCTAGAAACCTTGATTCAAAATCCAGGTTCTGATACTCATGTCTCTAGCCTACCTGTGTGACCTTGGGCAAGTCCTTTTTCCTCCAGACCTCAGTTATTTAATCCATGGAACAGAAGTTGGAAAGGATGGATGAATTAGATTAAATGTTCCCTAAAGTGACTTCAGGTTCTAAATCTTCGATTCTGTGAGTCTGGGAGGTTTCCTACCACAGGAAGCTGTTTGCACTAACAGGAGCAATCTCATCTTCTCTCCACCCTCTGGGCTTTCTTGGAAGGTTCTCTTGGCAGGCCTTTTGTAAGTATTATTAAATCTGTATTCAAAGGTATCTAAGCCCAGAGACCTAATCCTGGAGCCAAGGATGTTGAATAACCCCAGATAAGGTCACCACCACTTATATGGACTTTCTATGGCAAACAGACGTCTTGACAAGGCACCAACATAATTGTTTCAGCAAACCAAAAGTATTTAGGCCCCTGTATGTCTGATTTTGAATGTACTCTGAACTGAGCCCAAAATTAAACAGAAGGAGGAGAGCTGGCTGGGTTACTTTGGAAAAGTTGCGAAGTTATTTCATGAACCCAAACTTCTCCCTCAAAAAAAAGCTCCTTTTTTTAACACCAGTTTTATGCCGGTATTATATAGCCCAGCCCCAGCACATTGGCTTTACACCAGTTTAAGGGAGAGGATGTACAAGGGTAACATAGGCTGGGCTGAGATCTGTATCTTATTGGAGATCATTGGACAGAATGCCTCCATTAAGAGATGGTGGTTCCTCAACATCTTTGAGAGCCTCTGGCACATGCTGATGTGCAGGTGTCTTTAAGGAAAAGACTCTTTGATCCCAAAGGCCTGAAAAAATCACCTTGAAGAGGTCCATACTGAAGTAAGAAGGAAGCAGGGGAGTTTATTCTTCCCCAGGGAGTGTTACACATTTGAATGGTAGCTCTCCTGCCTGGCTGAGCAAGAACAGAAAATATTATCTGAGACTCATGGTTCATACAGACTTGGCTAGGAATTTGCTGTGGGTCCTTAGATGAGTCATTTCCCTTTCTAGACCTGTTTTCTCCTCTGTAACATGAAGGAGCCAGACAAGAAGATTGCTAAGGTCCCTTTTAGCCCTAGCAATCTGGGAATCTAAGACTGAACATGGTAGACTACGTGGCGCCTTGAAGAGGAAGTGCTGGTGCCACCAGGGTATGTGGGGGCTTGACATACCCTCTTCTCCATTCCTGTAATCCCTACTACAGGTCCTTATTATACTCTCCCTGAATGAATGCAGTAGTTTTCCTGCCTTAACCCTACTTACTTGTTTCAGAGATTATTTCCAGTTTATTAGAGAGAGACAGAGAGAGACAGAGAGAGAGACAGAGAGAGAGTAGTGTGTGTGTATATACATATATAGATTGTGTGTATGTATGTGTGTATATATTATACATATACACCTATAGACATAGACATAGACACACACACATTGTTTACATATGTTCCCACCCACTGGATTGCAAACTCCTTGAAGCTGGAAACGTTTTTCTGCCTTTCTTTGTATCTCTAGCACTTAGTCCGTTGCTTGCTGTATGCATGGGTATGGTCTTACTACACCTCCACTGAAAAACCTTCAATAGCTTCTTTTTGTCTACCAATTCAATTTTTTTCCTGGCATTCAAAGTTCCCCAGAAACTAGAGCCTCCTCCATTTTCTAGTCTCATATTACTCTCCTACAAGCACTCAATGCTTTAGCCAAACATCCTCTCTCCCCTCAAATATATTCTGCCCTTTCTACTATATCTTGACCCCATTTTTATTTTCTCTCCCCCTAAAAGGATGCTAAAAGCATGTTGATATACTCTCGATACCTTTAAAGCTCAAGTCAAGTATTGGCTTTTCCAGGAAGATTATCCTGACTTCCCTCATAGGTAATGACTTTCCCCTTGGACCTTACACTGTACCTTGGTCTCTGATTTTCTAGTGCATGTATTATATAAAACTTTGTATTACAGTTAGCTGAATTGCTGCCTTGTTCCCCCTACTGGTTCTATGAGAACAACTACTATTAATTAGTTAAACTTTGTCTCTCTCTCTCCATGCTTGGTCACAGGACTCTGCATGTAATAGGTGTTTGAGCATTTGTTGTATTAAGGTATCAGAACATTATATTGTATTACATGATTTGAGAGTCTCTAGGAAGCCCCCTCTGCCTCTCTGGAGGGCCTTCCCCTCCCAGGCTAATTCTGTTCTACACAAGGTATTTGCTGGTCTCATCCATCTACTAGCTCCTCCTCTGCCCAAATTATTTTGTAAATCTTCTGCGTATCATTACTTAATGTGCATGCTGTCTCCCCCAACTAGATTACAAATTCCTTGTGGGCAAGAACTGTTCACTTTGGTCTTAATTACCTTGATCCCAATTAAATTGGTTTAAGACATTTGGCTTCTGGGGAGTCAGTCAGTTATCATTTGGACATTCAGACCACAGAACTCATTAGAACAATCACAGAACCTTCTGCGAATCATTTGGCCTCTGCAGGACACAATTTCTATACGAGTGATGTGATCTTGCTTTGTGAGAACGCAATGAAAAAATATGTCTGAAATCTAGATACCATCATACAACTGCAGGAACGCGATTCTGGGCATTCTGTTCCTGTGTTTGTATCTGTATCTGGGTCTCTGCGGGCAAGGCGAAGTAAATAAAGATAACAGTTCAAATAATATCTCAGATATTAACCATTAAGTCACTTTTTCATGGGGCGTTTGACCAGGAGTGCCTCAGTTTATTACTCTGTAAAATAAATATGGTAACATTCTCAAATCTAAAATAAAAGGATCATGGACTTAAAACTGGAAGGGAACTTAGAAACCATCTAATATACACACACCCATCTTACAGATAAGGAAACTAAGGCCATGCCAGTATGTATCAAAAGTCATATACTCCCCATACCTTTAAAGCTCAAGTCAAGTATTGGCTTTTCCAGGAAGATTTTCCTTACTTCCCTCATAGGTAATGACTTTCCGCTTGGACCTTATATCAAAAGTCATATCACCAGTATGTATCAAAAGCAGGAATTGACCCTAGCTAGGTCTTTCTGACACAGACACCAACTCTCTATCTATGTATCTATCTATATATGCCTTTTCCAAAGTTTGTATCTCCCCTAATGCTGACTACACTGCTCTGCATAGAGTAGGTGCTTTAAAAATATTTCTTATGGTCTTCTCCCTTGCTAAGTATTTTCATAAAATTAGAATTAAAATGATGAGATTACTTCCTCCCAATTGGAGGCAGGAGGAGGTCTTGTTGAAATAGGCTAGAGACTTGGAGGAATTGAGACAACTGTAGAGATGATTTCAATAAGAAGCATTTTTACCTGAAATATTCAGACAACAGAAAAGGTCCCTTGGCCTCAGTCATTTCAGGAATGAACCTTGTTCTCATCTGTTCACATTGACACAATTATTGTCCATCAGTTGAACAGCAGCCACTTCACTTTAGGGTCTGCATAGCAAGAAATTATGCAGATAAAGTAAGAGAAATCATGAGCTATTTTAAAAATATTTCATCTTGAAAATGAGTCTGGGTGCACTTGGGTTGGATTTTAGATTCACAGAATTTCAGTGTTAGCAGGGACCTTAGCTACCAGCTAATTCAACCTGCTAATTTGAGAGATAGTGACATTGAGATCCAAGGAGGACAAGCACCTTATCCAAAGTCGCACAGGTCTAATGGCACAGCACTTTGCTTTGTAGTTCAATTGCTACTGAATCCAGGTTTCATGGTCCAGAATCATCCATTTCTGTACCCCTGGAAATTAACCATAACTGATGCCGATATCGCTTTCAGTTTATAAAGCACTTTAAATGCTTCATCTCCTGTGGTTCTCACAATTCCCCATAAGGTGGATACTCTAGAGATTAAACTTCTAAGAAAAAATATTCAGAGAGGGTAAGTGCTTTTCCAGTGGCACATCCAAGTGTCAAGTGGGATTTAAACATAGGTCTTCTTGACTCCCCGTCTACAATTGGATCCACCACGCCAACCTGTCTCTCCTCACTCAAGCACTTTATAAACCAGTAGGAAGAAATGTAGGGATGATTTGCTATTCTCCATTAGAGAGTAAAAAACAAAAACAAAAATTCTGCTTACTACCTAATGTCAATGATATTCAGTCATAAGTATATATTCAATTTGTTTGGCTTTAATGTTTGTCTCAAGCACAACTTGAAAGTGCTTTTGGAAAGCAGATAGACTGGAATGAGGAGCAATGTGGGGAGGATGTAAAGATGCAGATTTAGACTGTATATAAAGAAAAACTTCCTAATAATTGGAACTGTCCAAACATGGAATGGGCTGCCTTGGGAGGCAGCACATTCTCCCTTCCTGGATGTCTTTGAGGAGTAGATGAATGAAGCATTTAGAGAGGATACTTGGCAAGATAAGCCATTTGAAAGTGGAGACTATTTCATTTTTCATTTATTTGTTTGAAGTTGTATCCACAGTACCTAGAAGAGTGCCTGACATAGAATTTGTTAAATAAATGCTTGCTCATTGATCTGAGGTATAGGTTGGGCTAGACAGTCTCTTGAAGGTCCTTCCAATTCTAAGATTCTGTGACTCAGGGGCAAAGCAACTCTTCTGAACTCCTTGGGACTGTGAAACAAAGCACCTGAAACTCTGTGTCCACATAAGACAGGCAGGATAGAATGCATGTCGGAGCTTCCCTTGAATGAGTCATCTGCACTCCACCCCAGCATCCCTTTGGATCAGAATGACCTCAGGTAGATGTCTACCAGGGTCCAATTCCTGGCTAAGTCAGTGCTGATGGTGATGAAGAGGCAGAGGCCCCATCCAGTGCTCTGATGTTCTCAACAGAGACTCCTTTGCAAGGGCATGTTTGGAAGTGAAAACAATGCTTGGCAACAAAAGAACCATATGGTTCCAGCTGTTGTTGTTTAATTATTGTTCAGTCACGTCCAACTATCTGTGATCCTGTTTGGGGTTTTCTTGGCAAAGATCCTGGAGTGGTTTGCCATTTCCTCCTCCAGTTCATTTTACAAATTAGGAAACTGAGACAAACAGGGTTAAGTGACTTACCCAGGGTCACACAGCTAGTATCTAAGGATGGATTTTAACTCATGGAAGTGAGTGCCCCTGACTCCAGACTGGGCACTCTATCCACTGCACCACCACTTACACATATTATGCACTTACACGTATCCCTACAAAGTATGCTGTTCATTCAACATGCATTAATTAAGTGCCAACTATGTATGAAGTACAGTGCACAACCTTGGAGATACAGAAATAAAAGTGAAACAATCCCTACTCTTACAGAGCTCATATTACACTGGGGAAGGGGTGGAGGAGAGAAACAGGTGACAGGCACAAATTTTTAAGAAATGTAAACATATATGTATACATACATATATATACACACACATGCATATTTGTATATATATTTTGTATGAACATATCATTTGAGGAGGGGAAGAAAATCATTGGCTAGTGGGATCAGGTAAACTTCCCACAGAATGCGGTTCCTGAGTTGAAAAAGGAAACTTGGAGTTCCAAGAAACAGAGGTAAGAAAGGAGTACATTCCAGGTATAAAAGATAACCAATGTACTGGGGTCTAAATTGGAATATCAAGTTCAAGGAACAGAAAGCAGACCAGTTGGACTGGAATGGACTATGTAAAAGAAAATGCCTAGAAAGGTAGAATGGACTGCAAATGGCAGACTAAGGAGTTGGTGGTTTAACCTGGAAGCAATAGGGAGTTGCTGATGATTCTTAGGTTGGAGGAGCAACACGGTCCAACCTATGCTTTATGGATATCACTTTGGAAGCTGCAAGGAGGATGGATAATAGAGGAAAGAAACTGGAAGCAGAAAGGCTTTTAGGAGGCTATTGCTATTGTCTGGGGGAGAGGTGATGAGGGAGTGAACAAGGAAAATGGTCATGTGAATAGAGAAGAGATAGATGTGGGCTGTGCAGTGGATAGAACACCAGTCCTGGAGTCAGGAGGTCCTTGATTCAAATCTGGCCTCAGCCACTTACTAGTGGGGTGACTCTGGGCAAGTCACTTAACCCCAACTGTGAAAAGCAAGAAGAAGAAAGAGGAGGAGGAGAAAGAGGAGAAGATGAAGAAGAAGAAGATGATGATGATGCAAGAGATATTGTGGCAGTACAACTGGCAACTTAGACTTGACAACTCATCTGATATGGGGGGAGGGACAGGGTTGATAAAGGAAAGGGAAGGATAGAGCTTCATAATTATAAAATTAGGAAAATCAAAGAAAGCATAGAACAATAAGATTTAGAGCTGGAAAAGAGCTTACAGATTATTTATTCTAATTCTATTTTATAGACAAGGAAATATGATCTGGGAAATATAATTTCTATAACTTGCTTTATGACCTTGGATAAGTCATTTATTTCCCTGAAATTCCTCATCTGTATTCTGAAAAATGGGACTGATAATGCCTGTCCCACATATCCCCAGAAGGGTCAGAGATGAAAAGAAAAACCCCATATCCACCAAAATACTTATATTGAAACTCTCAGATATTTTCAGATGAACTTCCATCCAGCCATGATTTCCCCATCTTGTACCTGAAAAGCTGATGTGTTTTTTTTCATCCTGAGTGTAAATTTTTAACATTTATCTCTTCTAGTTTCATCACAATTAGATTTGTCCCAATAGTCTAGTCTGACAAAGCCCCAAAAAGAAAGGACTAGAGAGACCTCCCCCAGTACCTTATTTTCTCTGAGAACACACAAATAGTTCTCATCCCCTGGGGTTTCTCTGACCTCAGCTGCATCACTATGCAGAGACTGACAGCTTGAGAGATACCTTCTCACTTAGTCATAAAATGTCAGAGCTGGAAGAGACCTTAGAAATAATTTAATCAACTCCCTCATTTTTCAGAGTAGTTCCCAGAGGCTCAGACAGGGCAAGTCACTTGCCAAATGACACCCGGCCATTTACTGGCAGAACCATGATTCAGACCCAGGGCTGGTCACTCCTAATCCAGTGCTCCTTCTGTAACACCAAGAATCCAAGATTGGACTTCAGGTACAACATGGCATCCAGCAATGGCTTCTGATCTGATTTTAGAACTTTGTTGGCCAATCTCTAGCACTATGGATTTAGACGGTCAGTGCCTGTGACTTATATACCTGGCATAGAATTACTAGCCTCACAGGATACAATTCATACTACCTACTATATGCTTGCCTCCTATCCTCATTAATCCCCCATTTGTGTGGGGGATTGACCTCAGGGCCTTATTCATTTGTAGGAAAACCAAAGCCGGTGGTGAGTTATTCCCCGGAATCTGAGTCTGAAACCAGGAAATCAGTCCCCTGGGAGATGAACAAGTGAAATGAAAAGTAAAAAACAAATCTGAGCTGAATCCATCAAGAAATCAGAAAAGTTTCGAGTAAACAGGTGATACTAGGCAGGTCTGGCAGTCAGTGACAGGGACATCATAGCAAAGAAAATGAGGTTCAAGGGCAAGAAATTTGGTCTCTGGAGGAGCTTGGGTAATAGGTACATGGAAATAAAACCTACCATTTGGTGAACTGGGGTACAAGCTAAAAACTTAAGTCACGTGGGAATAAAGCAGGTACCAGGACTGAAATAATAAGGATAAGTCACATTTTTATACTACTTTAAGCTTTGAAAAACTATTTCCTCACGTTAACCTTGTTAGGAAGGGAGTACAAATATTATTATTCCTATTTTATAGGTGATGACACTGAGGTTCTGAGATGATACATGATTCCACAGTTGGTTAGTGTCCAAGGAAGAACTCAAAGCCTGGGTTCTTGACACTAGCAAGATAGTCACCTGAGCTGTAAGGCAGGAATCAAGTAAGTGGAGACCTGGGGGTATCAAGGTTAGAATAGGAGAAGTGGTATTGACCCATTCGCTCACAAATTATTAGAGCTGAAAGGGGCTTTAAAGATCATATGTTTAAAAAAAAAAGATCATATGTAAAATCTAATCACCTCCTTTTTTTACATTAGTTATTTCTGGTTATACCTCCTTCCCCCCCAACCTCCACCTTGTCATTGAACCTTTCCTTATATCAAAGAAAGTCAATTTAAAAAATACAGGAACTTCTGCTGGCAGTGCATGTAGTACTCTGCCCCTGTAGTCCCTGCCCCTCCCTCCATCTGCCAGGAAGAGGGAGTTCTGTTTCATTATCCATTCTCCAGGAACAAAAGTCCAACTTTCTTTTAGTGTTCATTTCATTTCTGCATTATTATCATTGTGCTTGCTGTTCTCCTGTTTCAATTTACTCTACTTTGCATCAGTTCATATAAATCTTCCCACATTTCTCTGAATTCCTCATATTTGTTATTTTATGATAAAAAATGATTTTGATGATGAATATTTCATTATCTTTATCTTTACATTTCCAGATCCCAGCAGTGCACGGCACACAGTAGCTATTTAATAAATGTTTACTGATGGATGGATTGATCAGTCATTCTCTAATTGATGGGCTGTCACTTTCCCACTACTGGGAAAGTGCTGCTATTTTGAGGGCTTTTCTTTCTATCTTTGACCTCATAGTCAATGCCCTCCAGAAATGAGGAAACTGAGGTCCAGAGAGATTAAGAGATTTACCCAAGGCTGGCACAGCTAATTAGTGAAAGAAATAGGACTGAACCGGGATTTTCTAACTGCTAATCCTGTGTTCTTTCCACTGCATTGTGCTTACTCAGAGATAAGTTGATAAGTGACTGACCTAGAAGGGCACTTTGTGTCTCCCTGATCCAGGGGCCAGACTGGCCCTAGATCTGGAACAAGTAAAGGCTAAATGCCTAAGATGGTGGGAAAGACAGAGAGCCAGGCAGCCCATTACAGACAAGAGAGATTTAGCAGTGAATCTTGTGAACCCCGGGTTCAGTATCAGTTCTGATAGGCCTGGAGCTGTAGATATCTCATGAAGATCTGAAGGCCTGGTAATGGTTAATGAGTAGGTGGTAAATTGTAAATTTGTTTAAAAACAAAAGTTAATATATAGTGATCAGAGGGCATTTTCATTTTGAGAGAACTAACTGAATAAGAAACAAGAGGATTACTTGGGCTCAGAGCCATAAGGGTCCTTTAGAAATCATCTAACTCAGGAGTTCTTAACCTTTTCACAATCGATCAGTCAATAAACATTTATTAAGTGCCTGCTGTATACCAAGCACTGTGCTAAATGCTGGGGATGCAAAAACAGGGAAAAGAAAGTCTCTGCCCTGAGAAAAATCAAAATCTAATGGGAAGACAACAAACAAACATACACAAACAAGCTATAGAGGACAAATAGGAAAGATAAATAAAAATAAACAGAAAATAATTAAGAGAAGGAAGACACCGGAAGTAATAGGAATTAGGAAAGCCTTCCTCTAGCAGTAGTTCTCAACCTTCCTAATGCCATGACCCTTTAATACTCATATGTGGGCGTATCTGCATGTAGGGGGACCCGCCTGGAGATGGATGGAGGAGCCGTGTCTCAGTTCCTAAAACCATCGGAAATATGTGTTTTCAGATGGTCTAAGGCGACCCCTGTGACCTCTGTGAAAGGATCATTGGACTGTGACCCACCATTTGAGACCTGCTGTGAGTCTAGAAAATGGGGTTTTAATTGGGACTTAAAGGAATCCAGAGAACCTGGGAGGCAATTATGAGGAGGGAGGGCATTCCAAGCCTGGGGCACAGCCAGAGGAAATTCAGAGAGAGGGGGTGTCTTGTTTGTGGAACAGCCAGAAGGCTGAGTCTCTGAACTGAAGAGAATTACTAGGGAAGGAGAGGGGGTGGGAAAGACTTGGTTTTGGGAAGGAGATAGATTATGAAGGACTTGGAATGGAAGCTTTTGCCCTTGGAGGCTATAGAGAAGCCACTGGATTCTACTGAGTAGAAGAGCAGCATGATCAGATCTGCACTTTAGGTAAATCACTTTGGCAGCTGAATCCAGGATGGATTGGAGTGGGGAGAGACTTGAGGTAGGCCGACCCACCACAAGTGAGAAATGAAGAAGGCCTGTACCAGGGAGGGAGTAGCGTCAGAGGAGAGAAGGGGCATATTGGAGAGATGTTCTCAGAGGTAGAATCAAGGCTTTGGCAACAGCTTGGATAAGGGGGATGAGAGATAGTGAGGAGTCCAGGATAACTCTCAGGTTGTGAGTCTGAGGGACTGGGAAGATGGGGTTACCCTCTACAGGAACAGGGAAGACAGGGAGGGTTTGAGAGTGTCTGGTGAGGCCTACAGACCCCTCCTCAGAAAAATATTCTTAAATGTATAAAATAAAATATTAAGATTACAAAGAAAACCAATTTTACTGAAATGCAGTGATCAAAATATTTTAAAATAACTTCACAGACTCTAAATTAAGTATTCCAATCTAATCCAATCCTTATTTTATAGAGAAGGCTCAGAGAGGGTAAGCAACCAGCTCAAGGTCACCCAGCCAAGAGTTGAGATGAAAAATCAAGCCTCCTGATCCCAAGCTTGGGGGTTTTGCTAATATACTCACTACAATGTGAGGCTGTTCCTCATTTCTAATAAGAATCTTACTCCTGCTCCCCCTCCCCTTACTTCCACCCCCATCCTGCCTTTTTTTTCTTCAGAGAAGAAAAACAATAATGGCTCCTTTTAAAATGCAACAATCCTCCAATTAAATTTTAAATATTCAGGTCAGCCCTTTGTAAACCAAGTCCTTCAAGTGGATATCATAGAAACAATAAACATTCGGGAATGGTGTTTGCTGAATAATTCCTGGAAGGAGCTATCAAAGCTGCTTTGTGCCCCTAAGTGCTGCCATATTTAGGCATGTGTACTTAACCAAGCCCCCAGCCCAATCCCCAGAGAAATTCCTGGGCCATCCCCCACATTTGTTGGCCAGGAAGTATCCCTCCCACAATGTGGGGAGAAAGTCAGGTCTTTCTTCTCTAACCAAGCTCAAAGTGAATATCCATTCATTAGACTGTGCCAGATTATAGGCTAGGATTAAGAATAAATTATGGGTTTTTTTTACGACCTCTGAGAGTGCTCAGGATGGGGAATAGAGATGGTGAAGAAGATGGCAGAAAATAACCGTGGCTCACTTTATAGAAAATATTTATTTTTTAGAAAATTTTATTTAGCTGTGCAAGATCATACCTATTTATTTAATGGCAGAATCAAGACTTAACTATATGCTTTTTGCATTTCCAAATTTTCTTGTTAGTAAATGTGGACAGATTCACAGGCACTGCAGTCCCCACTGCTCCCTGCAATGAGGTCTCCAAAATCCGAGCCAAAGTTGGATATGTCATCAGCCAATCTGAGAGTGGGAAGATGGGTTGCATCCCACCCTCCCTGCAATGGCCAGTCATGAGCATTGGCTCTAACACAACCTTACCGACCCTCATCCATCAGTACTCTCCCGCTCTGCCCCTCCATATGTATTGCAACTTCCCCCCCTTTCCCAGACCTCCTTAACCAGGCACAGGACCTTCAGGGCAGTTATAACCTCATTACCATCCAGGCAGTCACAGCACCAGCTGCATAGATGTCTTTGGGAAAGTTCCACCCAACCCCTTTCCCCAATATGTCCCTGGTGATGCCCTTGGGAAAGTGGGCTCTGTGTTCTGAGGGAGTGACCAGTGAGTAAGAGCCCTGCTGCCCCTTTGATCTTAGGGTGGGTCGAATTGCCCAGGATGGCCAGACATGGATATCTCATTCCATCATTGTTCCTCCCAAAGCCACCCCTCTTCCAGAGTTTCCCTTTCTTATCAAGGGCAGCACCATGCTTCCAGTTACCTACACTCATGACCATAGTGTTGTCTCTGGGAACAAGATGTTGTCTCCTTCCCCCTCTTTGGGCAGTCACTCTTGTGGCTGAACTTTCATTCAGGCCCTTATCATCTCTGGCCTCTTGCCTGGATTATTCCCATAAGCATTCTAATTCAATTCTGTCCAAGTCTCTCTTCTTCAGCCTGCCCTCTACTGAGCTGCCAAAGTGATATTATCAAAGCACAGATTTGAGTTGGTCACTCCCTTGCTCACAAAACTCCCATAGCTCCCTCTTACCCCTAAGATCAAATACCAAGTCATCTGTTTGGCATTTGAAGCCTTTCACAGTTTGGCTCTAAACTTTCTTTCCAGGCTGAGCATGTGCTTCTTTTCCTTGAGCTCTCTACCTTCATAGACAAACTGCCCCACTTCTACCTTCTTATTTATGACGCCCAGGTCCCACCTCCACACTGTGAGTGCCCAGAAGGCACCAGAACAGTCATTTTTAAAATGGGGTCCAAGGATAACTGAGGCTCTGCAAGGCCTTTTCAGGGACTCCATGAGGTCGAAATCATTTTCATAATAATACTAAGATGTTTTCAGTTCTAATTCAGTAAATATTGATAGACCTAATCCACATAAACAAAAGCTCTTGGGGTAAATGGAGGTCCTCAGTAATAGGGTCCCGCAACCACAAAGTTTGAGGATCACTACATGAGAATATACTTTCCTGCCTAGAATACACTCTATCTTTACCTCAGCCTTGCAGAATCCCCAGCTTCTTTCATATGTCACCCCAAGGTCTCTCCTATCCCCTCAGATGCTAGCACCCCCCCAAGCAAAAAAAAAATACATATATATCATACATCATACATTTCGTATTTACTTTTATGTAGGAATGTAGTTTCTTCAGATGGAAAGGAATTTCCTAGGAGGCAAAGACTCTTTTTTTTTTAAATCATCATATCCCTGCCCCCTCCCACCCCCACCAGAGCCCAGCACAGGGCCTAGAACATAGAAGGTACATGATAAAGCTTGTCCATTGAGTTGATTTGATTTGCCTACTATGAACAAGGTATTCTAGGGCTGAGGATAAAAGAAGGTTGACATTACTAACTTGTTGACACAATTACTAGCTGTGTGACTCTGGGCTTAACCAGAGTCACTTAACCCTTTCTGCCTTGGTTTCCTCATCTGGAAAATGAGCTGGAGAAGGAAATGGCAAATCTCTCCATTGTCTCTGCCAAGAAAACCCCAAATGGAGTCACAAACAGTTGTACATGAGGAACACGGGGATTTATTAATTAACAGTAACCCAGGCATTACTCCTGGGCTGATGTACTTCACTTTGCACTCTGCTACCACCAATTAATATTTGTTCAAATCTGCTCCCATTTATGCTGTATATAACTTCTCTGGGTATAGTTATTTTTATATTTTCTCCTCTATTAGACTGTAAGATTCTAGAGGGCAGGGACTCTTCAAAAAAAAATTGTATCTCCTGCCTACCCAGAGCTAGCACAATGCCTGGAACATAGAAGGTGCATAATAAATGCTTGTCCATGGATTTGATTTGATTGATTGCCTTCTATGAGCAAGGTATTCTGCTGCATTTGAGGATAAAAGAATGCTCCCCATATTTGGTTGTACCTTGCTGAGCTGTTGACCCCCATGTTAAAAGAATGCTGACATAACCTCCCATTTACACTGTATTTAACTTTTTTGTACGTAGTTATTTTGATATTGTTATTTTGATATTGTCTCCTCTATTAGACTGTAAGCTCCTTGAAGACAAGGACTCTTATTTTCTCCTTTCTTGGTACCCCCAGGGATCAGCATGGTGCCTAGCACATAGATTCTTAAGAAACATTTGGTAATGGTGACATTGTTCCTGCCCTCAAGGAAAACCAGTATACAAATGAGTATAATGCAAAGAAGAATGTTATAGTGGTGAAGGACAGGCAGAGGTGCTCTCAGAAGTTTGAGGATAGAGGATGAAAAGGGAGACTCAGAGGAGACTTTCTGGAGGAAGGGATTTCTTTTTTTTTTTTTTTTTTGCTTTTTGGAAGGGCAATTGGAGTTAAGTGACTTGCCCAAGGTCACGAGGCTAGTAGGTGTCTGAGGTCCAATTTGAACTCAGGTCCTCCTGACTCCAGGACTGATGCTCTATTCACTGCACCACCTAGCCTCCCCTGGAGGAAGGGATTTCAATATTGAGAATTTGAAAGGGGCAGGAGAGGCATAGAATAGAAATATTGTGGAAATACTGAAATTCTGGAGAATAATTATGAACATCTCAAGAACGCTGCAAGTCACTATTCACATACTGTTCCAGGATCACTAAGTTCCTATTTCCACCAGGTTAAAGGACAATAAGCAATTTCTCAGACTTAGAATCACAAAAATTTTAGAGTTAGAAAGAATCTCAGAGACAATTTAAGCCAAATTGTCAGGCAACAAACATTAAGCACTTACATATACAGGTCACTATGCTAAGTGTTATGGCTACAAATACAAGCAAAAATAAAGACAGCCCTGCCCTCAAGGAATTTACATTCTATTGGGGGACAGGGGAAATACAGCACATAAAAGGAACCAAATCCTGTCACTTTACAAATGAGGATGCTGGAATTCCCCCCCAAAAAAATGAATGAATGAATGGATAGATAGATAGATAGATAGATAGATAGATAAATGATAGATGGATGGATGGATAGACAGACTGATGGACAGATGAACAAACGAATGAATGAATGAATGAACTAATTAATTAATTTTTAAAAAGAAGCTGGACTAGAATCCAGCTTCTCCTAATCTCCTGAGAGGTAGAGTGAGGTACTGGGTACAACTGAGCTTGTTGTTAGGAAATACCTGCCTTCAAATCCAACCTCTGACTTGTACTGACTCTTTGTCCCTGGACAAGTCACCTCACCTCCTAATTCCCCAGCCCACTCTCTAAGATTCTAAGTTTCAGAGCAGATATTGATCTGCCTTTGTAGAAAGACTAAGTCCTCAGTACAGTTTAAAAACAACAACAACAAAGTTTGGGTAACAAAGTCTGTAGCACCTATTAGAGGTCTTCTGTGAGGATCAAATGAGATCCAAGCACTCTACAAAGCTTAATGCTTTGGGAATGTCTATTATTAGTAGTGAGCAGCTAGGCGGTAAAGAGGAAAGAGCACTGGGCTTGGAGTCATCGCCTTGAGTTCAAATTCAGCCTCAGACACTTACTGGCTGTGTGACCCTTGACAAGTCACTTAACCCTGCTTGCCTCAGTTCCTCATCTGTAAAATGGGCTAGAGAAGGAAACCATTCTAGTATCTTTGCCAAGAAAACCCCAAATGGGGTCATGAAGAGCTATACATGATTGAAAACGACTGAACAGTAGTATAGCAGATTCAGGATGGGGGGAGGCACAAGGCAATTGGGGATAAGTGACTTGCCCAGGATCACACAGCTAGTAAGTGTCAAGTATCTGAGGTCAGATTTGAACTAAGGCCCTCCTAACTCCAGGGCTGATGCTCTATCCACTGTGCCACCTAGCTGCCCCATTTTTTTTTTTACTGGTTAAGTATCATCATTTTTATGGAGATAATTCTTCATTATCTCACTATGCTCCAATCATCCCAACAATTATGTTCAAACAAATGCCCATGTAACAAAATAAAATGTGACTTCTCACCCTCCCCCAAAAGTACCAACATAGCCATTGGATAACACCTTGATGGGAACTGCTGTATATTTGCAATTACTCCTAGATGGTGTTGATTCTAGAAGCTACAGGATCCAGTGGCTGCCAGTGACAAGTCATGAGGGAGTCTAGGGGCTCTTCACTTCTCACCACAAACTCCTCGTTCAGGTTCTCAATATCCAGGGGGTCTGTGAATCTCCAGTTTGCCCCTCATAAGTATTTGTAATTCAAGCCTCCGACCCAGCTAGAATTTCAGCTAGATCTTTCGTGTTCTCCTTTGCAGAGGAGACATTCTGCACATTCTCATAAAATATAAAGTTATTGTTGTATTCAAAATATGGTTCAAAATCTGACTGCAAATAGTGGGTTTGGTGCTGTTGGTAATAGGTACCACAGTGGTCAAATTGTAACTCAGTCTTCATCCGTTGCCAATACCAGAAATAATTTCTTTATTGAGTTAAATCAAAACCTAGAGATTTGGAATATAACAGTATGGGTATTATTCCTGGCCTGCTATTGTACTCCATGTGAAGGTATTAACAATAGCCCTGGACTGGGAGGCAGGAAGACCTGACCTCATATCCTGTCTCTGATACTAACTGGCTATGTGACCCTGGGCAAGTCAATTCAGTCCAATCCGATAAACATTTATTAAGTATGTACTGTGTGCTGGAAACTGTGCTAATCACTGAGGATACAAAAAGAGGCAAAAGACAACAGTCCCTGCCCTCAAGGAGCTTATAGTCTAATGGGGGAGACAAATGCAAATAAATATACACAAAGCAAGCTATCCACAGGATAAATCAGAAATATTCAAAGGAGAAAAGGCACTGGAATTAAACAGAGTTGAGGAAGGTTTCCTGTAGAAGTGGGTTTTAGTTAAAGGAAGCCAGAGAGGGCAGTGGTCAGAGCAGAGGAGGGAAAGCAGTCCAGGCACAGGAGTCACTTAACCTTTCTGTGCCTTGAACAACTCTCTAGGACTTGCCTCCTAAGTCATAGACAGGCTGTGTGATCTGTGTTGGTAGAGAGAGCTCCCCTACACACCCAGTTCCCTTTTCTTTATCTTCCCAACTTCTTCTTCTTCCAATTCTTCTCTTCTTTAAGCTTGAGTCATGCCAGAATGAAAAGTATCATCATCATTATGGGTAGCAATCAATACTTATTTATTTTATTTTTTGGAGAGGGGAGGCAAGGCAATTGCAGTTAAGTGACTTGCCCAAGGTCACACAGCTAGCGTCAAGTATCTGAGGTCACATTTGAACTCAGGTCCTTCTGACTCCAGGGCCGGTGCTCTATTCACTGCGCCACCTAGCGGCCTCAAAATCAATATTTATTAAGCACCTAATGTGTGCCGGGCATTGTGCTTAGCACCAAGGATACAAAAAAAAAAAAAGGCAAAAGACAGTCCCTGCTCTCGCAGAGCAATGAAGCCGTAAGTCAGATCAGTCTAGTCAGAAATATACCAGCTGTGCTTTCTGCCAGTTCCCTAGAGCAAGACTCCAGCAGGGCTGGATATTCATAATCCATGTTACAAGTGGACAGAAAATGAGAAGCATCGCTGTCTCTGGCCCTCTGTTTCTTCATCTGTAAAATGAGGAAGTGGGACTAGAGAGTCTCTAAAGCGTCCCCTGGTACTAATATTCTATGTGTTATGTTCTAAGATCCTCCCAGCTGTGATATTCAGCATCACAAGGTCCCTTCCAGCTTTGACCTTCCATGCTCATGTTCTCAGCTCCCTTTTAACTTAGCATCCTTTTGTTCTGATGTCTTGGCAGAGCCAGTGGTAGAACCAAATATTAAATTAAGAGACACACATGATCTAGAAGTGATAGAACCAATAACAATCAATGATAACAGCTTACACTGTTATGCTTCTTTAAGGTTTGCAAATCACACAACTCTGTGGGGAAGATGTTGATCATCCTCATTTCACAGATGAGAAAACTAGGACTGAGAAATGGTTTCCTCAGGGTCTAAGTATCTAAGGCAGGATTTGAATTCAGGTCTTCCTGACTCCAAGTCTGGCAGTCTAGGGATTGTGCCATCTGACTTGTTAGGATGATGATGGCATCACTGATATCATCAAGGAATTCTACTATGTGGTAGCAGTATATGTGAGTAATTGAGTGCGTGTGCATGCGTGTGTGTGTCTCTGTGTATGTGTGTGTGTGTGTGTGTGTGTGAGAGAGAGAGAGAGAGAGAGAGAGAGAGAGAGAGAGAAAGGGGGGGGATGGAGGAAGGGAAGGAGAGAGGGAGGGAGAGGGAGACGGGGAGGGAGAGAGGAGAGAGGAGAGAAAGAGAGAGAGAGAGAGAGAGAGAGAGAGAGAGAGAGAGAGAGAGCTTCTTTGCCTCCTCATACTGTAAGGTCCTGGAGCATTTGTACTCTAGTTGGTGCCTCAGCAAATCTAATTAACTTGATGTTCCTCTGAGTGAGTCCCAGTCTAATCTTTCAAGACTCACTCCACTTAATGCTCAACAGTCACTGACTCTTCACACACACACACACACACACACACACACACACACACACATCTTCTCTCTTTCTCAGGTAGCTGGGTGCTGCTTATAAACAGTCACACAGAAGTGTTGCTCATTAAACACACAGACTTGGGTGAGGTGGAAAAGAACAACCTGGAAGACTCTGGCTGTGCCCAGGTAGGAAGGACAATTGATGGAGAATCGTTTGCTTGGGGATTTTTGTTTGTCTTAATCGAATTTGACCAATCAACCAATCTCTGGGGGTTTATACAGTGATCTGTTCATTAAGACATCCTTCCAAATGATCAGACTGAGAAGGGGTTGGTTGAATAGTTGTGCCCACAGTGAATCTACATGGTATGGTGATGATAGGAGAGTTGACCTGTGCTTCAGGGGACTTGATTTCTAGCCCTACCTTAATGATTGAGGGAACTGGGGGATTTGGGGGCAAATTAATTTGTATCTCTCATTTCTTTTCCCCCCCCTTGTAATATTAGACCTATTGCATTATCCTAAATCGAAGAGAAAAGACCCCTTTTCCAGATTACCATGATATAGTGAGAAAAGCAGTGGACCTGGAATTCAGAGACCCGGGTTCAAATTCATTTTCTGTCATTTATTATGCAGTTGACCATGGGCAAGCATTTAACCTCTGTGAGCTTCTGTTTCCTCCTCTGTAAAATGAGGATTATGTTTGTACTATCCACTTCAAAAGGCTGCACACAGGAGAGGGGCTTTGTAATCCTTAAAGCCTGGAGCAAATGGGAATTGTTATTACTGGTGCTCATAATAACAAACAAGCATTTGTTGAACATCTGCTATTTATTTAGCACCATGGAGGTCACAGGAAGTATAAGCCTTGGACTTTACTCTCAAAAAAATTGTAATCTGACTAAGGATGCTAGCTAACAGACTACTAGGTAGACAGACAGAGATAGATAGATAGATAGATAGATAGATAGATGGATGGATGCTATCTGTCTAATACATTGATAGACAGATGATAGAGGACAGACAGATAGATACATACATACATAGATGTTAGATTGATTAGATGGATGGATAGATAGATAGATAGATAGACAGATAGACAGCATATTCATTAAGCATTCACCAAGTGTGCCTGGCACTGTGCTAAATTCTGGAGATACAAATATAAGTAATCAAGACAGTCCCTGCCTTCAAGGAACTTACATTCAAATGGGAAAATATAATACATTTGAGTGCTAGAAAGACGGTGGGGAAAAGAAAGGTACCTACATGAGGGCAATATGGTGGGCAAGGAAAAGGGGGCAGTGCCCACAGAGTCAAGGTGAGAGCGAGGCGAAGCATGGCTAAGGTCACCAACGGGCAGAGATTTTCCAGGGTGGCAATGAAGCAACTAAAGAGTGCACAGAGAGTGGAGGTGAGAGTAAGGTGTACAAGGCAGTACATATCAAGTGTCAAAGACCTTCCATAGGAGGTCAGAGGATGAAAACAGATCACATGACCTGGGGTTGTTAGTTAATATTTCCTAGAGGAGGAAGCATCTGACTTGGGCTTTGAAGGATGGGAGATAACTGAAAAGGATGGTGGAGGATATTCTAGACAAGAAAAAGTGTGAATGAAGACCAGGAATGTGTCTGGAGGATGAATCAACCAGCGTGTCTGAATTTTTCTTTGTATCCTCAGACCTTGGCACAGTGCTTGGCACATAGTAGGTACCTGATAAATACTGATTGCTCAGCTGATTTATGTAGGGTAGTAATATGTCACAATGTTGGAGAGACTGAATGAGCCTCAAATTGAAGGTTAAGAATTTTGGACTTGGGGGGCGGAGCCAAGATGGCGGCGTAGCAGCAGCAACATATCGCAGCTCTTACATAGCCACCCCAAAATACCCATAAAATAGGACTCTAAACCAATCCTAGAACTCCAAAACGCACACAAAGATACTTCCCACTAAAGTCAGCTCGGCTACGAGGAACCATATCAGCACTGCGAACCGAAACCAGCCTGGCCTGAAGCCGCGGCTGTGCCCCAGGGGTGGCTGGACGGGAGGAGCTGAGGAGCTTCAGGTGAGCGGATTAGCGGCAGCTGTGAATGGGAATTGTGAAAGGGGGAGATAAGCAGTCCGGCCAGAAGGCCTCCAGAGAGGAAAAGCGAAAGGCAGAGGTTTTGCACCCGCCTCGGTGTTGCAGCTTCCCGCCC